>CM076572.1:968935000-969608482 GCA_034641835.2 Pinus albicaulis
CATTTGCCCCCCCACCCACTTTGAAACATTTTGTTTCTCCTTTATTGTTTTAACCAATCCCTTGCTTTACACTCGATCCTTTCGCTTTCACTGCAAAAAATATTTTCTCGGCGGACAGAAGCCTTTGGGGTAAAAGGAGGTGAACGGGCGAACGATTCTATAGTTGAAGCTTCCTGCTCACAGACATGGGGGTAATTTCCCATGTTCCCTTGTTTGCTTTCATGCCGATTTTCTGAAGTTAACAACACCCCTTTTGATCCCCATTATGCACTTGATGGACTTGCACCAGTGATAGGGTTCTACAATTATGGGTTAGAGTTTATAGTTTGTTTTGTGCTTTGATGGAGACTGAAAGGTTATTTAAAGACAATGCCATGTATGAGAAGGGTGAATGGGCCAGGATGGTAAGTATCTTCTCCAATTGCCCATTTTTGTTCTTATTTCGGGTGATGACCAGCTCGATGCTCATAGAATCCATTTCAGGATGCCAAAGAAGTTCTCTTTGTATGGATTAAGTAAGTCATTCTTATTGTTGACCTCAAAAAAAAATGGGCATTTCCCACTATAACTTCTGCAAGTGGGCCATGACCATGGGTGAAAACCATTAAGACAGGAGTCATCCTTGGTGAGCTCTTCTTGTTTTTAGGCCTGTGGCCCAGCCATAAACATTGCGAGAATTAATGAAAGAAAACTGACTTGATTCCCCACAATTTTTCTTCTAAAATTAAAATAATGAACGAACATCACTCTGATTTTATTGAATGTACACTTAAGTTGGAACATGTGCAAGCAGAAATGGAAATATCTCTGCAACAGCTACATGAGAGAAACTTCTATGAACTTCAAGAAGCTTAAATGAGTAGTGTGAGTGAAATGTGGAGGGGTTGGGGGTGACTTTAAATAGCTTTTAGGGGGAGCCCATGGTTGCTTTGAAGGTGGGCCACCCAACAAAAGAATAATTGTATAAAATATTGTTTTTGGTTTTCTAGTCTGGTTCAACTGGTTCCAATCTGGTTTTGATAACATTGGTTGTGTTATCATTCATGTGTGTTGTCTAATGATATCTTACATCAGTTCATTTTTTTTTTGTATGGAGAAGGACTGGCCTGACTTCAAAAAGCATGTCTCCATACTATGTTTTATATCGATGTAGTGTAGCTCCACATTTTCTTTTGGAAGAATGACCTGTGCTAGACATATCTTGCTTACCATATATTTTTTAATAGAGACTTCTAGACTTTTTCCTGAATTTCCTTTTTGTTATTTTTTCATTTTTCTTCCAATGCTTTTTTTCGGTGTTATTTTATTTTTCCAACAGAGTTTTGTTTTGTAAATTGTTATCTTTATTGAGTCTGTTCTTTTTGTTTTATTTTGAATTGATCAGGACTAATATTATATTTTGAATTGATCAGAATGATTTCTCTGTGGTATGCTAAATATATTTCATCTACCTGTCTGTCTTTTGCAGCAAAATATTTGGAGCTATTTTTACAAGACCTCTGTGATCGAACATACGAAATAACTCTTCAGACGAGTGCTAAGACTGTGAGTGCTTCACATTTGTAAGTATACAAAATAACTCTTCAGAGGAGTGATAATACTGTGAGTGCTTCACATTTTTAAGTTTCTTATCCCCATGTTGATATATTGTCTTGCTATGTTGATAAGTGCTGAAAGTAGTCTGTAAGGTTTTCTACCTTGCTTTCAAGGCAAATAAAGAAGACTTCACTGCATTTTATTACTGCAGGGATCTGTCTATTTTATTTTTCCTTAAACCATGATTGTGCATAGCTTCTTTTTGTGGTTTACTAGTCACATTCTATAAATAAGTTTATAAATCCTTTTAAGCTATTGGCTACAAATTCTGTTAAAATATGGTTTATACTATGTATATATACTAATATTTTTCTTTTTTGTTAATGGTTGGCAAGAAAGAATGTGTGCATAGGTACAATTTTTTTGATTTCTTACGAGAGATAGTGAACAAGGTCCCAGACATGGGGGGTTCAGATGCTGCTACTAGTGAAGAAAGGAATGGTGGGTGGAGGAGGTAAATATAGATATTTTATTCCTGGTGATTGTGAAGAGGTCTAGGAAAATTTGCACATTTTGAAAAATTACAAGACATTAGATATACCTTACCTTTTCTTGTAATGACTATGCGTTTTCATTTGCTTCAGAAAAGCTCACGAAGGAGATGAAAATGAGAGTGATGAGGATGAAGTTAAGAGGGCGAGGATGGTATTGACCTACTTACTTTTTTTATAAAACAATTGTTCTTTGCAAGGAATGGAGTTATCCATATGTGTTGCTATTTGTCTTTTCTATGCTTCTAAATTCTCAATTTGCTCTGGGTTCTGAAACAGTAATTGCTAGCTATTTGGCCTTTTATAAAATAGGGTGCACACCATCGAAGCAGACGAGGACGGGGAAGAAGAGGTAGAGGTAGAGGATCAAGAGATCGGTCAAGTGGGAGAAATGGCATTACAGTTGAGAAGTTTGAGGATGAAGACCTAGATTTGTCATCTGAGCACAATGAGAAACAGGAGAAAGTTTTGGAAATTTTTACTGATGTTAACACTGAGACAAGAGAGACCAAGGTAGCAGTGAATTTGGGGAGCACTCCTGTGGTAAGAGACTTTGATCTTAACATGGAGCTAGATGAGAGTGGGGCTATTGCAAGCATGCCAATGCAACCTTCTGTCAAACTGGAACACGATCCTAGTGAAGTTGCAAATGTGCATGTTGTTAAAGAGGCTGATGAATTTCCTAGTGATGTTCCAATTGTGCAACCTCATATTAAACAACCTCCTATTAAACAGGAAGAGAAATATCCTAATTGGTCTCATTCTAATGTAGATAATGTAGCCCTAGATTCAATACAATTTCATGTGCACTCAGATATAATTTTTGATCAGGATTGTTAGTATGAATCTTTTGTTGTAAAAGATCACTTTAGATACGCATAAAAAATATCCCTAACATCTATTATGGCTGCCAAACATATTTGAATATGCAATTATATGATCCAAATAATGCTGCACAAATCCAAATCTAAGCATAAAATACATTAAGCAGATAAAGTAAAATAAGACTCCATGCATCCAATAGACAAGACAAGAACATTGTATTTGAAATAATTTTTGTATTATATTAAAAGGGGGCACCTGAGAGGAAAACAAGAAAGGTGTTTTCTGGTTCTCCTCAATGGGATGGGTTCTTGAATGTCCTCAGCATTTCAGATCTAAAATTCCTCTCTCTTATTGGTGTAGAAAACCTAGACAAACATGGAACTCAATGGGAGCTCACAAGGCAAAAATGGAAAATGGTGACCAAGAGTAGATCCAGAGTGATCTAATGCAATGGAGGTGATTAATGAATGGGGAAAATCCTCCTATTTATAACAAAATATTAGGGTTATCTATAACTTGGTGCGTGAATAAAATATTATTAATCAAATTCTAGAACCACCCTTTAGGAATATTTTATTATATTTGTTGGAGGGAAAAGGTCTTTTGACTTGGGTCAATTCCTTTATTTATAAACAATAAATAAATAAATGATTTATTTATTATTTTAGGGAGATGGTTGGAATATAATTAAATAAATAATGATTTATTTAATTATTTAAAAATGATTTAGTCAAATTTAACTAGGAATATTATTTAAATAATGATTTGAATAACTTATTCCTAGGAAATAATTAAATAAATAATGATTTATTTAATTAATTTCCTTGTTTTGGGTTAAATATGACCAGGAAATATAGATAAATGTTATTTCACAAGGTGAAAGAAATTTTACTTAGGGTAAAATTGGTCTTACATGGTGTACTTGGGTTCATCTAATGGTAATAGGTTAGATCACCAAAAAAATGGTGTAACAGATTTCCCCCCAACGTACGAGTGTTAGGAGAAAATCGTATGACCGAAGTACGTTGTAAGAACTCAATCACTAGGCATCAAGAGGGGAGTGAGAAAGAGAAATGTAAGGTAGTCTAATGTGCTAAAGGACTAGACCCTGAGGAGACAAGACTTACAGGTGCAACAAGTCTCTAGTTGATGGAGTGGTACCAGTGTTAAAGGCGGCAGTGGAGGCATACCTATGCCTGCCGAGACAAGAGTACAAAGAATAAGGCACCCGGAAAACCACAGAATGCAATAAGTAAGCATGTGCTGGCCTAAACATGAGCCAGATAAATAAAATGATGAATCCCACATACATGCGATGCCTGGAATAACCGTCAGGACTTATACAAGAATAGTTTAGTACATGAGATACAAATATACCCAAATGCCCCCTACACATAGGGAAGGGCTCACAAAATACGACTGATACATGCAAATCGAAGAGGCGCTGCACGCGGTTGAGGCCGATATCATCAAATGAGAGGAGTTGCGTCAAGGGTGGAAATGAAGGATTCATCCGGGCATGTGGGGGGCTACCTGCAGGGCCACCCCCTCATGAGGGTTGAGACATCTCACACACGCCTAGGAATCACCAAGATCTGCTACTACATCACTGGACCATCAAGTGTATAGATCACGATCATGCTGAAAAGAGATCGAACCAAGGTACACTGCCCCCTAGACCTGGCTTCTGGAGTAAATGAGCTGATGTCGACAGAAGTAGGTCCGCCATAGGTGAGGCAATAAGGGAACCCCAAATAAGGCATGAGGGAAAATACTAGAGCGACGAAAAGATATACACTAATGATGATGATGGAATGAGGGATACGGAGGAGCAGTTGGACGACTTCCCTTGTTAGAGCATAAGGGGAATGAATGGCTTGGCAGCAGTTGACACAATATCAAGGAGGATAGGTGATAATGGTATTGAAGGCCATAATGTGGAAGACGAGAGAGGGACTAAACGATGAAGGATGGAGGGTTATATCGGGGTACAAAGGGACTCGAGATAGACTCCATTATGGATGAGGACTCAACTCAGATGCTCTAAACAAGGGTGACTCGATGGTGTTGCCTCACAATAAAGGTCCAATGGGGGACCATAAAAGCATGAGTAAAATAGGGTAGCTCATGACGAAAATCAACACGAACGAAGACAAGTAAGGAGGCAAAGTGGTTCCCCAAGTACAAGTGTTGTAAGTGAAGAAATTCGATTTTGAGAAGAGGTGAATAGACCCTTCATGGACAAAATGTGTCCTAGTGAAGTATCAAAACATGAAAAACTAATAGATACCCATTTGAGTGCTCAGTGAGAGCTTTCCAACGGTGCAGATGGTGTGTCAAACGGGGCTACGGTTTGGTCGCAGTGGGCGAAAGAAAAAACGGGGGTTTTCTTCTAATAAGGCATTTCCCCTCCAAAATCATTCATTTGCTTGTGTAGCTGTGGTGAATGTGGAGAGGAGAGAAGGCCCTAAATCTTGCGGCGATCGTAGCGGACAAACCGACCGTTGGAATCGTGATCCGTCAGTTGCAGGTAAGAGGCCTAATCCTACTTTTTTTTTTGATGGATTCAAATTTCAGATTAGGGTTTTAAATCTCAGTAATTGCCCCTACTTCATCATTACGGTCGGGTCGCACTTTTTGGGGCAAAAACTGTGACCTGGGACGCAGGTTTTGGCTTGAAAAGTGCGACTTGGCCCAGGATTTTCCCAAAAGGTGCAACCTGTTAGATGTGGGTGGTTTCAGTGCTATTATGGGCTGAGATTCAGTTTTGGTGTAAGTTAATGTAGTTTTGTTGATCTGTAGACTGACAAAAATGATGGTTTTGTGCAGATATGGCAGATATACGGATCAAGTGGAGAGAGAGAGACCTAGGTACCTTACGGACGGAAATCCAAGCGGATCAGGGTGTCCGTTGTGCACTGGCTAGGTTTGGGGTTCTGAAATTTTTGGAGAACCCTTTGATGAGGGCTGGGGAGCCCTTGTTGGCCTGGATTATCAGTTATTGGGATATAGATCATGAGGCGTTTATAGTGCAGGGGCACAGGATTGAGCTGACGGTCCAGGATCTATATTTCTTGACTGGTCTCCCACCATTAGGGATGGTGGGAAATACACAGCCAGTGTTACCACAGGGGCGTAACATTATGGAGTTTTTTGAGCGACATTGTCGACCAGGTTTCCAAGTCAAAGGGACTCGAATATCCATTGGTGAACTAGAGAGGTTGGAGACCCGGGCAGTGGCCGCAGCAGTGTTGCAGATCTTGGGAAGCCAGGCGTTCCATCACATCACTGGAGGGTAGATGATGATTGTGGAGAGTGTGCTGAGTGGGACCTACTATGGGTGGGCCCAGATGATGTTGGTATCGGTGAAATGACAGATGTCGCTATGCAAGCGGCAAGTGAATCATGATTGTGCCTATGGGACGTTATTGTGCTCTTTCTTCTTTGAGAAGATCCCAACCTTACGGCCTCGTATACAGTTACCTGATGGAGATTTGAGAGAGCCCCGGATGCGTCGGTGGGGACGACTACTGTGTAGAGGAGGGGGAGGGGCGGTCAGACAGGTGTTCCGACCAGAGTTCTTCGCCCATTGGGATCAAATTCCATTATACATAGACAACTATCCCTATAGTGGGATGAGTTATTGGGGAGATCCGGACTTTCCGCTTCCGCCTGGTCGAGTGTGGGGGCCCAATGGTAAGTGACAAGCAACTAATTTGTTATGTGCATTTTAGAGTTTGTGACTAGTATTCATGGTACTAAGCCTTATATTTTTTGGAATGCAGATATAGCTCCGGTAAAACCGGCCGGATATATGGGATGACCTACAGTAGCAGGAGCTACAAGTGCAAGGGGATCAAGGATGGCATAGAACGAGGATATGGCCGCTCTGTTGGAGGAAATCCGTTGTAGATGTGAGGGGCTGCTGACCGGTGTGTTGGAGCGTGGTTGGCAGGATTTAGACAACCAGTACATAGAGTTATGTATTGGGCTACCCTCGGAATGGCAAGGTATCATGTGACACATGGCGATGGCCAGTCAGACTATGCGTGATCTACGAGTTGTGGGAGCAGAGCCGTTGGCTCGGGATCCTACAGAGAG
Source organism: Pinus albicaulis (assembly GCA_034641835.2). Classification (NCBI taxonomy): domain Eukaryota; kingdom Viridiplantae; phylum Streptophyta; class Pinopsida; order Pinales; family Pinaceae; genus Pinus; species Pinus albicaulis. The sequence continues at coordinate 968,942,014 of CM076572.1, forward strand.
TGATTATATGTAGGGTAGGTGGTGCCCCCTAGCATTTATGTAGGGGCAAGTGGTGCCTCGCATTTTTGTAGTTTTGTTTTTTGTAACATGCGATGGGCATGTCATATGTTTCAAAGTAGATGGACTCTAAAAACACATGTTATATGATATATATGATTTAGATACATTTTGTTGATGATGTTAAATGTGATTGTATTGTGTGTGATAAATGCCAGTCTAGAACATGATTTGCGATTTGATCTACGTAGTGATTTTGACTTCTAGGGATATGGTTGAAAGTAATGAATCTAAATTCATGTATCAAAATTTTCACTCATAAATATTGTCTAAACATGATAGGGTTATGCACACGATAGACACCATTGAGTTGTAAGACAAGAAGCAGCGAATCTAAATGAACATGCAGATGGAGGATGTGATGAGAGAGGGCATCGGCTAAGAGACCACGTACTGCATCATATTCGGCCTGATTATTGGTGGCATTACCAATGCAGACCCCATTTGCAAGAACCAAGGTATGCAAGGGGGTAAAGATGGCCCAGGCTGCTGAAGCAAGATTCTGGGAATAATGACTTGCCCCATCGGCATAGCCAAGATATTGTGTGGATGAGAGGGCCAGTGGAATAGTGTCACAAGACAAGAAATGAGAGGGATGAGAAGAAGGATGGCAACGTGAGTAGAGGGTAGGCATCCACTGACGGCTATGGGAGGGAGCAGTCCGGGTAGGAAGTCTAGGACTCATAGATCGACGAGAGGGAGATGAATGAGAACTATGGGATGAAGAGCGGGAACTCAGGCTGCGATCCTTGGGCAGGTTTGGGTAAAGGATTATGACAACGAGGATGGATTGTGTGTTATTAAGCGGGGATTTGTTTTCTGCAAGAGTTTTAGCAAGGTTGCAGTGTAGAAATTTGGCATTTAACATGCAGCATAGATTAACATCATAGCCTCAATAACTGTCAAAGAAAGGGCACTAAAAGATCTCACCAACTGTAATGGGTTTTTGTACATACTATTTTGCAAGGAGGGTAAGAATTTTTTTATTTATTTGAACACTTATTTTTCAGGCATTGAAGAATTCGTCCAAGTGGAGTTCTTTCAATCTTTGTTATCTCTCTAGATGGTTGTCTCATGTGCTCAAAGGAAGGATCTTGTATTCACCTTTCGGTCACTGAAGAATTTACAACCAGCTAGGTGGTCTTTTTCTCTTTATTTCCCTTGTATGGTTGAGTACATCCACAGGTGCCCAAATAGAAATATTGCTGTATAAAAATTATAGTTATATGCATATCATGGATAATTTCTTGTCAAGTGTCTTTTGATGCTTCCCAGTTTCAACGTGATAGGAATTTTCATCCCATTTCCATGTGCCCAATTAATAATATTTCTTCTTGTTGCTTCACAAATTTTACAAGTCTCATGTGAAATATTTTTTCAAAGGCTGCAAAAATGGTGTTTTGCTTTGGGTGATTCTACAGAAGCTGGAAATGTCATTTGCTATTTTTTGTAAAAGAGGTGTAATCAAAGTTATTTCCTTTTGTTGTTCATAGCACTGCCTGCTGCATTTCAATGACATATAAGTTTCTCAGCCTTCTAAATTGTTTGTAAAAGCTCATGGACATGCACTGAAGCTCTGATGGTGCATGTGAGCTCAAACGAAGGTGGTTCTTCTATGTTTCACTCATCTTAGTTATGTTAGTATAAAGTTGATGGTTCTACTTTTTTGACTTGAACTAGCTATATTGGTCGTGGGTTAGAATTATTGTTTGGGACCATTCTAATTTGGTTGATTCTAAGGAGAAATTGAGGCAACAAGTGATCAACAGAAGGAAACATATTGCATTATGCTGCAAAGTGATGAAAAACAGGAAAGTGAAACAATAACAAGTTAGGAAATGGTTGTGGCCATGGGTGACTGTAAAATGGAGCTGTAACATAAATATGCAAAGTAAATTAATAAAAATTAGGAGTAAAGTTAGCATTAAAAGTTAGTAGGAGTAATGTTTGTGTTAATCGGGATTTGTAGGACTAAAATGAACAGTACAAGAGTAAGTTAACATTTAAAATTGGAACAAAATCCCACCATATGGATCATGCCACTTTAGTCATCACACAAATAACAACCACAGTCTTGACAGGGCCCAGAAGGCATGATAGAAGTGATGTCAGTGCCAGATTGAGCAAAGATGCGTTCAATCACGTTAAACCTAGAGACTTGCGCCTTAAAACTAGCTCCCAAACATCTTTTGTCTCGCCAAGGTTATTCATGTAGGGGTTTATACACAATACACAAACCCCATCTCCATGCATATGACAGCAGTAGAGTAATAGTAATGTGGAAAAAAATCCCACCAAAAGGAATGCCACATTAGTGATAGCTTGTAAATTTGTAATAGATCACATATAGAAGAGCCACAAGCCAAAGAGGATCCACAAGGCATAGCACCATTATCAATAGCGCTATTAGTACTAGAGTGAGGGAGGATGCTATGAGATCAGTCTGGGGATTTGCACCCCAAAGCCAATTTCTGCATTAGCAAGGCTTTTGTTCTGGGTGATGCTTCATAGGCCTCCTTTGTCTTACTCTAGTTATCCATGTGGGATTATTCAAACAAACATATGGTAAGAATAGGGCTAGTATTAGTTTGGAACAAAATCTTACCACAGAGATGTGTCAATTTAGTAGTAGATTGTAATACATCACATAGATAACAACCACAAGACAAATAGGGCTTACAAGGAACACCACTGATACCACTAGGGATGTTTGTGCTGGAGGGACAGGATGCTATTACTTGGCCTTGACATTCCTTCCGATTGATGTAGCATGGTGGAACTTCTCTAAATTTTTTGATAATGTTGGAATTTGAGTTTGACAGTGTGCAAGTTTGGACTTATTTTCTTATGTTAAAAGATTGGAAATTCCTTGTCATAATGGTAGGAAGCTATGAAAATGAAAATTTTTGCATAAATTCATTTTTTCAAATGTCAGAATTATATGTATATAGTTGCACCTACTATCATATTCTTGCATCCAAAATTACACAATGAAAAAATCATATTTCTCCTCAATCTTTTGTAGGGGTAAAGTTGCTTCATCTTATGCTAAATTCACCTCTGTGTTGTTATCTATTGCATCTTTATGTTGTTACTCTGTCTCATTTTCTTCTGCTCAAGATGCTTCCCGCTTGATGTTTTTTTTCAAACCGTTGACTCCATTTTGCTTCCAATATTGCTTAATGTTCTGTACTGTTTTGTGGATTGCCTCTTTGGCACTATTTTGCTTCTTATTCTACCTAGTTGCATCCATTGGAATTTTATTGTTCTCACAATATTTCTTTATGTTCATAGCACAATTTCTCTTCATGCATATGACAGGGGCAGAGTAATAGTAATGTGGAAAAAAATCCCAGCAAAAGGAATTCCACTTCAGTGTTAGCTTGTAAATTTGTAATAGATCACATATAGAAGAGCCACAAGCCAAAGAGGATCCACAAGGCATAGCACCATTATCAATAGTGTTGTCAGTACTAGAGTGAGGGAGGATGCTATGACATCAACTTGGGGACTTGCACCCCAAAGCCAAATTCTACATTAGGAAGGCTTTTGTTGTGGGTGATGCATCATAGGCCTCCTTTGTCTTAACTAGTTGTCCATGTGGGATTATTCAAACAAACATATGGTAAGAATAGAGCTAGTATTAATGTGGAACAAAATCTTAGGATAGGGATATGTCAATTTAGTAGTAGATCGTAATACATCACAGATAACAACCACAAGACAAAGAGGGCTTACAAGGAACACCACTGATACCACTAGGGATGTTTGTGCTGGAGGGATAGGATTCTATTACATGGCCTTGACATTCCTTCCGATTGATGTAGCATGGTGGAACTTCTCTCAATTTTTAGATAATGTTGGAATTTGAGTTTGACAGTGTGGAAGTTTGGACTTAATTGCTTGTATTAAAAGATTGGAAATTCCTTGTTATAATGATAGGCAAGTATGAAAATGAAATTTTTTGCATAAATTCATTTTTTTAAAGGGCAGAATTATATTTATATAGTTTCACATACTATCATATTCTTGCATCCAAAATTGCACAATAAAGATTGGAAATTCCTTGTTATAATGATAGGCAGGTACGAAAATGCAAATTTTTGCATAAATTCAGTTTTTTAAAGGGCAGAATTATATGTATATAGTTGCACATACTATCATATTCTTGCATCCAAAATTGCAGAATGAACACATTATATTTCTCCTCAATATTTTGTAGGGGTAAAGTTGCTTCATCTTCTGCTAAATTCCCATGTGCTTTTACCTATTGCATCTTTATGCTGTTACTCTTTCTCATTTTCTTCTGTTCAAGATGCTTCCTGCTTGATGTATTTTGTCAAATCATTGACTCCATTTTGCTTCCAATCTTGCTCAATGTCCTGTAATATTTTGTGGCTTGCCTCTTTGGCATTGTTTTGCTTCCCATTCTGCCTAGTTGCATCCATTGGCATTTTATTGTCCTCAAAATATTTCTTTATGTTCATAGTACAACTGCTCCCTGATCTGCTCCACAATCAAATGTTAATACCAAATACCAAAATTGAAAAGCTTAAAATATAGATTTTTTTTGTAAATGGTAAAATACAAAAGAAACATACTAGCACAGACAAGTTACAGGTTCTACAAGAGTTGGGTTACCCCCTCCTAAATACCATCCAGTAGGTCCAGTGGAGAAAGCATGGTTTGTACCAGGTGATTTCTCCCTTCAGTCTATGATGTTAGGAGGAATGGGTTCTCTCATTCTTGTGACAACCATCCCTGGTATCATAGAAATGGGTTTTTTTAGTATAGGTCACTCCCCAAAGGACATCGTCTGCCAATGCATTGGTCCTCTCACAGTGCTTGAGGACTCTGATGGTGAGCTTGCTTCTCAACACCTTCACTCACCCTTGGCTGCAAGCTCTAGCAGGCATTGGCATCCTCTTTCTCTCACACTCTAATGTGTGTGTATATCACATTATCTTGCAAGAAAATAATAATAAGACAAACAAGGTGCAGTGGGTTCTCTCGTTCTTGTGGCCACCCTCCCTGGTATCATAGTTCGACACCCTCACGTAGCTGTCACAGAGCAGAAATGGAAATAGCTCTACAACAGCTATGTGAGTCCTTAATGGATTCATGCCTGAAAATCATGTGAGGCAATTGAATGAATATGACTGTTCTGAGTTATTTCCCTCGTGTGCAAAAAAATTATACAAACCCCAAGAGAGGTATTTTGTTTACTTTTTTTTTCCTATTTGCATTTTAATGTTTCAGAAATCAATTTAGATTTCTCATCTCCAATTCACAGTTCTTGCAACTGTTTCTTCTGATATTTCTTTAGGTTTCTGAGTTCTGTGTATTAGGTTTGTTTCTATTGAATTCTGAGCATGTAAATGGCTTCATACAGTTATTATTATGGCGGAGGATTCCCTAACCAGGGTTTTGGTCAGTCTTCGTGGGATTCAAATGCTTTGAAGAACATGAAAAAGATCGGCCCTGTCGTGCAGAGTCATCTGAAAAAGGTTTATTTTTCACTTAGATGTGCCTTGGTAACAAAAAATATCGTGGTTTATTTACGTCTTATGCTAAATATTTGTGACCTCCTCACGAGGCTTGCTTGCATTGGTTGTATAATCAGACTCTTATCTATCCCTTCTAACTCAAACAATGAGGTAAGTTCTTTAATTCTTTGATAATGTAGGACGTTCTGTTGATCTTTTATTTCGAATAGAGATTGGGCAGAGAGTTCCAGCTCATTAGCAAAGCTCAAACAACAGAGACCAAACCCCAATAGCGTCCATGCTTCTTTTCATTATAAATTTGAAAATTATATAATGTATAAAGAACATTATTTTTCAGAAAGCTAAATCATGTTGTGTACTCACTCCATAATCCTAATCCTGCAGATTTGTATACTCACCACATTATTGCAACAAATTTGGTTGAGTGGGGAGGAGAAATGCTTGTTTGGATAAGGTGGTCATATTATAATTCTACTTTCAATAAAGGTGCTACATTCCATTGGTCAAATTTTTTTTCATTTTCGGTGGGAATAGTGCGTAAGCTTATCATTTTAGTTCTTGGCACACAGTTCTCTGGCCTTATCCACATTTTAGTTCTTAGCACACACAGTTCTCTAGCCTTATCCATAGCCAGTGAGTTAAGTGGTTGTTTGAAGTCCGGGGTTAGGTTCATTATTTAGCTTTGCTTATCTTTCCCACATTTGCAATAATATCTACTTTTTGTATTTTAATGGATTTTGGTACACCCATTCTATACATTTAGATCGGATTGTGTTATTAAGCTCGGATTGGGGATCAGCAACACAGTTCTCCGGCCTTATCCACATTTTAGTGCTTGGCACACACAGTTCTCCAACCTTATCCACAACCATCATGTTAAGTGGTTGTTTGAGGTCCGGGGTTATGTTCATTATTTAGCTTTTCTTATCTTTCCCACATTTGCAATAATCTCTACACTTTGCATTTTACTGGATTTTGGTACACCCATTATGTACATTTAGATCAGATTGTGTTATTAAGCTTAGATTGGGGATCAACGCTTTTTGTTAGAGATCATGGCTGCCACTATTGGAAGACTTATGGGTGCTCGGGGGAATTCGTTATTGAGAAAGAAAATGGAGAGAACAAAACTTCGGCGAGTAGGAGGAATGTAACTATGATGGCTTCTGTTGCTTTCCCTGGGATGAAAGAGGAGTATGAGACTCTGAGATTGAGTCCTGGGGCTATAGAGGAAGATTTCAAGAGTAACTACATCCACCTAATTTTTGATCTGGATTATTTTATATTTTGTACCATTGCTTATTTTTATTAAAATGGAATACTTTTTGGCAGGCCCCGAGTTTTCATATGGAGTTTTTAGCCAATTATTTGTCAGAGTTGACACTCATGGAATGTAGTTTTCTCCAACACCTACCATCCTTTATAGCAGCTTCAACTGTATTTCTATCTCGATTGACTCTTGATTTTCTAACACATCCATGGGTATTGTTTACTCCTTGAAGTTTACTATTATACTTTTTTGTGTTGGCTTTATGTGCGGGCATAAATTTGTAGATTTTGTGTTATGCAGAATCCAATTTTGGCGCATTATATAGGATACAGGGCATCGTAGCTTAAGGACTGTGTAATGGAAATTTATAATGTACAAATGAATCGAAAAGCTAGTACATTGGTTGCAATAAGGGAAAAATATCAACAACACATGGTACGCTTCCATATATCTTGTTTGGGAGTTTAATGGTTTTTTTAATCCAACCTTTGAAAGCTATGAGGATTACATGCACATAGCTGGTTACTCTTATTAAAGGTTTATATATGTTTTATTGTTTGCCATGATAGTTCAAATGTGTAGCAAGCTTGCCTCCACCTCCTTTTATTGCTGAAAGGTTCTTTGAAGACACTCGAAACTAAGCTATCCGTCATTGGTTGTGCATAAGAGTTTTGTTGAAGCTTGTTTGGAAGCACAATCTCATGGAATAGTTGTAACTAAATCTGGAGTCTTTTAGTTTTGGCTGGTTAATTTCCATTTAAATGTGTCAATTTGTTTAGGCCATTGGTGCCCATAGTTTTGGTTCTCATATTTTAACTCAGCAACTTACTAGTCTACTAGGCAATGGGCTGCTTGCAGGTATTTGCATGTGTTAGTTTTGAGCACTCGAAGGGAAATGCCCATTTATCAAATTGTATCATATTTATAGGAAATTATCTACGTGGATTATATATTTTACAAGGATTATGCCATTATGTGTTGAACATTTTTTAAAAATCAATGCCTATTATACAATTTCAAGAACTGTCATAACTCTTCACATAATTTTTTAAAGGGTGCTAGCTCATTGGAAGAGCACCTGCCATGCAGGAGGTTGGTGGTTCGATTCCACTATACCCTAACATTAATTATTCAAAGATATTGTTGATTTTTTTAATTATTTTTTTTATAATAAGTTTTCCAGATTATCCACAATATTGAGGAACATGTGTTGACGTTTCGAATCCCAACTGGGATCCATCATCAGGACAATTAGAATGAAGAAATTTTAAGAAGGGTTTCAGAATTTTAATAGAGAATAGTTTCTTGAAAAAGAGCCGACAAAGGTTTTTTAATTTTGTATTTTTTATTAATTTTTATTTTAATAATTACATTTCTATTTTAATAAATTTTAATTATTATTAATTTTAATATTTTAATATTTCTAAATAAATTTTTATTCTAACTATGTTTATTTAAAAAAATTTCGTTGATTAAATTTTTTTATTTAATTCATGAAAATTACTCTTAAATATTTATAATAATATTTATAATAAAAAATTTGTTAATTTATCCTCTCTAGAGTTAGATCATGACTCCATCAAGATTTTTGATAAGGGTTTAGGATTTGCAGTTGCTCCCAGAAGAATCCCAAATGAAAGCATTTTGAGCAGCATAGAAGAAGGGATTAGAGGTTTAACTCTTGATGATAAAGAGGCCCTAAGACAAGAATGCTCCATTATTCTGAAGAAAGCCAGAATTCCCAAAAGCAACCTAAGTAAGGAAGACTTTTTTGCTCTCAAAGCTCTTCGAAATAATGACAACATTGTGGTGCTGAAAGCCGACAAGGGAGGTGCTGCTATCATTCTAAATAAGGCTGATTATGTTAGGAAAATGAATGAACATCTAGACTGTGGCAGCTACAAGAAACTTAACTCCAACCCCTTGCCTAAGGTATTAAGATAAGTCAAGAAAGCAATCAAAAATTTATGGTTGGATGACAAGTTAAAAAAGAGGTTAACCCCGTCTTCTAAGGTCATGCCAAGAATTTATGGATTGCACAAAATTCATAAATATGGAATACCCCTTAGACCGATTTTTAATACCATAGGGTCCCCCACCTATGATCTGGCGAAATATGTTGCCAAGATCCTGAAACCTCTTGTTGGGAATAGTGACTCTTTCATTAAGGAATACAACGATTTTATCAAGCTCATTAAGGATCAGAAGGTTGAAGAAAGCAACATCTTGATTAGTTTTGATGTAGTATCATTATTCACAAAGATTCCTTTAGACGAGGCAATCCAGGTCATTAAAAATGTCACTGATCCTAGAACAGCCAAACTTGCGGAGATCTGCCTACGCTCCACCTTCTTCAACTTTCAAGGGGAGTTTTATGTGCAAGTATCAGGTGTCGCAATGGAATCTCCACTTTCCCCTATTGTCGCCAACTTATACATGGAACACTTTGAGAAGAATGCCCTTGCCTCTTATCCCTTAAAACCTAATTGGTAGAAAAGATTTGTAGACGACAGCAACATAAAGTGGACCCATGGCAAAGAAAGTATTGAAGGATTTTTTAATCACCTCAACTCTATTTCCACTGATATCAAGTTCACTATGGAGGTTGAAGAAAATAGGAGCATTTCATTTTTGGACGTTCTTGTTACTAGGAATGAGGATGGAACTCTTGGGCACGAGGTGTTTAGAAAGAAAACCCATACCGATAGCTATCTCCATGTTGAGTCCTACCATCATCCAGCTCAAAAGTTTGGTGTCCTTAATACCCTTGATGTCAGAGGCATGAGGATTTCCGATACTGAACACCTGAACGAAGAAATCAGTCACATGTCATCGGTATTTAGGGAGTTAGGTTATAAAGAAAGAGATATCAAAAAATCCTTGAATAAAGCCGAGGGTTCGATCCTACCTCAAAGTCCACACGAACCATAAGAAAACATGGGGAGGAATTTTCTACCATACATTAAGGGTGTAACTGATAAAATCGCCAAAGTCTTGAGAAAGAACAATATTTTCGCACAATTTTCAGCATATGGGACTATTAGACAAAGAATGCGACCAGTTAAGGATGGCATAAGCACTGAACAACTCAAAGGAGTATACAAGATTGACTATTCATGTAGGAAAAGTTATATTGGGGAGACTGGGAGCTCACTTCAGAAAAGACTTAAAGATCATGGAGCTGATATCAGGTATGAACGATCACACACCTCAGCCCTTGTAGAACACTCCTAAAAAAGCAAACATCAAATTCGTCTTGGGGATGCAAAGATTATTGCGAGAGAGGAGCAATATCAAAGAAGAAAGATAAGAGAGGCCCTCGAGATTATAAAGCATCCAGATAATCTTAATAGGGATGGGGGAGTTGAAATCAGTGACACTCGAAGACCTCTTCTTCGGCAAATTTTCTCCTCCAAAACACCTTCTGCCAAGGCATAGTTTCTTAGGTATAACAGTCTCAGGTATGTCCCCCCCTTTTTTGAATTCTAAAATAAAATAAAATTAAAATTCTGATAACTATTCCTATTAATTGATTTTTATTTTGGTAAAATAAAAATTAATTAATTAAACAATAGTTATTAGTAATAGATTTTTTCTATTTTCCTATATAAATTATTAATGATTTATTAAATTATTAATATAATTAATTAAAAAATTAATTAATTATAAATGAATAATTAATTATATTTATGATTAATTAAGTTATTAATTATATCTAAGTATATCTTTTAAAAAAATTAATCAAAATCAATATTTTCCCAATTAATTAATTAATTATTTAATTATATATAAACTTTTATTAACTAATTTTATAATTAATTAATTGAGTTAAAAAAAATTTATAAATAAAAAATTTTAATCAACCAAATTTTTTTAAATAAACATAGTTAGAATAAAAATTTATTTAGAAATATTAAAATATTAAAATTAATAATAATTAAAATTTATTAAAATAGAAATGTAATTATTAAAATAAAAATTAATAAAAAATACAAAATTAAAAAAACTTTGTCAGCTTTTTTTCAAGAAACTATTCTCTATTAAAGGTCTGAAACCCTTCTTAAAATTTCTTCATTCTAATTATCTTGATGATGGATCCCATGTGGGATTCGAAACGTCGACACATGTTCCTCAATACTGTGGATAATCCAGAAAAATTCTTACAAAATGATCACCACAGGAGTTTAAAAACCTAAATTTTTTATATTGATTTATTTTAATGGTGAGATATTTTTTTGGATTCATTGTTTTATATTGTCTCTATAGAGACAATAGATAAGATTAAAGACATTGTCTCCATAAATACAATATGTCTTTAATTCCAACTATTGTCTTTGGAGAGACAAAAATGAAATTGTCTCAAGTTAAGACAATTTACCCAGAAATTGCCTTAAAACTCCCCTTTGTGTTGTAGTGCAAATATTGTCTCTGGAGAGACAAAAATGATTGTGTTATATATTGTCTTTATAGAGACAATATTTTAAAACGATTTAATTTGAGACACCTGCTTAAAGACAATACACAAGTTTTCTTTTGTCTCAAATTAAGACAATTTACCCAAAAATTGTCTTAAATATTGTCTTAAAACCCCCCTTTATGTTGTAGTGTAAAATCCTGAAATTTGACAATTATAATCTAGATTTTCAAAGATTTCTGCCGGAATTTTTCATATTCTTGTCGGAATTTCTGAGTTATTTTGTGAGTTTTTTAGACTATCGTGACAATATCCTACTTGCATTGACACTTTCCACATCGGTGGGAATGGGAGATAGATATATTTTGCGATCTCATATTGCATTTGTGAAGTGAGTATTTTTAATCAAATGTAAATTTTGGAATTTTTTTATTTATTGAATATTTTTAATTAAATAGATTTTGTTATAATGTTATGGTTGATATTATATATTTAAAAGTTTACAATATTTTTTGGTATAGTGTTTTTCAATCAATTAATTTAGAGTATAAATAACATAACTTAGTATAAATCTCAAAATTTGATTTATGAGTACTATTAAAAATATTCTACCATATTCTATAGAAGTTAATCTTAACTATCCATATAATAATTACTCTTAATTAAATTTAATGATGATTATTATAACGCAAGAATATATCTACTAATAAATTTAGATGTTACTAAGAATTACTTGATACTTTTAAAAATTTAATAACCTCATATTTGAGGCTTTTATGATGAACCTCGTGAAGGGTTTCAAATGGGTCGAATGTTATTTATAGAAAAGAGTTATACTTAATATATTAAGTAAATGGCATCGACAATTAGATTTTTTTTAAAATATTATTTAGGTGGAAACTACTTTTTATTCCAAAAAGAATATTTAAACTTGATTCCAATTGATTAAGTTTACCAGAAGATCAAAATTTGAAAACTCAAAAATATATTAAGAACCATGAAAGTTACTTTCCTTTCCTTTAACAAAAGCAAAAATCATTTTAAGTAATTTATTTTTTTATATAATTATAAAAAATAAACACACATTTATATATAATAACAAAGGTTACATTGTAGTTAGTACATGCAACTTAGCTTAAATTGAGTTTAATTAAATTAAAAAAGAATAAACTGAAAAACCTAACAATTAATAAAATATTGTATTGTTAAATACTATCACAATTAAGAAATATGATTAACTAATATTATTTATATTAACATATATGTACTGTATATATATATGTGTGTTTTTAATATAATAATAAGTCATCTTAAATTGAAAATATGGAAAAAAAACTATAAGCTATGAAAATGGAAATAATAGAAAAATTAAAAATTAAAAATAAGAAAGTTAAATAAAAAATAAATACAACTAAAAAGAAAATATTAGTAACTAATAGAAATGGAAGTTGATAAGCATCCCATAATAAAACTTCAACCAATCACCTTACAAATAAATAAATTTAACTGATAATTAAAAAAACAAAAATTGAATTCCCAATACTAAACTATGAATAAGTGGCAACAAATTTTGATAAAAAAAAAACTAATAAGTAATCAAAAGAAAAAGTGAATGATATTATGAGTAATACCATGTATAATAAATAATAAATAATAATTACTATGTTGAAAAATTGTTTTAACTGATTTAATTTTCCTTAAATAATTATGATAAATAAATACAAAACATTCACAGTAATAAGGAATAATTGTCTTCATTATAAATTATAAGAAAAATTGCTTCAAAATATCTTTATAACTATGTAAAATATCTAGGATACTTTTAACTATTTATTAATTAAAAATTTTAATTAATAAATTCAATAACCCATTTTGTGTATATTTTCTCGTCAAATTTTCCAAAAAAAACTAGTAGAGTTTTTTAAAGATCATAAGTTTAACCTGTTTAATCTACAAAGTTCACTACTTTATAGACTTTTAAGGTGTTAAATTTATTTATACATTCAAAAATGCATTTTAAAAAACAAAAAATCTTAATCTTACTTAAATAATTTTTATTTTTGTAAGATTGGGAAGACTACATCTTCATCACATATAATATAGCATTCCATTAAATGGATGAATTCACATCAAGGAGTGCCTTAACAAAGCATCCAATCACCATCTATATTTAATTTATTAATTCAAATAACTCAAAATCTTATGAAATTTGAAACTCAAATTACACTTGATCCACCCGCACTCTAAAATCCTTATCAATAACCCTCCCTTTGCCAAAATAATCTCGCTCTACATTCAACTAGTTACTGATCATTTAGCCAAAATTTTATCTAAATAGAACATTAAGAACTTTTTCAAGACCCATAAAACCCTCAGTCAACTCCTCAGATCGGCCAAAGACAAGAATGACCCTGACCCTATATTTTGTCCCTTGGTCTATGAAATCCCCTACACTTGTGGAAAGTCTTACATAGGGAAAACTCACTAATCCTTCAAATATAGGCTCAAAGAACATATGACTGATACTTATCATAACTTATGGATAAGTCAATCATTTTTGAACACTCTCATAATACCAGGCACTCATTTGTTTTGATAAAATGACTAGCCCCCCTTCCACTCCACTTGTGTCATTATAGAAGCCCTAGAGATTGAAAAACATCCTAACAACTTTAATCGGAAGATGGGTGATGGGTAACAATTAAGTCACTCATGGAAACCCACCATATATTTCTGGTCCCAAAAATCCAATCCTTCAAAATTTGATCCCTCTTAACCCTAGCCGTTGGCTCCTTCTCTTCTTCTTATCTCAACCCTTATTTTTAAAATATATTATTATTATTTCTTTATCAATCTAAATAATCCTTGTCTAATATTAAATCATAAATAATTTAAATTATCTCTTTAATTCCCATCTATTATATTTTTACCTAATTCTAAAAAAAATCCCTCTAATTAATATAATAATAATTATTTTATCTTTTATAATATTTTTTTTCAATCTTCGTTAATATTGATATCAATTTACAACATCATTATTATTATTATTATTATTATTAACTATCTAGATTAATTTAAATAATTAAAATAATCCTATCAGTTTATTTTGTTATTAGAGAAGTCTCAGATATTGAAAAGCATCCTAACAACTTTAGTAGTAATATGGGTAGCAATTAAGCCATTCATGGAAACCCACCATATATTTCTTGTCCCAAAAATCCAATCCTTCTAAATTTGATTCATCTTAACCCTAGCCCTTGGATCCTTCTCTTCTTCTTATATGGGCCCTTCTTTTTAAAATATATTATTATTATTTCTTACCTTTGTCATATTTCTTAATTAATTTTATTTCAATCTAAATAATCTTTGTTTAATATTATTATCTCTTTAATTCTGTTCTATTATAATTTTACCTAATTCTAAAAAAAAAATCCCTCAAATTCATATAATAAAATTATTTTATTTGTAATAGTACTTCTTCTTCTTCTTCTTCTTCTTCTTCTTCTTCTTCTTCTTCTTCATCATCATCATCATCATCATCATCATCATCATCATCATCATCATCATCATCATCATCATCATCATCATCATCATCATCATCATCATCATCATCATCATCATCATCATCATCATCATCATCATCATCATCATCATCAATAATCTAAATTTATCTAAATAATTTAAATATTTATATTTTAATAATCCTATTAGTTTATTTTATTTAATAATAATAATATCTTAAAAATTATTTAATATTTATATTAACTCACACATATATTTCACTCACTCTTAAACTCCTTAGTTAACTTTAAATATTTATAACTATTCTTCAAATATGACTATTGTCTTATTATTATCATCTAATTTATTATTATTATTATTTGCAAAATATATTAAATTAATTAAAATTGATTTGGTTCCTTTAATTTTATTTCAATTTCTAATGATTATCTCATTTCTTTGGAACCATTAGCCTTATCAACCCTCTAAGTCTAACGATTATAATCTAAATCTATCATCTATTTAACCAAGCCTAGCACTCTTCACTCCATGAGAAAAGATTAATATCCATGAAATGAGTGAAGTGATTAGTTATCAAATATGAAAATATTCATGCTAAAATTCAAATGGCACTTCTTCTTCTTTTTTTAGTAGAAAAAAACCTCTATTATATACTATGTACCATCATAATGTCAAATATTCTTGTGGATCATTCACAAAAATTTCCTCCATATTATCAAAAATATTCAGAAATGTTCATTAATATCCATAAAAAGCATAAAAAAAGAACATAGTACCAGCCAAACACAGATCAAAAACCTCTGTGACAAAAAGGAAAAAGGATCACGAGTGATCAAACAGAATAAGAACTGCATCCCCCATAACTGCAACTTTCTGAGATTGACAACCATAAAGAGTCGACATACAACAGACCGAAAAGGAAGTGCCCCAGTGAAAATAACGAAATAGTTGAGCACGAGCTCCGAATGAAAAAAGATAGTCATCAAAAAGACCTAACCAGATTATTGGAAATTAAATCAGCGGAAAACATTAGTAGAATTTGATAGTTCATTTTTCCCCAAATCCAGTGGAATCTTTGAGTTCATAGTGAATCTCACCAAATACCCCCCTCGGACCCTTCTTGGATAACCTGTCAGCAGTCACATTATTTTTCTTGAAAACATGTGTGAAAGAGATGTTGGAGAAGGTTCTTATTAGATCTTTAATCATTATGGCTCTCAAACTTCTGTGGTTGTAGTTATTTGCAGAAGCTAGATCATCCACAATATCATAAAACAATGCTCGATGTTTCGAATCCCAACAGGGATCCATCTTCAGGATGAGAATTGTATAATGTATTACACAGTGATATGGGCCTGTATTCATAAAAAAACTCAATCCCTTCTTCTTTGGGACCCCCTACGACCTTCTTTCATTATTCATTCACTTCTCGTCCTGAAGATGGACCCCCATTGGGATTCAAAACGTTGACCATTTTTAATCATGTCAAGCCATGCCGAGAGATGTCTTGGAGGCATTATATTTCGGTGATTCAAATAATCAATAAGAACCTGAGAGTCACCAAATACCCACAGTTTGTAAATATAGAGATGGTTTTAAAACCACAATAGCCCCCATAAGGCCAACATCTCTGCCCACATATTGGTCCCCAGTCCTCCAAACCAGTGACGTTTATAGTGGCATTGTGGTGAAATCATTAACCAAGCACTGCATCCACAACTCTTATTTTGTGATGCCCCATCAAAAAAGCTCGCAGGATAATGTATCTCAAAAGGTCTAATTCTCTTCGACAGATACCTCGGGGGTCGATGTTGTGTTTGCATGGCCTCCCAGTTCATTATAATCTATGTAGATATCGAGGTTCGGGAGAACTTTTGATCCTCAAAGACCATTTGTTTCTTACATACCATAATCTCCAACGAAAATGTAGAGGGATGCTCCTATATTGTTTACCATGTTCTGACCACCACCGTGAGCAGTCTTCAGCTGATAAGAAATCTCGCTCCTGTTTTCTAAATTTTTTAAACAATATATACCAAATATCGCGAGAAAATCTACACTTGTAGAAGAGATGATAATTGAACCTTCCTCCGCTTCCATGAAAAAACAACAAACCCTAGGACCTATCTTGCCTCTCTTTCTGAGGTTTTTCCACTTCAAGTTCCTATCCTTCAATACAAGCCACATAAAGATAATTATTTTTTATTGAATATTAATCTTCCATATATCCAAAAACTAGCATCCTCCATCTTGTTTGGACTATAAATCCTTCTGTTCTTTATAAGTTGCAGCAGTGCTGATTTTTCCATTTTCCAAGGTCCCCACCCACGTGATTTGATCCCCATTCCAGTTAAGTCTGCATCTCATCCAAGTGTCGATATATACCAATATCTGTGGCTGTCATCCATCTTGGGGCATCCTCCTCCCAATGTTTGAACATCTCTCCTAGATAGAATATACTCCTTCCCTGTGAATAACTCATCAAGTGAATACTGATCATGTTTCTCTGCGTATTTCCACTTATGTCCCCAGTCCCTATGAGTATTTTTCAACCATTTCCAAATTTCCATTGTAACATCCTTTGAAATGCAGGCCAAATCTTCCTAACACCATTCTAGATATAAGAATCCCTCCTGTCCATCACCCTGTCCAATGAATACAACGCATCTATGTTGTATGCCCAAAGGTATTTGTATTTGAATATATCATTCCAGATACCCAAGGTATGCAGGCATATCCATAGTGACTTCATGAGGAGTTATTTCCCAATAGTTTCCATGTCCAATATTCCCCATCCACCTTGATCCCTAGTCATGGCGATTGTCTCCCATTAAAAGAGATGATATTTCTTTTCCTCCCGACCACCGTTCCAGATGAAATTAGCCATTGATCTCTTCATTATATCTGTAATATACTTTGGGATATAAAAAAAGTGTGCCCAATATACTCTGAGTTGCTATAGGACAACCTACACTAGTACCATTCTCCCACCCTTAGAAAACCATTTCATTGACCATCCATTAATCCTTCTCCTATATTTATCAATGAGCCATGACCAATCTTCAACTCGATAATTAGAAGGTTTCATTCGAAAGCCCAGATAGGTCATCCCCTTCTCAATTGTACACGCCTTGAAGTCAAACATCTCCCCAATATGTTTTATAATGGCTGGGTCTCAATCAGAAAAATAAAAGCACGACTTCCCCTCATTTGCTAGCATCCCCGATTCATTAGGAACACTTTTAAAGATGTTCTATAACACTTTCCAGCATTTCGATATGATCAATCCGAAAATCAGTATATCATCAACGAAGAATTTTTGGGTGATCTCCAGTTTCTCAGTTCCCCTCCCTGCTGCCTGTGAGATTTTGATGTTGAGAGCATCCATCACCAGAATGAATAGTAAGGGAGATAGGGCGCAGCCCTGTCTCAATCCCCTACCTAGCTTAAAAATTCTATTTTCTGATCCATTGATGAGGATAGCCATCAAATTCCTGCATACGCAACCCATAATCCAATATATCGCTCCACAACAAATGACAATTTTATGAAGAATCATTCTAAGGAGTGCCGAGTCCACCTGGTCATACGCTTTACTCAAATCCACTTTCATTATCATTGCTTCCATATTCCGGTTCTTAATTGTGTGCATGATATCTTGAGTGGACGCCACAACATCATGTATGATAGGGTTATTGAGGAACCCAAACTGTTTCAGGGTGATATACTTCAATAGGAAACTCTTTATTCTTTCTAAAATTAATTTTGAAATGATCTTGTATAATGTATTACACTATGATATGGGCCTATAGTCATAAAAAAACCCAATCCCTTATTCTTTGGGATGAGAGCAAGAAATGTGGAGCTTAATGCCCCATGTACCATACCGTTCAGTCTTACCTCCTCAACCATAACAACGTTATCATTTATCAAAATTTCCACAAAGTGAATGAATAAATCAGGAGTCCAGCCATTAGGGCCCGGAATTTTGTCCTAGGGAAAGGATCTGAGAACACCTTCAACCTTCGCCACACTAACCTCTTTGAACAGACTTTGGTTTTTTTCTTCCCTAAAGATAAGTGGATATTCTTCCATGAGGTGAATCTGAGCTTCCACCCTTATATTTTCATTAACCTTATATAATGACTCAAAATATTTTACTGCCTATCCTTGTATCTTTTCAGTGGAATTGTATGATTGACCATTAATCTCGATATTCTATATTGCGTTTGAATTCTTCCTTCCACAAGCAAAAGAGTGAAAATATTTAGTTTTCCTGTCTCCCTATTTTAACCAAGTAGCCCAGATTTTTGATCTCCATGTTAGTTCCTGAATGAGAAGAATTATGCTTTTCTCCGACTCTAGTGCTTTGAGCCTTACCCATTTTTCATTTGGTAAAACTCCACCTACCAATATATCGAAAATATGTGTAGTCTCACGTGCTATCTATTCCAAGACCTGAATCATCTCTTTTTTCTTATCTCTATCCCAAGGCTAAACCAACCCTTTCATGTTTCTCAAAGAGAAACATAGGTATTCCATAGGTGATATGTCATCTGACATCCTATGTGAGCAGAAAATGTTCTAGACCATGTTGTTAAACTCTTCATCCTCCAACCGCACTCTATTGAATTTAAATGGAAAACCCCTCATTCTCTGTTTAAAGTACCACTCCATAACAATTGGCTTGTGGTCAAATATTAAAATAGCTTCCACCCAAGTCTTCACTCTACCCATCTGTGACCATAACTCCTCCTGCACCATGAATATATCAAGTCTTTTACCAATATATTCATCACCCCATCATCCATTGAACCAAGTGGGACATATCAGTGCTGGTACAATGTCTCATAAATTGGAGTCTCTGACTAGATCCCCCACAAACTCAGACATTTGGTCAGTTCTCCCATCTTCCCCCCACGTTTCCCCAGCATGAAGGGTGCAATTTAAATCTCCCGCAATAATGGAGTTCTCCAAAGACAAAATCCCACAATGATCCATATTCCTCCAGAATGGACCCCTATCAAGGTATGGAGCATAAAAATTTACCAAATGAAGAATATGTTTAAATCCCCTAATAAAACCAATGAGAATGATATCTCCAAAAAGACTAAAAGCCTTAAGATCAGCCCATCTGGGATCCCAGATATCTGCTAGACCCCCCGATCTCCCCTCTGCATCCTTTGCCGCCATGTTCCACACTAGAAACATATCACGGAAAAAGTGCAAGGTTTTGTCAACCACAATCATGGTCTATTGAGTGAATATAATAAAAGGATTAATACGATGATATAATTTCCGCAGAGAAACGAATTTGTCCTCCCCCAAAAACCCCACAATTTTAAGGAGAAAAGTATCATCATGGAACCTTAGAGGAGGGTTCCGATGCTCTAAGGACCCTGTCTAGGGCAAGTGTAACTGGGACCTCCCGTAGGCTCCCCAACTGAAGATCTGGGCCAGTGGTCCCGGATGACATGGACTTCTTCTCGAGTCAGGGCCTCCCCTTCCCATTTATATTAGTTACATTAGTGACCGACAATAGATAAATGTCAATAAGTAGAGACAAAGGGCATCTAGAGTGGACAACCAGGGGTTCCAGCTCAGCCTCTGAATTCTGTAAAAGGAAGGCCAGATCACTTCTAATGTAGTTTGTAGGGGATGACAAGGCATCAGAATTCAAAGGATCTGCAGGTGGATAATGATTAAATGGCACTTCTATGAAAATATTCATGATAAAATTCAAATGGCGCTTCTCTCTACATTGTCCTATAAAATAAACCAGCTATACGCATTATAGGTTCGTACTAAATATTATAACTATTTTTAGCACATTCACATCAAATAACCGCCTATACCATTATGGATTCCTACTAAATATTTTAATATTATAACTATTTTTTTCACATTAACATCAAAAAAAGTGTTCATATTTAAAATTACTAAATGCTATCAATTTCCCCAAAAGGTGCAAAGAGAGGCCGATAATATTATTAAATTGTAATAAATTTATATTTCAGTATTCAAATATTATGTGACAGTTGCATTTACTGCTAACTAGTTGTTAAATAGTTAGATGAATTTTAATATTTTTTAGAGAAAGGCTGAGACAATTAATATTTTACTGGAAAGTATTTTCCTTCTTTTTAATTATGAAAAAATAAAAATAAAAATTGGTTATGGAAAGTAAAAGTGAAAAGGTCATTGGTAAATGTTTTCCAAGAATTGAAAAGATGGATGGACAGTTTGAACATTTTCCTCCTCCTCTAGGGATAAGAGACTCATCCTAATGAGTAATATGGGTTCTATTCATAGGCTAGGGGAGACTGTAGAGTTTCCTGAGATGGTAGAGACTAGTGGAAATCACTCAAGATTCCTGAAGATTTCTGGTATTGACTGGACTTGCAGTCCCAAGGTCACAACATAAATTCTACTGTCAACCTGTACCTTTCAGTGGAAGCATGGGGGAAGATCAGGACATCATTGCCTCTCTTGCTGGTTGGGAGGACACCAAAAACTACTTTTATGTTCAGATAAGTTCTGTCTGGTTTAATAT
Organism: Pinus albicaulis; assembly: GCA_034641835.2. NCBI lineage: Eukaryota > Viridiplantae > Streptophyta > Pinopsida > Pinales > Pinaceae > Pinus > Pinus albicaulis. The sequence goes on from CM076572.1 coordinate 968,963,337, forward strand.
TAAAATAGACAAAGGATTTATATTCAATATTTATGTTTACAGATATAGGGTAATAATTATAATCTCAGATAAGTTCTATCAGATTGATTATTAAATAGACAGAAGGATTGTTTAAAATTATTTTATGCAGATAATTGGTATTGCTTGTAGAAGAATGTTAATAGTAATCTTTAGAAAGACCTTTCTGTGTTAAAGGAAGAAGAGTTGGGTAAATGAGTAACCCAGAAAATAATTACTGAGTTCTGTGAAAAAAAATTGTGAATATATGTGTAAACATATTATTTGTAGAATAGGTAAAAAAGTACTTAACCAAATGTATGCTAGGGACATCTCGATGAAATAAAATGATAGTTGTCCATATACAAAAAAAATTCACAGGAATTCTTAAGACTGTGGTATTTCACTAAAATTGCATTGGGTTAAAAAAAAATAGTTTTCTTTTAATAAGGAACAAAGAGAACATAGACTTCACATTATCATTGCAAGGGTTTATGTCCATTCAAATTATTATAGGGAGAGCTGTTGGTACAAGGTACGAGGGTGAAATCCGCAACCTGATACACATCGCTTCCCTAAATACTAGCTATACATAGACAAGTCATAGGGTGGTACGGCCACCAAGAATATAAATTAGTAAATGAAAAAGACAGAGAGTAAACAAATTTACAGACAGAAAACCAAGACTGGAGAAATAAAATACTATAACAACAGTGAGTAAATTAGTTGCAGGAAGAAAACTGAGTTATGATTTAACTGAAGAGCATATTTTTATGTTTACTAGGGAGCGAGTTAAGAAATGAAATTTCACAGGAAAGTAAGCTATGTAGAAAAAGAAGAACTGTTGTAAAAACATAATAGACTTTGCAATTTCATAAAAAAAGAAATGAAGAGTCTCTATTCCCAAAATATTACATGCAGACCAAATAAGGAGAAAATTGTTTTAATAGAATTTACTCAATTGCAGCCATTGCAAAAATTACAACTACACCAGAAAGGATATTTCCATAGTAAAACTGTTCATACTAAATGAAAATTCTATTATCACAAAATAATATTTCTAGAAGAGACTATTCGCTGCCACATGAAATGCCAGCCAGATCTTACTCCTTATCCACTACAAATATACATATAAAATAAAATGAGAACTAAACTTGGTTGACTAACAAAACCGAACTCTTTTTCATTTTCCATGACGACCCGAAGATCATCTGAGATAGTTAAGCCTCATTTTTCTAAGCAAAAAACATTAGAATTACCTAGAGGTAGTAATGACATGTTAGCGGTGACAAACGCCAAAACCAAACAACGATAATCTATGCAGAAGGATTGCTAACTGGAGAGGTGCCAACCTGCTAGGGTCGACCTGCAACAAAAGCCATAGAGGAAAACTTGTAAAAAAGTGAAAACAAAACACAGAACGTTTCCCTATCTTCGAAAATAAAGAAATCGTGACTTAAAAAAAGACGAAAAACTATTGGGGAAATTACCTAAGGAATAGGGGTCCTTCTTCATTGTCAAACCAATGCACCAGTAACCTTAGGAAAACCAAAAGAAAATTTAATCACTAAAATTTCGGAGATGTTCTGAAATTTCTTAAGCAAGAGTGAAGAGAAAAAGTCTTACACGAGTATTAACAAGAGAAAACAGTCCCAAAGAAAACTGTTTGAGTGACAAAGAATGAATTTTTCCTGGAACTCGTAGCAGGAGATAATACCTCTGATTCTCCATTGAACAATGCAGAAAAATTTCCAAGGGCAATGCCATGGGGAAACGAGCGAGTTTGGTGAAAGAGTGATGGTGGCGGAGCCATAGATCAGGAACGCCAGGGAGCAAAACCCTCAAAGAGAGCTAATGGACTTCACGATCAGATGCAGTGACAAATGACGTTCCAACTAGGGTTGGTAAGATTATCTAAGCCAATTTCCCGCCGTTGGTATTCACCGTTGATCTCTCTAGATCCGACGGTGTAGATTCATGAGGAGGACCATAAAATCCCGCAACCAAATCCGAGAAGATCACACATGTAAACCGATATGAATGAAGGGTACCCTCACATTGAATGTCCAACCTTCGTGACAGATGTATCTCGGGAGAATCCAATGCATGGTATAAACCTATTAAGTGGTTTGGGTAACATTAATATTAGATCAACATTTAAATAGTACTATGGTAGAGAGTAGGGTGTGATATACATTAAGATTGAGTTTCCATCGGATTTAACACTAAATTAATATGGAGTGTCATGGAATCCTTTGGTGATTAATATGATGTAATGTATATATATTTGTGGATTAGGTTTAGAAAAAATGTGATACATGGTGTTCATGGTTTGGAAAGGTAATTAAGTGTTAAGAGAGCTTAATCATCAAATAATAAGATTAACCTTGTTTTATGGGTAATTTTGGGTGTAGTTAGTAGTGTAGAAAGCTTCTTTTTTTTTTCTTGTATGAGTGTGACAAGTGGTATCAGAGGAGCATTCATATGGTGGGACCCTAAGGGTCAACTAACAATTTACGTTGTGTGTATTTTGATGCACATAATATAAGTATAACAAGAAATATCATGAGAAGAGGAATAATGCAACAACCACCCTAGGACATCGGGGAACCCAAAGCTCAACCAATTGTGAACCTTGAGATGTGGGTTCAGCTGAGTGTTAATCAACACCAATAAATGAGTAGAATGTTGGAGGAACAACAACATCAAACTAGCTTGCTGTTGAATACAATACAACAAATACAGGAAGAGATGGTACGAGTTCGAAGGATAACAAATGATTAATGCAAGAGCAAGGAAAGATACTAAAGAGCCTGTCAGACAAGAAAAATCAAGAAGTGGAACACCCTAGTGCTGAAAGGGGCATGCAAGAAGGATGAACATCAAATAAGAAACAACACCACTGACAGAGTGGAAAGAATCCCATCCCAACGAAGTAATAAGAACAAAAACTACAATGAAGCAGAATTCGATAATTTGTCGGATCAGCAAGAGGTTAAAAGACAGAAAGTAGAGCTTCAGGGGGAGTTTCGAAAAATAAAACCACCAACATTTCATGGTGAAGCTGAGGAAGTGGCAGAAGCATGGTTAATAAACATGAACAAGTACTTTTAGGTGTATGAGTATAGAAACCTGAAAGCCAGATTGGCCATATACCAGTTAAGGGATAAAGCCACTATGTGGTGGAAAGAAGTGAATAATGTTCACAACATTGAGGAACAAGATGTCAACTAGGAATCGTTCCAACAATACTTTAAAGACAAGTATTTGACAAAAAGTTTCTATGATGAGAAAGCTATAGAATTTCATGACTTGAGGCGGGGACAGATGACTATGGATGAATATATCACCGAGTTCACCTCCTTGTTACAATATGTTCCATACCTTCGAGAGGAAAAGGCTAAGGTACAGAGATTTCTGAGTAGCCTCCCAACACATGAAAGAGTGAATTGAATTTGTAAATCCCAAAACCATGGACAAAGCCATTTGTAAGGCACGAATGTGCTATTATTAGTCCAAGGCTAAAGAAGAGGTTGGAAAAAGTTGGCAGCCAAGGAAAGGAGAGAAAAGTAACTCAAATTTCAAAGGCTCCAAAAGTAGTAACTTTAAGAGTTCTGCACGTAGTTCTGTTAGCAAAAAATTTGGGAGAAATCATTAAAGGACCCGCTGGCCAGTAGAAGAGAAGCCTATAGAGGCATCTAACAAACTCGAGCAAGGACAGGTGATCGAGAAACCTCTACAGTGTTGGGGGTGTGGTGAGGCACACTATTATAAAAACTACCCACAGTGAGCAAGAAATGAAATAGTTGCAAACTTGAAAGAAGCTTCTATAGTAGGTGATGTGGCACGAAACATTCCTCATATCAACGCAACATTGGAGGATCGAAAAGAAGATTAGCATAAAAACATGATTGAGTTGGAAGGTAAATTATTGTCTCAATCTCTTTCAATTTTGGTAGACCCAAGTGCAATTTTAAGTTATGTTAGTCCCAAAATAGTGGAACTGTGTAAATTTAAAGAACAGAAATTCAAAAATTCGTGGCTGGTACAAATAGCCACAGGAGCAAAAATAAAGGTAACTACCAAGATTCCAAACTATATTTTGGAAATTTCAGAACAACAGTTACAGGTATACTTGAACATACTACCATTAGGGTCCTATGATGTTTTTTTGGGCATGGAGTGGCTAGAAAGACATTGAACCTTAGTGGACTGCAAGGAAAAGATTATTTAATGTAGAATGCAATATGGAACACGTAAATAGATTCAGGGAGTCAAGAAGCCATTAAAGCTACGTCCAATCACAACATCCCAAATGAGTAAATGTATGAGGAAGGGATGCCAAATATATGCTATTCAGGTTGGATATGCTAATTCCAAGGAAAAAGCACCTCTGATGGAAAACATACAAGTGGTACAAGATTTCATGGATGTTTTTCCAGAAATTATCCCTGGATCGCCACTAAGGCGAGATATTGATTTACTATAGAACTGATGCCAAGAGCATCCCCTATGTCAAGGGCTCCTTACAGAATGAGCGTTCCAGAATTAACTGAATTGAAAATGCAGTTACAGGAATTGTTGGACAAAGGTTACATTCATCCAAGTTTGTCCCCTTGGGGAGCACCAGTGCTATTCATGAAGAAGAAGGACAGAACCATGTGTATGTGCATGGACTATATACTACTAAACAATTTAACATGAAATAATAAGTATCCATTACCAAGGATCGATGATCTGTTTGATCAGGTGAAGGGGGCCACAATGTTTTGTAAAATCGATTTAAGGTCTGGATATCACCAGATCTGAATCAAGGATGAAGACATATGCAAGATAGCTTTCCGTACTGGGTACGGGAATTATGAGTTTGTGGTGTTACCATTTAGATTAACAAATGCACCAGCAACCTTTATGAGGTTAATGCATGGAATATTTCATCCTTTTCTAGATAATTTTTTACTTATATTTATAGATGATATTTTAATCTATTCCAAAAACCAGGAAGAACATAGATAACATTTAAGAATTGTGTTGGAAATGTTAAGAAAGCACCAGTTGTACACTAAGTTCAGCAAATGTGATTTCTTTAAAATAGAAATCCAGTACTTAGGCCATGTCATTTCGGCAAAAGGGATTGCCATTGTTCCAGAGAATGGAAAGTAGCCTAGAATGTGGTAGACATTTGATCATTTAAGGGATTAGTTGGGTACTATCCGAGATTTATTGAGGGATTTTCCAGAATAACTTTTCCCATTACCTCTTTTTAGAGAAAAGGAAAAGTTTTCAAATGGATTGTTGAGTTTCATATCAGTTTTGAAAATTTGAAGAAGTTTTTGACCACTACACCAGTGTTGAGGGTAGCTAACCCCAAAAAATAATTTGAAGTGTGTACAAATGTAAGTAAAGAGGCTGTTGGGGCATTTTTATCTCAGGAAGGAAAAGTAGTGGGCTATGAATCGAGAAAGTTGAAGGATTGTGAGAAAATGTACTCAGCCTATGATCTAGAACTAACATCAGTAGTTCATGTGCTCTGGGTATGGAGACACTACTTGTTGGGTATAAAGTTTGTGCTAAAAAAAGATCATAACATCTTGACTAGTTATTTCAAGCAAGTTGATTTAAACTCCAAATAGGCAAGATGGAATGCCTTTCTAACTGAGTTCAACATGGACATCCAGCACATGAAAGGTAGGGAAAACCAACTGGCTGATTCTTTAAGTAGGAAGTTGTATTGTGTGTATGATCTTTATTACAAGTAGCTTGAAATTAAATTCTTAGATAAAATGAAAGAAGAGGCACAAAAAGATCCGGAATACCAATTCCTATGGCAGCAAATAGAAAAGAATAGAAGGCAAGGAAGTACTTCTGAGTATGGTGTAAATAATGATCAGATGCTAATATTTCGATGTAAGGTGTATGTACCAAACCATGTGGACCTAAAGGAGCTCATAATGAATGAATACCATCATAGCAATTATGTAGGTCACCCAGGATACCCGAAAATGTTGACTATAGTTAGAAAGGTATATTTCAGGCCTGGTATGCGTAAAAATATTGCTGAGTATTTAAATAAATGTTTGGAGTGTCAGCAGGTGAAGGTGGAGCATGAACATCCCACAGGATTGTTGCAGGCCATACCTGTACCTGACTGGAAATGGGAGGTCATATCCCTGGACTTCATTACACATTAACCATGGAAAAAAAGGAAAAATGACTCCATCATGGTGGTAGTAGGCAGATTGAGTAAATCTGCATATTTTATATCTATGCAGTCTACTTACAAGACTGTATAGATAGCAGACATTTTCATGAGAGAAATTTTCAGGCTTCATGTTATTCCTAAGACAGTTATCTCAGACCGGGATGTTAAGTTGCATCAACATTTTGGAAGATTATGTTTACATGTTTTGGAACCAAAATAAAATTTAGTATAGCTTACCATCCCCAGATAGACGGTTAAATAGAATTAGTAAACCAAGTGTTGGAGGACATGCTACGCATGTATGTGATGCAGTAGCCAACCAAATGGGAAGAATATTTGCATCTTGTTGAATTTTCCTATAACGATGGTTATCAGGAGTCCCTTAAGATGATTCCCTTCGAGGCCTTATATTGGAGGCAGTGTCACACACCCATAAATTGGAGCAGCTCCGAAACAAAATTAATGTTGAGACCCAAGATACTCGCTAAAATGGAATCAAAAGTAAAGAAGATAAGACAAAATTTGAAGGCTGCAGAAGATCGGAAAATGATCTATGCAGATAAAAAGAGGTCTTATCATGAATTCAAAGTGGGAGACCATGTGTATGTGAGGATCAAACCCAAGAGGAGTACTTTGTAGTGGACCTCTTGTGCCAAGTTGGCTCCCACATTTGGTGGACCCTTCCAGATTTTGGAAAAGGTAGGACCTATGGCCTATCTGCTTACTTTACCCAGTCACATCCGGGTACACAATGTGTTTCATGTGTCCCTGTTGAAGCGTTATGTGCATGATTCAAAGTACGTAATTCATTGGCAAAATATATAGGTAGGATAGAATTAAAAACCCTAACTTGAAAATATAAATTCTTCATGAGAATTTGACATGGAACCTTGTTTTTTGCAGGTAGAGCTTGACGACGAGTTTTTGGTTGAGCCGCAACACATACTTTATCAGATGGAAATTATGCTTTGGAAGCGAGTCATCACCCAGGTTAAAGTGCAGTGGAATCACTTCGGCCTAGATGAGGCTACTTGGGAGGACGAAATATTTGTCCGTGAGGTTTACCCAGAGCTCTTTTCAGAGCCAGAATGAAACATCGAGGATGGTGTTACTTCCAAGGGGGAATTTGTGATAGTTTCATTTACTTCTAACTAGTTGTTAACTAGTTATACGACTTTTAATATTGTTTAAAGAAAGACCGAGAAAATTAATATTTTGCTGGAAAAGTATTTTCCTTATTTTTAATTATGAAAAAATAAAAATAAAAATTAGTTATGGAAAGTAAAAGTGAAAATGCCGTTGCTAAATTTTTTCCAAGAACTGAAAAGGTGGTTGGACAATTTGAACAATTACCTCCTCCTCTATGGATAAGAGACTCATCCCAGTGAGGAATAGGGGTTCTATTCATAGGCTAAGGAAGAATGTAGAGTTTCCTGAGCTAGTAGAGACGAGTGGAAATCACTCAAGATTCCTGAATATTTCTGGTACTGACTGGACTTTCAGTCCCGAGGTCACAACATAAATTCTACTCTCAACCTGTACCTTTCAGTGGAAGCACGGGGGAAGAGAAGGACATTATTGCCTCTCTTGTTGGTTGGGAGGACACCAATAAATACTTTTACGTTCAGATAATTTCTGTCTGGTTTAATACTAAATAGACAAAGCATTTGTATTCAATATTTTTGTTTATAGATGTAGGGTAATAATTATAATCTCAAATAAGTTCTATCGGATAGATTATTAAATGGAAAGAAGGATTTTTTAAAATTATTGTATGCAGATAATTGGTATTTCTTGCAAAAGAATGTTAATAGTAATCTTTAGAAATACCTTTCTGTGTTAAAGGAAGAAGAGTTGGGTAAATGAGTAACTCATAAAATAAATATTGAGTTCTGTGAAAAAAAACTGTGAATATATGTGTAACATATTATGTATAGAACAGGTAAAAAAAGACAACCAAATGTAAGCTAGGTACATCTCGGTGAAATTAAATGATAGCTTTCCGTATATAGATAGATTTCACAGGTATTCTTATGAATGTGGTATTTCCCTAAAATCGTAGTGAGTTAAAAAATATAGTTTTCTTTTAATAAGGAACAAAAAGAACATAGACTGCACATTATCATTCTAAGGGTTTCTGTCCATTCAAATTATTACAGGGAGCACTATTGGTACAGCGTACGAGTGTGAAACCCTCAACCTGATACACATCACTTCCCTAAATACTGGCTATACATAGACAAGTCATAGGGTGGTACGTTCACCAAGAATCTAACTTAGTAAATGAAAAAGATAGAGAGTAAACAAATTTAAGCACAGAAAACCAAGACTAGAGAAATAAAATACTATAACAACAATGAGTAAATTAACTGTAGGAAGAAAACTGAGTTACGATTTAACAGAAGAGCATATTTGTATGTTTACTAGGGGGCGAGGTAAGAAATGAAATTTCACAGGAAAATACACTATGTAGAAAAACAAGAACTGCTGTAAAAACATAACGGAATTTGCAATTTCATAAACAAAGAAATGGAGAGTCTTTGTTCCCAAAATATTACATGCAAACCGAATATGGAGAAAATCTGTATTAATAGAATTTACTCAATTGCGGCCATTGAAAAATCTACAGCTACACCAGAAAAGATATTTCCATAGTAAAATTGTTCATACTAAATGCAAATTCTATTGTTAAAAAATAGCATTGTTGGAAGAGACTATACGTAGCCACAAGAAATGCTAGCCGAAGCTTAGTCCTTATCCACTACAAATGTACATATAAAAGAAAACGAGAACTTAACTCGGCCGACTAACAAAACAAAACTCTGGTTCATTTTCCATGATGACCCGAAGACCATATGAGACAGTTAAGCCTCATTTTTCTGAGCACAAAACATTAGAAGAACCTAGGGGTAGTAATGGCGTGTTAGCGGTGAAAAATGCCAAAACCAAACAATGATAATCTATGCAGAAATATTCCTAACCAGAGAGGTGCCAACCTACCAGGGTCAACCTACAACAAATGCCATAGAGGCAGACTTGTAAAAAAGTGAAAAAAAAAACATAAAACATTTTCCTATCTCGAAAAATAAAGAAATCATGGTTTAAACAAAGACAGAAAATTGTTGCCAAAATTACCTGAGGAATAGGGGTCCTTCTTCACTTTCAAACCAACGCACAAGTAACCTTAGGAAAGATAAAAGAAAAGTTAATCATTGAAATTTCGGAGATGTGCTGAGATTTCTTAAGCAAGCGTGAAGAGAAAAAGTCTTACCCGACTATTAACAAGAGAAAACAATCCCGAATAAAATTGTTTGAGTGACAAAGGATGAATTTTTCTAGGAAATCGTAAATGGAGATAATACCTCTGCTTCTCCATTGAATAATGCAGAAAAAATTCCAAGGGAGGTGCCATGGGGAAACCAACGAGTTTGGTGAAAGAGTGATGGTGGCAGAGCCATAGCTCAGGAGCGTCGTGGAGCAAAACCCTCAGACAAATCTAATGGACTTCACAACCGGATGCAGTGAAAAAGGGGGTGCCAACTAGGTTTGGTGAGATTATCTATGTCAATCTCTTGCCATTGGTATTCACCATCGATATCTCTAGATCTGATGGTGTAGATTCACGAGGAGGACCATAAAATCCTGCAACCAAATTCAAGCAGATCACACCTATCAACTGCTATGAATGAAGGGTACTCTCACATTGAATGTATCTCGGGAGAATCCAATGCATGGTAGAAACCTATTAAGTGGTTTGGGTAACATTAATATTAGATTAACATTTAAATAGTACCGTGGTAGAGAGTAAGGTGTGATATACATAAAGATTGAGTTGCCATCGGATTTAACACTAAATTAATATTTAGTGTCATGGAATCCTTTGGTGATTGATATGATGTAATGTATATATATTTGCGGATTAAGTTCAGAAAAACCTTATTACAACTCCAAAAATATATCATCCTTAAATTAAAAGCTAAAAACACCTTTTTTTAGTTATCTAAATACATATGATAATTCGAAGTGTTTTTCTTATACCTTTAAAATATAGAATTATATATTTTTTTAATTCCAAATAACTTTTACCTTTCTAAAAATTCAATAAATCATTAATGAACCTGAAATGTTAAGATATAAAATATTTTATTTATATAATATCTTTACAGTATTATTATTTAAAAAAAAATTATGTATCAATTTACGTATTCAAGCAATTGCGTAACCCCAAGCTAAAAAGCAATTTTTAATTTGGATAGATCATAATAATTTTCTGACTTTTAAACACCGGATTTTTCTATTGAAAAAGATTAATTAACGTTTACGTTTAGTTATTATTGTTATTTTAAGAATTATATTTGTTATATATTTTCATACTAATCTAAAAATTGATTAAATTAATTTTAAATATAAAATTTCGATAGTTTAAGTAGTTTGTTATTTATTTTTAGTATATATAGAGGTGGTGAATAATGTATTTAGTAGGGAAGTTTAGTGAAACTGGAATTTATAAAAAAGTTATTTTAATTTACTCTTTGATTAAATGAAAAATATTTCACACAGTACCTGAAAATCTCACTTTTTATTTTTACCTGAAAATATTTACTTTTTCAGTAGCTTCTACATGAAAATCTCACAAGAGAAGCCTTTAAATGAAAATCTGATGTTCCTGAGAGTTAGAGACAATTATTCACATTCTCTAGAGAGAAAATATTCTAGTGGGAAAAGGGATGCCCTAAGTGAAAAGGTTTTATTAGAGGGAGGGATGCCCTTAGTTATTGTTATAGTCGCTGAAACTAGTTATTATTATGTCAATGTGGAGTGCTTAGTAAAATTCATTATCAATAACACGGATTTCAAAGTAAAAACATTCATTATTTAAAATTTATTATTGTTACACTAGCTGAAACTCGTTATTATGATGTTATTTTGTGGAGTGCCATCTAATTATTATTATGTCACTTTGTGCAGTGCCATCTAGTTACTACTTATAAGTATCATTTAAAAGGCATAAGAAAAAATTAAAAGAATTTTGTGGGCTAAGGCTAATGTTAATACTAGTTTTTGGTTTTTTTATGGGCGACTGCATGCCTGGCCCATTCTGTAAGTACTTACATAAATAAGATGGGTTGCGGAGCAACTAGTCCTTATTCAAAATAGTCTTTGTCCAAGAGGGTGATTGTGCAAAAATAGCAAAGCCATTATGTTTACAGATTTTTTCGAGTGATATTGACAGACTTTGTCAAATAATTAATGGGAAATGCAATAACACTACAAGAAGAAAGGTCATTTAGCCACACATTAGCACCACAATTTGTAAAGGATTTGAGAAATCTTTACTTTTCAAATAGTGGTGCAGAAGTGTTGATAATGTGGAGATACTCAAGTGGTGCTATGTTTTTTGGTGTAAAAGTGGAGTTAATAAAAATTGTTAAATTTGGTGTTAAATGCATATGTGGCATTCCATGGTGTATGGTGCAAACCACCAAAAACCAATCTGACGTGGATCAAGATATTGTGATGCAAAGCACCAAAACTAATTTTACAAAAATTAAAAATTTATCATAAAAATATCAAAATTATTATAATAATAATAAATTGTATATGGTGCAAAGCACCATAAAATAAAAAATGGTGCAGAAAAGTACATTTTTTTTATTATTATAATAAAATTGTATATGGTGCAAGCCACCATAAAATATGAAATGGTGCAAAAAAAAAAAAAAATCCTCCTTTATTTAGAAAGGTTATATATTGTATGTGGTGAGTATCCTCGGAAGAGTTTGATTTTATTAAGAAAGAAAACATTTTGACCATTTTCTTATGCTTAAATCCAATTACCATAAATATATTTAATTAATATCAAATGTATTAAAACAATTGAAGTATCTGATAGTTACATCCAAAAATTTTAATTCATTGTGTACAATAAGACTGTGGTAGCTTTCTTTGTGCTTGGCTATATTATGGCAAATATCAATTACAAGTAATGGAAGAGTTTCTCCATTGAAACATTCACATGATTTCAAGTTGATGGGCATAATAAATTTACATACATAATATCACTACTAATCATTTTGGTCAACATGGTATTGATCATGTAGATGAATCATTTCAATCTTTGAAAATTAAAATAAATAAATAAATACAAGTTCTAAGTAGTGTCATTTCAATTCCAAGCCTCACATAATTTTGTTTGAGTGAAAACTTCAAGATGACATGATATTTCAAAAACTTTTGTTTTTCTAATCTATTACATATCTTTCTAGTTATGAAAAAACATATTAAATGGATATCTTTCACATTAAATGAATAATTACAAAGTAATAACAATATCTACATATGTTAAAATTTTAAGTTATTATACAACAACCAAAACGATGAGTATATAAAAAGAAATAATTTAATCAAAGAAAAGAAAAGTTATACATATGTTCCAACATTGATTATCAAAAAATCACTTTTCATTTATTAATATAATGAAATGTCTTAGGTCTTAAAATTTGTTTATTATGAGATATGAAAAAAGCGAAACTGATAATTCATTTGAAATCATCTGTATTGCTCATCCTTAAAAGAAATTTTGTCGCCGCCTGCATGGAAAAATCATAAAAAGAAAATTATAAACATAAGTTTGTGAATAAAAATACATAAATGAAATAAATGGAGAAAAAAACAAACAATAACTTCAATTGAATTGAAATAAACCATAAAAAGTGTGTGCATTTAATGGTATTTCATAACTAAAGTATCCTATTGATTTAAAAAATAACTGAAGTGAACTAACCAAACATATGGTAAGGATATGCATGATTCAAAGTTCAGCTTCATCTTCTCTTTCATCATGTTGATCAGTTATCTAAGACACATATAAGATAAGATCAACGCAATTATAAATTGTATTAATTGAAACTTTCATATGCATATACTTCTTTCATATTATAAAAATTTATCTAGAACAAAAAAATTATAGGTCAAAAAATACCTCATAATCTATAATAGGATTAAACCCATCTTTAATCTTTTGATGAATGAGAGAAGATACACCATAGCATGAAGCAAAATCTTTGTCATCTTCAGACATTTTAATATTGAACACCTGCAACTATATTTTAAATAACAATGAAATAGTTAGAAATTTGATTATATAAAAAATAAATTTTCCTTGAGAAGCATAGTAGTGTATTAAGCTTACAATTTTTTCCTCTGCAGATAACATCCCACCTTTCCCCAAACGATAGTGTGTGGAAAACCTAGAGGCTCATACAGTATGTGCATATTTGTCTTTTCCAACCAAAGTTCCATTTTTCCTTTTTTTCTTAATAGCAATCTCATCCAATAACCTCTTCCACTCTCCTACTCCTATGACTACATTTTTGTTTCTTACCAATTCTCCTCTCAAAGCATTGCTGGTATTTTTAATATATTCAACAACACTATGAAGAATTTGTTTTGGAGGTACAATTTCCTATACTTTATGCATGAGAGATAATAGCTCATCCTTCTTAGATTTATCTATGAAATACACGTAGAAAGTAAATAATCCATATAAAAAATCTTAAGGTTTCTAGTATCATAGTAATGAAATTTAGGGAATGTAACACTAAGTACAATATATATTTTTTTATAATATGAAATATGAAACGTTAAGTATATAGTTTATACTACATAAATTAAGTATGAAATTTATGAAAAAACATAGTATATGTGTTTTACGTTGATGATGGAAATCTTTGATAATTGTAGGACCAAATAATCTCAATGCTTCACAGTAAGGTATGTCTCTCCATGTTCTCCCACCTTCATCATTTAACACTTGCCCTTTTTCATTTAATGTGGTTGTGAATGGAATACCATTAGTTGCCTCTAGTTTAACATATTCATTTGGATGTTTTAAGAGAGGTTGAAAAGATGCACCAATAGATAGTATAGTTTGTTCATCTGATGGAGGAGATTGATTTTGTTGTCCATTAGTGTTAGTGTCTTCTTCAGGAACATTGATATTACTCCTGAACATTGCAATATAATATATTATTAATAATCATATGTTATGTAATTATAAACCTAAAGTATATAAGTAAAATATAAATGACTATTTACGTTAGTAGATCATCAACTGTTATTTCTGTATATGTTGCATTCTCTATGTCAGAGATAGTTGTTTTGTATGCTGCATGAATTGCATCTCTTACGACTGCATCAACATCAGCCTTCATCAACCACTCTCTACATGATTGCAATCTATCAATTTCAAATCCAGTTTCAAGTGTAGGCTCCACATTATGGCAAGTATCAGTTACTACTAGGACATATACATCATCTGTAAAATCTAAATGGGAAGATGGAATTGTAGATAAATTGCTTCCTTTGGAAGGTATCTCGTTAATACCTATGACTCCAGAAGGTGTCTCCCTCATAAATTCATTTAAACTCTTTGTCCAAATAGACTTTGCTCTTTTTCTTGTTCACATATTGAATCAATAGACCTAATTCAATATTACACATTTCCCATGTTAGAACGAGTTTCATATACTTCATTGCATTAATCCAATAATGAAACAAGTGCAATATATATATATATAACAACATCAAAATTTTATTATATGAAGTGGAATAATGAGTATATTATAAAATGAAAAATATGCAAATGAATTAAAATACATACAAGAAGTTCAACAAAAAATAATAACTCATAATCAAATGAAACATTTTGAAAATATTATAATCATAAAATATCATTTTGGAGGGTAAAAAAATCTTAACAAATCCTCTAATGTCTAACTTTCCCTTGTAAAAAATAATTTTTCAATTCTATAAGATAGAAATTCATTAATTATTAAGTATTCTAAAAAAATAATAAGAAAAAAAAATCTAAATGTACATAATGATAATATATATATATAACATTGTTATCATGTTATAGTTCTATGATATGTTTAACATTGAAATACTATTAATTTTTAGATTATGATAGGTTTGATTCTTCTAAACAAATCCATAAAATAGATTTAAATGAAAATAAAACTCTAATATAGAACTACTAGACATTTTCATTTTCCTGAGTAGAACTATTCATAGAATTTGTCATTAATCATCAAAATAATTTGAATATCCATTGTACATTTCAAGCATGTCTTCTTTCCCATTAAATTCATCATCTGAGCTACCATTAGATGACATTTCCGCTAAGATAGGTTGTTCTTCATGTGAACGTTGGAATACTCTTATTGATCTAGGATTATACTCAATGACAAATGACTTTGGTCGTTCTGTAGGATGACAACATAAAAATATTTGCTCACATTGGTCAGGAAAAACATATGGTTCATCTGTTTTCTCAAACCTGGTATGATTGATGATACAAAAACCATTCTCATGGATATATGTTGTTGGAATATTTCCAACTACAATATTTCTAAACCACTTAGCTTCAAATAATACCACCTTGAAATATATGAAGTTAAGCTCTAATATATCTTCGATTAATCCATAGTATATGAAGGTGTCAGTTTTTATGTTTCCATCACGAACATGTGACTGAAAATCTACTGTAAAATATGCAGCAATTTCACTGTCAAATGTTTGTCAATTTTCATCTAGCTTCCGAACACGGTAATGACGACCCTTGCACCTCAACCCCTTATAATGAGTCACCTTATTCTCTTCTAGTCCTTTTATAATGTTCAATACATGTGTTGTAACTCTTTCATCATCATTTCTACATGCCTTTGCTACTCTATCTCTCAAATATTTTAAACTCCTAGCTGGACGCCAATCCTTTTCAAATTTTCTCATTATTGTTGAACGTGAAGATGAATTATGCCCACCTCGAGATACATATTACAAACAACCCCTTTTTTGGGCATCATGATGTCTTTGATATTCCTCCCTCCATATTTTTGTGTGTTCACTATTTCTTGCAACATATAATAATAAAGCCTCCATTTCAACAACATCTGTAATCATAAACATAAAACACATTATAACATCATAGTCACAAATCAAATTCGTGAAACATATTTAGATATAAGTTTAATCACCTTTAATTTCCTTAGTTTTTTCTCGTCCTATGAATACATGTCCTTCAACTTTTTCACTTTCGTTTGAGTCCCATAGTCGCGGCCCTTCAATATTTAATTCTTTGCACAATTTAGTGAGATAAACTTTGGATTTGAACAACATGTACCCTTGAAGCATGGAACCTTTAGGACGAGTATTTTTCTTTACAAACTTTTTCAAAACCTTTAAATAGTTCCTAATAGGAAACATTGTCCTTGTTTGAACTGGTCCACACAACTATATTTCATGTAAAAGGTGCACAGTGTAGTGTTCTTGTGCATTGAAGAAACTTGTTGGGAAGTATTTTTGCATGTCACACATCAAAATGGCGAGTTATTTCTTCCACATATTTAAGTCTTTGTTGTGTATCTCCGTTGAAGTGACCCGCCAAGAATAGAATTAATTAAGTTAAGCCCACGATTTGTGTAAAGAAAAAAAAAATATTATAGATGAACAATTTTCTAGTATATCACATTGTACTTGAAGAGACCTTTCTCCTTATACAGGCCATGCATCATACCTAAAAAATCTACTTATCTTGTAGATTGTCCTCCTAATTTTTTCATCGAGAATATTTGGAAGGCTGGTAGGTAATAGTTACTGCAATTAGAATGTTAAAATTAATCAATTACTCATGCTATATAATTATTTTTTAAATAAAGAATTTTAAAATCACATAATAGATAATATAGTTAATGTCAATCAATGTGCACATACCCTAAGGAAATTATTCCAATCATGGGTCTTCATTCCAACAAGTTCATTTCTTTTTGAAAATGCATTCTTAAAATTTACTCCAAAACCTGTCGGGAATATTACTGATTTTAGGATTTAATCATCTGCTCTTTCCCCTCCTTTGTGAGAGACCATGGATCAACTACAAAGTCACCATCATCATTTGGCCAAAGATGAGGCATTCTTCCTACTTCTTTGAGGTCCATCCTCACTTGTAGCTTATTTAATTTCCTCCCATGTATTGAACTCTTCTCAAATAAAATATTATATAAAAAAAATAGATACATTCTTCCCTATGTGCATTGTATCAAACAAGTGAACAATAGGTAGGTCTTCATAATATGGAAACTTTGAAAATATTGTCTTTTGAGTCATTCCTGAAGGAAGGGATCCTACCAAAAATAAAAATCATAATAAATTTAATAAATCAATGTTTTAAGAATGTAATCATATATCATTTAAAAGGCGAGAATGAAAATTACCATTTGTGATTCGATATGCATGCATCCATCTCCCGGGATTCATCTTTGAAGGTTCTCTAAGAAGGCACTCCTTTCCACCAAAATCATCATTATCTTGTACACGATATGGATGATTAGGCTTTAGAAAAATTCTATATTCATCGTATACAGTCTTTCCCAAATGACTCAATCTTCTTGATGAGGTGCAAGGCCCACATGTTGGGCATCCATAAAATCCCTTAGTCTGAAGGCCTTTCATTTTTATATGCAAGATCAAGTAATAATTTAGGATTTTAATATGAAATAAATGAAATCAATAAATACAATATGAGGTTATTAACACCAACTATAACTCACCACAACACATTGATAGCCCTGGAGCATCATGAATTGTGAAAATAAGCATTACATGAAATTGAAAGATCCTTGAAGAAATAGGACGAGACACATCCTTCATATTCATTCCTTTCCAAATAATTAATAACTCTTTTATTAAAGGCGCCAAGTATGTGTCCATATGTTTCGATTGATTTGGACCTGTAAATACATCAACTTCAATTTTTCATTTGCAACATCAAATTTGTTACTATTACCATGTAGACTCAATATTAGGAATTTCCATAAAGTATAACCTGGTATGATAAGTTTCGACATAGCATGTTCCTTTTTGGTTGATAACCATGGGGGTAGGTTGTTGTTGATAGTAATTACTAGACATGTAGACCATTTTGTTGATTGATTTCCATAAGGATTCACACCATCTAATGCTAATGATATTCTTGCATTTCGTGGCTCATCTTTGAAAATTGGCCACTTCTCCTCGATCATACGCCACGCCACTCCATCAGCCAGCATCCTCATAACACCATCTATGCTCCTTCCCCTCACATGATAATCCATGATCTATGACATTTCCTTACATCCAAATAACCTCTAAAATTGTGGGGCTAAAGGTATGTGATGTAGTACCTTTCTTCCTACCTTTTTTGAAGATGTACTTATATGGTACCTTTTATCACCACATTATCGACATTCATCTAAGGATTCCTTACCATCTCCATAATATAGGATGAAATCATTGGGACATGCATCATACGTCTTGGAAGCATCCATACCTAAATCTTTTGTCAATGACATGATCTCATTTTTTGATTTAGGAAATTTGTTATTATTTGGAAGGATTAGACTTGATAACAACCTGTGACAGTACCATCAACAACGATAGGATATAGTTTAGAGTGGAATTATATTTTTGGAAACATCTTTTAAAAAAAACTTGAAATTTCCATTTTGTATAAAAACACTTACTATAGAAGATCAATGAAACTATTGTTTGTCCATCCATGGAAAAATTTTAAGCTAAAAAGGGGTAACATAGCTTGCAATATGGAGCATTATGCACCAGGGTATAGTGGTGTCCTTGCCATATTTATAATATAATTATCATGAGGTTGTCCATCAGTGTGTATATTAATTGAATCTAGAATTTTTCTTGCACTGGATTCAATAGTTATTTGCCCTTCTACATGTGCATGGTCGTCATTAGAACCATCCATGTAATCGTTATGTATACTGTCATTATTGGGGCTATGATTAACATTATATTTACCACTGATGTTGGGTAAACCATTACCACTTCCAATTGTTAAATCATTATTTTTAATTCTTGCGAACATTTCCATATTCATTTCTTCGTCATTCTCCAAAAAACCTTGCATGGGACAATTTAATGATAAATGGTCCCTATCAACATGTCATTTTTTGCATCTTCTACCATAGCAGCAATTGCATGAGCAGTATACATCCATTTGCCACCATTCATATGTGCCATATTTAGGGTTGTTCATGTTTTACACTAAAATCTAAAAAAATTCAACAAAGAAGCTTACTCATATTAATCTCATAATATATAAATATGTGGTCTCAAAGGTTTTAAATTAAATAAAATAGTGTAATAAATAACTAAAACTAAAATTTGTTAGAGAAAAGTAGACTGCATAGAATATCAAACTATTTCCTCTCTCCTAAGATACATTTAAGAGTTAAAAGCAATCCATCAAGAGTTATGAGATAATCCATCAATCTAAAAGAAATGATTTAAATTCATCAATACACATTAATTCAATTCAAATATGATACACCCATGATTTCTACTTAGCATATTTAAAACCAATAGGATAAATCCATTATTGTTTCTTCTCCTCTGATGATTAAACAACAATGCCTCCTGAACCTATCTCAGTTGCTCTTAATTATTTCGTGAAATCATGGTGGTTTTTTTGGTATAGAAACAGGCTAAAATACCACCTATGGAAGCCCCCTCTTCAAGCAAGGATGAACATAAGATAAATGTCAGAAGAGCATTCAAAGAGAGTGCCCAAATATGATCTATAATAACAATCAAAGTTGCACCCTAGATCATCATCTACACCACTGAAATAGCCCATGAAAAGAGTTGCAAAGGCATCCAATAAAGTGCACCAACTATGACTAATGTTTTGTACATAAAAGCATGATGATGTTAAGGTAGGTACCCAAATGTTCAGAATCCCTCCAATGAACACAACAAAGAGTTCGAAGTTCACGAGTACGTGCAGCTTCACAGCTTAATGCCCACCTCAAATAGCAGTCACAGGCACAAAGAATTGAGCAGGACGACTTGGTCCGAGTGCAAGGCCCAATGGAAGCTTTCATCTCCCACTATAGCTACTACTTTCTTGTAGTACATGTTTACTGTTGTTGCAGAATTAATGGTAGGCCACTTGGGGTAGTTCGAGTTGGATGCATTGGCTGCTAGTATTGATGGCTAAGGTAGGGGTGTTGACCATTGTAAAATGGCTGATGATGTCATCTGGGGGCTAACTAGGGCTGAGGGGGCCTGGCTGTTGATACTTTGTAGAAGGATTCAATATTTTTTTTTAGCATATCGCATGATCGGATTGAATCCATTGATATACATAATGTTTGTATAATTTATACAAGAAATCCATGAGCAACACTTTGCAACTTGAAAATAAAAATCTGGATGCCTAGGTGTTCATTTTAGTAAAACTATTCAAAATTGTTCAAAACAATGAAATCGCTTAAATTGTGAATTCACTATCTGCAACAGAAGAATAATTTGGAAAATCTAAGATGGGTTTTATAACAAATTTTGCTAATTAAAACCATGTATAGATGAATTTCATGTTGATGTTTCAACATGGTTGAGTGTCAGGAGCATAAATGAGGAGCATTTTTGTGTGCTTACCAGTTGGGAAAAGGTAAGTTTAGCTAGCTTTGAAGGCCCAATATCCATTGTATGAACCTAATTGACAGTAAAACTAAAGAGTATGTAGAGGCCCGATTCACTTGGACTATGAAATACATGGATGCTGCCCTTGACCATGGATGCACTTATATAAAAATTTCTTATAGTAACTGGTTATGGTTGAATTCTACTTTGAATGAGAATATAAACCAAAATTCATATGGAATATAAAATAACAGTGACCACAATATTTTGTATACATATTTTTTTCATTACTCATTGAACTCATGAAAGCACACCACAAATACAAATAAAAAGCATTCCATAGAAAGACAAATATGAATACTTGTCTATGATAACATGAATTCCACCAAATCAATGATTGGCGAGTAATTCCTTTCCCAATCGTATGAATCAACAAAGTATTCCACCTATAAGGTAGACCATTATGCCATCAAGGAGAAGGAAGTTCCTATAGAGCTATAATCTCATTGATCCCGACCCATTACTCTCATGACATAGACAATCTACTAACCAATGAGTTGTTGATCAACCATGACACTCTCTTCCACAACCCTACAAAATTTAAGGAAGATTTTCCATTTCTATGCTCAACAATATCTCATGGAAATTTTTCCTTTCCAATGATCTTTAGTGCTAGTAGAAAGAGTCCATATTGGGTGTTTCCTTATGGAAATAATCTAGAGGAGAAACACTTGGCCCAAAGTAGTCAATGAGAAATAGAAACAAGGTTGTAGGTTGGATGGTGTTTTCTTTAGATATTGTGGATGTTTCAACCATGGGTTTTCCCTCAAAACCATCCCATTTCCTCCTCTTAGAAACAAGTCCCCAACTTCCATAGGATTCTAACAACCACAATTTCATGGGATTCTCTTTCTTTTGGAAAACATAACAGCCATGGCTTCACAAGTTCCTTCATAAACAAGAAGAGGGAAAATGATCATAAAAATGGGAGAGAATTTCAGATTGAAAAATTAAATAATCCATGAAAGGCAAGAAGAGACCTTTGATTTTCATGAGGCCTGTGTTATTCCCCATGTTATGGAAACTTGTACTTGGACACACAAAAATCAAAGATTGATACGAAGGAATTCAAGAACTGTTCAATTGTATTACCTCACTAAAAATTTCCAACCCTCTTAGTCTTTTGACTTCCTTCCACAAACCTTCGACATAGGGAAACTAATGAAAAGTTCAATTGTTCTTTCTCCAACTAATTTACATAGCATGCAAATACTTGGTTCTTGTTTTTTCCTCAATTGAAACATGTCCAATGTTAGAAATTGTTCATTATGGTTTACCAAAGAAGGATTCTATATTTATTTGGAGCCTTTAACTTCCATGGATGTTTCCACCATCAACAAGGCTAATTCTATTCTTGGATCAAGCTAATTATTTAAGGTATTCAATCTAATGTGAACCTTTTCAATATGGTCTAGGCAAGCAGTAAAATACTTTATCTATTCACTTGTTAATCCCAAGAAGACCACTATTCTTCATCATTTGTGCTAAATATAAGTTGAATCTTCTTCTGGTACTTAATTTAATAGGGGAAAAACCTTCATTATGAAGAGTTTCAATAGTGTCATTGGATAACATGTACTTGTCTTCACAACCTAATATAATTTCTAATCCCAACTTTATATTTTCTTTAAAACCAACCTTTGAGGCTAGGAAATCTCTAATAATTGAAAAAGGGCACATTGAAGCTTTCCATTGACTGAAAACATTTTTAATCGACTTATTTCAATCATGGATCTAATCTAAATAAGTTATTTTGGTGATATATTTGTGTTCCAAAATTCCCACCATAGCCCATGTGTAGTCAAAATCCCATCCAAATATTCTTCATTACTAGGGGTAAACCAAACACATATGCATTCTTAAGTCCCAAAACCCCTATATCTAGGCATTGCAATATTTTCCCATTTAACCAAATAGATGTGATCATTTCAACACTTCCCAAGCCATTAAAAAATGGAAACATAGCTTCCCTACAACCCATATGACACCCTCGGGAATCAAGATGAAGATATGCCAACAAAGAAGGATAACTTCTAGGATAAAACCACTACATATGGAGAGCCATCTATTACTTTGGTGATTAACATGGACTTCAATTCTTCCTAGCAACCAATTCTAGTCCCATTTCTTGTAACCATTAGGGCTTAACAAAAATTCCAAATTTTAAAAACCCTCATTTAGATTTAAAACATTGAAAGGCATGAATTAATCTCCATTCATCCCTAACTTCTAATCCATTAAAACTAAAGGAATCTTTATAGAGATTGATTGTAATTCCTTACAAATCTAAGATTTCCCTTAGCATATTGACTTATCTAGTACTGCCATTAATGAATAAAAGAACATCATCAGTAAACAAAAGATGGGTTAATGAAGACAAATAATAACATTGAGGACATCCATGATAATGATTAAAAACAATTGTGGCAGTAATCACCATTAATCAAAAAATAAAATTAAACCAAAGAAGCACACCGCTTAATCTAATGCACTACATGGTTTTTGAATCCTACGTGAAGTAATAGAAGTTTTAGATACAACCAATTTGTGTAATCATGAGATTTTGAAAAGTCAAGTTTTAAGATAGTAATAGCCTCATTCTTTGTTTTGATGGTGTGGATGATTTCTTGCATTGGTATTATCGACTTATTAATTTGTTTATCTATTTAAACCCCCATTTAGTTGAGAGAAATAAATCCTAAAAAATGTGTTAGCCCTAACTACTAACACCTTTGATACAATTTTGTGCAAGTAGTTAAGTAAGGAAATCGGTTGGAAATCCTCAAACAATTCTTGCTCATCTTTCTTCAATATTAAAACTAGAAAATCAGGATTGAGTAAACTTGAGACTTTCTCTTATTTAATCTATTTTTTTATTGCATCTATCACCCTTAATATATCATCCTATGGTAATTCAATAGACCTGCAAAGATTCCAACACTCCACCCATTCAAGCCTAAACTTTTGTCTTTTTAAAATCAAGTCAAAACCATCTACAACTCATCCTTAGATACCTCCTCCAACAACTTTTGATTCTTTTATCCACTTTCAAAGTTCAGAAAGAATGATGAGATGTTTAATATTTCAAATATGTTCATTTTTCAAGCTCCTTGATTGTTTTTGAAAATTAGTTTTTCCTATTTCAATGATTCCAAAGAAGGTGTTGACCATGTGACCTTTCAAAATTCTCATTTCCCATGTATAAATGCAAAATGCTAAAATGCAAAATGTATAATGTAAAATATAATGCAAAATGTAAAACGTAAAATCCATAACCATATTTAAATTTAAATCATATTAAAATATTATTTTTAACCATGCATATTCACCTCCACTTTACCATGGATATTATTAACTTGTAAATAGGCTTTGTTAAAATATCATGGGCCAATACCATGGTTTATCAATACAAATATAACAAGATTTTTAACTATGGATATTCATCCTCACTTTATCGTGGATATTATTAACTTGTAAATAGTCTTTGTTACAATACCATGGCTTATCGATCCAAAAGAAAAAAATGTTATAATTACTTTTGAGATAGATTTAAACCATCTATCCTCACCACTAAACGATTTTGTAGATATTCTAGAGAGAGAGAAGGAGAAAGAGAGAGAGAGAGAGGAAGGAAGACAAAGAGAACTTGAGATAGAGTGAGGGAGAGAGGACAGTGACAGGGAAGAGAGAGATGTTACTTTTAATGTAAAGTATATAATTTATTTGAGCTTGCAATTCAAGTCTCTCATGTGACGTGACATGATTACAACTAGCCAAAGTTGTAAGTGACTTCAAAGTTGAAATAAATAACATTTTACTTGGTTATCTTTTGTTAATATGTTTATGGTAAAACTAAAAACTAACAATCTTATTTGTTTATATAAACCAACCTATATCCATCTTAATTTTGGATCTACCAAGGGCCAAGAGGGATCAAATCTCTTGAGGTGCAAACCTTTTTTAAAGTGCAAAATATTTGATCTCTCTCCACTTGGTAGATTCTCAGTTCATATGGATCTAAATTGGTTCAGATAATTCCAAGTAGTAACTAAATCCTTCTTTCAAATAACCCCAACCTAAAATATATCAAAACTTCCATACCATTATTTGATAACCTTAACACAAAAAAAATCCAAAACTATCCAAAACCACTAAAGTAAGAAATAAACCATGACCCCAAATCTTGAGTAGTTCTACCTAATTCCTAAGATAAAGAGCATTGTCCTTGATTTTTATACCTTTTGAAAGAAAATATTTCAACTCAATTACCATAGAGAAATTAGCTAGTGTTACCCCATACCCATTTCTTTCTTTTCCATTTTTGATATTTCTACAACTTTCCTTAGTTAGATCTTCCTTAGGAAAAGGTGTGGGCCTTCATAAAAAAAATGTGAGCATATAATGACATGTGCAATGGATTGGAATCTTGATATGATCTAGACTTTAAATATGGCATTTGTACCCTATTTTAAATTTTACGGAACCTATACACTCCACTTAGTGGATTTCCACCAATACCCATTCTACCATCCCCTATTTTAAATTTTATGGAACCTATACACTCCACTTCGTCAATTTCCACCAATATCCAAATGAGACTAGACTTGAAAGAAATATTGATTACCGATACTTTATCGAAATCCTTATGCCACCGGCAGATCTTTATGTAATCTAGACTTTGAATATGGCCTTTGTCCCCTACTTTAATTTATATGGCATATATTAGATCCTCCAATAAGTCAACATCCGGACTTCAGAGAAAGATGGACCACCAGTAATTTACCCAAAGATCCCCCTAAGGCCTCGATGACAATAATTCAAAAGGTAAACCTAAAATCTTACACAAATTGCGCATTTTCTACCTAAGCTCTTAAATCAAATTGCGCATTTTCTTGTCACCTTGGATAATTAGGTGAACTTCTAGAATTGGCAACCCATTAGAATTAATTGATCTGAGGAAAATGAATCTTTGGCACGTCAACCTAGATCTGGAAAATTGACTTGTAAACCAAAATAAGACTCCAACATGCCTAAATTCAATGATTTAAATCCATATTTAAAACGTTCCTAATCATGATCTTGCCTGTTCAAATTTAATATCCTGAGGTCAAGTATTCTTTACCTTGGAGCTCCACCTTTTCGTTATTTTCCTCCCTCTTTCTAAGTTGTGATTAGCCTCCAAGATTTTTTATTCTTTCTACCACAAAAAGCCTCAGAGCTCGGCTCTCATCTACAAACCCAGAACCGAGAGGATTGGTTTAGTTTCTAACAAGCTATAAAGATGGGTTTATATGTTGTTGAAGTGGGATAACATTCCCTCTTTGTTATTCTGATGAAAAGAAAATAAGATCTGAAAACTAATCCTTCTAATCCTTAGGAGTGTTATGGTTTTACTCTTGATTATTATATGTGAGACTTACTATAATCCTAATACCTCTTTGTCTCTATCTCTCTGTTTTGGTTTTGTCATTTAAACTTTACTCTTATCATATTCTTACTGTTATCTTTCTTCATGTCCTGTAAGTCTAGGCTCAGTGTAGATTGGAGAACTAGATCTCAATTATATGTGGTTACCTCTATCTATCTGAAACTTATCAGGCATAAAATAATCTTGAAGACAGTCTCAAGATGCAGAGGATTAACTCTAATGTTAAAACATCTTCTGTACAACTATCATAGGGACATTCTACTTGTAGTGAACAATCTGGACTGTTGTAATTTTCAATATCTCGGAATGTTCCTCATTTGAAGGTGGTACACTTGGTTCACAAATTTATGATCGATATATAGAGATGTAGCATTTAAATTTCACATTGACCTGAACAACAACATTTCTGGTGCCATTTTTTTATAAAATGAAGCCAATAACACATTCTTGAACTAAAATGGGTTGGATTAAAGTATAATTTGGTCACGGAGTGGACGTTAGGTCTTCAAATATGTACTTTTTTCTAAACACAAGATGAAATTTAAGGGAAAATTCTCTCTAAAATTAGTGGAACTAGCTGAGACTTATAGGAATATGAAGGTGAGAATGGGCAGGATTGAATTACAATCTGATCACTAAGTCGAAGGTAGGTTTTTTGCATTGTTCCAGGTTCTAGATACGTACTCTTTTATGAGCACAGTATGAAAGTTAAGAGAATATGCTCATTAAAATTAGTGGAATTAGATGAGATGTCTAGGAATATGCAGGTAGGGATGGGATGTATTGAATTATACTCTGGTCATTCATTGGAAGCTAGGTGCCTACCCATGCTTCCAGGTTATAAATATCTAGTCTATTCTGAGCACAAGATGAAAAAGGGTATTTCAAAATTATTTCTCTACATACATACATAGATAAGGGAAGATGCTCATTGAGATTAATGCAATCCATGACAATATGTAGAGATTTGGTTTGCTCATACTATTTTGATTCCATTTACATGCAACATCCAGATGTTGAATAGCATCCTTTTGCAAAAATGGATTTAAAAATGTCCCTCCAATAGATTCATAAATAGATACAATATACAACATATATATTATGGTAGCCAATGAGAGGAACTGGCCCAGAAAATGTTGTTTGAACAATTTTTTTGTTGTAGTCAGCAGCACTATAGCAATGTGGTGGCTCTTTCAGACTTCAATTAGTTGATTAGCGATTTCTCTTTTTTCAAGTTAGCTCAGTGGATTACTGATTTATATTTTTTTTAGCATTATGATGCTGATATTTGGTGGCTTGGCATTTTTTCTTCTTTCTCAATGATTATCAACCATAGCCCTTGGGCCAAATTTATATCTGTTGGTTTTTTGCCCTGTTTTGGTTCTATCATTTTCTATCTTTCCGAAGATGGTTATTATGGCATATACTTATTTTTTTGAAATGCATGATTGAGTTTTCTTTACTGCGAAATTCTTAAAAACTTGTGATTACATCCCAGCTATATTTTTCCTTGGTCCTTAGAGAATAGCCAAAAATCAATATGTAAGCTAACTGCATTGAGTGGGTGTACCTCAAAAGTAAAGGAAAAGAAAATAAAAATATAACTTTAATTTTATTGTATCTTGGGGAATATAATGCTATTAGAATGCATGGTGGTCACAATTGCTATGATGCTTTCTATTGCAAAAAAATAAACAAGTTACCCAATCCTATACATGTGATTAATCCTAAATATATCTTATTTAAAATAAAGAAGTGATCCAGCTAATTCACAGCACAAATTCCACCTTCCATGATGCTTCTGAGGACAACCATCTAGTACTATTTAATGACATGCTATGTTTGTGTTTATGATTACAGTGTGCATGTTTACTTATCTCTTAATTGATGAAGAAGAAGAGTAGCTTCTTGTCATTTATAACTAATAGAATTGAACATGACATTTACCATGACCATTTTTTATTGTTTAGATGATTCAAATTTAAATTGAATTCATATGCAGGATCATAAAGGGACACTTTGTGAGGGACGTTCAAGAAATTCTAGGATTTATAGTGAGTCTAGCATAGAAGCTTCCAATCATATAAATGGTGTCTAAAATAGACTTCTGAGTACATTTTCAGAGAAAGCAACATTGCACTTGCTTTGGACCAGAATGTACTTGCAGGAAAGCATGATGGTAAAACTGTTTCTTCAGAGTCTAGTGTGACTTTTCTAGATTATATCACCTTGTTGGCCAATGAGTTGGAAGATGAGAATAGTGTAACCCAAAAAATCAAACTCTCACTACTTAAGCATCAAGAGGAAATAGAGGAGTTGAGACAAAAGCATGAAGGGGTACTGTAGGAATTTATAAATCAACTGCCACAGAAGGGTTTTACTGTGAAGTTTTTAAGGAATGGTTTTCCTTCGTCTTCTAATGATACCTACTACAGGGTCTCCGTCAATACTAGTGCAAGCAGAATTAAACCATTTCATGGGGCAGACTTTGTGAGCAGCGAAGAGGAGATTGATGAAACATCAAAACAAAAAGCATTAGTTGAAGAATTTGGCAATCTTAATTCAGTTGCCAAGAAGGAATCAATGCAGGAAGCTCCAAGTTTATAGAAAGAAGAAATTCCATGTTGTATTGCTTGGACTATAGCTAAGTAGTGACCAATGAACACTATGACTCTAACTAAGCAGTTACTCTACATGATCTAGTAAGTTCCAACAATTAAGGTAAATAATACTGGTTCAATAGTGTTTGCTTAAATTGTTATTTAGGTTTTGTAGCAAGCCCGCTAACATCCTTGTGAATCCACATCCCAATACATACATACCAATACATACTGGAATATGGGATTAGGATTGTTATGTTATGTGGCAGATCTTTGTTAATTTCTAATAGTAAATGGAAATAATACTGATTCTATTTTAATTGGTTAAATTGTTATTCAAGTTTTCTAGAAATGACACTAGTATCCTTATTAATCCACATACCAATAACTACTTGAAGATGGTAATTATTCTCCTAATTAGTATTTCTAAACTTTTTCATGCTTCTCCTTGTAGCATGTTGTTCTTGGATTTCGTGCATGAACTGGATAAGTCTTGGTGAGTTTCTTTTTTGTTGATATGGGCATTGTTAGATACCATTGCAGATACTCACACGAATGAAATAAAGGAGACATATATAACTGTACACATTTTTCACTACTTATTGTATTAGACATATATAAGTGTACATTAGTATCTCTTACTTATTTTAAAATGAATTTCCAAGTCATGTTTGCAATATTCACTTCCCCTTTGACATTGATGTTGACACTGCAATGAGTGTTGCAAGTGAAATGGTGACAGAATTGGATCTATCAGATTAAGATGTGACAAATATTGCAGCCATGA
Organism: Pinus albicaulis; assembly: GCA_034641835.2. NCBI lineage: Eukaryota > Viridiplantae > Streptophyta > Pinopsida > Pinales > Pinaceae > Pinus > Pinus albicaulis. Next base: position 968,992,898 of record CM076572.1, read on the forward strand.
TTGATACAAAAATACAAGCTCTTGTGCCAGACTGGCAACCCATAATACCTTTTGTGGATACTGCTGAGGAGGAGATGGATATTGATTATCCTAGGTCTGCAATTGAAGATGATGTTTCGGAGATGCTAAGTGATAATGATAGGCCCTCTGGTGAATTTTTACTTGAACGCCTTCCTTCAGGTCGCAATTATTGGTCTAATTCCCCAAGGTCTTTAGTTGCAGATTCTTACATGAAGACTACCTTAATGATTGCTTCTTGTAAAGCAGAAGGGCCAATGCATGGCAGATTTGATGGAGTGAACCATGTCCAGTCTGCCTCAAGAAGTGCTAAACATCATCATAATGAATTCGATGATCACAAGAAAAAAGGGGATCATTTAGATATAAGTTCAAAGTTTCTCAACTCTGTAGGGAGAGGCAACTTGCAAGCAAATGCTCTGGTGATTGATAAAGAGAAAAACCACTCAATTTCTGAGGTCGTAAAGAATATTGTGGTGGCTGAGGGGAAGACGTTAGCTGAAGATATGAATACTGACTGCAGTAATCAAGTGTGGTTTAAAAGAATGAGCCAAGACAATCTACAAATGGAGGATTGCAACATTTCTAATGCTTTGGACAAGAATGTACTTTTAGGCAAGCATGATGGTAAAACTATTTCTTAAGAGTTTGGTGTGACTTTGATAGATTATACCACCTTGTTGGCCAATGAGTTGGAAGATGAGAATAGTGTAACCTAAAAAATCAAACTCTTATTACTTAAGCATCAAGAGGAAATAGAAGAGTTGAGACAAAAGCATGAACAGGTACTGCAGGAATTTATAAATAAACTGCCACAGAAGCGTTTCACAGAGAGGCACATTCCATGGGGGTGGAGTTGTGTAGAGATGCATTTTATAGCCCAGCTGGTGAACTTGTGGAGGTGTGTGCAAGAGTGGATTGGACGCATTAGATATGAATGACATCAATGAGCACCCATTTTGTGTTGGGTTTTACACTATTGGATTTAAAGCTATTTTTATTCAACAATGTAAACCCAACATATTACGCACCGTAGCCTGGCGCTTATTAATTACGAGATATGGATAACCATTTAATCCCTAGTCTAATATGCACTTTTAGGCGGCCAAGCTTTTCCAAGTTGGTGTATCTCTAGTTCCACCTTGAGTTTGTTGGCAATGTTGGAAGCCTAGCCTTATTCAACTTTGAAGCCATTAGAAAAGAAAGTACTAAATGTAGAAGTGGTTTAAATGAACAGTTATGATAAAACTTTAATGGAGTTATGATTATAGCACAATACTAGATACAGATCACTAAACACTAGACATCTTGATGCGTAAGCTATTGGGAGAGAATGAGAGCTCTATTCTGCTGGATGTCACGGCCTCCTTTAGAATTAACATTTGTTATAAATGTTCAACATCTGAACTTTCCTATAGTTCGACAACCTTCTTATGAAATGATTTATGTAATTGTGTTTCAGATCTATAGATTTGATTTTGTTTGACCATGATATGCCATGTTACAACTATTATTTTTCCATATTGTTTTTGACAGAGTTTTTCTTGGATTTATCAATTATTTTAATTAACAGTCTTTTATCTGGTGCTTATAGTGGTCATATTATTTATCAAAAGGTTTCCCTTTTTTTGAGTGACAATTTATTTTTGGTGTCTGCTACAACAAATTCTAGCATCCAAAAAGTGTAAAGTCCCAAGCATATTCTTGTGTAACCTAGAAATGCTACCCACTGTCACCTCAGTAGCTCTTCCTCTTACATTTTTCTAGCTCTTCTCCGAGATAAAGGGGGTATCCCTAAGTAGGATTGCTAAGGAAATTGAGTGAATGCTAATGAGGGAGTGTGCTCCATCTAAGTGTTGTACCATGTAAACAAAAAATGTTCATTGTAGCTAAACTCCCCAATGATACCAACATGACAACAAAATACAAGCTCTACCTAGGCTTCAACCCATGTTGCACGAGTGTCAAGGGTCTAATACATCATCCAACCTTATAAAGAGAATTACATTCTCAAGAAATATCTCAGCCCAAGAATTATTAAATGAGGAAACTTATTCTAGTGTTAAATGTCAAGAATCTTCTCATGAAATTACTGCTCTTCTGCCACTAACTTAACCTAAAACATCGTTGCACAAGAAATTAATGTCCAATGTGCTAGCAGTTTCTATTCTTACAAATATGAATGGGCCTCCTGCCCTAGCCATAGTGATATCAAAAGATAAACTTTAATGGAGTTATGATTATAGCACAAGACTTGATACAAATCACTAAACACTAGACATCTTGATGCGTAAGCTATTATGAGAGAATAAGAGCTCTATTCTGCTAGATGTCATGGCCTCATTTAGAGTTAGCATCTGTTATAAATGTTCAACATCTGAACCTTCCTACATTTTGACAACCTTGTTATGAAATTATTTATGTAATTGTGTTACAGATCTATAGATTAGATTTTGTTTGACCATGATATGCCATGTTACAACTATTATTTTTTAATATTATTTTTGACAGAGTTGCTCTTTGATTTGTCAATTATTTTCATTAACAGTATTTTATTTGGTGCTTATAGTGGTCTTATTACTTATCAAAAGGTTTCTCGTTTTTTCAGTGACAATGTTTTTTTGGTGTCTGCTACAACAAATTCTAGCATCCACAAAGTGTAAAGTCCCAAGCATATTCTTGTGTAACGTAGCAATGCTACCCACTGTCACCTCGGTGGATCTTCCTCTTACATTTGGCTGGCTCTTCTCCGAGATAAGGGGGGTATCCCTAAGTAGGATTTCTAAGGAAATTGAGTGAATGCTAATGAGGGGGTGTTCTCCATCTAAGTGTTGTACCATGTAAACAAAAAATGTTCATTGTAGCTAAACTCCATAATGAAACCAACATGACAAAAAAATATAAGCTCTACCTAGGCTTGAACCCATGTTGCACCACTATCAAGGGTCTAATACATCATCCAACCTTATAAAGAGAATTACTTTCTCAAGAAAGATCTAAGCCCAAGAATTATTAGATGAGGAAACTTATTCTAGTGTTAAATTTCAAGCATGTTCTCATGAAATTACTGCTCTTCTGCCACTAACATAACCTCCAACACTACTGCACAAGAAATTAATTTCCAATGTGTTGGCAGTTTCTATTATTACAAAGATGAATGGACCTCCTGCCCTAGCCACATTGATCTCAAAAGATAAACTTTAATGGAGTTATGATTGTAGCACAAGACATGATGCAGATCACTAAAAACTAGCCATCTTGATGAGTAAGATATTAGGAGAGAATGAGAGTTGCATTCTGCTGGATGTCACAACCTCCTTTAGAGTTAACATTTGTTATAAATGTTCAACATCTGAACCTTCCTACAATTTTACAACCTTGTTATGAAATTATTTATGTAATTGTGTTTTAGATCTATAGATTAGATTTTGTTTGACCATGATATGCCATGTTACATATATTATTTTCCCATATTTTTTTTGACAGGGTTTCTCTTTGATTTATCAATTATTTTAATTAACAGTCTTTTATCTGGTGCTTATCTCGGTCATATTATTTATCAAGAGGTTTCCTTTTTTTTCAGTGACAATTTTTTTTGGTGTCTGCTACAACAAATTCCAGCATCCACAAAGTGTAAAGTCCCAAGAAAATTCTTGTGTAACGTAGAAAGGCTACCCACTATCCCTTCAGTAGCTCTTCCTCTTAGATTTTGCTGGCTCTTCTCTGAGATAAGGGGGGTATCCCTAAGTAGGATTGCTAAGGCAATTGAGTGAATGTTAATCAGGGGGTGTGCTCCATCTAAGTGTTGTACCATGTAAATAAAAAATGTTCATTGTAGCTAAAGTCCCCAATGGTACCAACATGACAAAAAAAAAATAAGCTCTACCTAGGCTGGAACCCATTTTTCACCACTGTCAAGGGTCTAATACATCATCCAACCTTATAAAGAGTATTACTTTCTCAAGCAAGACCTCAGCCCAAGAATTATTAAATGAGGAAACTTATTCTAGTGTTAAATGTCAAGAATATTCTCATGAAATTACTGCTCTTCTGCCACTATCTTAACCTCCAACATCGTTGCACAAGAAATTAATGTCCAATGTGCTATTAGTTTCTATTCTTACAAAGATGAATGGAACTCCTGCCCTAGCCACAGTGATCTCAAAAGATAAACTTTAATGGAGTTATGATTATAGCACAAGACTTGATACAAATCACTAAACACTAGCCATCTTGATGCGTAAGCTTTTAGGAGAGAATGAAAGCTCTATTCTGCTGGATGTCACGGCCTCCTTTAGAGTTAACATTTGTTATAAATGTTCAACATCTAAACCTTCCTACAGTTTGAAAACCTTGTTATGAAATGATTTATGTAATTGTGTCTCAGATCTATAGATTAGATTTTGTTTGACCATGATATGCCATGTTACAACTATTATTTTTCCATATTGTTTTTGAGAGAGTTGCTCTTTGATTTATCAATTATTTTCATTAACAACATTTTATTTGGTGCTTATATTTGTCATATTATTTATAAAAATAGTTCCTTTTTTTTCAATGACAATTTTTTTTGGTGTCTGCTACAACAAATTCTAGCATCCACGAAGTGTAAAGTCCCAAGCATATTCTTGTGTAACGTAGCAAGGCTACCCACTATCACCTCAGTAGCTCTTCCTCCTACATTTGATTAACTCTTCTCTGAGATAATGGGGGTATCCCTAAGTAGGATTGCTAAGTTAATTGAGTGAATGCTAATGAGGGGGTGTGCTCCATCTAAGTGTTCTACCATGTAAACAAAAAATGTTCATTGCACCTAAACTCCCCAATGATACCAACATGACAACAAAAAATAAGCTCTACCTAGGCTTGAACCCATGTTGCACCAGTGTCAAGGGTCTAATACATCATCCAACCTTATAAAGAGAATTACTTTCTCAAGCAAGATCTCAGCCCAAGAATTATTAAATGAGGAAACGTATTCTAGTGTTAAATGTCAAGAATGTTCTCATGAAATTACTTCTCTTCTGCCACTAACTTAACCTCCTACATCGTAGCATAAGAAATTAATGTCCAATGTGCTAGCAGTTTCTATTCTTACAAAGATGAATGGACCTCCTACCCTAGCCATAGTGATATCAAAAGATAAACTTTAATGAAGTTATGATTATAGCACCAGACTTGATACAGATCACTAAACACTAGCCATCTTGATGCGTAAGCTATTAGGAGAGAATGAGAGCTCTATTTTGTTGGATGTCATGGCCTCCTTTAGAGTTAACATCTGTTATAAATGTTCAACATCTGAACCTTCCTACAGTTTGACAACCTTGTTATGAAATGATTTATGTAACTGTGTTTCAGATCTATATATTAGATTTTGTTTGACCATGATATGCCATGTTACAACTATTATTTTTGCATATTGTTTTTGACAGAGTTCCTCTTTGATTTATCAATTATTTTCATTAACAATCTTTTATCTGGTGGTTATAGTGGTCATATTATTTATCAAAAGGTTTCCCTTTTTTCAGTGAAAATTTTTTTGGTGTCTGCTACAACAAATTCTAGCATCCACAAAGTGTAAAGTCCCAAGAACATTCTTGTGTAACGTAGCAAGGCTACCCACTGTCACCTCAGTAGCTCTTCCTCTTACATTTAGCTGGCTCTTCTCGGAGATAAGGGGGGTATCCCTAAGTAGGATTGCTAAGGCAATTGAGTGAATGCTAATGAGGGAGTGTGCTCCATCTAAGTGTTGTACCGTGTAAACAAAAAATCTTCATTGTAGCTAAAATCCCCAATGATACCAACATGACAAAAAAATATAAGCTCTACCTAGGCTTGAGCCCATGTTGGACTGGTGTCAAGAGTCTAATACATCATCCAACCTTATAAAGAGAATTAGTTTCTCAAGCAAGATCTCAGCCCAAGAATTATTAGATGAGGAAACCTATTCTAGTGTTAAATTTCAAGAATATTCTCATGAAATTACTGCTCTTATGCCACTAACTTAACCTCCAACATAGTTGCACAAGAAACTAATGTCCAATGTGCTAGCAGTTTCTATTCTTACAAATATGAATGGATCTCTTGCCCTAGCCACAATGATCTCATAAGATAAACTTTAATGGAGTTATGATTATAGCACAAGACTTGATATAGATCACTAAACACTAGCCATATTGATGCATAAGCTATTAGGAGAGAATGAGAGCTCTATTCTGCTGGATGTCACAACCTCCTTTAGAGTTGACATCTTTTATAAATGTTCAACATCTAAACCTTCCTACAGTTTGACAACCTTGTTATGAGATGATTTATGCAATTGTGTTTCAGATCTATAGGTTAGATTTTGTTTGACCACGATATTCCATGTTACAACTATTATTTTCCATATTGTTTTTGACAGAGTTTCTCTTTGATTTATCAATTATTTTCATTAACAGTTTTTTATCTGGTGCTTATAGTGGTCATATTATTTATCAAAATGTTTCCCTTTTTTTCAGTGACGATTTTTTTTTGGTGTCTGCTACAACAAATTCTAGCATCCACAAAGTGCAAATTCCCAAGCATATTCTTGTGTAACGTAGCAAGGCTACCCACTGTCACCTCAACAACTCTTCCTCTTACATTTGGATGGCTCTTATCTAAGATAAGGCGGGTATCCCTAAGTAGGATTGCTAAGGAAATTGAGTGAATGCTAATGAGGGCGTGTGCTCCATCTAAGTGTTGTACCATGTAAACAAAAAATGTTCATTGTAGCTAAACTCCCCAATGATACCAACATGACAACAAAATATAAGCTCTACTTAGGATTGAACCCATGTTGCACCAGTGTCAAGGGTCTAATACATCATCCAACCTTATAAAGAGAATTAATTTCTCAAGTAAAATCTCAACCCAAGAATTATTAGATGATGAAACTTATTCTAGTGTTAAATGTCAAGAATATTCTCATGAAATTACTACTCTTATGCCACTAACTTAACCTCCAACATCGTTGCACAAGAAATCAATTTCCAGTGTGCTAGCAGTTTCTATTCTTACAAAGATGAATGGACCTCCTGCCCTAGCCATAGTGATCTCAAAATATAGTGCAGGAAATCGGAGTGGTTATTTGTCCTAGAAGGAGATTATGTTTCGGCTCTAGGCCATAGAGAAGGATTTACTTCTACATCAACTCAGAAAAGTCTGTCTTGAGGCCTAGTTTAGGCCACATCCATCCTAACATTCAATACAGTTAAGATCAAATATATTTTGGTGTAATCACTTGGTTAATTGTACACAATAAAACTAGTATCTATTAACGGCATTGTGTTTCTAACATACTCTCTGTCTTTTTGGTGACCATGGTTTTGGAGCTACAAAGGCTACAAAGATTTCCCCAAGGATTTCCTTTTGCAGTTAAAAAGGATATGGAAAGACTTTTACATATTGTTTGATGAAGCATTCAGATGTGCACAAGGAGGGACTATATGTTTATGAAGCATGTGGCTGGAAATTTCTAGACAGCTCCAAGAGAAAAAAATTTCACAAACTATTGTCAAAGGATCAAAGCAATATAAACCACCATCTTATGAGTACTTTTAATTTAGCAGTTGAATTCTAAGAAGGTTTTTGTAGCCCGAAACAGGTGGATCTGCAATACAAGATAGCTCCCGAAATAGGTGGATCTGCTTATGAGTACTTTGATAGCTCCCGAAACGTAGAAAAAAACCTTTGTTACATTAAAATCTTATATAATGTTTATTACAAAAATGAATTTATAGATGTTGCATCAGCATTCGCAATAGGTAGTGTCTTTAAATTCATAATTCTTGATGTACCTTTTATTGTCTAGTAATGAAATATAAGACACATTTTACCCAAGGGAAAAAAGGGGGAAAAGGTGACCATTATAAGAACCAGTCACTAGAGAGGCCTCAAATCTTGAACACTAGAAATAGGAAAGTCAAATTTTAAATATAAAAAAAGAGAATTTAATCTAAGCAGCTACAACAGGGACTCACATCCGTGATTTATCAAATTATCAAGTTATAGAAAAACTTATAAATATTTAAGTGAAACTAAGCATAGCCAACTGTGGCATTTCAATGAGACCTAACTATTCTCCTTTATCCTCCATTGTACTTCAAACTTAAGTTTATGCATTAAAAAATCTTGGCATGTGACTTACCAGATCACTGTAGCACCCTTTTTGGTATATTTGTTGCAAGTTGCCCAACTGAATCATACCAATGTTGGAAATACAAATACTGAATGTTTATTTTCTTCCAGCCAGGCTTTTGTTTCAGGATCTGTATATAAAATTGCCTTAGAGAAATAGATATAGGACTTGAGGGCACAAGAGGCAGAATAAATAATCACTAGTAACAATTGAATTGATGATAGAGAAAGAAAATGCAAAAGAGAATATCCCCCTGGATATCTTGAGCCAAAGTATACCACAAGGTCTTCACTAGCTCCCGCAATACAATATAAGCAGATTCCATGATAAAAGCTGTAATTATATAGAAAAATTTCCCAGCCCAGAGAGTAAAAAATTTGGTGCCAAATAACCAGCACATCTAGTTTGGGTAAGAACAATCAGTTTTCCTCTATTCTTGGGCTTTCATACTATGTCAAGTTCAACTTTGGGGACTTCGGCATGCCCTCAAAACCTCAACCTTGTCTTCCTGAACAGTCGAACAACGAGTTTTATTGGGCTTTCTTACGGTGTGAAGTTCGACTTTGGGATTTCACATGGTGTCAAGTTTGACTTTGGAGACTTCGGCATGCCCTCAAAACCTCAACCTCGTCTTCCTAAATAGTCAAACAACGAGTACCTCAACCTCGTCTTCCTGTACCTCAAGCTCGTCTTCCTGAACAGTCGAAGAGAGAGTACCTCAACCTCGTCTTCGTTTTCCTGAATAGTCGAACATGGGCTTTGAACATGGGATTTCTTACACTTTGGGCTTTTATTTGTTTTAATGAAATTGAACAGGGGCTTCGAACAGGGGCTTCGAAAACTTCAGGCTTTTATTTTTTTTAATGAAATCGAATAGGGGCTTCGATTTTTTTTTTAATGAAATCAACCCATGCCATCAAACTTTTACAAAATCTTGAAATTATTATTTTTTTAATAATTAAAATATTAATATTTATTATTTTAATTATTAATTAAATATAAATTACAAGATATTTAAAATTTAATTTTATATAATATAATTAAAACAAATAAAATATAAATATTGACAATTAATATTTTAATAAATTCAATAAAATATAAATACTTTAATCCCATTGACCTAGTTTTCTAGTTATTTGTGCACATTTATTAAGATTAAATTATCTATATTATCATATCTCAAGAACAATTAACCAATGCTAGCAGCATAACCCTCCACACCTAACAAGCTCTAACCAACAACATAACTCTGCTATTGATATCATGATCTCCAAATCCCAAGGAAAATGAAGGCATATATACTCTCATAGGTTACTTTTAACATTCCCCTTCAAAGCAAGGTCTCATGGGGAACCAAGGCCTAGACCCTAGGTGTTAATGACCATTTGAATCACCCCAAGGTTACATTGGGAACCAAATGCATAATCAAAAGGGACTTAAGAAAATTAAAGGCCAAGTTTTAAATATATCTATCTATCTATCTATCTATCTATCTATCTATATATATATATATATATTGGACTCACTTTTATCCCATCACCTAACATGCCCCACTCATCCCATGCCTAATGTTTCTCAGCTAGTATCAGACATAATCATAATCATCACCATTACATTACAAATAAATACATCACATTTACCATCTTTGTTTCAAGGGATCCCAGCTATGCTAGTGTTCACTATATTTCTGTTGTGGGATACTAGTTGAAATTTTGAACCAAGCACAAGTAACGGCACAGAAAACTAGGAATAGGCAAAGGGATGGAACCAAGAAAGGCTTCCTTTCTTTATAGAGGGTGGTAATTCCTCTCTTCTTTATAGAGGTTGATGAGAATAATTTCACAATGGAGATTTGGCTTACTCAAGCCAACCTGAGGAGACCATAGTCTGAACTATGCAAATCAAGCTCTAAAATCACAGAGTTGATGTGCCTACTAACCATGTGGGAAAACTTCATTGTCTCATGAATATATGCCATCTAACTCCAAGGAAAAGGAGTCCACCTAGGATACACACCACCAAGAACCCAAATAGGCTGGAATAAATAAGAAATTATCTTAGTGGTACTGAGTCTGAAGAGGCCATCCAAAGTCTCTTGCATAGAGATAATCGACTCTTGAACAAATAAATCTAGGCCTCTTTAATCATACCAATGAGAGAAAATCACAAGAGAACCTCTTGAGTCCAAAAACAAACAATAAAGACTCCCTCAAAAAATTTATCGTTAAACTTGATCTCATGGAGATGGCATAGCTGTGATCTTGTCAACCCTAGGATGCAATGAATCGTCTTAATCAATAGTTGTTAGGAGAAAAACCCACAATTATTCAAGCGTGATATGAATACCATGAACCCAATGACATCATATCTAATCAAGATGGACAATGGGATTATTGAAAAGTGTAGCGAGAGAAGGTCGTCTCTGGTGCGTGTCTTGGCCAAAAAGACCATGATTTGTCTTCCTTTACCCACGGACGAGTTCGTGGAGATGGTGAATTCATGCGTAGTGTTGGGGGATCAGTTACATGGACCTTCTTCAGTTTGACTACAAGTTCAATAGGCAGTTATAAATTTAGAAGAGGACGTGTTGGGAGCTTCAATCCTTGATTGAAGAAAGGATGAGTTAGAGAACCAGTTAGACTCTGTTAACTATTCAATCAAAACATATGTTCTAAATTTGTAACTTTCCAATTTTAGCATGGATCGAATCAATAAAGGATGACAAAGGCACAAAGTTTCATAGTTTTTTTGTGCACAAAGTACTTTGATAAGACACAACTCACGAGATTGTGAGAGAGAGCACAAAATTGTGTGAGAGATCTTTATTGTGAGTGCGTATCTTGGAGGAGCCAATACACAGCAATGAAGAGAGCTATTCTCGTGGCAGAATTGTGCTAGGAAATAGGGAAATTCTGCACTAGGAAATAGGATTCAAGCCCTAAAGAATAGGGAGTCCTCTACACTAGGAACTAGGAAACCTGTGCACAAGGAAATAGGGACTATCTGAGTGCAAGAAAGTAGGAGAAAGGGTCTGTGTGTTTGCAAGGTCAGTCCAGCTAGGACAACATGAGGGCAAGATTTTTTTAGGGTGATAGTTTGAAGAGCAGAGCAAAGCAGTTCCTTGGATAGAAATATGTCGGTCCAAGGGCTAAGTTCAAATCATAGTTTAGAAGGAGCCTCAAATTCATGTGCATGGAAGAAGAAAATCACAGTATTTTTGGAAGATAATGGAGTAGCAGAGTATGTAAAGTAAGCAATAGTGCCACCTCAAGATCCCAAACGGTTGGCCCAACATACTAAGAATGACACCAAGGCAAGAAGGATCATTCTAGAGGGGGTCAGAGATCATGTTATTCCTCATCTCAATGAGAAGAAGACACTGTATGAGATGTTTAAATTTAAAGCCATCTTCAATTTGTTTCAGGCTTCCATTAATGTCATGAAGCTTGCTCTCAAAGAGAAGCTAAGAAGTAAGCAAATGAGCAAAGATGAGCCCATCATCACATATCTCTCAAAGTTCACTCAGGTTCAAGATGAGTTAGGTGGTGTGGGCATCCTTCCACATGACCATGAACAAGAATTATTTTAGCTACCTAAATGAGAAGGAGATGCAATTTCAAATTGAGCTAGGAGATGGAGGTTCCTTCTGACAAAGTCTGAAGTTGGACTCATTCTCCCATCATATGTCTAGAAGCACCATTATCAATAACCCATACATTCTCATTCTTGAAAGTCCCAGATAAAGCGGAAAATAAACTTCCATCCATTACTTCTAGCTTGGAAATGATCTTCAAAATGAAACCCTTGATGAATTTAGTGAGATTCCCATCAAACTTGAAACCCTTATTTATAACCCTTGCCATAATGCCAACTAGGATGTGATCTTCAGTCTCTTTCTTTCACCTTAGCTCTGAAATTATGTTGGAAGAATGTTTGAATGTGTTCAGGTCGCATTTGACCCGACCCGACCCTGATGAATGACTTTTTCACCTTCAAACATTGTTCCGCACGTCCTGAACATAGACGCGTTGCACGAACCTGACTCAACTTGAATGCGCCCACCCTGAACACTATTATGCACAAGTCTTGCAGAAGGACCCTGTGCAGTCACAACTTAGCAAATTTGATACGGGCGCCCTCAACCGAAATGACCCAACCCAAACACATTTGGGCGGGCACCCTCAGCTGAAACAACTCGACCCAAATGAGTTTGGGTGGGCACCCTCAACTGAAAAGACTCGACCTGAACGGGTTTGGGCAGGCATCCTCAAATAAAATGTCACGGCGAGCCCGACTGAACGAAGGCACAAGGGAGAAAATAGAAAACAGGCCGCATGAACATGCACAAGGCACCCGTGCGGTCACAACTTAGAAAATTTGATACAGTCGCCCTCAAACGAAACAACTCGACCCGAACCCATTTGGGCAGGTGCCCTCACACAGCACGACACAAAGTGCACGACCGAACAAAGGCACAAGGGAGAAAATGGAAAATGGGCCACACAAACGTGCACAGGGCACCCGTGAAGTCATAACTTAGCAAATTTGATATGTGCACCCTCAACCAAAATGACCGAACGCAAACGCGTTTAGGCGGGTGCCCTTAACTGAAACAACCCGACCTGAACGCGTTTGGGTAGGCACCCTCAACCGAAACGACCCTACCCGAATGGGTTTGGGTGGGCGCCCTCAAACAAAATGACACGGCGCACCCAATAAAACGAAGGCACAAGGGATAAAATGGAAAATGAGCTGCACGAACATGCACATGGCACCGATGCAGTCACAACTTAGCAAATTTGATACGACCGCCCTCAAAAGAAACAACCTGGCCTGAATGCATTTGGGTGGGCACTCTCACATGGCACGACACGACATGCATGACTAAATGAAGGCACAAGAGAGAAAATGGAAAACGGGCCGCACGAATGTGAAAAAGGCACTCGTGCAGTCACAACTTAGCAAATTTGATACGGCCGCCCTCAAACGAAATGACCCGACCGCACCTGAACGCGTTTGGGTGAGCGTCCTCACATGGCATGCCCAACCGAACGAAGGCACAAGGGAGAAAATGAAAAACAGGCCGCACGAACATGCAAAAGGCACCTGTTCGGTCACAACTTAGAAAATTTGATACGGTCGCCCTCAAATGAAACAACCTGACCTAAATGTGTTTGTGTGGGTGCCTTCACATGGCGCAACATGATGCGCACGACCGAACGAAGGCACAAGGGAGAAAATAGAAAACATGCCACACGAATGTGCAAAAGGCACCCGTGCAGTCACAACTTAGCAAATTTGATACGGTCGCCCTCAAATGAAATGACCCGACCCGACCCAAACGTATTTGGGCGGGTGCCCTCACATGGCGTGCCCAACCAGACGAAGGCACAAGGGAGAAAACGAAAAACAGGTCGCACGAACGTGCACAGGGCACCCATGTGGTCACAACTTAGCAAATTTGATATGGTCAACCTCAAATGAAACGACCCAACCTGAACGCGTTTGGGTGGGCACCCTCAAATGGAATGACCCGACCCGACCCGAACGCGTTTTGGCGAGCGCCCTCAAAGGAAATGACCTAACCCAACACGAACGCGTTCGGGTGGGTGCCCTCAAACGAAACAACTTGACTCGAACCGAACGAGTTTGGGCGGGTGCCCTCAAACGAAACGACCCAACCCGACCTGATCGTGTTTGGGTGGGCGCCATCAAATGAAATGACCCGACCGGACCCAAACGCATCTTGGCGGTCACCCTCAAACGAAATGACCCGACTTGAACACGTTTGGGTGGGCGCCCTGAGATGGCATGCCTGTTCGAATGAAGGCACAAGGGAGAAAATGGTAAACATACCACAAGAACGTGCAAAAGGCACCCATGCGGTCACAACTTAGGAAATTTGATACAGCTATTCTAAAATGAAATTAAAAAAAAAAAAAATTATTGAAGATATTTCAAAAAAAAAAAACTAAACCAAATATTTTACTTTTTAACATCCACAATATTCGTCAACACTAAGAGCTTAGCCTACAACATTTCATGTCAAACCTTAATGTATCCTAGCATATAATGGTGAACTATGAGATCAAACAACCCCTATCTATGGTAAAACAAAATTTCAAGATAAAACAAAAGGTTGTTGAGTGATGCATTAATTTAAATTCATTCTAGGCTTTAAAACCTACATTCTGTATAGGCTTTTAAAATGCATAGTCACAATGTCTATAATTGTTTTTTTTTTAACTTAAGTACGTCATTGAATGTCATGTGTTTTCCGATATGTAGTAAATTAAATGCTACCCCAAACAAAAAGTACAAATCAAATTTTTTAGCTTGAGAGTTGTAATATATACTTTATCATAGGCCTTTAAATGTTGGTATTCCGACGGTTTTTCCCTCAACGTCACAAGAACGATGGTTTCCTTAAATGTCGCAAGATCGATGACGGTCTCCTAAACGTCACAATATCGACGGTTTGTTCTGTAACGTTGGTATTCCAATGGTTTTTCATGTAACGTCGATATTCCGACGATTGTCCTAAATGTCATTGTTTCGACGATACTCCAAAAACGTCGCTAGAGCGACGGTTGTTGGCGGGATTTGAAAAATTGATAAAAATTGGGTAAATTTCCGACAATACGTCAAAAGTGTCGGAACTAAATTGCTGGAATTTTGACCAAATGTACTAGTGTGCCTTGAAAAATGGCCATACCCATGACAGTGCCTGCATTTAAATGGAAGTTTCTCATAATCCAACTCCTGGATATGGGTCCAGTCAGCAACCGTTATTTTGATAGCTTTAGGTAGCCCAACTTCCAAATACACCTCGACACATATACGTGCACATGAGTATTGATATTTTCTCATTACTTGATCAATATAATTTCTGAGGGTATTGCCAATGGTTTGGAGAGACTTCTGGTTCCAGCAATGCAGTGGGAGATGTGGGAGGCTTACCCACAATAGAACAGTCGAAGGCACATATTGAGTGTGAGCTAATTTAGGGGTCCATTTATTTAAGTATAGTCCCTTAGGACCCATAAAATATGGGCCATTCCTGAAGATGAGGCTTCTGTCTTCCACATTCTCAAAAACAAAAACAAAGTATCCTTTGCCTACGAAGTGGCTTTTGATGCCTTCAGAGACTAAAGGAATCTAGTTCCTCTACACCCAGTCTTCCACAACTTTGGGAGAGGGCTAGAGGCTAGTAAAATATACAATGAGCCCTCTTTCATCCAAGTTCAATGCAGATTGACAAGTTTCTTCGATTTGAAGGGCCACCAAAGGGATTCTATCCAGCTTCTTCACGAACATTTTTTGAGATCCAGTCAGAGGGAAATTGTTGCTGGTTGCTATCAGTTTCTTCAACGCAAGGACTTCTAGAGGAGGAGGAAGGGGAGCCTCATGTCCCCCTCCTGATGCCATGGTGGCTAGGAGGTTGCAGGCAGGTCAGCTCGCTCTTGACCTGTCAGAGTGCGCACTAGCTGGAACAATAAAATCATCTAGTCGTATATTTTAACCCTAGACTAAATTAATCATTTAAATTAGTCATTTTTAGTTCGGTCACTTAAAATTGATCAAATTTAGTAGTAATTCACTTGAAATAATTGTGGTGACTAACGTTTTTAGTCACCTAGTCACTAATTTCATCATTTTGTACTAGTGCATCCTCTCGGAGAAATCTATGCCAGATGATTGGAAAATGGCTCCTCAGGAAGAAATAATTCTCCAGGGCCTCCACCTAACGCCTAGCATGGTCTCCCCAACTTCTTGGAAAGCTATCCCTAACATAGGGGACACCATCAGGATCTTCAAAGCTCCTCTAGAAGGATTCATCAAACTCAACTTTGATGGAGCCTTGAAAGGCACTATAGGGCAAGCACGGGTTGGAGGGATTTTTTGAGATCATCATGGCACAACAAGATTCATATATGATGACTCCTGTGGCTTTGCGAGCAAAAATGAAGCATAATTCATAGGAGTGCACCAAGTTCTGCTCTTGGTCGTCAGGCTAGGATACAAAAAGCTAGTAATTGAAGAAGACTCTTAGTTGGTTACGAACACTCTCAAAAAACTTAATCAAGGAAAGAAGTGGGGCAAACTAAGCCAAATATGGTGTACTTATTCACATGTGTAGGGATTGGAGGATACAAACAATAAATTTTACTATATCATTATAACCCATGTGTAAAGAGGGAAGGAAATAGAGCAGTTGACCTCTTGGAAAATTGTGGTTGCGCTCACCTGAATGAACATATTGAATTAAGCATGCCTCCTAATATTGGGGAAGAATGATGGATCAAGATGCATAGCATCAAAGAGCGGGATAGGTCGGAGGGCAGAGCTCACCCACAGTTCTCAAACTTAGTTCCCCGATTAGGGTGTAATGAAGAAGATCGACCCTCCCATCTTTGTTAATGGTAGTGTCCCTGGGGTTGAATCCAACCACCTTCCACATCAGTGTCAAGGGTGGCAGGCTATATTATTTCATGTAGCGTGAGGTGAGGTAGCGGGACAAAGGCCCGCGCATGGAGTTTCAAACAGGGTGGAGGAAGGTGTGGGGGTTTTATTATGACGAAATAATTTGGTGTAGGTGCGACAGCGGGATAAAAACCTCCATGGAACTTCCACCACGATGAAACTATGGTATGTGCTTGGTTTCCTCTCCCTTGTTCATGCCATGTTTATGTTTTATGATTTGGGTCGGTCTCTATGGGAGCATAAGGTGATTAAGCTAGACTGTTATAGTCTTCTACTGGGTAGGGGAGAGCGGAAGCATTACGACTCTGGTTGGGGGAAGGTTGGGGTTCTTTTGGGTCTCTGCCTCTGTGTCAGAGTAGGAATTGGGCATGGCCTCAACTAGCACCTGAGTGTGAGTCTGTTAGGTAAGGGATTCCAACAAGATGGAATTGTGAGGGGTCGGGCAATACTACTAGGGTATAGAGTTAAGGAATAGTCATGTGTTGTGTTTAGTTCAAAGGCTTTACTGGTTTATACCACCTTGAGCTACTTGGCCTCAGTGCGCATGAGGAATGGGAGATGGAATTCCACCCAGGATCGAGAAATGGGTAGTGACGCCTCCTTTGTCAATTTAGAGGGTGGGAGGGATGAAGAGAGAGAGGACACCAAAAGGGAGGTCAGGAGATTGAAGGAAGGCATGAGATCTTTAGGTTATGGGGTGCGTGCGACCGTCAGGGATAGGGGGTGGCAGAAATTAAGCAAGGTATGAGGGTGATGGGTCTACAGAGGGACAGGCAGGGGAGAAGTCCTGGCAAGAGGCCCCCGGGTCACCTTTCTTCTGATAACTAGGATGCATGGATCATTTTCATTATATGGAATTATGCCTTTGTTTGATTGTGTGGATAGGCCACCTACCTGAAAACCTAGTCAAAGATTGTGGGATGGCATGCTCCAAGAGTCCTATAGCTCGCGACCATTCCAAGAGCCCTGTAGATTGAGGTTGTGGCTGGAAAGATAAAGGGAAGGTGATAGAAGCCCAACCCAGCTCACCCCCGAGCAAGCCGAGAGGAAGGAGGCCTGCAATCGATG
This sequence comes from Pinus albicaulis, assembly GCA_034641835.2. Lineage (NCBI taxonomy): Eukaryota > Viridiplantae > Streptophyta > Pinopsida > Pinales > Pinaceae > Pinus > Pinus albicaulis. The sequence continues at coordinate 969,010,632 of CM076572.1, forward strand.
TGATCCAAGAGGCAACGAAAGAATACCACTAGAACACATCAGAGGAAATTCAAAAGCTCATTGGAAAATGGGAATTTTAAATAAATAGACATGTAGAGACAAAGATGGATACTAAGGAATGGAGAGGTTTAATACCAAATTTGGGACAAACAAGGGGGAGACTAACATAATTCAAGCATACACTGTATCTTTATTGGTCTATGAAGAGCATCCTTGGCAAATCCTTGGAGCAGATCTCTATGAGCCTCATAAAATTAGCCCAAGACTTCACAGACTACAAGAGCAAATTCGATAAGATCAAGTTCCAGCTGAGGAAAAGATTTCGAAAAGAGTTCGAAAAGATCAAGTTCGTATTGACGATGGAGCTATGTAGTTTAATTCAAGGTTTTATTTAGTCCTATATGGACCTTTTAAAAGCCTGATGGAGGGCTTAAAAAATACCCTCACAAAGATACATTTTCAACCTTTGGAATAGAAGTTCTTCCAAAAAAGAGTAACCCAACTCCATCGAATTCACCCTTATTTTATTTTTAAATTACAATGATATAAAAATATTTATCTTAATTGGCTTATTCATAAAATAAATAATTATGTAATATGGTTTTGTGTATTTATTTTCTCATGAGAATAATATAAAAAGTAAATAATTGAAATAAAATATTTAGAAAACAATTACTTTGAATTTTAGTTTTACATGTGAAAATGACAAACAAATAAATATTATAAAATAAATATTTGTGAGTTTAGTTCTAATTTATATATTCATAATATAAATATTTGTAATTTTTTTATAGTTATGGTGACAATTCACATGAATAAATCCACTTGTACATGCCAACATGACAAACACAAAATTAACTACCCTACTTTATAGAACTTGACAATATACCATACACCACTTCTTTAAATATATGGTGATATACTCCACTTCCAATAAGATCAATAAAAAATTATTTCACTTTAACACCACATAGTAAGAATGGTGCTAACTTGTTCCTCAAATATGGTGATTATATACTTCATTTTTAATATGATACATAAACATTTACACCACATTAACACCACATAACGTAAGTGGTGCTAACTTATGGTGATATAATTCATTTTTAATATAATACATAAACATTTACACCACATAACTTAAGTGGTGCTAACTTATGGTGATATACTTCATTTTTAATATAATTCATAAACATTTACACCATATTAACACCACATAACTTAAGTGGTGCTAACTTATGGTAATATACTCCATTTTTAATATGATACATAAAAATTTACACCACATTAACACCACATAACGTAAGTGGTGCTAACTTATGGTGCGAAAAGAGAGCTTTTCTTGTTGTGTATAAAAATCCCAAAGTTACAAATGAAATTTAGTATGCTTGAAAATATCCCAGACATAATAAGCATAACATCTAGTTATAAGAAGTATTTATAATTTAGCATGTTTAAAAATATCCCAGTCATAATAAGAATAATAAGCATAACATCCAGTTATAATAAATATAACAGAGATGAAACCTGTCAAATAGTCAATGGGCAATGCAATAAGAATTTGGAGGTTACGACTGAAAATTAACATGCTTCATAATATCCTAGTCATAATAAGTATAACATAGAAACACTTATACAAAGATGTCACTATATGGGTAGTCTATTTGATCTTAGGAGTATATGGGCATATTTCCTCAGTGATGGACAACAAAGTTTATATGACCTAGATGTTTGGTATCTCCATGATATATGACAGTATCATAATGATGCATGTCAGTCCTCATGACAATGTTGTATGATAGCCTTTATAATAGCAACATATGCTAGAATATTTATGACAGTGTATCATGATGGTAGAATCCTTATTATGAAGATATGTGGAAGTAACCTTATGACTATGATAAATGGCATTGTTCTTATGATAGTAATGGTGGCAATATATCTATGACAGGGACAGGTAAGCACAATTTGTGCCCTTAGCTTCCCCACTCAAAATCAAATTGAATTATAAACTAATGCAGTTGAAAAAATAGCATAATATAGTTTTAAATTTGGTTTCGCATGCTTCATATGATAAGAGGGAATCTAAGAAACGAGATGAAATCACAACCAACACCTTTACAATAATCCCATAATTGTGTCTACACAACCCTGAATCTGATAGTCTCCATGCTAACTATGCTTTTCAAGTTGCAATACTTAATTTCAATATTTTACCCATGAAAAACATTCAAAACTCCCCTTGCTTCCATATTTTAATTCATAGAAATGAAAAAAGAGTAATAGGAAAATTGGCAGTCTTCTGTAATTTTTTGGGATTTCCATTGAGTAGAAATTAAGATAGAAGTTTTTTTTTTCTATTTCTAACCAATCAATAACAAAACCAAATAATTTTATTTGCAAGAGACAATTAGAAGCAAAGAGAGATCACATGGCCCATTAAATGATCATATGCATAATGATTTCTTAGGACCACTCACACAATTGTTATATATTCAGTGATAAATCTGGGTTTTGCACGTATTGGGATCTAGGCACTTACAGTTTCATCTCAACTATATATGGCTAAAGAACTAGAACCAAATTCATGCGTCACAATATCCTAATTGTTCCAAAGGACTATTGTTATCCCATTATCTTTTATATTCTAGAATTGTTGAGGTTATCGTTTAAATGTTAGAGTTTGTCGTATTCACCCAAAATGTTGTCTACGAGCTCTAGTTTATCTAAAAATTGTTTTGTAGCTTAGTATCATGTACATATGGAAAATCTTGGTATATAGTATATACGGTCAATCTGTAATGGAATGAGACTATGTCTGTAGTGGTACGGAAGTCCTCATAACCCATAAGAGAACCATTTTTTCAGTGCCTCTGGTTTTGTAAAATATGCACATATATTCAGCCATCTCGACTTTGGTAAGATAATATTTTTTATCCATAAAAAAAAAATCTGAAGACATGTTGGGCTTGTTCAGGAAAAACAAGTAAGTGCCCCAAAACTCTCAAGGATCACATGGTTTCAAATTTCAACGTCCTTGTAGTTAAAAATCATTTAAATGTGAAAATAATGCTTATCAATTTCGTTTTAAAAACAATAATACTTGTCAATTGCACAAAATAGGATAATTCAAATCACACTAACATAGAAAAAAAAGGTTATATGTTAGATTCCAATGGAGTGGATTGAACCACGTCATATTTCATCTCTTTTTAAATCATATATTAGCTTCTCCACAAGCCTCTGTTTCCCCCTAGCATACGATGTTTCCTCATCATGGATGCAGATTTTCTCAAAATGCAAAAAAGAATGAAATGAATAAAGATGGAAATTTGTAAACAATTATTATTCAAAATTCGAATGTGGTATTCTATACAGCAGGATGATCTTTGCAAGTATCTTGCAGGCTGATGTTTGCAAGTATCTTAAAAATCGCTAGACATATTATTGTTATCAATTACAAAAATGGACACAATAATTACAAAAAAATACAACAGGTTAGGTAGTCATATCAGTCATTTTAATACAACTAAATCCTTGAGGGAGAATATGCCACTTCGATTTTTAATGAACTTGAAATTAAGAAGACCTCACAAAAAAAGGGATATGAAACTGATCTAAAATTCAACTTCCAAAGTGAAGAAAAAACTTTGAAATGGTAGAAACAGCGAACCTGTTTATTGGGAAATGAAAATTCTAAGCTATTCACCATCAAATCTGGTTTTCTTGATGTAGAATTGGACTTAGGTGGCCCATGTCGAAGAAAATGTCCGATAATGAATAGAAAAACCCAAAATTCAATGATAAAAGTTAGACAAAACTGCAACAAAATATGCCACCTCTAAAGAAATAATTCTCACAGAAGGGGTAGGGGACTGTACTGAATAGTACCAACGGTTTCCAAAATCCAAAACAAAAAATTCAGAAGTGCAATAACTACTGATCACCGATAGAATCAAAATGAAAACAACAACTCAGAATTAGATGAGTTCTCAAATGTCAAATATAATACTGAGAGAATCACACAGTGAAACTAATAGCTGATCGAACTATAGTATGGTGCTTGTCATGGTGAGGTCAAGTGCCAAAAGCCAGTTGAAGCAACTATTATGGTTTAAACTCTTTATCCAACACCAGCAACAACCACGATCCTCCAGCAGCAGCAGATCGAGACCTAGAAGCAAAGGTTCTTGGAGAACATCCAAATATGGATCCAGACCTTAGTGAGCCCGATTCTCCTCAGCATCCCAACATAATGCCTTAGGTTATAGTTTTTCTGTCTCTCACAATATGAACAGAAGCAGATGAGAGGCGAAGTGTTTAACATGCAAAATAATGTTATTGGCCTAATAATGAAAAATATAAAATAAACATTAAATGTAGTGAAATAAAAATATGAAAGTTGTAAAGTAAAGGTTGCATGGAAGCCACGTGATTTATTTTACAATGCCCGCCTAGCATAGAAAATAAAATCTGTGGTTGCCATTAATAATGGAAAGAATCCACGACCCACAAACCAGTGTAGTGAGTAAGAACCGAATGAACAGTTCTTTCATTGTAGAGAGAAAATCGATGGTGTTGAAATCCATTTCTAGCCGCATGAGAGAGCCCAACTAGGGAGTTAGGGATTAAGATAAATAATAAATTTGTAGATATAGTAAAAAATTAAAGTTAAAATTAATAATCTAAAACATTATTAGATAAATAAAGTAAAATCAAAATAAAATAAAAAACGAGTCACTTGGATCTTGCATGCATTTCAATGTCTCATTCTGTTGGAGCTTGCATGCATTTCCACCTGTTTGTTTATTGAGTGCTCAATTAGTTATCACACTTAGGTTAATGTTGTATGGGAGGAAGAGAAATACTCTGACCCTAACATACTGAGAATCTAGCCATAAACAGGAGAGTCATAGCCTGCAAAAGCAGAGTAAGAAGGTTTGAAAAGCCTTTGAAATTTACCGATTTATTGAAGCAGGTTCAATGCTTGCTGTATCGGATGCATCGGATGGAAACGGTATTGGGGCATTTTATGGTTGTGGATGATATTCAAGAAACATATACACCACTTCTGCAAAGACGAGTAGTTATGAGGCTTGTAGGAACGTTGTATAATAGGGGTTTTAGACTTCCATTCCATAAAGGATTTGTTTCTTTTATCATTAAAAGATAACCATAATCGATTCCGGTTACTTTTGATCTCTTCAGAGGACCCTGAAACAATAGATTCTCCTTGTTGCATGGCTAGATGGGGATTACCAACACACATTTAGTTTTGTGCTGAATGTATAACGATCCGAGGAGGGCGAGACAAAGTAAACGAGAAGAAAGATAATAGGAAGTAGCCCATTCAAATGAATGTACTTACTTTTGATCGGTCAAGGGGTCGATGATATCAATTTCACAAAATTCATAATCATCAATTGTGTTGTGATCTAATAACAAATTGGGAGAAGACAGTGGAGAGCACATTGTATCTACAAGCTCAGGAAGTTGCAGGAGGGCGAAACTAAATGGTTTGTACTCCGCGAGATTATTTACCCTAATTCATTCAACACTGTTTCAAAACTAATCAGATTATATCAGATCAGATGAACATGCAAGTAGGAAATTTATGGATTGTGTGCATGCAACACATTGTACACCTCCAACTTTGACAAGTAAGTGCTCAATCTATGCTTTATTCCCATGCCCTCTAAGTTCAATCCAAGTTGAAACTTTAATAGGCAATTAAGTAAGTAGTCTCCTCTCTTTTTCATTAAAAAAACAAACAAACAAAGTAAGTTGCTTAAGAGGGTCACAGAATAGAGTTTTGAAACAGAGCCCATAAAATGTTGAAAATATTAAAGTCACCTGCATACCCGGTGCAGGTAGAAATAGAGTACAACAAGGGCAGCAATAGAAGGTTGAGTGTACACTTTTTTGCATTCAAGAGGAATGGAGAAAAATGTAAGGAGGAATTAAATGTTGATGGGTAGCAGCCACCATTGCAGAGGTGAATTTATGTTTGTATGGGCGTAGCCAAATTTGCAGAGGAAATGAAGACTTTCGTGGTTCAAAATCACACAACAGCAGAGTCTTATTAAAGATAGTCTTATCGGGATTTTAAGCCCTCAACAACCAAATAGGAAGATTTTTGTTTAAACACGCCAAGTTCTTCTTACGTTTTGAAAGGGCCATGTCATCTGTGGTCCCGACCAGACATTTCTATGTCGCAATTGCAAATCGCAGCAGCAGAGTGTTTAAGTGTCTTGTTGATATGAAGAAGTTCTGATGTGATGCATGTGGTCCCACCACAATCGCAATTGCACATCACAAAGGAACGTTGTATTTTCTTCCTTTCGAAATGTGTTACCACCGATTGAAAGTTTGTGATGTGATGCGATGTGGTCCCACCATAATTGCTAATCGCAATTGCTCATCGCAATATGTTCTCTGCCCATCCGAAGTTTTAAACTGCCGATGGTGTGATGCGATGTGGTCCCTACCACAATCGATAATCGCACATTGCAACATCAGTTAACCATTTTGCCTCCGCTTATTCTTTCCACCAATGCCGATGGTGCGATGCGATCACAATTGCAATCGCAACATCTCAATTTGCTTGTTCAACCATTCCGCCAGTCCATCGCACATCACTAATCACAATTGCAATGTCCAAAGTCCGCTACACCACTTATTCGCTAATGCGCTGATGTGATCTCCACGTGGATTCCATCGCACATCGCCAATCGCTAATCGCAATCGTAAAGTTCAAAGTTCATACCACCAAACCATTTTTTCCACCGATCGTCGATTGCCTATTGCGATGTGGGCTCCACTTGTATATCGTGCAAATGAAATTTTAGGTTAAATTTTATGTTCCAGAAATGTATTTTTATTATAACTTTGTTTTATGTTATGCCGCGCCATATAAAAAGTGAAAAGCCCGTAGTAGTATTGTATTGCATTTTATTATGTAATAGTTGTGTTGTATTGCTGTGTAAGCCCGTAGGCAGAGAAAACACAGTGAAGCATAACATAGCATTGTTTTGTGTGTTTTGAGAGACAGAGAGAAGTTTTTTTTTAGAGCACTGCGTCTGTAACAGTCAAGTATTTTTGTAATCCCACTTCAGTGGAAGAAATTTTTAATAGCTTTAGTTCTATTAATGAAATAGAAAGCTATTTTCTGCAATCTCTGTTCAGTTATTCTCTGTGTTAGAAGGAGAGTATTATTCTCTCAGTTATTTGTTCTAGAATTATCAGAAATTCTAACATGGTATCAGAGCTAATCCAGGCTCTTTGAAGGTTTCAAAGAAGCTGAAGGAAAAAGAAGATTTGTTGCAGCAGTTATCCAGCAGTGTGAAGGCTCATTAGAGGTTTAAAGTCCAGGTATTTCTAAAAAAAAAACAGAGTTATTGTTTTGTTTAAAAGAGCAGTCCTCAGAGACAAAGTTTGTCTTTTAAAATAAGAAAAGATAGTTTGTTTGAAGAACACAGTCAAGTCTATTTTAGAGTTCAGTTAGTAAGAAATGGCTGGACCAAGCACCAGTATGAGTATTGGAAATACTCAGCTTCCACAATTTAATGGGAAGAAATATGATTATTGGGCCATTACCATGAGAGCCATGTTTTCCTCGCAAGACTTATGGGAATTTGTAGAAGATGGTTTTGATGAACCAGTTGATGAGCAGGCCATTAATGCCTTAACTTAGGTAGAGAAGGATTTATTGAAGATAAATAGAAAGAAGGACTCTAAAGCCCTCTTCTATTTGTATCAAGCAGTACATGAGAGTGTGTTTCCAATGAGAGAAGCAGCTAAGAGATCCAATGATGCATGGGATACTCTTAAGATAGCCTATCAAGGTATGGATAAAGTGAAGACAAAAAAAATACAAATGCAGAGGAGATATTTTGAGACTCTCTGTATGAAAGAGTCTGAAAACATAGACTCATTCTTCACACATGTGATTGTAATGGTCACACAGATAAGGTCCCATGGAGAAACACTTGAAGAAATAAGTATTGTGGATAAAATATTGAGGAGCCTACCCTCAAGGTTTTATTTTATTTTAACCTCTATTGAAGAGACAAAGGATCTCTCAAAGTTTACAGTAGATGAACTTCATGCATCGCTGATGAATCATGAACAGAGATTGGGAAGATCAGTAAACCCATCTCTAGAGTATGCCTTCAAGACCCAGATGCCTTTTGGAAGAGGAAGAGGTCAGGGCAGAGAAAGAGGAAGAGGCAGAAGCCAAAACAGAGAAAGTAACAACCCTTCACATTCACATGTAAGGAGCAACAGTCAAACTCAAAGCCACGGCCAAAGCAACGGCCAGCAAGGTGGACACCAACATGCTCATGGACAAAGGTATGACAAATCCAATGTCTAATTTCATTATTGCAAAAAATATGGGCACTATGCCAATGAGTGTAGGAAAAATAAAAATGACATGAATAATAGGCAGAATGGTAATCTAGCAAGAGAAGAAAGGAACCCAAGGAATTTGTTGTTAACATGTAATGTAGCACAAGATAGACAAGATGATGTATGGTTCTTAGATTCAGGCTGTAGTAATCACATGACTAGAAACATAGCAATGTTTGTCAATCTTGATGAAGAAGTTAAATAAGAAGTAACCACAGGAACTGATACTAAGATTTCTGTCAAGGGAAAAGGCAGAGTTAGTATCTGTGCAAGAAATGGAGAGCAAAAATATGTGGCAGATGTGTTTTATGTTCCTAGATTGAAATGAAATATTTTGAGCGTTGGGAAACTCATAAACAAAGGCTAAAATGTAGTATTTAAGAATGATGTGTGCACAATAATGGATATACCTCCAAGCAAGGAGATTATTGCTGAAATACAAATGACCAGCAATAGAATGTTTCTACTCAAGCTAAATATTGACTTGAAGGGAAAAGGAAAGAATGTAGTAGTGGTAACTCAAGAGGTCTTTTAGAAAGAAGTGAAACATGAGAATTGGTTATGGCACTTGATATTTGGACATATAAATTTTAGAGGATTAAATTTTTTGCACAGAAAAGGAATGGTAAGAGGTCTACCATTGATTGAAAAACTAGACAGCATATGTGAAGGCTGCATCTCAGGAAAACAACACAGAGAAAACTTTCCATCTGGAAAGAGTATAAGGGCGAAAGCACCCTTAGAAATTATTCATTCAGATTTATGTGGGCCAATGCAAACAACATCAGTTACAGTCAGCAATTACATGCTGACCTTCATTAATGATTTCACAATGAAAGTATGGGTTTATTTATTGAAATATAATAGTGAAGTCTTTGAGAAAATTCTCCACTTTAAAGCTCTAGTAGAGAAACAGAGTGAGCAGCATATCAAAGTGCTAAGAATTGATAGAGGAGGTGAGTACATCTCAAAAGAGTTTCTACATTTTTGCAGAGAGAATCGCATACACAAACAGTTTACTACAAGGAATACATCGCAGCAAAATGGAGTTGTTGAAAGGAAGAATCGAACCATAATGGAAATGGTGAGAATTATGCTAAAGGCAAAACATTTGCCAAATGAGTATTGGGAAGAAGCAGCAAATTGTGCTGTGTATATTTTAAATAGATGTCCAACAAAAGTTGTAATGAACAGAGTTCTAGAAGAAGCGTGGAGTGGCAGAAAACAGGGAGTCACCCACATGAAATTTTTTGGATGTGTGGCTTATGTACACATTCCAGATCAGTTGTGGAAGAAGTTGGATAGTAAGGGGGAGAAGTGCATCTTCCTTGGATATTGTGAAGATTCCAAGGGATATAGATTGTATAACCCATCCACAAGGAAATTTGTTATAAGAAGAGATGTGCAATTCATAGAAGAAGAGGCATGGGGTGGAAGCATTGAGAAAACAATCAATGTCAAAAGTTGTTTGTCTCATGATGAAGATGAGGAAGATGTGGCTGAAAATAACACCTCATCGATAGCACCACCTCCACCAACACAAGGACAGCAAGGGACACCTCAAGCAGGAGTAAGAACACCCTTGAGAAGAAATGAGAGTGCTTCTCCAAGCACACCACATGGAGCAAATTTGGGTGCTACTTCAAGCACATGTACACCAAATGAAATAGGAACAAGATTCAGAAATATTAATGAAATTTATGAGCAAGAGATAGAAAATTAAGGTATAAACTCCTTGTTCGCTTTGTATTTTCATGTTGAAGATCCTATTCATTTTGAAGATGCAATAAAAGATAGAAAATGGATAGAAGCTATGGATGATGAAATTAATGCCATAGAGAAGAACAAAACATGGGAGTTGGTTGATCTCCCAGAAGTTAAAGAAGTCATTGGAGTAAAATGGGTCTACAAGACAAAAAGCAATGCTAAAGGTAAGATAGAAAGACACAAGGCCATACTTGTTGTCAAGGGATATAAGCAGCAGCATGGAAGAGACTATGAAGAAACTTTTGTACCAGTTGCAAGAATGGAAACAGTGAGAGCTGTGTTGTCCATAGCAGCACAAAACAAATGGAAGGTTTACCAAATGTATGTAAAATCAACATTTTTAAATGGAGTTTTAATGGAAGAGGTTTATGTGGAACAACCTCTAGGCTATGAGAAAAAGGGCCACGAGCACAAAGTTTGCAAGTTGAAGAAATCTCTTTATGGGCTGAAGCAAGCACCAAGAGCATGGTACAGTAGGATAGATTCCTATCTACTGGAAAATGGGTTTGAAAAATGTGAAGGTGAACCCACATTATACATCAAAGAAAATTATGGTAAGATGCTCATTGTTGTGTTATATGTTGATGATGTGATATTCACAGGTAATGATGATTACGTCATTGAAAATTTTAAAACAGTCATGAAATATGAATTTGAAATGAATGACATGGGATTGTTGCGATACTTCTTAGGAATATAAGTAGAACATAATGAAAATGGGATTTTTATCTCACAAGAAAAATATGTTAATGAAGTTTTAGAAATATTTAATATGCAGGAGTGCAAAGCAGCAATTGCTCCCACAGTAATGGGATTGAAGTTGAGTAAAGAAAACAACAGCAAGGATTTTGATCCAAGTTTGTACAAGAGCATAGTTGGCAGCCTCATGTATTTGACTACAACTAGGCCAGATACTATGCATGTTGTTAGTTTGATTTCCAAATTTATGGAGAGGCCAAAAGAAGGACATTGGCAAGAAAGTAAGAGAATTCTGAGGTATGTAAAAGGAACTAAGAGGTATGGTATTTTGTATACTACTTCAGAAAATTCTGATTTGATTGGATATATTGACAGTGATTGGGCTGGAAGTATCGATGACCAGAAAAACACTTCTGGTTATGTTTTTCATATGGGTTCAGGAGCTATTTCATGGGCTTCTAAGAAACAACCTATTGTAGCATTATCTACAGCAGAGGAAGAGTATGTGGCAACTACAACAACAATGTGTCAAGCAATATGCATGAGAAGAATGTTGAGGAATTTGTGTCAAGAATAGGTAAAAGGCACAGTGATTTATTGTGACAATAGCTCAGCTATTGCATTATCAAAGAATTATGTGTTTCACAAAATAACAAAACACATCAATGCCAAGTTTCACTATATCAGAGAATTGGTGAACAATGGAGAAATTGTTTTACAGCATTGTAGAACAGAGGAGCAATTTGCAGATATTCTGACAAAGGCATTGGGGCATAAAAGTTTTGAATATTTAAGAAAATGCTTAGGTATTACTGATAACCCAGCAGCTGACTTTAAGGGGGAGTATTGAAAATATTAAAGTCACCTGCATACCCTTTGCAGGTAGAAACAGAGTACAACAGGGGCAGCAGCAAAAGGTTGAGTGTACACTTTTGTGCATTCAAGAGGAATGGAGAAAACCGTAACGAGGAATTAAATGTTGATGGGCAGCAGCCACCATTGCAGAGGTGAATTTATGTTTGTATGGGCATAGCCGAATTTTCAGAGGAAATGAAGACTTTCGTGGTTCAAAACCACACAACATCAGAGTCTTATTAAAAATAGTCTTATCGGGCTTTTAAGCCCTCAACAACCAAATAGGAAGAGTTTTGTTTAAACGCGCCAGGTTCTTTTTAAGTTTTGAAAGGGCCACGTCATATGTGGTCCCCACCAGACATTTCTATGTCGCAATCGCAAATTGTAGCAGCAGAGTGTTTAAGTGTCTTGTTTATATAAAGAAGTTCCGATACGATGTGATGTGGTCCCACCACAATTGCAATCGCACATTGCAAAGGAACGTTGTATTTTCTGCCTTCCGAAATGTGTTACCTCCATTGAAATTTTGCGATGCGATGCGATGTGGTCCCACCACAATCACTAATCGCAATCGCTCGTCGCAATATGTTCTCCGCCCATCCGAAGTTTTAAATCGCTGATGGTGCGATGCGATGTGGTCCCTACCACAATCGCTAATCACACAACACAACATCACTTAACCATTTCGCCTCTTATTATGCTTCCCGCCGATGCCGATGGTGCGATGCAATCACAATCGCTATCACAAAATCATAATTTTTTTGTTCAACTGTTCTATCGATCCATCGCACATCGCTAATCGCAATTGCAATGTCCAAAGTCCGCTACACCACTTATTCGTCGATGCACCGATGTGATCTCCGCGTGGGGTCCATTGCACATCACCAATCGCTAATCGGAATCGCAAAGTTCAAAGTTCATTCCACCAAGCCATTTGTTCCATCGATTTCCGATCGCCGATTTCGATGTGGGCTCCACTCGTATATCACGCAAATGAAATTTTAGGTTAAAGTTTATGTTCCGGCAATGTATTTTTATTATAATTTTGTTTTATGTTTTATGTTACGCCGTGCCATAATAAAAAGTGAAAAACCCGTAGTAGTATTGTATTGCATTGTATTATGTAATAGTTGTGTTGTATTGCTATGTAAGCCCGCAGGCAGAGAAAACACAGTGAAGCATAAAAAAGCACTGTTTTGTGTGTTTTGAGAGACAGAGAGAAGTTTGTTTTGAGAGCACTGTGTCTGTAGCAGTCAAGTATTTTTGTAATCCCACTTCTGTGGAAGAAAGTTTTAATTTCTTTAGTTCTGTTAATGAAATAGAAAGCTATTTTTTGCAATCTCTATCCAATTATTCTCTGTGTTAGAAGGAGAGTATTATTCTTTCAGTTATTTGTTCTGGAATTATCAGAAATTCCAACATCGAATACTGAAAAACATACAAGGCCCCTGAAGAACCAACAAGCCAAAATGCCCATTCTGCAAAAAAGAGAGATGGAAGCGTATGCCAGCTTTTTAAGCGAAGACTGAACATCGAACATTGAGGAGAGAGAATTTATTGAAAATGTAAGAAGGCAAGGTCCATGGGAGGGTACATGATATACAGTCTCTTCGTCAAAGCCTCAAGGTTTCATTTTCAGAACCTTTTCCTTTCATTGTTTTGCTGATATGCATTATTGTTGCTGTTTCCAGATGGATTCAAGGGCATCTGCGTCTGAGACTCCTCTTCAAACAATAATCTGTTTTGGAAACACATGTATTAGATGATAGATGATATCGAAAGTCTATCAGGGCTGCGAGGGATCCAACAGAGGTATTTTCTGTAGTTTCTTTAATTTAAAGAGCACCCAAAGATATAATAGCAGTTCTGGAAAAATCTAATGAAGGAAAACAATGAAAATCTAATGAAGGAAAACAGTGAAGGAAAAGTCAGGTGGCTATCATGATATAGTATTTTAAGTCTTCCAAAGGGAAGACAGGTGGACAGGAATTGCCATGCAAAATTTCATCCTGTAATTGGACACTGGGACACCCGACACGACAATTACTAATAGTGTCTCTTAAGTAATAGTTCTCCCACGCTTTGTTTTATTTTCATAATTTAAATAGACTTCCCCAAACAAATAACATTTAATACCGGCCAATTAATGCTAGCATTAGTTTGAAGTTGCTGATTATCAATAGACACATATAAATATAATGTAATGTTAAAGCTTCCCTGTGTCTCAGAGGAGACAAATAAGATTGCAAATCATTTTATTGGTGTAGAATTTAATTTGTGAATTTTATTGGATACTAAAATTTCAAGTAATATATATATATTTTTTTTGTGAGTTTGGTAGTACATTTCATTTTTTCTCTGTTTCCTTTATTTATTTATTTTACTCCATCTTTATCAGCATATCCAAATACATCACCAAGATTGGGGAAAGGAATTGAATCTATAATGAGTGCTATAACAACCAGAAAATAATAAAAACTTAGATTACTTGTCAGATTAATGTTAACCATACATTTTCGATTACTATAGTCCCAGTCACCTGAGGACAGAGACTAATAAGACTGTGATTAATTATAATTGAATGTCACTTATTTAATGGGGAATTGCTTCTCTACCTCTCTCCTTGGTCAAATGTACCTCCAACATTGGTAGTCAGTCTCACAGTGACTCTCACGATTATTTTAGCAACCACAACAATAGAAAAGGGTTCAACCACCTGTTTCCTTGAACAGTGTAATCGTTTGAAGTTAGACTTTCTGGTTTGATTTCATAAACCCAGATACTAATGAAGGATACTTTCACTACTTTTAAACCTGTCTAGCGGAAGACCCGTGAGATAATCACTCTCGGCCATGAACAAATCCAATCAAACAAAATCCTCCTGATAGAATCTACAGAAACACCTAATTTATGTGATATGATTATAATTTTTTATAATTACAACCTAAAAATTTATGTGAAAGGAGACTTTTCTTAAATAATGCACGTTTTCATCTTTTGCGATTACTGGTAACTTGACGTGATTAGATCCTCTTCATTAAGATAGGAATATCACCGTTTGGTGTAGTGGGATCGCTTATTCATTTTGAGTCGGATAACAATAGTAATTTCGACTATCTAAATATTGCAGATGATTTCAAAATCGTATGTGTGTTTTAATCTGTCATTGGTTGTCCATTATAGTATCAAAGTTGAGTAACTTAAATCTACTTTAAGATGACTTGTATTTTTTCAATATAAATTTTTAACATATTTATATGTTTTTAGTTGTTTAAAAATATTTTTTTATTTTTTAATATGATATTTGGAAAAATAAAAAAAAGTGGAAAATTGAGGAGAAGGAGACCATTCATCTAAATTGAATTATAAAAGATTTGAAATAGTTAAAAAAAAAAAAACATTTCAAACTTAAATTTTAATTTAAATATTTATATATTTTCTATAATTAAAAATACCATAATTTTAAATTAAAAATATTAAATTTTTATAAATATAAATATTTTTCTAATATTCAAAATAAAGTAAATCTATCCTAAATTCTCATATTAATCATCACACTATCTTACAATTAAGATAGTTTTATTTTTAATATATATTTAATATACATTCAATTTATTATTATTTCAAAATTTATATCAATCACAATTTTGATTATAACTGTAGTATTGAGAATATGGTTAATGGAATATGGAAAACTTCCTATAAAGAAAACGATCATATATAATCAAATTTATAGTTATGATTTTAAAATATTTTTTTTAAAATTTAAATGTGAGAGTCGGAAAGTAGCCAAATTATATAAATTTAATTAGTAAATTATTTAGATTCATTTTAAAAAACATTTCTAATTCAATTATTATGTTTTTTATCTTTTTATGTCCAATATATCAGCCCATTACAATTTAGATTATAATTGTAGTATATGATTAGTGGAATGTGGAAAACTTTCTATAAACTTGAAAATGATCATTAATAATCAAATTTATAGTTATGATTTTAAAATACCCACTTTTTCCCCTAATCGGGGTGCCAAGTGGAGGATGACGAGATATGGGAGGTGTCACATGGCGACGCACACCACACCGTCAATCAAGGCTATTAAGACTCCAACCAGCAACTAGCTAGGGGAAAGTACGAACACACGCCGCTCCATAACGGCTGCAGACGGAAACTCTGGGCGCTAACTAAGAATGTTAGATCGACGTTGGAAAAAGCGGTGCATGCATAACAGATTAAGGCAAGAAGGGATGAGGAGGCAGCGCATTGTTTTCAGCTGGAAAATTGAAGGAGGAACTGAGGGCAAGGAGGCTGCAGGTGTGTTACGTCGACTGGTTCTTTGGTATTTCATGGCTCTGGTTAGTTACATTGTTAATTTACCTATTCATACTCATTCTCACAACAATGGCGACCTCAATTTCATGGCTGGTTTATTTGGTTTGCATGTGGTTCATCGATGTAAGTGTCGGTTTCCTTCTGAATTATGGAATACCATTGATTTCCTCTATTATGCCTAGATAGAAGGGTCTTTTAAATTCTCTTTCAGTCATATGCAAGATAACCTATTGTTTTTGGTTTTCCTAGCTCCTCTAGTTGATCCTTGCTTCAAAACCCCTTGTCGGTTACTGTTTGACCAAAATAAGCGCTTCACTATGGTTTTTAAGGAAAATTCTTTTGACGCTACGACTCTGTGTTTAGTTAATAAGGTTAATTTGGTCTGTAAGGAAAGTTCTTCCCATGCTTTTGTTTGTGTCTATTCAGTAATGATAGTGTGTCCCAAGCCTATGAGATTACATGTATGGCTAGGCAGGATATGCCTGCTCATGTATTTAACCATAACTCTTCTCACCACTATTCTTTCAATTAGGAAACTACACTACCGCGGGGTGTGAGGGTTGTGGTATGTGTTCATAAGTTGGTTATCTCTGCTTTGTATTATGTTTCTGGCTTGTCTGTTAGGGAGGGTAATCGTAACCCCTATTCTGTTAGTCATTCCCTCCGTCTTTATGGCTTCTAGGCTACAGACTTACGCTCCCTTCCCTCATCTTCTTCTATGTTCACCTTATATGCTTTTACCACCTTCAACAGTAATAGCATGGTAATCTACACTTTCGTATCGACTACTTCAAAGGAATCTATGGGCCCCATAAGTTATCCCATGCATATCGTTATTGACTTTCTCTTGCCATATATAGGCCTGCTTAATTTTTTCACAGGTAATACTTAGTCGTTGTTAGTGTTTGTTCGTCCGATTACAAAAATGGTAAAAGGTAAACCTGGCAAACATCAAGGAAAGGAAAAATGGAAGCAGAAGCTTCCAAAATCCACTGCTGGACCTAGCAAGTGAGGAATAAAAAAAAAAGAGGTCATGGAGAATCTCTCTGATATATAATCCACAGGAAACCCACCACAGGTTCACAATCTAAATTAGGGTTGGGAGAGAGAAAAAACAACAAATAAGAAGACATAGAACAACAGGAGGACACCATGAATTTCATATCAGACCTAGGGAACACAGGAGGGAGACTGTCCCTTTTACACCAGTCCATCCATACTTATTGGACTCTCAAATGTGTGTTGGCCAAGGCTTTGCTTAGTCTACAGGAAATGGAAGGAAACCCCAATGTGGTTTCAGTTCTGCAGGAAATTAAAAAGGAAATTCAAGAGATTAGAGTATCTCAGTACCATGCTATGGCTCGAATTGGAATAATTGAACGACATTTTCAATCTATGCAGCAAGTAGACATGTCGTGTTCTACTACTAAAGACCTGGCTCCTATTGACTCTTTAGACGGTTGATTCATTATTTTCTTACTTCCCAATGAATTTTGCGGCCATATTTTTACTTTTTCCAGTTAGACTTTGTTAGACATAGTAAAATGGACATAGTGGCTAGTAGATGGAAGAATTTGTCTCAATACTAGATGGAATTTAACTCTGTAAGGTGGCCAACAGACCTGGTTTCCTTCGGGCAGGTTGAGGTCACCAAGTTTTTATATGTTGCAACCTACTTTCTTTTTTATAAATAGAAAATGGCAAGGCACTACAAAAGTTAGAAAAAAAAAAAATTACTCACTTTTGAAATTTAAATGTGAGAGTTGGGAAGTAGCTAAATTATATAAATTTAATTAGTAAATTATTTAAATTCATTTTAAGAAACATTAATAGTTATCATGTTAAAATATAGTTTAGTTATCATTTTAAAATATAGTTCATGTATACAAATACACAATAACATGTTTCTACCTTCTTCATGTCCAATATATCACCCCCATTTCGGCCATCTCAGCGGGGAATTAAACCTGTGACTTCACATCAAGGAATTCCTTGTGACACAGTCACATCTCCAGTAGATGGTTCTCATTCACAAACCAAATTGCTGAGTATGTATAATTTCATCCACATATTAAGTTGACATGTGTCCCTATAATATATATATATATATATTAAATTAAAAAATAATTTTGCGTATAATCAAAATAAAAATTAAATATACATATTTCATTAGTTCCACCTAAAGTATTTTAAAAGGTAGTCTTACTCTAATTTTCCTTACTTTATTGGTTGTTGTTACAATGCAATACAAAGGATACATGTAAAAATATTTCACTCTCACTCTGAGTTATTAGACTCTGTTCATCCCTTCTCATGTCTCCAGATAATTCGGCCTTCCTTTTAGGATAATAGATTTAAAAGAGTAAGATTCCAGTGATAAAGGAGAAACTTACCAAGATTAATCCATGCAAACATTATTGGAAACAATAGTAACCTTGAGTCAATTATATCAGGGACAAATGTCAATTAATTTATGATATAAAGGAGAAAAAGTGCATGAAAAGGAACAAGAACTTGGACCCAATTGCTTAGAATATTCAAGATGGATAGGTTTTAGAAAAAAATGGATTCATATCAAGAAATAACTATTGAAAAAGTGGAGCAGAAATTAGAGAGGGTGGAAGATTTGTTAGAACATTGTATTATGGAGGAAGAAGAAATTCTTATTACTAAAGAACATTTCACTAAATCTTCAATTGATATAGCTCCAGAGCTTCCCACTTGATGCAAGGCCATTAGGCTCAAGAAAATTCCATGTATTTTAGTAGACTTAGGGCTTTTTCATTTTCAAAGGTGTTGGTTTCTTATGTAATGATTTGAGTGATTTTAATGAGAATTAATTAAATATTGTGAGGAATATTGTAAATGTTCTCGAATGTTGGAGAACATGAGAGAATTAGGCTAGGGATTGAGAGATTTAGGAATTAATTATAAATCCTAAATTAGAATTTGTTTCATTATCTTGTGGATGACAGAGGATCCTAAGGGATAAGTAGTGCTTTTAGGACTTAGAGGATATTTGGGATTTTCTTGAGAAGATGGAGGAACTGAAACCAAAAATAGTTTTAGAACCTTTTGTATAAATTGTAAGCCTAAAAGGCATATAGTAGATAGATAGAAAGGTAGAACAGGATTGAGAGAGATAGGGTTTGAAGCCTATGGGCTATATATGAAGAAGACCACTGATTAATTATCAAGCCAAAGAGGAAGAATTTCCTATGTTATTACTATGTGTTAATACAGAGAATTCAATTTTCTGAGTTCATGCTTCATTTCTGAGTTATATGGTGTGTAGATGAAATTGGTTACAGGATTGTTGATTGTATGAGACTGTATATTTAATTGTGATTGTGAATTTTTGTGAATCGATCAAAGAATGGATCGATGCCATGGACTTCTAAATTGGGTATAAATTGATCTGGATGCATTTAGCAATTGAAATTGACATTGTATGAAGCATTTCAAAGAGTTATTACACACTCTGTTGCATAAACAAAGTGAAGGAGATCCAGGGGTTTGAAGTCACAATTGAGGGTTCATTGTATTTATAAATATGGATTTAAACCACAGGAAATGAACAATAGAGATTAAGCCATGCACCGGAGAGGGTTTGAAGGCTGGATGGAACCCTGGTCTATTCGCAAACATGAGTTGAATAAAGGTAGATAATACAAAGTAATGGCGCATTGGATATGAATCGATGGAGTGTTTAATTATTCACCAAATATGCAGAAGTATTGTATTGAACAGTGAAAGCGGAACCGTGAGTTAAAGATATGGTGGAACTATGCGATGGGAACAGTGAAGGCGGATTTGGAAAACCACAAATGGTTTTCGCGTAAGTTTGGAACGGTAAATGGTTTCAATGAAATCGAACGTGATAATGGTTAGCATCTGACACGTGGTGTTCAAATACCACACATTTCACGTGCAATCTAGTCGTTAAATTCCGAAGTTTATTGGAATGCGATATCCATTAGATATATGCACAAATCGTTTTTGGAGCGCGATGAAAGATTGATTGTCGAATCTATTCGGTGATTAACAGAAAGGTAAGTTGTGGGACCCGAACATAATATTACGTTGATATTTGGGTTAAGCCAAAGTATGGAATGATAAAGTGTGGTCGAATATATGTTAATGTTTATTGACAGTAAGAAAGGCGAGTTTATTAAGTTATGGGCCATCACATTTTGGGTTTTGCTGGTGCTTTGGATTTTTAACCAAAGTCGAAGTTTTATATGAAATGAAATGTTATTTTTGCATTCAGATTTGATGAACGGTGGAAAGGTGGGGTCGAATTTTATTATGTTGGTGCTTTGGATTTTAACCAAAGTCGAGATTTAAATCAAATGACAACTTAAGTATGGGCCGAAGATTTATATTTTGGGTTTTATTCCAAAGTCGAATATTGATGCAAATATTCATGAATTGGTTTTTACAATATGGTTTTAAACCATCAAATTGAAAAGGTAGCTTCCGCATGAGAGTTTTCCCAATATGGGAATTATGTTGGTTGATGAATGAACCATGCATTTTTATACGCATATTAAGGTGAGAATGTGGGTTTTGTAACCTTTTGCCACATAAAGTGGTATCAGAGATGGAAGAGCTCTTTTGAAAGTTAAAGATTTTTTTTTTTTTAATTAAATCAGAATGCATGTGTGATGAAGGAAATAAGGAAAGTATAGATTTTAAATCTGATTGACAGTAATTGTAGATTAGAGCAGATATGCAGTGAAGGTATGATAATTCAGATTTGCAGAATCTGAGTTTAAAAGAAAATGTGCTTTGAATATTTACCAGGTTATGTTTTGAAAGATGTGAATACAGGTATAATGGTGATGGCAAAAAAAGGAAAAAGAGATCAGATTTGAATCTGACAGATAGCATGTAGTGTAGCAGAATATTTGAAGAATTTGCAGAAGCAATTACAAGTGGGTGTTGAAACAAACCTTGAAGGTGAGGTATTTTAATTTTTTTGAAGATTATGTTTGCAGAATGAAGATTGCAGACAATTGAGGAGCATCTCAGCAAGAATATCACAGCTTTAAAGAGCAGTGATGAAGGAAGCTAGTAAAGGTTTCTAAGAGAAAGAAGAATGTGGCAGAACCTTGAGGAATTCCAACAGAGGTTGGATAAGAAGAACAATTGTGCTTCTTAGAGGGTGAGATGGTCAGGCCTAGAAGGATCGAAGAGGAATGCTCAAGTGGTTCCAAAGAATATAGAGAACCGATCTGAGGCAGACCAAGTCTGAGAGAGAGCTAGAGAGGATTGGTGTGAGGTAAGGAGTTGCTGCATGCAAGGAGGGACTTGTTGCGGGGAGAGCTTTAGTACGACTCATGATGAATGAGCTGAGAACTCACCCGAAGATAGAAATGAAGGAAAATTACTGCGTGGTCATAGTAGAAATGAGAGGTTGAGAGGACTATGAAAGTGAAATTGAAAGAAGATTGCAAAACCAATGGCATACGAGAGACCATTAGAAAGTAGGGGGGAAGAAGAATGCTGGAAAGCTGAGATAGGTCAACTTGAAATGTTGTTGGATTTGAACAGAAGATAATGAGAAGATACAGTTGAAGTTTCTTTAGAAGAATAAAGTGTTATAAGCTACAAATGAAGAAAGAGAAAATGATAAATGTTCGACTGAAGGAAAAATTACTTAGAATAAATGAGTATTTGGAGAAAGACTTGAAGACTGAAAATTCAAGTGAGACCAAGAGGTCGAATGATTTTAAATCTAATAAATTTTGTATGTTTGCAGGAAGAACATGTGGAGAAGGAAAAACTGTTGATATTGTCATAAAGGAAGAAAATGGGACAACGATATCTTTTGTAAATGTTCATACGCAGTTGGAGAAAAGTTTGGCTTTTCAATATATTGGAAGTAGAGGAAATTTAACTTATGATGATGGCCAAAAGCTGGAAATTAAGCAATCATTTGAAAAGCTTAAGGGAATTGAAGAGAAGACCATTGAAGAATTTCTGAATTGTATAGAGGACTTGGAACAGCAGGAGGATTTGGTGATTAAATCATCAAATGAGACCATAAGGTCTTATGGTTTTAAAACTGACAAGTTGTGTGTGAATGCAGGTATGGCAGAAGACAAATCATGTGATGAAACTGTATTGAGTGACATTGAAAGTTTCCAAGCAAAATATGATGATGATTATCTTTCAGATGAAGATAAAATTGAATTATTGCAACAAAAGGAGTTCATAAATTCCTTGTTTTGTGAAAAGAATTGTTTCAATGAAGATATGACAGTTATGTTTGAAGATGAGAAATTTGTTATTAATAATGACAATGAGAAATTTATTTTGTTAAATGGCCAAAAGAAGTGTGATGGACGGATAACTAAAACTATTGCAGAGATGGAGGATCAGAATTCTATTCTGATGAAAGATGAACAGATAGTGTCACCTCGAAACTTGATTTGTGACAAAGAAGAAGATAGTGAAGATTGTACAAATATTTTCTCAGATGATATGACAAATTTGTGGCATGGGTTAAGTATTCTAGAGAAGACGCTAGAAAAACAGAGGATAAGTGTTCAGGTTGTAAAGCCAGAGCTGAAAGAGAATTAAAAAGTTCATTTTTATGAACTAGAGCAAAAAGATATCCTTGAAATGGATGATGTGGAAGAGAGACTAGCTGACAGTCTTGAGAATTATTTGAACAATTGGAATCAACATACTGATGTGCTGATAAAGGAGAAAATGTCAGAGCAAAAAATTGAAATGTTTCCAGACACAAAGGTCTTATGATTTTAATGATTGTTTTATGATTGCAGGTACTGATGAAAAGACTAAATAATGTTTGGTCTAGGGAAACAAGTTAAAGAAAAGAAAAGAAGATGCCAGTGAATGGAAAACTAAATGCCAGTCCAAGAAATTGCTGAAGACAGAAGACAAAGAAATTGTCATAAATGACAATCAGAAATAAGTTATCAATTGCAGAAAACAAGAGGGTAAGGATGAAAGGGTGCAAGCAAGAATATAAATTTAGCAATCAAGAGATTGAAGTACTCAGCAGTCAGAGGATATATTAGTTAAAGAAATTGAATTGATAAGAAGGCTAATGGTGAAAGTGTCTCAAAAGAAGACAACAGCAGGAAAGAAAAGAAGCAACAGTAACAAGAGAAAGCCAAAAGCAGAATGTGACAGCATAGCAAGTGGAAAGATGCAGAATAAAATATGGAAACCTGGAGAAGTATAACAGAAGAATAATGCAGCTTATGGACAACAACAAAATAGAGTATGGGATCCAGGAGGCAAAGATTAAAAGCACATGATCAGGAGATCATGATTATTTTGACCTTGGGAGTCTGATGCAGGGGCATTAGGCTCAAGAAAATTCCATGTATCTTAATAGACTTAGGGGTTTTTTGTTTTCAAAGGAGTTGGTTTCTTATGTAATGATTTGAGTGATTTTAATTAGAATTAATTAAATATTGTGAGGAATTTTTTAAATGTTCTTGAATGTTGGAGAACATGAGATAATTAGGCTAGGGATTGAGAGATTTAGGAATTAATTACAAATCCTAAATTAGAATTTGTTTCATTATCTTGTGGATGAAAAAGGATCCTTAGGGATAAGTAGTGCTTTTAGGACTTGGAGGATATTTGGGATTTTGTTGAGAAGATGGAGGAACTGAAACCAAAAATAGTTTCAGAACCTTTTGTATAGATTGTAAGCCTAAAAGGCATATAGTATATATATAGAAAGGTAGAACAGGATTGAGATAGATAGGGTTTGAAGCCTACGGATTGTAGAGGAAGAAGGCCACTGATTGAATATCAGGCCAGAGAGTAAGAATTTCCTATGTAATTAATGTGTGTTAATACAGAGAATTCAATTTTTTGAGTTCATGTTTCATTTCTGAGTTATATGGTGTGTAGATGAAACTGGTTATAGGATTGTTGATTGTATGAGACTATGTATTTAATTGTGATTGTGAATTTGTGTGAATCGATCACAGAATGGATAGATGCCATGGACTTCTAAATTGGGTATAAATTGGCCTGGATGCATTTAGCAATTGAAATTGACATCGTATGAATAATTTCAAAGAGTTATTACACACTCTGTTGTGTAAACACAGTGAAGGAGATCCAGGGGTTTGAAGTCACAATTGAGGGTTCATTGTGTTTATAAAGATGGATTTCAACCACAAGAAATGAACAATAGAGATTAAGCCATGCACCGGAGAGGGTTTGAAGGTTGGATGGAACCCTGGTTTATTCGCAAACATGAGTTGAATAAAGGTGGATAATACAAAGTAATGGCACAGTGGATATGAATCGATGGAGTGTTTAATTATTCACCAAAAATGCAGAAGTCCCATATTGAAGAGTGAAAGTGGGACCGTGAGTTAAATATATGGTGGAACTATGCGATGGGAATAGTGAAGGCGGATTCGGAAAACCACAAATGGTTTTTGTGTAAGTTTGTAAGGGTAAATGGTTTTGAATGAAATGAAACACGATAATGGTTAGCGTCTGACACGTTGTGTTCAAATACCACATATTTCACGTGCAATCTAGTCATTAAAGTCTGAAGTTTATTGGAATGCAATATCCGTTGGATATACGCAAAAATCATTTTTGGACCGTGATGAAATATTGACCATCGGATCTATTAGAATAGTCTGAAACATAAAGTTGTAGGATTAACTTGAATATTCAATTCGTCTTGGATATCAAAGTATGGAATGATAAAGTGTGGCCGAATATATGTTAATGTTTACTGACAGTAAGAAAGGTGAGTTTATTAAGTTGTGGGCCATCATATTTTGGGTTTTACTGGTGCTTTGGCTTTTTAACCAAAGTTGAAGTTTTATATGAAATGAAATGTTATTTTGGCATTCAAATTTGATGAACGGTGGAAAGGTGGGGCCGAATTTTATTATGTTGGTGCTTTGGATTTTAACCAAAGTCGAGATTTAAATCAAATGACAACTTAAGTGTGGGCCGAAGACTTATATTTTGGGTTTTATTCCAAATTCGAATATTTATGTGAATATTCATGAAGTGGGTTTTACAATATGGTTTTAAACCATCAAATTCAAAAGGTAGCTTCTGCATTAGAGTTTGCCTATTATGGGAATTATGTTGGTTGATAAATGAACCATGCATTTTTATATGCATGTTAAGGTGAGAATGTGGGTTTTGCAGCCTTTGGCTGAATGAACTGGTATCAGAGCTGGAAGAGCTCTTTTGAAAGTTAAAGATTTTTTTATTTTTTTAAATTAAATCAGAATGCATGTGTGATGAAGGAAATAAGGAAAGCTTAGATTTTAAATCTGATTGATAGTAATTGTATATTTGAGCAGATATGCAGTGAAGGTATGATAATTCAGATTTTTAGAATCTGAGTTTAAAAGCAAATGTGCTTTGAAGATTTTCCAGGTTATGTTTTCAAAGATGTGAATACAGTTATAATGGTGATGGCAAAAAAAGGAAAAAGATATCAGATTTGAATCTGACAGACAACATGCAGTGTAGTAGAATATTGGAAGAATTTACAGAAGAAATTACAAGTGGGTGTTGAAACAAACCTTGAAGATGAGGTATTTTAATTTTGTTGAAGATTATGTTTGAAGAACGCAGATTGCAGACAATTGAGGAGCATCTCAGCAAGAAGATCACATCTTTAAAGAGAAAGAAGCATGTGAGAGAACCTTGAGGAATTCCAACAGAGGTTGGATAAGAAGAACAGTTGTGTTCTTAAGAGGGTGTAGATGAGTTGAAGCCTAGAAGGAGCAGAGAGGAATGCTTAAGAGGTTCCAAAGAATATAGAGAACCAGTGCTTGCCAAAAGACCAAGTCCAGAGAGAGGATTGGTGAGGTAAGTTGTAACAAGGAGGACTTGTTATTGCAGAGGCTTTAGTACAGGTCATGATGAATGAGTGAGGAACTCGTGAAGATAGAAATGAAGGATAAAATGACTATTGATAGTCATAGTAGAAATGACAGAGGTTTTGAGAGAGACCACAACAGAATGAAAGTGAAGAAAGAAGATGCCAAGACAAATGGCATACAAAGACCATTAAGTAAGGAAGAGTATGAGAGAGAGAAAGTTGAGATAGCAGTCCAACTTGAAGTGTTGTTGGATTGGTTACAGAGGAATGAGGAAGACCAGATATGGGGTTTTCTTGTAAGAAGAAAGATAAAGTGGCATAAGCTACAGATGAAGAAAGAGAAAATGATAAATGCTCAACTGAAGGAAAAATTCTTAAGAATAAATGAGTATTTTGTGAAGGAATTGAAGACTGAAAATTCAAGTGAGACCAAGAGTTTGAATGATTTTAAATCTGTTAAATTTTGTATGTTTGCAGGAAGAACATGTGGAGAAGGAAAAACTACTGATATTGTCCTAAAGGAAGAAAATGGGATAGCCAGATCTTTTGTAAATATCCATACATAGTTGGAGAAAAGTTTTACTTTTCAATATATTAGAAGCAAAGGAAATTTAACTTATGATGATGGCCAAAAGCTGGAAATTAAGCAATCAATTGAAAATCTTAAGGGAATTGAAGAGAAGACCATTGAAGAATTTATGAACTGTATAGAGGACTTGGAACAACAGGAGGATTTGGTGATTAAATCATCAAATTAGACCATAAGGTCTTATGGTTTTAAAACTGACAAGTTGTGTGTGAATGCAGGTATGGCAGAAGACAAATCATGTGATGAAACTGTATTTAGTGAGATTGAAAGTTTCCAATAAAAATGTGAAGATGATTATCTTTCAGATGAAGATCAAATTGAATTATTGCAACAAAAGGAGTTCATAAATTCCTTGTTTTGTGAAAAGAATTGTTTCAATGAAGATATGACAGTTATGTCTGAAGATGAGAAATTTGTTATTAATAATGATAATGAGAAATTGATTTTGTTAAATGGCCAAAATAAGAGTGATGGATAGATAACTAAAACTATTGCAGAGATGAAGGATCAGAATTCTATTATGGTGAAAGATGAAGAGATAGTTTCACCAGGAATATTGATTTGTGACAAAGAAGAAGATAGTGAAGATTGTACAAAGATTTTCTCAGATGAGATGACAAATTTGTGGCATGAGTTAAGTATTCTGGAGAAGAGGCTAGAAAAACAGAGGATAAGTGTTCAAGTTGTAAAGTCAGAGATGAAAGAGAATGAAAAAGTTCATTTTTATGAACTAGAGCAAAGAGACATCCTTGAAACGGATGATGTGGAAGAGAGACTAGCTGACAATCTCGAGAATTATTTGAAGAATTGGAATCAACATACTGATGTGCTGATAAAGGAGAAAATGTCAGAGCAGCAAATTGAAATGTTGCCAGAGGAAGAAGAGACAAAAAGGTATTATGATTTTAATGATTTTTTTATGATTGCAGGTACTGATGAAAAGACTAAAGAATGTTTGGTCCAGGGAAACAAATTAAAGCGAAGAAAAGAAGAATACAGTGAATGGAAAACTAAATGCTAGTCCAAGAAATTGTTGATGATAGAAGACAAATAAATTGTCATAAATGACAATCAGAAAGAAGTTATCAGTTGCAGAAAGCAAGAGGGTAAGGATGAAAGGGTGGCAGCAAGAATAGAAATTCAACAATCAAGAGGTAGAAGTACTCAGCAGTCAAAAGATATATTAGACAAATAAATTGAATTGATAAGAATGCTAATGGTGAAAGTGTCTCAGAAGAAGACAGTAGCAGGAAAGCGAAGAAGTAGCAGCAACAAGAGAAAGATAGTAGCAGAATGTGACAGCATAGCAAGTAGAAAGATGCAGAATAAAGTATGGAAACCTGGAGAAGTACATCAGAAGAATAATACAGCTTATGGACAACAGTAAAACAGAGTATGGGATCCAGGAGGCAAAGATTAAAAGCACATGATTAGGAGATCATGATTATTTTGACCTTGGGAGTCTGATGCAGGGGCATTTGGCTCAAGAAAATTCCATGTATTTTAATAGACTTAGGGGTTTTGTGTTTTCAAAGGAGTTGGTTTCTTATGTAATGATTTGAGTGTTTTTAATGAGAATTAATTAAATATTGTGAGGAATTTTGTAAAAGTTCTCGAATGTTGGAGAACATGAGATAATTAGGCTAGGGATTGAGACATTTAGGAATTAATTATAAATCCTAAATTAGAATTTGTTTCATTATATTGTGGATGAAAGAGGATCCTTACAGATAATTAGTGCTTTTAGGACTTAGAGGATATTTGGGATTTTGTTGAGAAGATGGAGGAACTGAAACTAAAAATAGTTTCAAAACCTTTTGTATAAATTGTAAGCCTAAAAGGCATATAGTAGATAGATAGAAAGGTAGTACAGGAATGAGAGGGATAGGGTTTGAAGCCTACTGGCTGTAGAGGAAGAAGGCCACTTATTGAATATCAGGCCATAGAGGAAGAATTTCCTATGTAATTACTATGTGCTAATATAAAGAATTCAATTTTCTGAGTTCATGTTTCATTTCTAAGTTATATGGTGTGTAGATGAAATTGGTTACAGGATTGTTGATTGTATGAGACTGTGTATTTAATTGTGATTGTGAATTTGTGTGAATCGATCACAGAATAGATCGATGCGATGGACTTCTAAATTGGGCATAAATTGGCTTGGATGCATTTAGAAGTTGAAATTGACATCGTATGAGGCATTTCAAAAAGTTATTACACACTCGTTGTGTAAACATAGTGAAGGAGATTCTGGGGTTTGAAGTCACAATTAAGGGTTCATTTTATTTATAAATATGGATTTGAACCACAGGAAATGAACAATAGAGATTAAGCCATGCACCGGAGAGGGTTTGAAGGTTGGATGGAACCCTGGTCTATTTGCAAACATGAGTTGAATAAAGGCAGATAATACAAAGTAATGGCGCAGTGGATATGAATCGATGGAGTGTTTAATTATTCACCAAATATGCAGAAATCCCATATTGAAGAGTGAAAGCGGAACCATGAGTTAAAGATATGGTGGAACTATGCGATGGGAATAGTGAAGGCAGAATCGGAAAACCACAAATGGTTTTCGCGTAAGTTTGGAACGGTAAATGGTCTCAATGAAATTGAACATGATAATGGTTAGCATCTGACACGTGGTGTTCAAAAACCACCCATTTCGCATGTAATCTAGTTGTTAAAGTCTGAAGTTTATTGGAATGCGATATCCGTTGGATATACGCACAAATCATTTTTGGAGTGCGATGAAAGATTGACCGTCGAATCTATTCGGTGATTGACGTAAGGGTAAGTTGTGGGACCTGAACAGAATATTATGTTAATATTTGCGTTAAACCAAAGTATGGAATGATAAAGTGTGGCCAAATATATGTTAATGTTTATTGACAGTAAGAAAGGAAATTTTATTAAGCTGTGGGCCATCACATTTTGGGTTTTGATGGTGCTTTCACTTTTTAACCAATGTTGAAGTTTTATATGAAATGAAATGTTATTTTGGCATTCGGATTTCATAAACGGTGGAAAGGTGGGGCTGAATATTATTATGTTGGTGCTTTGGATTTTAACCAAAGTCGAGATTTAAATGAAATGACAGCTTAAGTGTAGGCCAAAGATTTATATTTTGGGTTTTATTCCAAAGTTGAATATTGATGCGAATATTCATGAAGTGGGTTTTACAATACGGTTTTAAACCATCAAATTGAAAAGGTAGCTTCTGCATTAGAGTTTTCCCAATATGGGAATTATGTTGGTTGAAGAATGAACCATGCATTTTTATACGCATCTTAAGGTGAGAATGTGGGTAGCTCTAACCTCCCCTATTGATTCTCCTACAGATGCAATTGATGAGCCTTCCACCGATTCTGCAACTGCTACAGTGCAGGAACACTCTACTAGTTCTACAACTACAATAGTCAAACAACCCTTTGTTGATTCTCTTGTTCATGAAGTTAAATACCTTTATGTTGATTCGCCATTTAATGAAGTCAATTAGTATCTTACTGATTCTTTGGTTGAGAAAGTTCAAAAATCCCTTGTTGATTCCTTAGTTACAATGGTCCAAGAGCATTCTATTGAGCCCTCGACAATCATGATTTAAAAACCTTCATTGAACCCTGTGTTGAATGCTAATTTTCTATGGTTTGTGATACTTCTATTGATTCCTAGGTTGTTATAACTAAAACGATTTTGACTGATTTTCTAGCCACTTAAATACCTGAGTCCCCTGGTAATTTCTCGGAAGCTAAAGAATATAATCCACTCATTTTTTCTTTGAATCTTATATAGAAGTAAAGGTGGAAAGTAGAAAGAAAAATTTTTAGAAGTTGGAACGGACGAATTGGCGGATAATATTTTTCGAAAATTTGTTAGCTTGAAAAGGTAAAATGTTATTTTGAGGAGGTTATATTAATTAGAGAGACAATTAGTCAGACAAATATAGTCTTATGTTGGTCAAAAGATAATGGATCCTAAGCAATTTAGGTTCGAGAAGAAAAGAAAAGTATCTGAGAGTCAAACTATAGAGACCTAGACTGAAGAATCCTCCCCTAATCCTGACCCTTATAATTGCTATATTTTCTTCTAATCTAAGATCCTGAAATCTGATGATAAATCCTTTTTCTTGTTGGATTTTTCTTATATTTTTTGTTCTATATGTTTTAAACTTGTTATAATTATTTTCTTACATGATTATTTTTAAGTAAGATAAACCAAATATGTTTCTTTACAATTATGCTAATAAATCGTTGGATGATCCCAGTTTAAAAAAAAAGATTACGAAAATATTTGGAGGATGATCATGTTAGGGAGCTCATGGTTAATTCAGTGAACCTATTCCTAATTGAAGATTCATTTATGAGGAAAATTTCTTGGTTTCTTCATTGAATATAGGAGGGATGGCTTATTTTAAGAAGAATGTTATGAGAATCTTCGATTCTTAGGAACATTCACTATTCAGTATATTTTATGTTATATATCTCCTTCTTGTAATATAAAAACAAGGGAATTTACCTTTTTCAAGGTTGTTGTACCTTTTTTAAAAGAGACATCACTAAATAAAAAAATCTCGAGTGTAATTATTCTTTTTGAATGATTATAATACAAGGATTCCCTATTTGGCTTCGACATTATCATTTATTTTTTTATATGAGTTTTTCTTGATACAATCTCATTCCAAGTAGTTTAGGGCCTAGGCTCACTTCCTAAATGAATAATTATCCTCTTTATGTAAAGTAAATTAGACTAGTATTTCTTGTTTCCTTTTCTGAAAGCTAATTGTTAAAGAGTTTCTTTGTTGTTTCAATAGTGGCAGAGTTCATAGTTTTATTTCGTATTTTTATTTCCTAGATAAATTACAGTTTTCTTTTCCATATTTCTCTTATGTTTCTTTATTTATATTTCCTAAGAAAAATCTATTAAATTAGATCATTTCGATATTCTTGCATGAATGGTTAAATTTGGAATTAAGATTTGTTGTGTTGTTTCTTAGTTAGAATGTTTATTTAATATCTAGTTGCTTATTTAAGTTTCCATATTTATATGATATTTGGTTTCATTAATTAGAATTCGCCTGTTTGTGTGAAAGGGATTTAGATTCTAGATTAGCTCATATAGTATCAACATTAGTTTTTGAAATAATTTTTCATAAAATTTTCCAACTTCCTTGAAATTTAAAGACCAATGAGTGGGTTGAGATATTAATGTTTAGTACTTGATTATTTTTTAAGCAATAAATAGTCTCAACACTTGTATTTGTAATAGGATCTTCGTCCTTGGCTTGGAATTTTATATTTGGCTAGTTTTGACATGTCAACTTTGTTGACTAGATAAGGGAAAGGAGGAAACCTAAGAGAGCTAACTTACTTTAGAGGTATATACTTAAGAGCCTCTCTAAAACAAGGAAAAACCTGTCTTACTCGTTAAATAGGTCGGGATCTCGCTTCCACCCATGTATATATAAACATCAATAAAATTATAATGAGCATAAAGTTATAAAATAAACAATGGATGACAGAAGATAAAGGCTTCCTGCACAGAGAGGTGAAGCAAGAAACTTTATTAGGGTACTAAATAGGCTAACTAGTAGTGAAGAAATGCTTTTGGTTCCTTGAAGTGACTCCCCCGGGGTACTAAAAAAACTTTCTAACAACGGAGAAAAAATAGAGGTGATATTAAAACACTTACATATTATACTCACTCTTTTACATACTCATGACCCCTAATCAAAACAAATGAGTTTTGACTAGTTCTATGAATGTGTTAATCCGACAAAAGGAATGGGAGATACTACATATATAATAAAACTAAGTAAAGTAACTACGATAATCTATAGGATAAAAAAATACTTCCTGAAGGCTAGACTTGGCGCACAAATTTATACCCAAATAGAGAAGCTAGAGTTTTTCTAGTGTGTTGCCAAGTGTTGTAGCTGCTACAACACCCCTCTAGAATTTTTCCCATGCTTTGATTGGAGCATCCCTTTGGTCATGAGAACTATTGTTTTAGCATAACAAAACCTCCCTTGGGATTATTTTCTTTAGTGTCAAGTTTTATTCTTAGAGTTCTAAGTGTCGCAACCTCTCACTCATACATGCCAAGCTTGAGATATCTTAATTATGCATTCCCTTACACAACTATTGGGAACTTCTTCATGATATTTATTCCCTGTCGAAAGCAACTGTACAACTTCTAAATATAGACAATACACATTTTGAGACGATAAGCTTAGGCATTCATTGATGACGCTGATTGCATGCCTGATCCGAGGGATTGAAAAGTTCCTTGTGGCATTCGATTGCGCAACTCCTTGTTGGAGTGAACTGCGAACCCATTGTAATAGGAAATTGAGAAATAGTTTGTGGAAGAAAACTACACAATCCAGTGTAGCAGTAAACTACACACTTCCCTAAGACAACCAACTGTGTAGTATCTTGTGCCAGTGAATTGTTCCATTCTCGGATAGAGACAATTGTGCATCCCATGGAAATAGGAAGTGCATGCTTCCTAATGATATGCCATGCACACTTCTATATGGTATTATGGCACATTTTTCCAAGATATCATCCTTACATGTGTCAATTGACTAAGTTTATCTCCTCGATTTTAGGAAGGCATGCTTAAAACCCTAATCCTTACTTCATGTGTGTTCATTTATATAAAAAGCCATCATAGAGCTCATTCTCACACTCATATTTGGAGCTCTAACTATTCTAATGAGCACAAGGATATTTTGGTTTCATTTGCACTAATTTTCGGGGCAAGTGTCTTGACTGTCACTTTTTGTTTCTTTTACTTTTTCTTCTTTTTGTTTCTTTTTCTTTTTCTTCTTTTTTTTGCTTTTTCTTTTGTAAGTATCATTTTAATCGGCTTCTCACATAACAAGTGTCTTTTTTTCTATTATTAGCTTCTTCTTATGTAATTTTCCACTTTCATTCCTCTTTTATAGTGCTCTTTCACATTCCATGTCTTTTCATATGCCAATAATCATTGTTGTTTAGTATTAATGCATTTTTTTGTTCTCCCTCTCATTTTTCTTCTCGCTCAATGTGAATGCATACTTTGGTGAATATTAAACTAATCCACATCCTTGCTTCACCTTTCTCCCTTTGTTTTTCAGATATTGATCCTTACCTTCTATCAGAATAAACTTCACATTTCTTAGAGCCTCATTCCCTCTCCAACTGTACCTTGTGTGATTCCAGTCAATAGATGAACCCCTCTTGCCCACTATGAATGTGAGCTACACAATCCTAGGCCCCAACTACACATTGTGGATTACCAGCCAGTAGCGAGCTCCCTCCTTTTCCACTATTACTGTGAACTTCATAGTAGGGAATCCTCTCTCCATAAAACACTGTGCATTACATAGTCACAGACCATAGTCCCTCTCTCTTTCTCAGTCAGTGTGCATAATACTCCCTCACTCACTATGCAGTGCACATTTCTAGCAACCAGTCAGTCACTTCTCTTCTCTTTTTCTTAAGAATTGTGTAATCCCCCCTCTCAGTGTTTATCTCCTACTTATGACTGATTGATATATTAGATGATTAATTGTGGAACTAGATTAATGTTTTCATGAGTGCATTTGTTTCATTAGGTACAAAAAATGTAGATCATATCAATATTTCATCATCCGCTAGCATCATTCCTCCAACTACCAAAAGGGGACTATCTAAGGAGGTCACAAAAAGAAGTACCGAATATGATGTGGATAGTACTTTGACAAGAGTGCCCATATTGACAAACACTCGATTATTTATTGATAAATATTCCAATATTTAATGTATGACCATCAAATATGTCTTTAATATCAAGGATTTCTCAGAGGATCTAGAAGATAGGGAAGTTTATGATAATATCAAGAAATTATGGTTCCATAGTTATCTATAGGTATCCTTTGTTACATTGTGTTGATGCAATTATATGGATGTTACACATTTTAGACACCAAGAAAATGGTGCTTAATATTCTTAGTTGCTAGCAACTTGATTCTTACTAGCCACATGAATTACACTCATACTAAAACTTACCCAAGCCTGAGCGACATTTGAATTCCCAATTTTATGCAGATTGGAGTTATTTGGATACTAGAGAAGTGATTAAGTAATGGTGGCAGGAACCAACAAAGTTTCACTAGAAGCCAGATGGTATCTAGAAGACTATGTCTCTTAAGAAGGTTTATCAGTACCTGTTGGGTATGTGTTGTAGGATATATGGGAATAAGAACAGTGAATTATGTAGTGAGGGTGGGTTCTACATGCTTTATCCACTTGTCATGGAAGGAAAAAATACCAATTGGGAAAATATTTTGGCCCAACAGTTTAAGGTTAATGTGATCAAAACGAAAGAACCACCACAAGAAAAGAAGAAACAGCTCTATATGTATTCCTACTTATTAGATGACATTTTTTATTTCCATGAGTTCTGAGGTCTAGGCTGGAAGTGGACTCCGAGAGAGCTCCTTATCAAAGTTCATTGCGGGTTATTGTCAGAATAAAACTAAAAAGGAGTTTATGGAAAATTTATTGAGCACTTAGTCGTTGCATAATATCTAATTATATTTGAATTAGAAGCCCCTTGCATGTCTCATGAGGCTAGAGAATTAGTTGCAATGAAAGACTATTGGGTTTATTTTCATCAAGGCACATACCTTAAAGTTTTTGGTTCTTAGATGCCTGGACATCTCTTTCCAATGTATGTGACTGAAAAATTGTTCATGAAGGAATTCAGATACCAACTAAGCACATGTTTAACTTAGTTGTTGTAGAAGAATAAGAATGCACCTGGGCCTCCCTTTCCCCTGTAAGTGGGATCTTATGAGATCAACAATTTGAAGGAAACAAACACAAAATTTGAGGAACTTTTATGCCTTAAGTTTGGCGAGATGTTTTTTCCCATATATGATCCAAAGGTTGTATATAAATAATACAGTGCCAAATTGCATTTTTCCTGGCCATATAAGTATGACCTCTGCGAAGAATAAGAAAAGAAACATATTTTTTATAATGCTTCCCGAGTACATGCGCCAGGTGATGAGGAAGGCTCTTCCAATATGGCTCTTGATTAGGATGTTGTTTAGGAAGGGAATTAGGAGTAATTTATTACTCTAGTTAGAATTTCCAAGCCTAAGAGGAAATTTGTGGATGATCGTGAGGGAGAGAGGGCCAAAATTCTAGATAAGGTCCCGTTACTACTAAAGGGGCTATTGAAGTAGAAAAGAGGAGAAATGATTTTGAGGAATCAAGGAATAAGTAGTGAGAAGAAGAATAGAAATAAGAGCAGGAGCAGAAATATGAATAGGAATGGAAGAAAAAGGAAGAACAAGAAAATAAGGAAAGAGAATACATGTAGAAAAGATAGGAAGAGATAAGAAGGAAATAAGAAGAGGAAACTAGAAAGAAGCTACAATAGAAAATGTGGCAAAATTAATTGGAAGAAGAAGAATGATAGAAGCAGTTGGAAGAAGAAGAACTATAGAAGAAGTTGGAAGAATAACAACATAGGTAGTTGGAAGAAGAATAAATCAGCAATAAGAAGGATGGGGAACCTACAAGAGATATAAAGTAAGTGATGTAGGCCTAAGACATAGAGTTTGAATAGGAGGAGGAGGATCAAGAGGAAGAAAATGTTGCTATTACAGAATAGACCTGTTAACAATCTCCACCTCATGTTACTGGTGGCCACATCCCATTGAGTGATATGGGAATATATCCTCCACAAGATGACTTCATAATTGATATTTATATTACCTTCAATAAATTGAAGAGTAGAATAATGCAAGAGAGGCGAGGGTACTTTCGAAACGACCTTGTTCATGTTAATTATATCCACAGAAAAAAGGTATTGTGGAAAATACTAGAAAGAATATGGGAATAGTTGCATCAAAAAGTGCATCCTTTGCAGAAGCCACAAAAGTAAACATTGATATCCTAATGAAAGAAAATTAGCAATTAGCAAAGGAGTTGGCTTCTGTAAGGAAATAAATTGACCATTTCCTCACTAAAAAGTAGAGGTTATCTTCTAATAGTTCTAACATGAAGGAGTGACAAGAAACAATGTTTGAGGATATTCAATCACTAGAAGGCACTATGTGAAATATATATGAGTAAATTATCACCCTTAAGAATACGATAATTCCCTTGCATGTAATAAAAAATCAGTTGCGAGATAACGTAATTTTTTTAAAGAAAGTTTATGCAGCCATTGATGGGTTCCAAGAATGGGGATTAAGTATAGAAATTCACCATGAGAGTTAGTCAATAAGACACGACGGGATGCTAAGTTATATAGAGCCAAGGTGAAGATGCTTATATAAGTTAATAAACACCTCATCACTAATGTTTCCAACACCATATTTGCCTACTCACGACTATATAATGGGTTTGACACCTTAGTAATAGTGCACAAGATACCTTCCACTGGAGCATGAGCGAAAAAAAAGGGGAAAAATGTTTTCAAGAAAGAGATAGAATAATTCTTGAGAAACTTGAGATAGGTGGACACTAGGGGAGATTCAAATATCACAAAAGACAATGTTCTACAATTTGTAACTATACTTTCCAAGTTTAATATGAAGCTATTATTATTTTGGAACAACATTCATACTAGTTCCAAAACCATTTATCCCCATGCAATGGAGGGAAGAGTTATATATAATCCATATCTTCCATCAAAGAGTGATAAGATAACAACACAATACAAGGCTTGGTACCAATATGTCACATCAGAACTACATGTAGAGGTTGTCAAGCTATTGTTTCCTCAAGCTCAAGAATGATGTATTAGTTTTGTCTTATTATGCCCTAGCCAACATTTTTTCTTATATATTTTTGTATTTCCAAAATAATAACAAATTTAAATTCAAGTGGAAGTCTAAGAGTCACATAGGGAATATGAAGAGCTATTAGGTAGAATAAGTAAAAAATAAGGTCAAGAGTCATGACGGACCTCAAAGGTCACAAGAGAAGGTGAAAGGTCACCTCGTTTGTTATAAATAAACCCTAATAACTCAAGCAAAGGGCTTGGAACTTAGGACTTGGAGCCTTGGATTCTCTAGTTTAACATAGGAATGAATTTCATGATTTGGAGAATAAAGTGGTTTCTTCATGTTCCACTATTGGGGCTAGTGTCATATCATTGTATTGTGTACTTGGAACTTTCACTTAATTATCAAAATATATAAGAGATAGCACACTTTCATGCATGTATTGTGGATATTGTAAGCCTATTATTTAATTTTTGTGGCATATGTTATTTCATGCATGCTACGATCAATGAACTATTTTGTTAGCTTTAATGTATATCTTAATGAATTTGTGTTGTATTTTCTTTCATGACTGTTGTTACCTTGTGAAATATTTTTCAAGTTAAATAACGATTCTTTCTTATGTGTGTGTGTTTCTTTTAAGATAGTATTACTACTTCTCTTCTAGAGGCTCACTCACTTTCCTCCTTATGTGAAAGGACCTCTTATGAATTACAATTGATATTTCACAAACTTTACTCATTTTTTATAAGAAAAGTTATGTGAATGCTCTCTTATGTTTTTTATTGAAGTCAAGACACATATTTAAGATCACAATTATGGTGATTAGGTATATTACTTGGATGGGGCTCCTAATCCAAATGGTGTGAGGTATAGTTGGGACTTCATAATGGGGAGACCCCTTCCCTATGGTGGATATCTATCATCATCAACATATCCTTACCATGAGGTCCTTGTAATAATATTCGTTGTTATCTTAAATGTTTCCTTTACATCAAGTAATTCAAAATAATTTTATTGATATTCATAAGTAACCTGAGAACAGGTGAGTTATATATTATTTCCATCGCCTCATTCACCAAAAATTGGTTGTACCATGAAAATTCATCCAAGAAAGAAAACATTTATGAACATGTGATCCTTTACAGTAGAAGCTCTATTTTGATTAGTGGATAATTGCTTTTAACATATGAGACATGTAGATTATGGAAATCCACAGAAAATTTACTATTAAGTGATTTATTTCTTACTGCCATAAGGTTTGATAAACAGAGGACTAACTTATTTACATAATGATTCTTGCATGATGTAATTTTTCCGATAACTTTAGCACAAGAGGAATAAAATTTAGGTTTATCTATCTCATATTTTGGTGAAAAGGATTAGAAAACCCCTTTAATGAAATTGAATCTTTGATGACATATTTAATGTAAGATTTTAAATCATGATATGACCAAGTAAAATCATATTTGAAATTAGTGAAAAGATCTTCATTGGATTTTCTTTCCTCGTATATTTTTACTATTCCAAATCTAACTATATTTGGATCCTCATGTAATACAACAATTATTTCCACATATTCGTTTCGAATGGTGGCCTCTATCCTTCCCTTGTGTGTGTCACACTTGTTGAAAATATGTTCATGACGGACTGAGCCTGAAAAAATATTGTTTTCTTTAAGTTATAGAAATAAATAACTGTTTGTTTGTTCCACTTAATTCTCTAAATATTCTTGCAAATGGTTCATAAATAGGATAATTTGCTCATCATGCTCAATCCTTGCCAATAGATATTTTTATCTAGAGTGGATGGATCATAAATGATTATAAATTTCCACCTTACATTCATTATTGGCATGACTGCAAAATTGAGGATGAAACTAATAAGCACATATACTTTTTATTATTTGATATTGGTTAGGATTCCAAGGACAAAGATTCAAATTCGACCATGGAATCCAACACCACATCCCTATATATTATCAACATTTCATTCTTATAATAATATAAATAATTCAGGTGGAAAATATTAAGGTCATAACCACTAATAATATTTAAGTTCTTAAGACAAAAAAATTTAGTCACTTTTCAACTAAGAAAAAGAGCTTCACATTTAACTATATTATTAGTGGCTTAAAACTCCAAATTAAATTCATAATAAGAAAAAGTACCTTCAATTTAAGTAAATACAATACCTTCACTATTACGTATTCCAAATTTCAATTTGTTGAATTTCATTCTCCACGTGTTGTCAACATGATTATGAGGAGACTCATCTAATGACATTACTATATATGAACCGAATACATCACTGAAACATATCAAGTCATTATCTAGATTTACCAATCCTTCTATATGGTTCCCTCTTAGTTTCTCCCAACCCAGAGTCACAAAATCTCTATTGCCATTGGGAATGGTAGCATAGGAAAAGTCCATCTGAATGTTAAAAATAAAACCGGCTTCTGATTTTCTTGATAGAATCATACCCCAAGAATTCAATACATCAATCACCACAATATCCATAACGAAGAAAATATTTGAAGGGGATGTTGAGCCCTAAAAGTGTCTTCTCCTTTGCCAAAATCCTCTTTATATTATCATTCCTTTTGTCATTTATATACCTAAAAGATCAATAATAATGATTAAAATCACTTAAGGAATACATGCAATGACTAACTTGTTGCACTTTTGTGGTTTTGTTGTCTTAATGATTTTTGAGCAGTTTTAGCTACAGAATGCAGTCATTCTGTAGCCAGTTACACATTACGTAGCCATTTTGGTGTTTGAAAATATTACAGGTGTCATCTGAAGAAAAGGAGTATATGGTTAGATTCTAAATATTTCCTACATTGTTCCTTGTCATCCACAAAGGCTGAATCAAAATCTGGAGATGCTTGTGCACATGGTCAAACCAAGAGTCCGAGAAGCAGATTTCTATAAGGATAAGGACTCTTGATTTGATTTAAGAAAATCATGAGTCCTATAAAAAAAATTTAGTTTGATTTTGACTTTAGTAAACACTTGTGCCTACTTTCATTCAATTTCAGTTACGTAATTGCCTATAAATTTAGCTCAGTCATACCGAGAAAACAAGTTAACTATTATTTTCCAAAACTGTGATAATTTGTTTCGAAGTATTTTTGATAATAAGAAGGAGCATAACTTTGATGCTGTGTTGAAGAAAAGCTTAAGGAGTTAAGGATTTTCATGCTAACTTGATAGCAGAGGGCCCCTGCTATCGACAGAGGCTTCCATGTGCTTTCTAGATAAGTAACTTTTAATTCTGTGTTGTTGTATTTCTCACTTAGACATTTTTCTCAGTTTGTATCTTCCATTATCATGTCTTGGTTTGTTTTTTCAGCTAACAGATCCTCATGATGTTATAATTAATCCTTTCTCAAAAAATTTCCAATATATCACTATTCATTGAATCGATTTCGTTGTGACATCTTGAGTTACCAACACTTTAAGTTTCTGTCATTTAGATTAAAATATTTTCATTATCCTACAACAACTCTTTTTCTTAAAAGATTTTCCAACATATCACTATTGACTTAATGAGATTTGGTTGTATGATGATTAATTTAATTAGGTTGGATTGAAGATCCTCATATTGTTACAAGCAGTCTTCTCTCAAAACTATCCCAATAAATCTCCAAATCACAGAAAAACTGAATTGTAATACCGTGGGTTACTTGTTGTTTAGAAGATCCTTATTTTGTTATATCAAGTCTCCTTCAATGAACTATTCCAATAAATCTCTAATTGATGAATGAGACCTAGCCGTAACAACATAAGAAGTTTAAATGTTCATAGATATCCTTAGCATATTGTGGCAATTCTCTTATCAAGCTGTTCCAAAATATCACTAATATATGAATAGGATTGCACTACAATATTCTAAGTTACTGTCTGTTTTTAGGAAGACCCTCATCACATTGGAGTTCAATATCTTCTACAAACTATTCCAAAAAACCTCTAACCAAAAGGATTAGATTGAAACATAATGTCTTGAGTTACATTTCATGTTCATTTACAACCTAGGACATCCATGGATTAAAATTCTTTGTTTTTCATCACTAGGACATAATTTACAATTACACATTGTTGTGAGTTTAAGTTTATATTTTCTTCCCTTTCTTTCATAGATTTTATATCACATTTTGAACATATATTAGCATACTAAAACCTAAACATAACAAAACTCAAAAACATCAACAAAATATTGAAAACAATGAAATAAGAATAAGGATATTTAGGCATATATAGTGCAACTATACCTCATTAGTTTAAAAGCCCTGGTCGATAATTTATGCTATCAATTCAAGACACTGAATTGACTAAACATTTTGGCACTATTTCCAGGGAGGTATAACTAGGTAGCCTTATTTCCTATTTCCCAAAAACAATGATATGTGTAGAGAAAGAGATTCTAGGGGTATATTTGTAAGAAGCAGAAGTTTAATTCCCACAACTCCACCCACTCCACCAAGACCAAGAAGTAGCACACCTCCAACCCAAACTCACGTTCCAT
Organism: Pinus albicaulis; assembly: GCA_034641835.2. Lineage (NCBI taxonomy): Eukaryota > Viridiplantae > Streptophyta > Pinopsida > Pinales > Pinaceae > Pinus > Pinus albicaulis. Next base: position 969,052,446 of record CM076572.1, read on the forward strand.
ACTATACTGGTCATAGGCTTCTAGAAGTCTCAATATTAGATATCCCATCACGAAGATCCCCCACTTCATCCACTGAAGCAATTCTAGAGGAGGAAGATCTAGGGACTCCTACAGAAGGCGTAAATTTTTTCACTTCCATAGGAGAATACATTCTAGTAGAAGAATTATAGATCCCTAATGAAGAGGAATAAGAGAATTATTTCTTCAATATACCCCTAGTAGAAGAACCAGTAGAATAACTAGCTCTTCCAACTGAACCCTATATCAGTTCAGAAGAGTCTATCATGGCAGAAGAAGGGGAAGGAGAGGTCTTTAATGGAGAACATACACTATTTGGAGGAGGTAGAGGAAGAGGAGGAGACAGAGGAAGAGGTAGAGGAAATGTAGAAGGAGGCAGAGGTAGAATGGGGACTGGAAGTCCTTTTGGATTCCCTATAGTAGATGAAGATACTAATGCAACTATGAAAAGCATCTCACCTTTTATTCTTCCTAAATTTCATGGATTGAAAAGTGAGGATACTGAAACCTTCTTATTTGAATTTGAAGTTCTATGTAGAACCTATGATTATCTACAAGATGCTCAGAAACTTAATATATTCCCTTCAACATTGAAAGGAGCAGCATTAAAATGGCTTATGAGTTTAATCAATAGGTCTATTAGGACATGGGATGAAATGAGGAAAGAATTTCTAGATAGATACTTGGATTACTGCATACCAGTCAATCATAAGGACGAAGTGTTCAAGATGATACAAAAAGAGGATGAAAATCTGGAAGATTTGTTGGAAATATTTAATTATAACATCAAGAGGGCAAAAATGGAAACCTTAGATCAAGAAACTTTGAAGGCTCTCTTGTTGAAAAAAATTAGGGATGAATGGATAGATATCCTCAATATGATGGGAAAAGGGGACATATCTCAGCTTCCATTACCTGATATAGCTGAGTTATGTATTAATATTTCAAGAGGAAAGTATAAGACTCTAAAAGGACCAAGAGACCCTACTCTTGAAAGGGAAGTAAATCTGCAGCTGGAATAGTAAGTAGGGCAGAAATAGGTAATATTATTGATGAATTCAAATCTAACATTCTAGGGAGTCTTAGTGAACAAATAGACACCCTTAAGTTACAAAACAAGCAAAAAGATGAAACGGATGCCTTAGCAATCTTTTTTCCAAAATGTAGGAAGAAGCATGCCTTGAGGAAATTTCCTTTAGATGAAAAAGTAATAGAGACTTGTGCAATTTGTTCAGAAAAACATGATACCAAGAGTTTTCCTTCACTCCCTGGTCTTAAAGTAGTCTTTCAATAAGAAACACCTACAAATGCCACAGAATATCTTAACTTTGTCTATAGAAGACCTTGGCAGGGACCTCAAACACAAGGGTTTAATAATCAAATGTACAATCAACCCCCACCAAATTGGAACTCTTGGTAGCAACCTTGGCCCCAATTTCAAAATCAATCTCAACCTTGGGCACAAGGAGCATAAAATCCTTATGGAAGGTTATCCCAGTATTATCAATATCCACCTTCTCATCCCTCATATCCAACATATTCAAACTTTCCCCCACAACAAAATCCTCAACAGAATCCACAACATCAAAACCAAAATCAAAATTGACCACTTCTATTACCATTTCCTCAAAAATCAAATCAATTTCCTTCCCAACCAATACCAAACCCTAATAATAAAAACCCTCAGAATACATATATTATAGAATGTCAAAAATTCCCAACCTATTTGATTACTCCTTTAGACCTTAATGATGTTCAACTTAGGTCTGGAATAATACTTGAAAAGAAGAAACCTTCTGTAATTATACAAGAGAAAAACAATTCTGAAGCCTCTCTACGGGTAAATAAAAGTCTTGAGGAAAGCACATCTTCTCAAGACCAAAACATTGAAAAATCAAAGCAGAAAGAACCAATAATTTCAACTCCTATATTAGAGCAACCATCAACATCTACTTCTACACCTCTTTTTCCAGAAATATTACAAATTGATAGGGGTGTAGAGAAACAAATTATGATGCCTAACTATGATTTCCTAGATGAGTTAAGAAATGTATGTATTAAGATTCCATTATTAAAAGCTATCAAGAAAGTCCCAATTTTAGCAAAAACAATAAAGGAGTTGAGTATGAAAAAAACAGAAAAAAAGAATAAAAGAGACAAAGAAAATACAACTTGTAGGAAAAATAGCAGATATAATGATGGTAAGATTGCCATTCCAAAGTATCTAGACCCAGGAAATCCAGCTGTCATAATACACATCAATGGAATTGAAATTCAGAATACACTCATTGATTTAGGAGCAACAATCAATATCATGAGTAGACAAATCATGGAAAAACTAAAACTTCCTAATCTTATTTTTACGCCCACACTGCTACAATAAGTAGATAGATCTGTGATCAAACCATATGGGATAATAGAAGAAATTCCATTGTCCTTAGATTCTTGGGAGTACCCTGTGGATTTCATGATCCTAACTACTAAAAATTATCTAGGAGGACATCCTATTATATTAGGAAGACCTTGGTTAGCTATAGCTAATGCTTTCATTAGCTGTAGATCTAGTGATATGTACATCTCTGATGGAAATTCAACCAAGAAATTCACCTTGTATCCTCCAGCAAGAACAATCACAAAATTAGATGATGCTTAATGGATTGATGATGAAGAAGATATACAACCTCTCTTCACTGTTTCAGAAATTACTGAAGATAGTCAGATTCTGAATAGTTTGGAAAATTATGAATCTTCTTCAGAATTTAAATATGAACAATTTCAATAAGAATATAAAATTGAGTTCTTATCATCAAGATAGATGTCTCTTTACTCCATGGAAGAATTTGGCAGCTCTGCAATTGAAATATTCCCAGGAAAAACCTTAAACAGAAACAAAAACCTAAAGAAGTTTCAACAAGAAAAGCTAGTCAAAACATTACAGAGACATTCTTCTGCATATCCTTGGGAGTACACTGACATGAAAGGGATCAATCGTAAGACTTGCACTCATCATATCTATATAGATGAAAATTGTAAACCAATCAGACAACCTCAGAGAAGGATGAATCCAAACCTTAGGGAGATTGTTAAAGAAGAATTGCATAAATTGTTGAATGTCAATTTTATTTATCCCATTTTAGATAGTCAGTGGGTCTCTCCTTTGGTGATTGTACCCAAGAAGAATGGAAAATGGAGGGTATGTTTTTATTACCGAGAATTCAACAAAGCTACTCTTAAAGACCATTTTCCCTTACTTTTCATAGATCAGGTGTTAGACACATTAGTAGGCAAGAAGTACTTTTCATTTTTAGATGGGTTCAGTGGCTATAGTCAAATTCAAGTAGCTCTTAAGGATCAATACAAGACCACATTTACCTGTCCATGGGGTACCTATGCCTACCGATTATTGCCATTTGGATTATGCAATGCACCTGCAACATTCTGAAGGGCAGTATTAGGAATATTTTCAGATCTAATACATGACTGTGTAGAGGTATACATGGATGACTTCACAGTCTATGGAAACAAATTTGAAGAAGCCTTAGCAAACTTGGAATTTTTTTTAAAGAGATGTAAAGAAGAAAATATTTCATTAATTCATGAAAAGTTTTTTATGATGTTTACTAAAGGGATTGTTCTAGGACATCACATTTTAGGAGAGGGGATCAAAGTTGATAAGTAAAAAGTTGAGGTCATCTCCAGACTACTAGTTCCAAGTGTCAAAAAGATGTTAGGAGTTTTCTAGGATTTACAGGGTATTATAGGAGATTCATAGAAAACTTCACCAAGATATCATCTCCACTTTTTAAATTACTTACCAAGGACTGTGAATTCAATTGGACTTCTGACTGCTAGTTAGCCTTTGAAACCTTGAAAAAAAAAATCTCTAAAGCACCTATTTTAAGGGGACCTAACTGGAAATTACCCTTGCATATTTCAACAGATGCCTCAGATACAGCCTTAGGGGATGTATTGGGACAAAAATACCTGATTCCTTATGTCATCTACTATACAAGTAAAAATTTAACTCCTGTAGTGTTGAATTATACTGTAACTGAAAAAGAGTTCTTAGCTATTGTTCATGCCATAAATAAATTTAGACACTATATAACAGGCTATGAAAATTTTATTCACACAGACCATTCTGCAATTAGATACTTAATGAACAAATCAATTAGTAATGGCAGAGTCACAAGATGGTTATTGCTTTTACAAGAGTGTAACATCACCATTCTATATAGGCCTGGAAAACAAAATACAGTAGCTGATTTCCTATCTAGACTCCAAAACATTAAAGACAATACTCCAGTTGAAGATAATTTCCCTGATGAATACATCTTTGCAATTACCACTCAAACTCCTTAGTTTTCTGATATTGCTAACTATCTAGTTTCAGGAAAATTTCCTTCAATTATGAATACAAGAGATAAAAGAAAGATCATTTATGACAGTGAAAAATATTCATGGGTTGCTAATGAGTTATACAAAACAAGTCTAGATTTCATCATTAGAAGATGTGTTCAAGATGAGATGCCTGAGATCCTCAAGGCATGTCATGATGAACCATGTGGTGGACACTTTGCTGATAAGAGGATAGCTTATAAGATCCTGCACTTAGGATATTATTGGCCATCCCTCTTTAAAGATGCTAAAGAGTATGTTAAAAAGTGTGATAGTTGCCAAAGGGTAGGGAAACCTTCTCCTTCAGGTGAGATGCCACTACAACCTCAGGAACACATTGAACCCTTTAACAAATGGGATTTGGATTTTGTAGGACCTATTAATCCTCCATCAAGACAAAAGAAATATATATTAGTTTGCACTGATTATGTTACCAAATGGGTAGAGGCCAAACCATTACTTTCTGCTACTGAATCATCTGTAGTCAATTTTATTTTTGAGGATATTTTTACTCGTTTTTTTGTTCCAAGAGAAATTGTTACAAATCAAGGAGCTTAATTTACATCAAATCTAGTGAAGCAAATGGTAGAAAAGTACAAAATAAGACAGAGGAAATCTACTCCCTACCATCCACAAGAAAATGGGAAAGTGGAATCTACCAATAAAGTCATTGAAGGGATCATAACAAAGACTGTTCATTTACACAGGAGAGATTGGGCAGAAAGGCTTCCTGAAGCCTTGTGGGCCTACAAAACTACATGGAGAAACACAATAGGTCACACTCCTTATGAAATTGTTTATGGAAAACAAGTCTTGTTTCCTGTAGAGTTTCAGATCCAAACTTTAAAAATGGCAGTTCAGTTGGGACTTGATCTAACAGAAGCACAGAAGCACAGACTGGAGAAAATTAATGAATTGGATGAGATCAGACAAGATGCAATCCAGAGAACAAGCATAGTCTAACAACAAAGGACTAGATGGCATGATAAATACATCAAGAAAAATAAATTTAAAGAAGGTGACTGGGCTCTCTTATTTGATTCAAAGTTCAAAGATTTTTCAGGTAAATTTCAGACTCATTGGCTTGGGTCATATCAGATTGTGAAAATATTTGAAAATGGAGCAATAAAAATCAGGACAATAGATGAAGGAAAGGTAGCCTTTGTTGTAAATGGACACAGACTAAAATTGTATCATAAGCCACTTTCAAGAGAGGAATTTTTCAAGAAATTTCAAGATAACATTAATATGAAGTTAGTGAAGAAGAATCCTTCTTCTTCACTAAATTAAATGTATTCTTCTTCTTCAATATATATATATATATATATATATATATATATATATATATATAATAAAAATAAATATAAATAAATAAAAGGTATAAACATGAAAACAAATCATTGATTGGCATGTTTATACAGAAAATCTAAGGTGAAATTCAAAGTTCTTCTGACACTTTAGATTTTCAAAAATTGTTCTTTTCTGCAATTAAGTATTATAAAATCATAAGTTGCAGATTCACTTTACATATTCATGATCCATTTCATTACATTCCATCTCATAATTCACTCCATCCACATTTTCATTTCATTCCATACTTCATTCCATCCACATTCCACTTCATTTCATTCCATATTTTAGAGTTTTTACAGGTACATTCTGTAGCTATTTGTTTTGCAGTCAGATCCATTCTGTTGGCAATTGATTTTTCAAAACCTAATTCATCCAACATAGAATGATTCAAACAAGATTATGGAGCCTAAAAGAGCAGTATTTATTAGATGAAAGACAAAAGCACATCAAAGCAACAAAAATTTAAAAAGTGCTAAGGTAAAATTGTATGAAATTATTTTTGATAGCAAATCATTAAAGGTATAATATGGTTAGGTCATATGTTTTCCTAAGTTATTTTATGATTTGAATTGATCAGACTCCTATCATAAATCCTCCTTGACCAAATCCCTTTTACCCGGCTCCATACCAAATTATCAGTAATTAAAAGATACCGGTTAAGACCTAGAAGTGACCTATTGGGTCATGTCATCAGACTGGAGCATTCATTGATGATATTTGAAATCCTCATAAATATTTCTTCGTGGTCATTCATTCCATGACAAACTATTATACCCAATTATCCTCCATGATTTATCACTACCTTGTTCCGTTCACTCCCACTCACTGCTATTTCTTTCGTAGCCAAACCCTCATCTACAGAGAAGTCACTTTAGGGAAAGACAACCCTTCACAGTTGCTTTTGCTTTAAAAACAGGAACATAACAGTGAATTGAAGCCAGAATAAGGAAGCAATTTTCATCAAGAAGAAATGGGGTTGATTTTCAGGTCAGAGCCAATTGGAACTAAGTATTTGGAAGGATATCCGTAGATTAAAGGGCTATTACAATAGGCAGGATGGTTGAGATTTATAGAGAAATTTAATGGATTTCATAAAGAAATCACAAAGTCATTTTCCAGATCATTTAATGAAGAAGAAGTGGAGATTGGGGATATCAAATTCTCCATCACAGAGTCTTTCATAGCAGAAGCAACAGAGCTTCCAAGGCAAGGAGAACAATGGTTAAAAAAAAAAAGAATTTCACAATGAGGCTTGGAGACAAATGTTGAAAAACCCAGGTATGGACACTACAGTGTTTAAGAAAGGCATTCCTAGTTTATCTTTGAAGAATAAATGGTGGAACATGTTATTAATCTTACAAAATTTCATAACCTGTGAAGGCAGATTTGGTACTTTATATGTTTATCACATTAGGCTCATGATGAATTTTCTAGATAAAGAAATAAATCTGCCATTTTTCTTACTTAATAGTTTGAAAACGATGTCTTCAAATGTCCAGAAAAGGCTTCAGTTCTTAGAGAATACCCTACATCATCATGGTTTAATAAAAATGTTAATTGAGTTTCATTTGAGAAAGATAGGAGATAATTGGGATGAATTCCTCCTAAGAAACCATTTTGAAGAACCTAGAGAAACATTGTCTAAAGAAAAACTTGTGAGAAGAAGTAGGAGGGGAAAAGATGTTAAAAATATTGAAGTCAAGCATAATGTATCAACACAAGAAGACAGTGATGAAATAATCTCTAAGAAGCTGGTAAAAATCAAGAAACAACTCAAGAATAAAAGGAAGGAGGAATTAACAAATGTATGTGTTGAAGAAGATGATGTAAAAGATGAAAATCCACCTAAATTAAGAAGAAGTTGTAAGCTTAAGGGCATGGTGAAAAAGACATGCATTAAGGGAACTGAAATCATCAACATTGAAGAAGATCCAATTTAGACCTTTATTGACAGGTCTCCTGTATACCAATATGAAGAAAACTTTGGTAGAAGAACCCCAGATGTAGATCTGGCTCAGCAACAATTTTATGACCATGTGGAATCATTAGAGAAAAAAGCCTCAGAGAACAGAGAAAGGTCCCCTAGTGCACAAGAACCTCCAATTGAAAAATTAAAAAGAGAAAACTATGAATTGGAGATACTGAATAACCATATTAAGAATGAAAATGAAATTCTAAGGGAGAAAGTTAAATTGAAAGGTAGCATTAACAATACTCTCTCTCAGAAAATGGAAGGATTATATAAAGCAAACAAGAAGTTGAAGAAAAGGAACAGGAAATTGAACATGGCACTTATTAATCTGAAGTTCAAAACACTCATGAGGAAACTGAGGATGGCATTAACTACAAGAAGAAGCAGAAAAAGAAGGTTAGATGTCCTTGCAGAGGTATCAGTACAAATGGAATGAAGTTGCATGAGGACATGCAAAAGTTTTGCAGTGGGGGTATGTTGAGCCCTAAAAGTGTCTGCTCCTTTGCCAAAATCCTCTTTATCTTATCATTCCTTTTCTCATTTATATACCTAAAAGATCAATAAGAATTATTAAAATCACTTAAGGAATACATGCAATGACTAACTTCTTGTACTTTTGTGGTTTTGTTGTCTTAATGATTTCTGAGCAGTTTTAGCTACAAAATGCAGTCATTCTATAGCCAGTTACACATTCCGTAGCCATTTTGGTGTTTGAACATATTACAGGTGTCATCTGAAGAAAAGGAGTATATGGTTAGATTCTAAATCTTTCCTACATTTTTCCTTTTCATCCACGAAGGCTGAATCAAAATCTGGAGATGCTTGTGCACATGGTCAAACCAAGAGTCCGAGAAGCAGATTTCTATAAGGATAAGGACTCTTGATTTTCTTTCAGCAAATTATGAGTCCTATCAATGAGTTTTAGATTGATTTTGACTTTAGAAAACACCTGTGCCTACTTTCATTCAATTTTAGTTATGTAATTTCCTATAAATTTAGCTCGGTCATACCGAGAAAACAAGTTAACTATTATTTGCCAAAACTGTGATACTCTGTTTCAAAGTATTTTTGATAATAAGAAGGAGCATAAATTTGATGCTGTATTGAATACGAGATGAAGGATATAAGGATTTTCATGCTAACCTGATAGCAGAGGGCCCCTGCTATCTAAGGAGGCTTCCAAGTGCTTTCTAGATAAGTAACTTTTAATTCTGTGTTGTTGTATTTCTCACTCAGATAGTTTTCTCAGTTTGTATCTTCCAGTATCATGTCTTGCTTTGTTTGTTCATCTAACAGATCCTCATGATGTTATAATTAGTCCTTTCTCAAAAATTTTCCAATATATCACTATTCATTGAATGGATTTCATTGTGACATCTTGAGTTACCAGAACTTTATGTTTCTGTCATTTAGATTAAAAGATTTTCAATATCCTACAACCACTCTTTTTCTTAAAACATTTTCCAACATATTACTATTGACTGAATGAGATTTGGTTGTATGATGATTAAGTTAATTAGGTTGGATTGAAGATCCTCATATTGTTACAAGCAGTCTTCTCTCAAAACTATCCCAATAAATCTCTAAATCACAGAAAGACCGAATTGTAATATTGTGGGTTACTTGTTGTTTAGAATATCCTTATTTTTTTATATCAAGTCTCCTTCAATGAACTATTCCAATACATCTCTACCTGATGAATGAGACCTAGCTGTAACAACATAAGAATTTTAAATGTTCATAGAGATCCTTAGCATATTGTGGAAATTCTCTTCTCAAGCTGTTCCAAAATATCACTAATATATGAATAGGATTGCACTACAATATTCTAAGTTACTGTCTGTTTTTAGGAAGACCATCATCACATTGGAGTTCAATCTCTTCTACAAACTATTCCAACAAACCTCTAACTGAAAGGATTATATTGAAACATAATTTCTTGAGCTACATTTCATGTTCATTTACAACCTAGGACATCCATGGATTAAAATGCTCTGTTTTTCATCATTAGGACAGAATTTAAAATTACACATTGTTGTGAGTTTAAGGTTCTCTTTTCTTCCTTTTTTTTCATAGATTTGATATCACCTTTTGAACATATATTAGCATACTAATACCTAAACATAACAAAACTCAAAAACATCAACAAAATATTAAAAACAATGAAATAAGAATAAGGATATTTAGGCATATATAGTGCAACTATACCTCATCAGTTTACAAGCCCTGGTCGATAATTTATGCTATCAATTCAAGACACTGAATTGACTAAACAGGGGATGCTAAATGAAATATACATATTTTGATCAAACCACACACTAGAACTTTCTAAGAATCCATTGCACAAACATTCCTATATTTCCTTGAAGTTATTAATCATAGCTTCTTCACATCAAGGAAATTTTGAGGTAAAATGTGGCTTCAAAATACAAAATCTACTACAAAAACAACTTTAAATGAAACATTAAGACTCAATCTGATGGTTTCATCCATAAGGGTAAATATTTTTAGAGTGAAGAGAAGAAAACAAATTTTTTATATTGTTTTTTGGCTTATCTCAATATAGGTTTACTTAAACTTAAATTTTAGACATCTATTGGATGGGAAATTAAATTTTATATCTAATGAGTTCCCACATTGCATACTTTTCAGTAGACTAACACCAAAAAAATGAATATACATGAAAAATGTGTTTCTTTTCAAAAACACACATTTTATCATGTATTTTCAACCTTTTCATTGTGGGTCTATTCAAAAGTATCCATAATGGGTACTCTTTGGACGTGGAATTAAATACGCATCTAAAAGGTGTCTCAACTTAATATTTGAGTAAACCTATAAGGAGATTAGATAGAAGTACAATAAGAAAAATTAATTTTATTTCCTTTCATTTAAAAATACACAACTCTTATTTTATTGTTTTAACTATTATTTTATTAATTTGTTCAAGAGGCCCATTTTATACCTGAAAATCCCTCCAATGTAACTATAATGGTCACCGCATTCATGGTAGTGTCAAAATCCAACATATAATTCTATACTATGCATCCTAAAATCGTCAATGAAATGAAGAATGGGTGATTCATTTTATTCTTAGCCCCTTTTTTAGTCATAATTTACAAAAGTATGAGTCCATCTCACCCTTAGTTTGTGCTTGAATCCAAACCTTCCTTAATATCAAAACTTGGTGCCTCTCTAATTTGTTTCTTTATTATCAAAAACTTAACCAATTCCTTTAATGCAATTGGAACCTTTTCATTATTCACCGAACTTACTTTGTCGAAATGGGTACGGGAAGATGTTGAAGTTTCATTAGTACTCTCATCCTAAGGCGATTTATGTTGAATTTCCTTTTATGGAGGTGTTTATGGTTCTAACTAGCTTGAAACTCTACTTTTCTTCTACTATAGGCGATGCCTTTAAACCTACCAACCTATATCAACCTTAATTCTCGATCTACCATGCACCAAGAGGGATCAAATCTCTTTTCATTGTACATCAATTGATTTGATCCCTCTCCAATCTTGGTAGATACAAAATTAAGATGGATATAGGATGGTTTAATTATTAATTATTAATAATTATAATTATTATTTATTTTATTTTATTTTAATTTTTTTATGTAATTTGACCTCATCAAAATGTTTTAATTAATAATAATTAATATTTTTTTTATTTTATATTTTTTTAATTGTATTTTAATTTTAATTTTAATTTTTATGTATTTTACCAAGTCAAAATGATTATATAACATAACATAACCTTACAACATCTCTCCCATACGAGGATGGAGAGAACCTCTCGGCGCAACTAACATACATCTAGTTGAATTATTTTGGATTAGGAAACTCACCAAACAAGTTAGTTTCCTTGTCAACACCTAATATGTTCACCTCACATTGTTGATTTTATTCATTGCAAAAATACCTTCATCCAAAATAATGTTGCATGCGGAAAGGGAACATGTACCATCTAATTTATTTTATCCAAATAAACCACATAAGTGTCTTCGACATGGAAAGGAGTAAAATATATTGAGACGTATGTATAGGGTGCTGCACGATGTTGGGTTGTTTCAATGAATTAGGTGCAATAGAGAAATTTTCCCTAAGGCTAAGGTTAAAATATAAACAAAGAATTAATAAGAAACTCTAAAGTTAAAATCCAAACAATATGAAAAAAATGAGATATACTAGATCTAAGGTAATAGAAACCTACTTGGAGACACTAGAATCTAATAAATATCCAACGCCTCTTCCTTCTCTTACTACAACTCTCACTCCTTAGCCATGTATATCAATCAAAGAAAAAGAAAGAAAGACAAAATACAATAGAGAGTTAGATATACCTGTGCATACCCAAATGTAATGCATCAATGAAATAGACTTCATAAGAACATTAAAATTGGAACAAGAATAGAGCTTATTATATATATGAATGAACAATAATACATAATACATCCTGATCATAAATCATGTGTACAATAGAACCACCCTATAGGTTCCTCTATCTCAAGCTATGGACAGCCACCTCCCACAGTCCTTATCTCCAATATAGGGGATAATGCCCCAAAGTAATGGAGAAACTAGGTAAGGATGGAAACGAGGGTTTCTTGAGAAAGAGAGTTATTAACAGTAGGAATGCAAACTTGGATCTAAATTTATTTTGAAAGAGTGAGGATGCTATCAAATGATCTTAGATTGGGCTTACCCAATAAATTGTTATATACCACAAAAATTTGGTTGGGGATTAAGGAATGAACTATAGAGAGTTTCTTCCATTATAAATTTTAACTCTACTTGAAAACATGTGAATTTAATATATTTTTCATCTTTTTTGTTGGAATATGGAAGGTGCAATTACAAAAACTCATGGGTACATGACATGTAGTATAATAGTATCACATATATACGTAGTATGGGAGACAAAGTACTTGCATATGGAAATTTCTTTTTTGAAAGCTTTCTAAGGGATATCAAGGCTATCAAGAGGGAGGGGAATGTCATATAGGCCATATATAACATCTCAAGATACGTAGTTACAAAAGATATTATAATAGATGCCCTGTAATGCATGAGATCAGAACGCTGACAAGATATTCAAAATACATTATACACAATATGGAGGGATACTTCAAGAACGATCAAGATGAATTCACTAGTTTGAAATCTGAGGGATACTTCTGCGAAGGAGTATTAAGATATCTCATCTCCTAAGGGACTCATACCCATGCTTAAAGAAGGAAAACCATGGCTTCCAAGTCAAGTACATTTCAGATATATGTGTGTGTGTGTGTGTGTGTTGAAAGTTATGGACATGAACAATACGCAATAAAGCTATGTCTTTATATATATAAACTGGAAGGAATTTGGATCATATAGAAGTGAACAAATGATCCCCCAAAGAAGTACCAAAGTGATGTATACCAGAGTGCTATTGTCCAATCAACTTGGGTGTTAAAATATAAAACAAAACTGATATGAGAATAACAATCATAGTAGTAGTAGATCACTTAGAAGAACTGAAGAGACTAACAAGTGAACCATGAGGCAAACACAACCCGAGTGTTAAAAAATTTAACTAGTGTCGGTATTCATAATGTAATAAAATTTAATTTTAATCATTGATATATCTATTATATTCATTATTTTTATTGTCAAAAGCATGTTATTTATGCTTATAAAGTCAATTGATTCAAAACAAATATATTATAGTCAAGTCCCATTTGGAGTTTCTGTAAAGAAAAGAAAAGAAATTTATTTTTTGAGTCAAAGAGTGAGCACAAGAAAATTTTATGTGTTGGAAGATGAATTATCACTCATCACATCATCATCGTTTATGTGCCTAATCAAGAGGAAAGGAAAATCAAAGTCAAGGGAGAGAGAAGGAATTCAAAATAGATAGATAAGAAATTTTTTCTGCCCTAGTTCTATTGATACGTACGAATTTTTTGAGGAAATTTATGTAGTACTGCAGGCCTGAAATTTCAGGGTCTGATATTTGAAGAGTTTACCATATTGACTATTGTTGACTTTAACTTGATGGGAGGAGACTCAGAGGAGGGTTGACTTAGAGGATGCTTGACTTGGGATCTTTGTGGAACTTTTGGTCTTTCCCTTGCATATTTGATATCTCACTTTCATCTATTCTGTAAGAGAATGATTAGTTGTGTTTTCCCCCTTGTCTGATTTTACCTGGCTTGGAGCCTAATTTATGGTGTCTCTTTTCTCTTGTGCATTATGTTCTCTAAATTTTTGTAATGTGTAATTACTTGATTTCATAACTAAAAAAGTAAATAATAATAAAATAATGCATATTAGTAACAAGTAATTGCCTTGATAAAAAATTCTATCATCTTTATTTATTTGAACATGGGATCAGATTTATGGTCAAGACAAGAGCACTAATAAGGAAACCCTAAGTAGGGCTAAATCTAGAAGAAGTTAGAGAAAAATTTTAATACGTAGAAATTTCGGAAGTGTTGAGGATCAAATCACATCTTATGACACTTGTAACAATATTTTTGTGGAATCAATTCAAAATTTTTCGTATCTGAAGCATAAATTTGAATATATTGATTACTTGAAAAGAAAATATAGGATAAATTATATGGCGATTAGGTCAAAGAAAATTCAGGTCTAGCAAAGAAGACAACAAAGTATTTACACTGACAATGTCCTAATACCATGTCTGTAATAAATTGGAGCTCTTTAATCTGAAATCCATCTCTGTGTTGGGATCTACATTATCTATGAAGAAATTGGATCTGTTTAATCTGAACCAGTGATGATTCTCTATAAAAGATCCAAATTTGTGAAGCAATGTGAATCTCTGTGGTAACCCTAGACAAAGGACATAGTCTGAAACTTGAGATTGATTTTTAGAGGAACATATTGATACCAAGTTCCTATGAAATTCAATTTTCTATGATGCGAGGTCTTATGGAAGCTTACATCCATATGAATCAACCTTTGAAATGGAATCTCTGTGAGGAATCTAGACTTATCTATGACACTAGATTTTCTCACTATGATTTAGATAAATTTAATAAGCATGCATTTGTGGCACTAATGGAGTTCAAATAATTTATGGTACCATACTATTGAGATATATGATTCATCACATGGAAACATTCTCTCTGACATACAAGTTTTGAGATATCCATGGTATACAAAATTTAGTAACACCTTCTCTTTGTGACATGCGAAAGATTATAATTCTCAAGATTTGAATTTTTTCATGTGGCACTGAAGTTCTAAGATGCTTGTCTATTTTTCATAACATAGTTTATACATCCGAAGCGATACATCAATGTGGAATGAAAATTCTCTAAGACCATATATACTTAGAATTAAAAAACATTTCAAGGAAATTTGGAATCATGTGACCTAAATTAATTGACAAATTCAAGGCATCAGGGAATTCAAATTTTCTTAAGGTTAATTAGTTTGATAAAGCATCAAATTTCAAAAATTAGAAAATGGTTTTACATGTACAACATATACCAAGAACTCTTTAAAGTGACAAAGTCTTAAGGACTGGAAACAAGTCTTCACTACAATAATTTGAACTAATCAATGAAGAGTAGAGTATGTATATGACAAATATGAACTGAGGAAAAATCCAAACATTCTGTGGAAGACATCCAAACCCATATGAACAACAATATTTGAACTGCATATTTGTGTATCTCTAAGAAAAATAACAATTTATATATGGAAGAACATGATTTATATGGAACCATATGTTGTATTGTGAATATATGGGAACTCCTGACAAGTTTGTGATATGTACATAAGTTACCATGCTATGAAAGAGATCAGAACTATTAAAATTCAAGATCTTGCAAACTTTGTGGAGAACTGTAACAAGATATCCGAAGGCTTATAAAACTCATATATATGACACAAGTATGAGAAGAAAATATGACATTGAAACTTATACTTGGCCATACGATGAATTTTTTAGAATCCTTGAGCACTATTGAGGGGTGGGTGAATTGGTAGTGTGACTTATGACCAATTTAAACAAATTTTCACTTATCTTTCATAATCACTGATTCACGCATTAACTAACCAACAAAAAATTATTAGATTGACACATAAACATATAAATAATGTATTATCATAAAACAAACAACCATAAGAGTATCAATGCACATCACTTCAATCATAAACATGAGGACACAAGATATAAGGTGGAAAACGCAAGGGTAAAAATCACAGTTAGAAAATATTCTTCATTAGCATCTCTTTTATTATTATAAAAATTATTTTACATATCATTCACTGGCCACCACTAATGTGTAAGCCACAAATTTCTAATCATGTGATCCTATTCGCTCCAAAAAACAACTTGTATGAACTTTACAAGCCACTAATTGTAGGAATCCACCACTCCCTCAAATTTATAGTCCACCACCTACTCGAAGCCACCACTCCTAATAAGTATCGTTGAGCCATCACTGGACTATCCAACCACCATTGAATGCATTAGGGGAATTTTGAGGTCTAAAATGGGCCTCCTAAGGAAATTATAAAATAGTAGTGGAAATAATAAATTCATATTAGATTACATCATCAAATTTTAGAGGGAAAAAAGGAAAAACTATTTTTTCAACTCATATTTTGAACTTATCTCCCTATGGGTTTACTCAAATTTCAACTGAGAACACTCATTGGATGCATAATTTGATTCCTCATCCAAAGAGTACCCATGTTGTATACTTTTGATGAACCATACTACACGAAAAATGATAAATACATGAAAAACATAATTGCAATCATATTTTTCATGTAGAAGGTTCCATGGAAAGTATGCAACATGGGTACTCCTTGGATGAGGAATTAAATTTTACATCCAACGAGTGCTCCCACTCGAAATTTGAGTAAAATCATAGGTACATAAGTTGAAAAAGTAGTTTTATTATTTTATTATTTTTTAATGTTTTTATTTTTTTAATCCAAAAATGGTGGATCATCCCCCATTGTTGACATCATCATATTGAATCTTATTGGTTCTTATAAGGTTTATTTTGGTTGTACATTTTTCTTAGGAGGCCCATTTTAGACCTTAGAATTCCCCTAATGGGAAGGCACCAGTCCCAAGTTATCAGGCCGCAACCTGAAGGATGCCACTACACCTTGAATATGTAAGCCTCGACTTGCTTGGAAATCCACCACTTTCCCAGAGACCTCATTTCATCTATTTTCAAACTATGTCCCATATAATCTACATACAACAAACTATCAACCCCTTTTCATCAATTTTCACACTAGAAACACAACATGCAATAAGCCCATCAACACAAATCACCTGGCACAATATATGTTCTCACATAATCTCAGCCATCCTACTCATCAATCAAACATAGAAGCTCTCATCACCTAAATATCAAACATAAAATAATCCAAAAATGTCACCTAGCCAAAAACATACCAAATAAATAACATATACTTCGACTCAAAACACTGTAGAAAATTGTTACAACCCTGTCACAAATACGCTACAACAACAAATAAACTCACAGTCATACAAGATACAAAATCTCTAACATATAACCTTGCTCATAGAGCAACCAACAACCTATAAAACTCATGCAACGCCAACATGCATCAAACCTCTTGCAGACACCCTCTAAATTCATCACCATCATTATAATCAGAAATATGAATACAAGAACTTATCCATTCAACATTTGAGAAACCATACAAAATAATGCTACAACTATACAATTGAAATCTTTACACCTACAACACAAATAGATTAGTCATACAAATATGGAGCTACACTAAGCTCTGCATATCTACCATGAAACCTTGATCTAAAACATTATGCTTATAATTAACCTCTACTACATCCTCTGCAATATCATTCACAACCTTTAGATCAAAATTTTCTCCTGCATAATATGCTCCATCATAGTGTTGGTCTCTCCATGCATCATTGTAATATTTGATCTTTTCCATTTACTTCCATGTGTTCTCCTATTTTAGGAGCTCGACCTCTTAGCTCTACACAGACCTCTGCTCTTCAATATGTGCACTTTTTAACCCTACAATGATCCCTTTTCTCATATATCTAAAAAATTTGATGCACTCTCTCTATTACTCAAGGAAACAACAAATTTGCACTTAAATCAACTTCTATATGAAAGGTGAACTTCGTTTAACTTTTTGATCAAAAACCAACTCCAAAAACCATAGTGAAAACCCATAGAATAATCTGAGTGCATGCACATTTTGGGAATTTCACCTACATAATCTATACATTACTTTACTAAACGAAATTAGCACATGTACGTGACTTGTCCACACAAGAGTAGCATATATTTTGTAAATACAACCACATCTACTCAAAACCTCATCTGCGAGTGTCTTAAAACCTTTTCATACCTCTTACAACCTCTCCAAGCTATGAAAAATGTCCTCCAACTCCTCTACATCATCAAGAACATTAAAATAAGAGGATTAATGTTAATATATGTAAGCCTCCACTTGCTTGTAAATCCACCACTTTCAGCGAAGGCCCCAACCTTCGAAGCAAATCTCGAGAGACCTCATTTCATCTATTTTCAAACTATGTCCCATATAATCTACATACAACAAACTATCAACCCCTTTTCATCAATTTTCACACTAGAAACACAACATGCAATAAGCCCATCAACACAAATCACCTGGCACAATATATGTTCTCACATAATCTCAGCCATCCTACTCATCAATCAAACATAGAAGCTCTCATCACCTAAATATCAAACATAAAATAATCCAAAAATGTCACCTAGCCAAAAACATACCAAATAAATAACATATACTTCGACTCAAAACACTGTAGAAAATTGTTACAACCCTGTCACAAATACGCTACAACAACAAATAAACTCACAGTCATACAAGATACAAAATCTCTAACATATAACCTTGCTCATAGAGCAACCAACAACCTATAAAACTCATGCAACGCCAACATGCATCAAACCTCTTGCAGACACCCTCTAAATTCATCACCATCATTATAATCAGAAATATGAATACAAGAACTTATCCATTCAACATTTGAGAAACCATACAAAATAATGCTACAACTATACAATTGAAATCTTTACACCTACAACACAAATAGATTAGTCATACAAATATGGAGCTACACTAAGCTCTGCATATCTACCATGAAACCTTGATCTAAAACATTATGCTTATAATTAACCTCTACTACATCCTCTGCAATATCATTCACAACCTTTAGATCAAAATTTTCTCCTGCATAATATGCTCCATCATAGTGTTGGTCTCTCCATGCATCATTGTAATATTTGATCTTTTCCATTTACTTCCATGTGTTCTCCTATTTTAGGAGCTCGACCTCTTAGCTCTACACAGACCTCTGCTCTTCAATATGTGCACTTTTTAACCCTACAATGATCCCTTTTCTCATATATCTAAAAAATTTGATGCACTCTCTCTATTACTCAAGGAAACAACAAATTTGCACTTAAATCAACTTCTATATGAAAGGTGAACTTCGTTTAACTTTTTGATCAAAAACCAACTCCAAAAACCATAGTGAAAACCCATAGAATAATCTGAGTGCATGCACATTTTGGGAATTTCACCTACATAATCTATACATTACTTTACTAAACGAAATTAGCACATGTACGTGACTTGTCCACACAAGAGTAGCATATATTTTGTAAATACAACCACATCTACTCAAAACCTCATCTGCGAGTGTCTTAAAACCTTTTCATACCTCTTACAACCTCTCCAAGCTATGAAAAATGTCCTCCAACTCCTCTACATCATCAAGAACATTAAAATAAGAGGATTAATGTGAAAAATTTATCTGCATCACACTAGGAACATGAAGGCCTATTTGGAAAACCACTTCAACATGAATCAACATATTTGCATCATATCAAAATATTTATATGAAACTAATGATAACTCATCACAAATCATGAGGGTTACCAGGATAAAGTTTCCATCAATGATAAGATAGAAAGTAGTAAGTCCATGTTGAGATCAATGCCAACACTACAATGCCAACATTCTCCCTCTCTGGCATTGATGTCAACCTCAATCTAGTGTGTAAAACTCTTAGGCTAAACTCAAAAGTCTTCCCATGCTCCATTCTATCTTCCATATTTCCATTCTCTCTCCCCATTTGAAATCAATGAAAAGCAGAAACACCAACACCAGAGATCAATGCAAACACATAATAAGGAAAATACTCTCCTTGAAATTCTCAACGTCATGTTGACTTTAGGGTTGATACAAATTGATCCTCGGATAAGCAAGATAAACATGTGAAACAATAGAATCAACTTCCAAAAATGTATCTATGCATCAATGCATCCTCTCCTGATGAACATGATCCCCCTGAATATGTAATGGGGTTGCAACCATCTTCTCCATACTGTTGTACATCAATTCTAGCTGTTGAAAATGCCTCATTGAAGCAAGAAAATGGCCATGAACTAGATCAATACACCATACACCTCATGAATAAAAGAGCAATGTGAAGGTACATGGAAAATACATGAGATAAAAAGCTCAATCAATAGAAATTACACCTCTTTTTTTGGGAGCGTATTTTTGATACTTTAAATTTTCTTATGTATTAAGTATGCACATATTTTTTTAAATGCTAGTTATTTTCATGCAAATTTGAAATGTGTTGATGCAACATCAACTAGTTTTTTTTTAGGGCTTATTTTTGATACTTTAATTTTTTTTATATATATTAAGTATGGATATATTGTTTTTAATGTTCCTCATTTCCATGCGCACTTTGAAAAGCATCAACCCTTTTTTTAGGCATATTTTTGACACTTTAGATTTTCTTACGTCCTAAATATGCACATTTTCTTAAAATGTTGACTATTTAACCATTTCTCAAATTGTCTTATTCCTCTTCTTGTTTTTGTCATAAAATGTTTCTTTTCAAGGGTTTTCCAAACTTTTGTTTTTTGTTTTTATTTGCAACGTTTTTTTGTAATGAATTTTTAATTTTTTTTTGCAAATTTTAAAAAGAAATAATAAAATTAATATTTTTAGGTTATGATTGTTCATATATTTATATATTTTTAATTAATACTTCAATACACCAAAAATACCGGTCAATAAAAAATAATACTTTTAAACACATGAAAAAAATACAAATTTTCTATATAGATATAATTAAAAAAATACATATTTTAGGACCTTTTCGCTAGAAATGACATGTCAAATAAAATATTTTTATGAAAAAAATGACTAAAAAAACTTGGAAAAATAACAAATTTTATGAAAATTTTATGAATGTTATATCAAAAAATGATGATATTTGAATTTTCTTTTTTTGAAAAAAAAAAAATGATTTTCAAGTTGTCTTATTCCTCTTCTTGTTTTTCATCATAAGATGTTTGTTTTTTAAGGGTTTTCCAAACTTTTGTTTTTTGTCTTTAATTGCAATGTTTTTTTATGATAAAATTTTTAATTTTCTTCGCAAAGTTAAAAAAATAATAAAATTAATATTTTGAGGTTAGGAGTTTTAATGTATTTATATATTGTTAATTAATACTTCAATACACATAAAATAGTTGTCAATTAAAAATAATAACTTTAAACTGTTGACAAAAAACACACATTTTGCATATAGGTAAATTAAAAAAAATTGTATTTCATGGTGTTTTTGCTAAAAATGATATGTTAATACTAGTTTTTTTTACGAAAAAACGAATAAAAAAGTTGAAAAAATAACAAATTTTATGAAAGTTATATCCAAAAATGATGACATTTGATTTTTTCCCAAAAAATTGATTATTAAAAAAAAAATTAGAAACATAAAAAAATTAAAACACAAATAAATTTAAAAAAATATAAAAAATAATTTAAAAAAATAATAAAAATAATAAAAATAAAAACATTAAAATAAAAATAAAATAAAAAAATAAAACATTAAAAACATTTATTGGAAAAAAATACATAAAAATATAAATACAAATTAAAATCCATTATAGAAAACTAAAAATATTAAAAAATAATTTAAAAAAATATAAAAATAAAATAAAAATAAAAATAACATAAAAAAAATAAAATTTTAAAATTTAAAATAATTAATTAAATAAGGGCCACCCATGGCCTTTCCGGGGATGGATGTAGGTGTGTAGCTCCCATTGCCCTAGAGCTTGGCCCCTCAGGTGGCTTGACGAGAACTGGGATATTTCGAGAATCCACTAACCCACCCAACCCACAAGGAGCTGTGTGTGGGTCTTCTTATTATTATTATTTTTTAATTTTCAACTTTTTTTTAATGTTTCATTACTTTTTTCTTATTTTTAAAATTTTTTATTTTTTATTTTTTTAATTTTATTTAATTTTATTATTATTATTATTATTATTTTGTTTTTTTGTAGGCTTCATAAGACTACATCTTCATCACGTCCAATATATCACCCCGATCGAGACGAGGAATTGAAACAATCAATTCACATCAAGGAATATCTTAACAGAGCACTCGATCACCGTATACCCAAGATCACATAGACTATTTTCCTTAATTTTTAATTTTAATGATTTCTTTTTTTGTTTTTTTTTTCCGTTTATTTTTTTTTTCAAGTTTTAATTTAATTTTAATGTTTTATTTATTTATTCAATGTTTTTAATTTTTTTTTCAAATTATCCAATTTGGTTTTATTTATCTGTTTTATTTATTTTTTTGTCTCAATTTTTTTCTTAAGTTATGATTTCCTGGAAATAATTTTATATTTTTTCATTTATTCTTTTATATTTTTTAATTAATTAGTTTCTTAATATTTTTCATAAGCTAATTTTGCTATTTTTGTTTTTGTTTGTATTTTTTTTTACTTTTTTTGGTTTGATGATTTGTTTTGTCTATTTTTTTATATTTATTTTTTTGTGTTTTTTTTATTTATGTTTTAGTATATATTTTTATTTACTTCTTATTATCTTTTAAAACTTTTTATTCTTATTTTTTTGTTTTTTGTTTTAGTTTTAATTTTTGTTTAATTTTGTATTTTTCATTTTTATTTATCTATTAATTTTTTATCTTATTTTTTCTTTAGGGTTCATGTCGTTCATCGACTAGCAACGTGACCCTATTATGTGCTAATTTGTTATTTGATTTTAAAATTTTAGTTATAATGGATAGAGATTGCCCCTACCTATCAATTTCATGGTGTGTCAAGTTGTCTTAGGCCATGTATTTAGAATAGATATACTTTTGGCGTTTAAAAATTAAAGTACTCTTGGTATAATGACTCTTTCATTCAAGTGTTCATTTTAGATATTTTTTAGTCATATGATTTTTCCATTAATTTCAGGGAAGACAATATAGAAGGGAGAATTTGAGAACCTGTTGACAGCATGGCAGTGGATGTAAAACTTTCTGAGTGCAGCTGGTATAAAGATATCATTTATTTTCTGTGGCATTTTAAACGTCCTCGAAATTTTGATAAAAGTAGAGTGAGATATTTCAAGCTGAAAACTGTTAAATTTTGCATCAAGGATAATTGTTTATATTGGAAATATCCTACAAGATTTTTGTTCACGTGCATTGAACCAGATGATTCTAAGAAAGTTATGTTTGATATGTATAGTAATGTGTGTGGAGGTCATCATTATTGGAGAACTACTGCATAAAAAATAATAAGAGCTGGCTATTTTTGGCCTATCTTATTTTCTGATGTACGTGTTGAGGTGCGAGCATGTGAAAAATGTCAAAAGTTCACTGGCAAGAAACATTTGAAATATTTTCCTCTCAAGCCCATAGTTGTCTCTACACATTTCCAACAATGGGGATTAGATTTCATTGGTGAAATCCATCCACCTTCAAGTGGACACCATCATTGGATTCTTGTTGCAACTGATTAGTTCACCAAATGTATTGAAGCAATACCTACCAAGAATGCTACTCATAAACTTATCATTAAATTTCTAGAGGGAATCATACCCACATTTGGATGTCCATCAAGGTTAGTAGCAGATAATGCAGCCACTTCTAAAGCTACACCATTTGTAAATTTTTGTGAAGATGATGGTATTCAACTTACTCACTCTACAACTTACTATCCACAAGGAAATGGTTTAGCTGAATTATCTAACAAAAGTTTGATAAGAATCATCACCAAGATATTGGAGAAAAACAGGAAATCTTGGGACTCTAAAATGAAATTTTCTTTATGGTATGACAGGGTGACAATAAAAAATTATATTAATACATCACCCTTTCAAATGGTTTATGGAACTGATGTTGTTTTTCCAGTCCAATTAGCCATTCATGTAGCTAAATTTCTGCAAGATCATGAAGCTGAGCCAAATGACATGCCCAGAAGAATTTATCAGATTATAGAAGTGCAACAAAAGCGAGAACAGCAATATGATTTGGTAAGAAAATATCAGCAAGATGTAAACCAAGTTTTGGATAGAGGAACTAAAAAGGAATATTTTCATATTGGAGATCTAGTATTGAAATGGGATGCATAACATCAAGACCTAGGTAAGCATTCCAATTTTGATGCTTTATGGCCCAGTCCTTTCAAAATATCCAATATTTTCTAGAACAATACTTTTGAGTTGCAACATATTGATGTGACAGAACTGTTTGGAGTCCCATTTAATGGGCGCTTCCTCAAAAAATTATTTTACTAAGGCTTTTGGTGGCCTAAATTCACTTTGAATATTGGTGTGTTTCATAATAAGATTCCATAAACCAATAACAAGGCACTGAAGCTGCAAAATGTTCTTAGAGCCTCGCACGGAGAGCTCTATCCCCTGTGGAGCCAATGTTAGCACAATTCTAAGCTAAGTGATGAGTAGGTTTTAAATTTTTTGTTTTTAGGGTAAAAATTGTAAATATAAAAAAAAAAATAGAACACTACCAAAAATTCCGGTAGTGTCTGTTTTAGCCCTTTTCATATGCTTGTGATTAGAATTCACACTAACAACTGGCGACTCCATAAGGGTTTTTTAATATGACCGTTGTTTTTTTTCAGATCCCTGCATAACCAACTCCTTTAGCCCCTAGGGTTTTTATTCACCTTCTTATTTTGCATTCCTTGATTTTTTTTTTAACCATTTTTACCCTAAGTCAGTAAAAATTCTAATTTATGTGTGTTTCTAGTTCTTTTGCGCAGGTAACAGGTATGAGCCGCAACAGAGACAAAACTTTTTTCTAAAATCTATCTCCAAGATAGATAGAAGTTCAGGTCTCAATTTTTGGCCCAAAACCTATGACCTCAGCTTTGAGGTAGTGGATAGCTGCCCAAAAGCAACGAACTCAGTAGAAAGCAGGTCAGAACCTGCGACCTATACTTTTTTGTGGGATTTCTTTTGAAATTTTTAGGGATTGTCGAGGGCACTGTTCAGGGTTGTTTGACCTTCGTCTTTACACATATTGGACATATACTTGCTTAGTTTTACTCACCTAAGTAGGAACTAAACCCGCTAGGGATTCAGTACACTTCCACCTTTTTAGGAGGAGTTTAGCTGAGGCATGCCTTCTAAGATTTCAGTGTTTTTCAAGCATTTTTCAGATCTGAACCTGCATTTTCAAATCAATTTCAGATGAGTTATTTTTCCATCCAAAACACCTCTTTTAGGTTTTGTTTGGTCCTCCTTTAGGGTCCCCTCTGTTTCCCTTTAGGTTGTAGCCTTTGGTCACCTATTTTTGTAATATTCCTAATTAGCCCAAGCTAATGGGAATATTCTATTTTGCCTTGTTTTGTTTTGCATTTGATGTTGCTGAATAAAATGTAAAGGAGAACATTTAAAACTCCTGAAAATAACAAGATAAATCAATGCCCAATGTGAACATGGCTAAATCTGGGCCATTTTATAAAACACACTTGAGTGTGGAAGAGATTGATCACTTGACCAAGTCCACTTTGAACATATCCACAACACAGTCTAGATGCATTGAACATCCTTAAGGAACAGCATAGTTCTAGATGGGGGTTCTACATGTGAAAGGGGCTAAACTAATGAAGTGGTTTAGGGTTTGAGAAAACTCCTATATTATAAAGGGAAGAGAAGAGTAGCATGAGGGGGTTGTTGAAGATATTATTTTATGAAGGTATGGTCTATTTAGACACTCCTCTCTGGGTTTTCTTGTTCAAGATTCCCACCTCCTTCCTTCTGCTGCTCTTGGAGGAGAATTGTTCCATCTTGTCCACTATCAAGCTTGCGCCAAGCTTCACCTTACACCTACAATGCTGATCCTATTGATGGTTGGGTTGTCCTTGTGAGTTGCATCAAGTGTAAGACACTAGATCTGCTCAGATCGAGACTATACTAGTGCCTCTTCTCAGTGAGTGTGTCTTTTAACCTCCTGGAAGAGTGCATTAGCTGATTAACCTTTAGATCCAGACCTTGGCATCAAGCTAAATATTTCTCAAAGCCTAAAACACATTTTCTATCCCTGGACTATGTTATTTGCAAAGGAAAAGTTGCAGGGTGTTTTTTCTGCATATTGGAGGAGAGATCTCCGGTGTTAGGATCTTCCTTCTCACTGTGGTGATCCATGGATTGGACAACCAATCCATGTTTGTTTCAGATCTGATCTACTGTTCCATTATATGATTCATTAATTTCTAAATACTTCTACAGATCTGCAACTCTAGATCTCATATCTACTCTCTGTGCTTCATGTTCTGCACACAACCCCAAGGGGAATGTATAGATGAGCTCTTCTTGTACACAAATCTGAAATAGATCTATATTTTTATGTACAGATCTTCTCTATATCTGAGTATTAATAAACTACTACTTCAGCTCCTTAAAATAATGTTGTCAAGTTTTTGCATACTTTTCTTATGGCTGTAGCACCTCATTTCTGAGGATTTTTCCTATATAGTCTCATTCTTTCTCTTGTACAATGTATGGGCTGTAATGTAAATATAATTTGCTGTTATAAATCTAATATTTGAACCTCCCTACCAACCTATTTCCTTGATTAAGTGGATCTATGTTATTTCTGAAGCAGTTCATTTCATATAGTTGCAGCCCCTCTCTTTGGGTGTTTTTCAGCTAGACTAGATTGTGGGAGATCTGTTTAACCCACCTAGTTTGATTTTTTTTTTCTCTCCTTTTGGATTTAGATCTTAGATGAGATGATATAAGGAATATAGGAGCTGAAAACTCATTTCAGTGCACTTAATTCTCATGAGTGCGTTATTTCAGCAGGCTTGCTGTGAAATCCCGATTTTGGGATATTACAGTGGTATCAAAGCAAATTTCCTTGGCTCAACCTATGAGCTTCAAGAAGTATGGAGTATTCTCATGGGGAGGAGGAGATATAAAATAGAAACCAAAGCAAACCCTTATTTACAGGAGAAAAGAGGTTCACAAAACTTCTATCTCAAGCTCTGCAAGGTATTAGAAAAGATATCAAAGAAATGAGGAGGGAAAAGTAGGAAGATCCCTCGACAAGATCTAAAAGATCTATACACGAGGAAAATTATAAATCCTCATCTCATGGATATTTTCACTTAGCCATATTACCGAATCTTCAACGTTTTGTCATTGATTTCTTCATGAAGAGGAAGAAAGGAGGTGTGCCCAAGAAGGAGACTCTTGGAGAGTACTTGCGGGAATATGAAACCCAATCTAAGGAGTTCAAACATAACTTGAACTTCCAAGGGTTCTGTAAGATCAAGGAGGACAGAAGCACAAAGGGGAAGCATCCTGGTGTGGGTAGATTCTTTCTATCTACTTTTGATGGATCACCAAAATGTCCAGTCAGGGTTTGGGTGGAGGAGCTAAGCAACTTTGTGTAGCAACATCAAGTTTCAGAAAATGAAGCCATCAATGTAGCAGCATTTCACTTTGGAGGTAAAGCATATGCTTAGTGGTTTTTTGAGTCTTTTTCTTTGAGGAATGAAAATACACCTACTTATGCAAATTTTATTGCAAGATTAGTAGAAAGGTTTGATGAGACTTCATGTGTGACATCTTCTATTGAGACTATCAAACCATATCAAACAAATATTTTGCATGAGTTGGGAGGATCTACAGATCCAACTCCATTCCTGAAAACCATGGGAGAGGGTGTGAGCTTGTTTGGTACCTTTCCAAGGGCAAGATCTCCATTTGATGAAGGTCTTTCTTGTCAAGAGGAAGGCATGAATATTCCTCCTTCAATTGAATACCAAGATCTGAGGTCCCTTATTGATGATGGGGCAACTTAAAATATTGAAGAGGAGGAAGGGAAGGTAGGAGATGGTAGCATAGTCACAACAAGAGCACCTCAAACACCTCTTGATTAGAGGGAAACTAAAGTGTTCTCTCAACTATGGGTAGCATTTGCATAGTTGGCTAAGGAAGGAGCCTTGGGAGAAGCCAGCACAGTGCAGAGAATCTCTCATGAATTCCGAATAGAGGTAAGCAATTTCTTGAAAGGGGCATTGCTATCTCCCACTCAGTTATCTGCATTGAGGAAGGAGAAATTAGGAGTCTATGATGGCATAGGCATGAGGACACATGGAAACTCCATAGCTTTGGGACAGCCCATGGTATCTTAATTCACAAAGGAGGTTTCTCAACATGGCAAGAGGATGTTAACCCTCCTGCATGCATGGGCCAAATTAAGAAAGTATTGGAAGACAAGGACTTTCCGAGGGGAAGTTGACTCTACTTCAATCTTGTCTTGAGCAAGATCAGCTACAAATGAGGAAACAAAGGGAGGATTATGAGGCTCCAACATGTGATTTTGACATCAAGCATGTTAAGGAGGAGAGCCATGATATGATAGGGGCAGCATTCGAGACCTCTACAACGCTTTCATTCTTGGGGAGCCTAGATCCTTATTAATATTCCCAACTCATGATGGAATATTCCAAGGACCTTTTCACAGGTGAGGTTCTTCATGGGAAGGTAATGGATGGGAAGTATAAGGTAGTTGAGGGATTCATTTATTTCCATGAACATATCTATTTCGCTAGAGACTCCAAGCTTAAGGAGAAACTACTAAATGCAACCTATGATATCCTGCTTTCCAAACCCACTGGTTTCATTAGATCATATCACACTATCTTAGATGGATTCATGTGGGAAGGTTCCAAGTAAGAGGCACACTCTCATATGAAGAATTGTATGGATTATTTTTTAGATAAGGAGGAACATAGCTCTTGGGAAGAGCCATCATTCACATCTCCTTACTCATTAAGTGTGAGAGGGGACTCATCCATGAGTCATCTCACTAATGTAAAACAAGTATATGGAGGAACTTGTCTTTTTGAATATTATGATGTATCTCCTATATGCTTATATTTCTCTAACACTCATTTGCAGGACATTGCTCCAAGAGGGGGCACTATTTATGATGGGTTTCATGGGTCACTCAAGGCCATGAAATATGCTGATGCAGGTCATCCCTTGGAGGCTTTTGGGAAACTATTATATCCTTCATGGTGTGATTCCTTAACACCAACTATGATGTACCTTCTCCAGGAATTCAAGGATGAGGCAGCAAACAAGTGTTGGTGGAGGCACTTGTCATCTCCTATTCCATGGCAGTTAAGGATCAAATTGCGCTGGTTGCACATGAGGGAACATCTTCCTTCCCCTTTATCACACATGGCAGCTAGCATGATTCTAATCATGATTCCATATGTTGGGAATGTTCTTACTCTTGGGAGCATGGTTGGAGGAGTGGCACATTGGTGGGATGTTTCATTGGGGAGAGGAGTCTCCCACTCTTTTTGCACTACATGCTTCAATGGGAGCATGAGATGTTAGATGGCCACTATGGTAAACCACTTGTTTCTTTGTAAGGTGAGCCATATGTTTGTTTGGGACATGCCTCTCCTATGTATTGAGAAGGATTTTTTCTATGGATTTCCAAGATGGGAGGTGATCCACTTCATTTGGATGATAGCATGGATATGGGAGTCTTTCATGGATGATGAAATTCCCTATGGTTGTCATCACTTCTACCTTGAGGAGGCCATGGATCAACAAGAAGGTTTCCACATAGACCTTCCATTCTTCCATGAGGGAGGCCATTTGGTTTATTCACCAAAGTCCAATTTGCACACTTGGGAGGAATCATTGGGAGATGAAATTCTTGCATAAATTATGAAGGAATGGTGGAGACTATTGGATGAGGAGGCCACTACAGAAGGAGGAGAGATTTTGTAGCACTCACCTTATCAGTTGCTTGAGGGCAAGCAACATCTTGGAGGGGAGGATTGTAATATTCCCAATTAGCCCAAGCTAATGGGAATATTCTATTTTGCCTTGTTTTTTTTTGCATTTCATGTTGATGAATAAAATGTAAAGGAGGACATGTAAAACTCCTAAAAATAACAAGATAAATCAATGCCCAATGTGAACATGGCTAAATCTGGGCCATTTTATTAAACACACTTGAGTGTGGAAGAGATTGATCACTTGACCAAGTCAACCTTGACCATATCCACAACACAGTCTAGATGCATTGAACCTCCTTGAGGAACAACACAGTTCTAGATGGGGGTTCTACATGTGAAAGGGGATAAACTAATGAAGTGGTTTAGGGTTTGACAAGACTCCTATATTATAAAGGGAGGAGGAGAGCAGCATGAGGGGGTTGTTGAAGATATTATTTTCTGAAGGTATTGTTTGTTTAGACACTCCTCTCTGGTTTTTCTTGTTCAGGATTCCCACCTCCTTCCTTGAGCATCTCTTGGAGGAGAATTGTTCCATCTTGTCCACTATCAGGCTTTGGCCAAGCTTCACCTGACACCTACAGTGCTGATTCTGTTGAGGGTTGGGTTTTCCTTGTGAGTTGCAACAAGTGGAAGACACTAGATCTACTTAGATCTAGACTATACTAGTGCATCTTCTCAGTGAGTGTGTCTTTTAACCTCATGGAAGAGTGCATTAGCTGATTGAGCTTCAAATCCAGACCTTGGAATTAGGACATATATTTCTCAAATCCTACAACGTAGTTTCTCTTCCTAGACTGCGTTATTTTCAAAGAAGAATTTGCAGGGTGTTTTGTCTGCATATTGGAGGAGAGATCTCTGGTGTTAGGATCTTCCCCCTCACTGTGGTGATCCATGGATTGGCCAACCAATACATGTTTTTTTTAGATCTGATCTATTGTTCCATTATATTATTCAGTAATTTTTGAATATTTCTACAGATCTGCAATTCTAAATCTCAGATCTACTCTCTGTGCTTCATGTCCTGCACACAACCCCAAGGGGAATGTATAGATGAGCTCTTCTTGTACGCATATCTGAAATAGATCTATATTTTTATGTATATATATGCTCTAGATCTGAGTATTAATAAAATGTTGCTTCAACCCCTTAAAATAATGCTTTCAAGTTTCTGTAGACTTTTCTTATGGCTATAGCACCTCATTTCTGAGGATTTTTCCTGTATAGTCTCATTCTTTCTATTGTACAATGTATGGGCTATAATGTAAATCTAATTTGTTGTTGTACATCTGATATTTGAACCTCCATACCAGCCTATTTCCTTACATCAGTGGATCTGTGTTATTTCTGAAGCATTCCATTACATATAGTTGCAGCCCCTCTCTTTGGGTGTTTTTCAGCTAGACTAGGTTGTGGGAGATCTGTTTAACCCACCTAGTTTGATTTGTTTTTGCTCTAATTTTGGATTTAGATCTTAGATGAGCCGATATAAGGAATCCAGGAGCTGAAAACTCATTTCAGTGCACTGAATTCTTAGGAGTACGTTATTTCAGCAAGCTTGCTGTGCAATCCCGATTTTGGGATATTACAATTTTTCAGCACTTTTTCCTCTGGTTTCTTGTTGTTTTTTGCACCTCTTTCCAGTAGATCTGACCTTTGGATCCCTGTCCCTCTTGAAATTAGATCCATTGGCCATTTTTTTTTCTTTGAGTAGATTTCACCCACCCATAGACTAGTTGTTGGGAAGCCCTCCTTTTTGGGTTTAAATTTATGCATCTTTAGTTATTTAGTTTACTATTTCTTTTAGTTCCTTTTAATGTCACTTTTAGTTTTATTTATAATTATACAACATATTTTTTCTTTCTTTCTCTACACATGTTTGGGCTTAACTAAAATTAACACACTTACCACACAAACACACACCTAAAGTGAAGACTGTCTGGTTTACACCGCCAGGCCAAGTCTTAAACATTGTAATCAATTGATCTACACCTCCATTCCCTTATTTATCTCTCTTCCTTATTGGGCCCTGTGTTTCTTTTCCATCATAGTTCCCCCAAGGCCTTCATCCTCAGTTTCTATTAGGAAGGCTTAATCCACCGTGTAGGGTCTGAGTTCATCCTCCACCAAGTGCCCATTCTGAATCTGATGTTGGTTCATCAGGTTCCCCTTCTATTTCTATCCCTGGTTCTCCTCCACCTTTCACCTTCATCATGTCTTGTGTAGGACCTACCTCTGGTGGTGGCCCCAAATCTAATGCTGGAACCACTACTAGTGGAGCCACAACAGGAACAATATTGATTGTTCCCTTGCTTCCTTATATGGTAGGCCTAAGCCTTCCTAATTTTATTCTGTTGATTAATGAACCTGTGCACCATGATCTAGGTTGGCCTACTCTGCCAACCAAATTTCCTTCATGCATCCCTAAGTTTGAAGGAAATGATGGAGAGGATCCTACCAACCATGTTCGTTCTTTCCGCATGTGGTGTTCGTCCAAATCTATCACTAATGACTCTATCTCTCTTCAGTTATTCCAGCGTAGGCTTACTGAAGAAGCTTTCAAGTGGTATGTTGACTAGGTCGCTTCCTCTCATACTAATTTTGCGACTCTTGCAAAAGAATTTTTGTCCTACTTATAACTTCCCCTTTGCTATGACTCCAGTACCAAACTCTTTACCGCTTTCCGTCAAACTTCTGCCATCCACCTATCTAACCATGTTCAAGAATGGTGCAGAAGGAAGAGCCTATGTCGAGCCGCTATTTTCTAAGATCATGTCTACATGGACTGGTTTCTCAGATCCCTTTTTCCCTCTATTGGTAAATATGTCGCATCTCACTTTCCTTAGACTAAGGAAGAATCCCCCCAAATTGCATTGAAATATGACTTGAGCTACGCGCAATATGGTTATGCTTATACTATCCTACCTTATCTCCCTAGACTTGGTGGTGCCAATGCACTAGGGTCATATCATGTCGTCGACGATATCATTGGATCCCTTTCACATCCATACACTCATACTCTTATGGGTTATGGTTTCCCTTAGGGAGGGGCCAGCTCCTTTAGCACTTTTCCCCCTCTTGACAGCATGTATCCAGGACATGACATGCCTCACGCCTTTTCACAACCACATCCTCCGATGCTAGGGCCTGATTTTTGCCAACTTGTTTACCCCAATGTTGCTCAACCTCCTTACTATCTGTATCCACAACCTGGTGCTCCAACTCCTCCAGCACAATCACCTTTGCCTCCCATGCCTTCTCAAATCTCCGCAACAGTAGCCACCCCCCCCTCAGGGTCAGGTGTATGTGCAGAAAAGTGCTACTAATCCTCCCACCACAAAAAATAAGAGGAAAGGAAACCAAAACCTACCAGCTCTAGGTAATCTAGGAAACAATCCCCATTGGAATACTTCTAACATTGCAACCCAAAAAGAGGGTGCTCAACCCAAGTAGGATAGGCCTCTTCGCACGAATAAGCCTTGTTCTTGTTACGGTGTCCATGGTCACTATACCCATGATTTTCCCCTTTTACCTCAGATGCGTCAAATGTGGGAAGCTTAAGCAGCATCTCGAGGACATCAAGCCTCTTCTTCATTCCTCCTAATGTTGAGCCTATCCAACCATTTGTGTTTACCAATCCTTTCCCCTAGAAAGGATATGTGGTTGCCCAACACCCTGAAGGTTAGGAGGCCTCTCAACCTCCTCCCTCTGGTACCTCTAATTACCAGATCCTCATGATGATCTCTAACCAGACCAATACTGCCGATCTCAACCTTCCGACTCACTCATGCTAGTACACTAAGCCTCCTGCTACGTCTGTAACTAATCCCCCACCTTCAAGTCCCATAGAGCTAATTTCGACACCCAATAGTCCTTTACAAATCCCCCAAACTACGGCAAAGGTACATACAAAGATCCCCAAGGGACAGTTATGTCGAAGCGCTGCTTCCAGTAAAGCCTCCCACACCTATAGTACAGTATATGACTTGGCACAATCCCCTGCCGCCATGTCAACGTTCGAAGTCCTCCAATCATGCCCTTCACAATGAAAATATCTACTAACAAATATGGGCATTGTGGATCCTTCAAATGATTGTTTCATTGTCTTCGATTTTGAAAAGTCAGTTCATCCACCCCTTCCCACATTTTTCACCTTCCAAATACCTGCCAAGGTCCAAAATGCCAACGTCTCCCAATGTATCATTGACGAGGGGGCATCCACCTACGTGATGTCTGCTTCTGTTTGCAAACAACTCATATGACCTGAGTTAGACCCTTCCACTATCACCCTCATTGTGTGGGATGGACACTCTTACCATTCCCTTGGCATGTTCTGCAAATGTCTTGTCACTCTTGCGGGAAAAACTGTTTGTGTTGACATTGAATTAATTGATGCCCCCTTAGACTAAAACATTCTATTGGGTCATAGCTACAGTTATGTGATGTCTATTTTTCCATCTGTGGTTCATCATAAGATGTGATTTCCTCACAAAAGAAATATTGTCACTATAGATCAGCTGACATATTACGAGCAGAAGTCTCAGACCTCTCTAGAGTCCATTATTTCTTCGATGGCTAATAAACAAGCAGTTGAACCTTAGAACATTGTATCACCTGGCATCTATAAATATTCCGCTTTTCTTGGTTCATTCCATAGTCTCCCCCTTTGTATCTCTGACCCTAGCTCATCGAATGTTTGCATGATGCAATCGTCTTTGTCCGACCTCAAACTATCTAGTTGGACTAGTCAGCAGCCTCACCCTTTGCAACCTGCTCTTAGTACTTCGACTCAGCCTTTGGGACCTCCTCCTCAAGGACATCCATCAGTAGCTGGTGTCCCTGATCCTATTTTTCCTCCTGGAATGGTTCCCCCTAGCCTTAACCATCTGGGAGATTTTTTGCCTAGCCGTTACCCCTCTGGTCAGATATTGTTTCTTGCTCCCCCTTCTGGAGTATTTTTGGTAACTTTTATGGCTACCTTGAACCTTCCCAAGATGACCGTTTGGATCCTAGTCTGGTACATTGATCCCCCAGCCAATACCTCGCTTGTTCAGCTCAAACCTTACACTGATTTGACCCCAGTCCAACCAGTCGCCATGACCCCTCCCTTTACTTTTGTGCCTCACCCACCTCAACAGGAATCTATTCCATATGCAAAAGCCTCGGGTGAGGGGGGCAAAGCTCGTACAAAGGCACATACGGACAAGGTTTCCCAGACAACAATTGCACCTCCTAAGCCTCCAAAATGTACACCTCCATGAGCTTTGTGTGATGTTGACGGTCATGCCACCCATCATTGTCCTGAATTGTCTCGTATCAAACCCATGGTCAACGTCACGTTTCCCGAGTATGATGTCCCAGAAGTTCATGTTACTTTACCAATTTCAGCCAATAAATCCAAGACTGTGCACATAAATTACCCCTATGCTTTATGTGATCTCCATGGCCACTATACTCACCTCTGTCCCTACCTCATAGATTACCCACCTCCTTGGAAGTGGTTTTCCAATACGAGGCCGAGCGCAACGAGTCCTCCTCTCCCATACTTCTGTGTTATGCTTTGAGAAAATGAGATGAGACATCTTCTCCCATTGACATACTCCCTCCTGATGTCGAGATGACAAAGCCTTCGCCCACTATTTTCTACATATCATCATCTATGAAATCCATAGGGGACGACCCCTCTAGGGCATCCCCTTCTGTTTCACCTGACCTCTCTTTAGTGATCACCTTGGGCTCAAAATCGATTCATTATTCATCTACTTGTTCTTTTGTGACCCTCCATGATGATGCACACGTGACCCTCACTTCTCACGACGATGATTCAAGTAGCTTCGCCACATCATGTGGTCATCCTTCCACCAGTCACCCCATCTTCTATTGTGATGATGACATTATGGAAGAATTTACCACCCATAACTTTATCTATCCATCCCATAAGAAAAATGGCACCATCTGTGTCTATGGTGACTTTCGCAACCTAAGCACAAGATGTCCCCAAGAAAATTCCCCCACAACATCCACTATTCAGTGTGTGGGGTGTACAAATTTTACCCATCGCATTCCCCCTAGCAGTGCTTGTTTTATTTCTGCATTGCATTTAGGTTTCCAGTATTGTTCATCATCCTCTCATATGTTGTCTTGTGGCACATTTCATATGGATCCTGTTATTTCCTAAATCTACCTCAGGCTGAAGGAAGGCAGAGTTCAGGGTAACATCAAACCATGCTCAGTCTAGTAGCTAGCCCTACTAGAACAGGAGAGGGCTCTCTCCGGGTCAATCTCAGCAAAAATAATCAATAGGGCTTGAGATGACTTGAAATAAAAGCTAATTTTAGGTTAGGTATATAAGTAAAGGAGTTTGATTGTGTTTTTGGGGGTTTTTATTGGATCAAAGGGAAAGGCAGTTTTGGGTGTGGGGATGAGGCCTAGTTTTTGCAAAGTTCTGATTGGGGCAAGGAAGGAAATTGTTTTGATGCTTTATATTGAATGAAGGGATGGATCAGACTGGTGAGGAGCTTAAGAGGGCAAGAGGGTCTCAAGATTCCTCGTCAAACATATGAAAACATGGAAAATTAAACAAAACTGAAGGCAGAGAAAAGTAAGCTAATGAATTCCACCTTTAACACTGATTTGTTTAATTTAAGAAGAAAAGAGAAGGGAAAATGATACACATAAACATCAATGAACTTACAATTACATATAGAAACACACCATCAAAACACAGAGCCACATGGATCCCAAAGAGTGCTGCAAACCCTGGTCTATTCCTTTGCCAAAATTGCAGAGATGAAATGTACAATGAAGTGCCAAGCAATCCCAAGTGTCCAACCCTGAAAATGACTGAAGAACTACATGATATAGACAAGCCTAACTCATTCCCATGCCTCTAGGGGTCTAGCTCATCATTCTAGGAGCTGTTTCAACCATATCTAAACTAGGAACTAGAAAATAGGCAATGAAACAACTTGCCTCTATATGCTAGGAAACTGATCCATTCACTTACATTTCACTTTTTGGTGAATGAATCTTCTAGAATTAGTATAAATGTGAAAAAATTACATAATTTCCATGAAATTACATCAAGTTACATCAAGAATTACATTAAAAAGTGAAACTGGCCAAAACTAGGCGAAATTCTGAGCTGCTGAGTGAAAAATAGGCCAAATTCCTCTATGCGCCGCGCCTGAAATCTCTATGCATAGCAGAAGTTTGGAGCTGATTTTTAGGCCCTTCCTAAAGTCCAAATTGAGCGTAGGATAGCTCGTTGGAAAGCCCTACCTGTCTGCTTTCCAACGCAAGTGGAATTTCTAGATTTGGTTTCCATTTTTTCCTCCAAAAGTTCAATCTCCCAACACTGCTTCCTGTGTGTGCAAAAAGTGGCAGAAAGACCATTTTTAGGGTGTTTTTGACCCTTTAGGCAGCCCAGAACTTGATGAAATCCTTAGGTAATCCATGAGAATGCATAAATTTTAATAAAAAATCCAAAAATGCAAATTTTTCCTCTTGAAGCGCTGCCAATTATAAGCGCGCGCCAAGTGGCTCTATGCGTCGAGCAGGAAAATCTGTTTTTAGGCCCAAAAATTCAAAATTGACAAAATTTTTCCCAAATTCCTTGAAATTTGGGTTGAAGGTCCCTCATCAAGTGCTATGCTCAGCCAAAGAAGATTCGGCCAAAATTTGGAGCCTATCATGCCTTTTGCGACGCTTTAGTTCCCTCCTTAGCCTTGCCTTCAGGATTTTAATCCTCGCTTTGCAAACGTGATTGCGCGCCCAATAGTGGTTCTTCATGTGTTTGAGCATGTTATTCTCCTTTTTTTCCTTCTCCAACAGCTTCTCAAGGTGAATTTTGACCCTCTCAAGCCAATTCTCTCTATTAGCCTCAATCTCCCGCTCAATGGGTGTCATCTCGGTTGGGCTTCTTTGAGCAGCTTGCCAGTTCTCACGGATGTTTTGCAACTCCATGATCGTCTGTTGATCCTCCAACATTTTTTTCCACTACTCCAGATAGTTTATGATCCATTGAGCTCTCTGCAACTTGTCAGTCAATGTGTCGATCTCAACCTTCTGCTCCTAAATGATCTCTCTCAACTTTGAGCTTGGAGAGCTCAAATCCTCACCAATCAATATGAAATCAGTATCATGGCCTCCTGAAAGGCCCTCATCCTACATAGGCCTCTTACCTCTATCCTGTACCTATACCTGTGCTACTGATGACGGCAACGAGACCCCTTCCACCCTGGGTGGAGATAGTACTCGTCGGGATGCTGCAAATAATACTCTCGCGCCTCTCTGATAAGTGACATACACTGGCACACTAATAGGCTCTATCTCGTGACCTTCAAACTGATGTGAAGGTTCATCTGCATCATGAACAATCTCCGGAGGAGGCTGAGGGGCTGTGAAGAAGTCATGGGAAATGAAATCTTCCCATGCAATGCCTTGCAATCCAAGCTGATGTACAACAACAATCTTGATGAGAGCGTAGTGATAAATACTGTCGTACTACTACTCGGGAGTCTTCTTTTGCACAAGAGTGGTCATTCTCTCCATGTTTCGGCACATGAAATAAGGTATGTTCATCATCCTCACTCTCGTGAAATGCATCAATAAAATGAGGTGGTAGGCATAGAGGTGTGAGAACCGACCCTCATAACTCAAGTATCTGATAATGAGTCTCATCAAAGGCGCATAGGATTCCTTCAGAAACCGGAATGGGAATACCCTGCTGAGCTGTCTCACATAGCTAGGACTGATGTATGGTTCATAATGCACTTTTTCCACCTGTTGTCTTTTGTTCCACTCTTCACCTACATTTGGTATTCCTGTTGCCTGAGAAATGGTTTCCAGTGTCAAGGTGAAATTTACACCAGCAAGAGTTACCTGACCATCATGCAAATGTAAAACAAACAACCGATCCAACTCCTGATGATGCTGAATCTGAGCAATCATCTCACAGTAATTATAGCATGACTGCTTTCGAAAACATGCCATGGCAAGTGGGCAGGCCTACAATTGGGTCAATGAGGTGGGCTCTTCTCTCACATGTTTTCCACCTTTACGAGGCCTTCTCGGTGCATGTAGCTCAGTGGTAGAATCACTATCTCTGTCATATGAAGTTTCAGTGTCTGTCTCCATAATGTTGCAAGGTATATATTTGGCTTGTTGAAAATCAGAAATGAGAATTTGGTTGTTTTTTTTTTTAATGCCAAATTTATGATGATGTGAGAGGGACTGTGGGAAATATGGGCAGTGGGAGCAATAGGTTTTTATCAAATGATAGTTTTCCCCTTGAGAATTTGAGAAACTTTGGGATAAGGGACAATCACTAGACTATTTGGGAAACTTGGGGTTTTGGGAAATTTACCAATGAAATGGGAAAGGGATAATGATAGGAAAGGAAATGATTTATGGATAGGGATAATGGGAATGAGTGACTTGGGATATAAGGGAATAGGGGATTAATAAGGATGATAGGTTTAAAGTGAGGGAAGGAATAAACAAGGTGGGGGAAAAGGATTATTTGGCACCAAACTGATTTAAAACACCAATTCAAAACCCTAAGGATCAGTTTTTATCAAAATGAGAGGGTTTAAGTTTTTGGCTTTCAAAATCTCCAAACCAATCTTTCCAACAACATCAAACACTGATCAATGGTAATAGCAAGGTGATTTGAACTTACATGGAGCAAATGAGACTGAGTGATTTGGAATTTGTTTGGAGGCAGTGACGAAAATTTTCTTGTCGGCCATGTGCGTCGCGCCTGGTGTATGTGTCGCGCCCGTTATAATTTGCAAAGGGATGGGCGGCTCTATGTGCCACGACCCTCCTCCTGTGCGCCGCGACCTTGAATCTCACCACAGTCTCGACTTTTCAAAAACTATTTCACTTTTCCACAATTTTCTTCGGCTTCACTCTTGTTTTTGGCATACCAATGGATTGTTTAAACACCACAAATATCTTATATATAATGGACTTTAATTTTTGTTTTGAAATAACCCACTTTCTTATGTTTGAACTTTGGCACTTTGCACTTTTTAATATAAACTCTGTTTTTGTTTCCTTTTGATTTTTGAGCTGATGATGAATCTCTTGTCTATTTTTTGCAGGGATAGCTGGCATGGGATTTTGGCAAAGGCGACTAGGGCTACGCCTGAAGAATTTCACAACTGAAAAAACTTTGAAATTTACATTACATTTATTACAAAAAGACAAAATAGACAATTTTTCTTCAAAACAGGGTTTTGAAGAAAAATCATTATCAAGCATTATGATGATGAAAAATTTTCTCCGAAACCTTATTTGAAGCTCCCTTATGTGCCTGTTGGCATTATTAAGCATTTTGAAGATCAAATTAGTGAAACCCTAGACCTAATGAAACCTGCAACCCTAAAATGACTCTTTGTCAATTTTGAGACCAAACAAGACTGTACATGATTTCGGTGAACAGAATTAGACCAACAGGTACAAGACATGACGAACATGAGTAAAAGGCCCCCTACCATTAGAAAATCGATTTTCCTAACGGAATGCAAATGACTGAGCTAAGTGAGACACCTAAAATGAAATGCAACAAGATAAAATTGATCTTTGACGGAGGGATGAAGATACCGACTCTAACAGATCCCTTATCCACACCATATATCAGCTATGTCGATGGTGCAAGTCGCTACTCCTGGAATCTAGCCTTAGCAGAGTGGGCCATTTCCACCCCTTTGCATTCGATTGTCCTCTCCAACAGCATCTGCATT
This sequence comes from Pinus albicaulis, assembly GCA_034641835.2. NCBI lineage: Eukaryota > Viridiplantae > Streptophyta > Pinopsida > Pinales > Pinaceae > Pinus > Pinus albicaulis. Next base: position 969,093,091 of record CM076572.1, read on the forward strand.
GGTGTTTCCACCAATAACCAGGCCGAATATGATGTAGTGATAGGTTTGTTAGTCAATTCCCTTGACCGTCGCATCCTTCACCTTCATGTTTGTTTACATTCTTTGCTGCTTGTCATGCAATTTATCGTGTGCATAATATTGTCCTTTTTAGAAGATATTTAGGAGTTGAGCTCTTAATGCATGAATTTGAAACCATTCAATTCAGTCATGTACCCAGAGGCCAAAATCACTATGTAGATAACATTATGAACAATATTCTAGATTGGAATTTATCACACGCATTTAACACGAGACAATACCCACAAAACCATAAAATGATGCATATCCATAATATGTGTCATTCAAAATATACAATGTTTTGGAGTCCATTAACTCCAATACATATGACATGCCCATAGCATATTCTAAAAAACCAAAACTGGGGGCAGCTCATGCCCCTATATCTAATCACTATCTGGAGGGTCCTGGGCCAAGGGTTCGGCTCCTGCAACAATTAGATCATGCATCCCCTGTTCATTCATCACCATGCGCCGCACGACTCCTCGCCACTCCGAGGTTAGACAAATACATGGCTCTATGTACTGGTCATCAAGTTCCTTCCAACTGCGCTCTGAAACACTGGTCAACAGCTTCTCACATCTATGATAGATATCCTCTAGGAGTGCCACTGCATCCTCATTTTGCATCCCCCTCGATCCACTAGGTTCTACAACTCCTGACACTGACGGTCGTCCCATATATTTAGCCGGTTTCATCAGTTCTCTGCATACCAAAAGTAAACGAATCAGTACCATATACAATATTCTAAAACTTTAACATGCACCATAAAAGATAAGCAAATTTTCCCTTACCATCTGGCCGCCATGCGGAAGTGGCAAGTCTGAGTCCATATGATAATTCATTCCACTATAGGGATATTTGTCTATGTATAATGACATCTGATCCCAATGCGCAAAAAAAATCAGGCTGAAACAATTCTCTGACTGCCCCACCTCCTCCTCTACACAACAACCTCCCCCACCAGCATATCCTGGGCTCTTGCGAGCCCCATCCTGGATCTTTATAAGAGGACGAAGTGCCGAGATCTTCTCAAAGAAGAGTGAGCAAAGCACTCTGCCATGCATATAGTCATGGTTCACTTTCCACTTGCACAAGGAAAAATGTTGTTTCAACGACGAAAACATCCTCTTTTCCCACCCATAGTAGGTCCCACTCAATACTCCAGGGAAAATTTTAGGGGCTAATATTCGCAGGTGGGCTAATTTTCTGTAATATCCCCAAATGGGAATGCACAACAGTGCATGTTGAAATAATGCACTTCTGGGAAATCTGTGCACAGAAATGATTTTGCAACCTTTGGATCCCTTATATTAGTAGATCTATGGTCTATATCAGAAATGAGATCAAAAACAAATCAAACTAGGTGTGGTAAATAGATCTCCCACCACCTAGTCTAGCTGAAAAGCACCTAATGAGAGGGGTTGCAGCTATGTACAAAAAACTGCTTCAAAAATAACGAAGTTTTGGAAAGCATGAGCAGGAGGCCATCAAATAAGATCAAATTTTGAATATACAATAGCAAATCAGACTTATATTGATGCTCTTAAATTATATAGCAGAATATAAATGACAAAAGAGAAGGAAATCTTCAGAAAAGAAGGTTGCAACACATGTATTTACTGCAAAATGGCTTAACAACGTTATTTTATGGAGCTCCAGTAGCTGAATGTTACACTTCAGATATAGAGCAGATCTGTGTACAAAATATTAGATCCATTTTAGATATGTACACTAGAAAGGCTTTATTACAAGATCCCCTTGGGGTTTTGATCAAATCATGCAATTCAAAGAGTAGATCTGAGTTTAAAGTAGCAGATCTGCAATATTATTCAGAGATTTATGAATATGATTTTACATTAAAAACAGATCAGATCTATACCGAACTTGGATCAGCAAGCTAATCTATGGATCACCAAATTGAAAGGCAAAGCCCAGCACTAGAGATCTCTCATCAAAAGGGGATAAAAACACCCTTGAAAACCTCCACTGAAAATAATGCAGTCCTGGAATGGAAACTGTGTTGCAGCTTGAAGCACTGAGTTGGCCTGATGCCAAGATACAGATTTGAAGCTAAAATAGATAAAACAATATTCCAGGAGGATAAAAGACTCACTCACTGAGAAGAGGCACTAGTATGGTCTAGATCTAAATAGATCTAGCCTCCACTTGCTGCAGTTTACAAAAGCAACCAAACCCTCACTGGATATTTGTTACAGTTGGAAGTAGAGCTTGGCCAAATGCATGATAGTGGATGAAATCAATAAGACTTCTCCAAGAAATCCTCAATGGAAGAGTTGGGATCCCTGCATATTAATTCCCAAGTTCTAAGCAACACTATTCTCAGCTAAACACCAGAGAATGGTATTTGTCTAAATAGTCAAGATACTCAGAAATATGCACAATCAACAACTTTCTCTTGTTGCCTCCCCCTTCCTTTTATTAGATGAAAGCCTTGGAAAAACCTAAACCACCTTGATGAATTAGCTCCTTTCACATGAGGGGCCTCAATCTAGAACTGCATTGTCCCTTCATGAGGTACATTGTATCTAGACAACGTTGTAGATTTGGTCAAGGTTGACCCAGTCTCATAGCTCAAAGCCCTTTCACACCTGCAAGTGATTTATTTACATGGCCCATATTTATCCTTGTTCATATGGGCATTGATTTATTCATTATTTTCAGGAGTTTTACATGTCATCCTTTATTCATTTATTCATGCAACAAAAAATGAGACAAAAATGTATATTCCTCTTAGCTCAGGCTAGGTAGGAATATTACAATCCTCCTCTCCAAAAAATTTATTTTCCTCAAGAAACGAATAGGGTGAGTGTTGCATTACTTCCCCTCCTCCATTGGTGACACCATCAAGGATCAAGTCCTCCTCATAAGCCAAGTGTTCGCCAAGCCAACGCATCATGAATTGTTCCTCCAAGGTCATCATAAGATGTACATAGTCCATCCCACAAGGAGTGAAAAATTCAGCAAAAATAAACATGGCTGGAGAAATGATTTATCTAAAACATGTAGCATGAGGTACATAGAGAAGTTCCATTCCATGTGGTACATACAAGCTGCCCATCCTCCCTCCATACAATCCCATAAATAGTACAACTATGTCATCAGAGTATGGAATCAAAACTGCATATATACAAACAGAAATTTGAGCTTGAGGAGGTGGGTAAAAATCCCACATGTGATGCCAGTGCAGTGCATCTCCTGCCTACATTAGATCAAGGTGTGGCAAGTGGCATTCCCACCACACATTTTCTACATGATTCATCTTAACATAGCTGAAGATGTTAGATATGTTTGATGCCTTTAGGAAGCACCCATCATGAAAAGGAATCTCCCTTTGCACAACAAGGGAGTGGCCAAGTTCATAATTTCTATTGACCCACCAAAACCCATGAGATCCACATGATCTCTCACTCCCTTTAGGAGTCATAGTCTGCAAGAACATGGTAAGAGAATGTGTTAAATCAGAAAATAAAACTTTCTTTGCATGATAAGATCCTTTACCATCATAGTTCCTCATACACATGGAGTTGTGCATGGGAATTCCCCTTCTCTCAAAAGAAGGAAGAACTGGCTAAAATGACTCTTGCATAGAGTCCATTGGCTGTCCCAACTCCACATAGCTCATGCACTCTTGAAAGTGATGATGTAGTTCCTCTCTGAAGCCTTCGCAATCAAAGCTCCTCATGATCGGGGTGTAGATCTTCATAGACTGCATATGGCTGAAAAAGAGTTCTTTGTGTGCCCCTTGTAGTATATTTTGCTTGAGCTTGGAAGCTCTAGCCAAGGGACCCTACCATGATGATACATGACTCCCCCTTGCACTAAGTAGCCCTCTTCTTGTTGCATGTCATCTAGTATCATACATGTGTGGAGATCTTTGGAATACTCTACGAGAAGTTGAGATTTCCAGTACAGATCCACACTGTTCAACAATGACAATACTGATGATACATCCATGGGAGTGCATGCCATGTTGCTGATCTCTTATTTGAAATGTCTCATGCCAAAGATGTGTGTTGGAAGGTTTATCCTCCCATTCTTCACCTTCCACAGCGCAGATCTAGAAATGAGAGGGGGTGATAGTGATGAAGGGAGAAGATCCCCCTCACTCTTGAGCTGTCCCAAGCCCCCCAGCACTGTAGCTTGGTCTCCCATTTCTCCAATCCCTCCTGGATCTAAATTTGGAGCAGAACTTTGTGAGGCCTCCGCCACAAGATCTGAATCTGGTGGCCTCCCAGGTGGTTTGCCACTAGATAGGAATGTCTCATGCATAATTCTCATGAACATAAGACAAGGGACTGTGAGATCCTTGCTTCCACTATGCAAATCCATCTCTATTTTTTGTGTGGAAGTGCTTGGTGAAGGGTAAGTATGAATTCCTTGGATCATTTGAGGTTTACCACTCTTCATGTCCACCCATTCCATTTTCAAAGCCTTCCAATCAGTGGTGACTTTCCCCAAGGTAATCAACCATTGGAAACCCAAAATGATATTGGTGTCTGGTATGTCAACTACAAAAAAGTGATCCACCAAAGTGTAGGTCCCCATAGTGACTAAAAGTGATGGGACATAGTGCATGCATTGCATTGTCCTATCTCCTCAGACCAAAACATAGAATCCCTCAAAAATATCAGTGGGCATTTCCCTCCTCTGCACAATATGAGCATCAATAAAGTTGTGGGTTGCCCCACTGTCAATCAGTACAGAAACCCTCTGACTCATGATTGAACCTTGTACTCTTAAGGTCAAGTACTTAGGTACTCCTATCAAAGATGCAAGAGTTCCCCCTATTGGATGAAAGGCTCCATTCACATCTCCAGATGGTGTTGGATCTCCCTCAATATTGTCAGCACTGTGACCTCTTCTTGGTTCATCATCTTCTTCTTCCTCCTCAAAATCTGAGAAGACTTCTATGTAGTGTGCTTTCCTAGCAGCACATCTATGTCCAGGTGGCCATGACTCTTGGCAAGTGAAACATAGTTTCTTCTTTCTACGCTCCCTCCTAACTTCGATATCAAGAGGCTTCTTGAATGAGCTCTCCTTGGAAGGAGCAAATTTCTCTTCCTTCCCTTTAGAAAGGTAAGGGCCTTGTTCTGAAAAGTTTCCTTTGCTTTTGGCAAGGCATCTTGGAGGTCTCTAGCCCTCTCAATGGAATCATGCAAAGTGATGGGCTTGGTAGATTTAACCAACCCATGCAAAGGTTCATCCAAGCCATCGATGAACATGTACACCCTCCTTTCTATAGACAGATCAGGAACCATAACAAATAATCTCAGAAACTCAGAGATATAAGTTTTCGCATTTCCTGATTTCTTTAAATTTGCAAGGCTCATGAAAGGTGCTTCTGGATCCTTTCTATCAAACCTCTCCACCAGTCTTCTAGTGAATTAAGAATAGGTAGTTAGATTGGCATGAACCAATGTAGACAACCCATGGAACCACCAATTGTGTGTTTCACCTTCAAAGTGCAGTGCTGTAATCTTGATGGCTTCAATCTCAGGGACTTTGTTCAACTGAAAGTAGATGTCAAAATTTTCTACCCATGCATTGGCAGAACTGGTGGATGACACATCAAACTTGGGAAAAAAGAATCTTCCAATAGAGTTATGTATATCATGTTTCTGAAAGAATCCACCATCTCTATACTGAGGCCTTGGTCTTCTTTTGTCCTTGAGGTGATAAAAATATTGAAAAATCAAGTGGTCCTTGAATCTCTGATTCTGAGATTCATATTCCTCAAAGTAGTCTTCAAGGTATGCTTGCTCTTGTGGACCTTAATTCTTCACAGCCAAGAATGTAGGCATAGTAGAGCTTTGTGGAGATTGTGTAACTTGTGGTTGGTTCACTGGTTGACCATTCCAGTGGTGAGACATGCCAGAGCTTTCCCCAGGATGAAATATCCAAGGAGATTCCCTCATCCTATCCATTCTCATCTCTTTAATCTCTTTAGCAAGATCTTTCATGGCTACCAAAAGAGTTATTGCAAACTCTTCTCCTTCTTTATCACTTCGAGTTTCAGGGGCTTTACCCTTGTCTTGATCCTCAGTGGTGTAATCAAATTTCTTGTGGCTTCTATTATGATACCTCTTCTCCCTCTCAGTGAGAGGCTCATATTATTCTGAATGAATGTTGGCTTTGGCTCTTCAATGGAATCATAGGCTGTGCTAAGAAAGGAGCTCTGATACCACTGTAATATCCCCAAATGGGAATGCACAACAGTGCCTGCTGAAATAACGCACTTCTGGGAAATATGTCCACAGAAATGATTTTCCAGCCCTTGAATCCATTATATCAGTAGATCTGGGGTCTATATCTAAAATGAGAGAAAAAACAAATCAAAATAGTTGTGGGAAACAGATCTCCCACCACCTAGTCTAGCTAAAAAACACCCACTGAGAGGGGCTGCAGCTATGTACAACAAACTTCTTCAGAAATAATGCAGTTTTGGAAAGCATGAGAAGGAGGCCATCAAATAAGATCAAATTTTGAATATAAAATAGCAAATCAGACTTATATTGATTCTCTTACATTATACAACAGAATATAGATGACAAAAGAGAAGGAAATCTTTAGAAAAGAAGACTGCAACACATGTATTTACTGCAAAATGGCTTAACAACGTTATTTTATGGAGCTGTAGCAGCTGAATGTTACACTTAAGATCTAGAGCAGATCTGTGTAAAAAATATCAGATCCATTTCATATTTGTACACTATAAAGGCTTTATTACAAGATTCCCCTGGGGTTTTGATCAAATCATGCAATACAAAGAGTAGATCTGAGTTCAAAGTAGCCGATCTGCAATATTATTTAGAAATTTTTGAAGATGATTTTACATTAGAAACAGATCAGATCTGTACAGAACATGGATCAGCAAGCTAATCCATGGATCACCAAATTGAAAGGCAAAGCCCAGCACCAGATATCTCTCATCAAAAGGGGATCAAAACACCCTGCAAAACCTCCACTGAAAATAACGCAGTCCTGGAAGGGAAAATGCACTGCAGCTTAAAGCACTGAGTTGGCCTGATGCCAATGTATAGACCTGAAGCTCAAACAGCTAATACACTCTTCTAGGAGGATAAATACCCACTCATTGAGAAAAGGCACTAGTATGGTATAGATCTGAATAGATCTAGCCTCCACTTGCTGTAGCTTACAAAAGCAACCAAACCCTCACTGGATTTGTGTTGCAGTTAGAAGTAGAGCTTGGCCAAATGCCTGATAGTGGATGAAATAAGCAAGACTCCTCCAATAAATCCTCAATGGAAGAGGTGGGATCCCTACATAGGAATTCCCAAGTGCTAAGCAACACTATTATCAGCTAAACAATAGAGAATGGTATTTGTATAAACAAACAAGATACTTAGAAATATGCACAATCAACAATCTTCTCTTGTTTCCTCCCCCTTCCTTTTATAAGATGAAAGCCTTGACAAACCCTAAACCACCTTGATGAACTAGCTCCGTTCACATGAAGGGCCTCCATCTAGAACTGTGTTGTCCCTTCATGATGTACATTGTATCTAGACAACATTGTCGATTTGGTCAAGGTTGACCCAGTCTCATAGCTCAAACCCCTTTCACCCCTGCAAGTGATTTTTTTACATGGCCAAAATTTATGCTTGTTCATATGGGCATTGATTTATTCATTCTTTTTAGGAGTTTTACATGTCCTCCTTTATTCATTTATTCATGCAACAGAAAATGAGACAAAAATGTATATTCCTCTTAGCTCATGCTAAGTAGGAATATTACATTTTCCCTATTTTTTCCAAAAATAAGATTCACCAATTTCCATTTTTATAAAAATTAATTAGCCCAAATTTTATAGTATAAAATTATTTTACCTTAAAAATCACCAATATTATATATTTCCTAACATAAAAAAAATTAGAAATATAAACATTTTTGCAAAATTATCATCAAAAATTTTAAAATTTTGATATTATGGATTGGTAAGATTTGCCAATGTTTCTAAACTTTAAGATAAAATTCCATCCTTAAAATTTTCCCTGCAATACTCCCTCAACCAAAATCGTCTACCCCCCAGTGAAGTGGTGGAGTGCGTGGTTTCCTAGGATCTGCAACACTGCTACAACCATAACACAAGTCTGTAGCCTCTCTAGATCTCCGATCGGTATTTGTGTGCCCTTCACACAGACACTCGTTCGACAGTGGAACTCTACAAATTTTGTAATGTTTCACCCTTGCGGTAACACTAGTTGTGTGTTTCCCACCATCCCCAGTGACGGGAGACTGGTCAGGAAATATATATCCTGAACTATCAGCTCGATCTGATTCCCCCACGCTATAAATATATCATGGTTCGGGTCCAAATAAATGACTATCTGGGCCAACAAGGGCTCTCCTCCCCTCATCAATGGGATCTCCACAAATTTAAGGACCCCACACCTGGCCAATGCAGCACAGACTACATGATCCCCCATGATCTCAGAACGTAATGTATCCAGTTCTCTCTCCCTCTAGTTGATCCTGAACTTTGCCATACTTGCACAAAATCATCATGTTTGTGAGCATACAGACATGAAATATTTTATTTTAACCATAAAATCCCATCTCTCAACCAAAAATCAATGCTGAAACCCCTTTCTCTGACAGATCGCACTTTTTAGGCCATTTCCTGGGATAGGTCACATTTTTTTTCCAAAGATGTGCTACCCAGGTTGCACAAAAGACCCAAAAAAGTGGGACCCAACCATGAGGAGGAGCAGGGGTCTGTTCTTGAGCTCTGGGTGCCTACTTTGAAACATTAATCCACTGAATTGAAATATTATGGTTAGGCATCTTACCTGCAGCTGACGGATCTCGATTCCAACAGTTAGTTTGTTTGCCACGAGTGTCGCAAGATTTAGGGCCTTTTCTCCTCTCTACATTTACAACAGCTACACTTGCAAATGAGTCAAATGGACAGAAATTTCCCTATTAAAAGAAAAACCTTAGATTTTCCTTCCGCCAATTATGACCAAACAGTAGCTCAATTTGACAAATTTTCAGCACCATTGGAAAGCTCTCACTGAGCCGTCAAATGGGTATCCCTTTGTTTTTGGTGATTTCATACTTGACCCGAAAGTCTTTTTTCTAGGAAGGGTCACTTCACCACTTCTCAAAATTGAATTTATTCACTTGTGACACTTGTACTGAGGGCACCACCTTGCCTTCATACTTGTCTATGCTCATGTCCATTTTCATCGTGACTAAACATCTTTTAATCATGTTTTAATGGTCCCCGCCGGGCCAATTCTATGTGGAAGAATCATCAATTCACCCTTGTTTAGAGCATCCAAGTTGAGTCATCATCACACCCATGGAGCCTGTTCTGAGTTCGTTTTGTCTCCCATCACAATCTTCAATTCTTCATTGCTTTATACCTCCCTTATGTTGCTCATTTTTGCCTCTATTCATACTTTCCCCTATCCCCTTCAGAGTCGAGTCAGTAGCTACTAGGTCATCCATGACCTTTATGCTCTAACAAGGGAAGTCGTCAGATTTCTACTCAGTACCCACCATTCCACCATCATCCCTAGTGTCAATATATTAGCATCTCTCCTATTATCCCTCGTGCCTTCGTTGAGGATTCCTTACTGCCTCATCTATGGCGGACCTCCTTATGTCGACATCAACTTTTTCATTCCAGAAGACAGGTCTAGAGGGCAATGTACCTTGGTTCCAACTTCCGCTCTTGTTTGACGCCTCAGATCGGGAAAAGGGACCCTTTATTTCCCTTTGACTTGATTTTTTCTCAGTTCCAACTCCTTATTCCATGATTGATATCCGTATATTTGATGGTTCAGTGATGCAACAGATTGTACCAGTGATTCCCGGGTGTGTGTGAGATGTTTCAGACCTCATGAGGGGGTGGCCCTTTAGGTAGTCCCCCACATACCTCGATGACCTCTTTACAACCTTGGATGCAGCACTACAAATTTGATGGTTTCAGCCTTAGCTGCTTGCAAGGCATTTTTAGTTTTCATGTATCATTCAGATTTTTCAGATCCCTTTCCTGTTTTACAGGGCCTCTTTCATCGTTATTATATCCCAAGTACCTAGATATTATTGTACAAGTCCTGGATGTTTTCCTAGGCACAATATGTATGTGGGATCCATTATGTCTTTTGTTTGGCCCATGTTTATGGAAACATGTACTATATAGCTCACTCCCATGTTTGTTGGTCACACCATTATTCTTTGTACTTTGTCATCTCATTGGGCATAGGTATGCCTCCCCCGCCCCATTCAGATCAGGTACTCACTCATAAAAGATACTTGTCACACGTATAAGTCTCACCTCCTCAAGGTATTTTCCTCTCTCGCTTCGATCTGTCTTACATTTCTCTCTCTCTCTAACTCCCCTTTGGTGTCTAGTGATTGTGTTCTTGTAACGTACTTCGGTCATACGATTAGCTCCTAACGCTCGCACGTTGGGGGGAAATCTGTTACAACAATTTTTGGTCATCTAACATGTTACTATTAGATTGACTAAAGTACACCATGTAAGACCAATTTTTCCATAGTAAAATTGCTTTCACTATGAGAAATAATTTAATAACCCATAGTTTATTAAGATATTTCTAGTCTAAATAGGAAATCCCATGAGGAATAATTAAATAAATCCTTATTTGTTTGATTTTCCTGTAGGGATAATTAACTAAACCACTATTTAATTAATATTCATGTTCATATTTAACCCAAAATAGGAAAATTAATTAGATAAATCATTATTTATCTTATTATTTTCTAGGAATAAAAACTTAAATAATTATTTAATAATACTCATTGTTAAATTTTACTAAATCATTTATAAATAATTGAATAAATTATTATTTATTTAATTATTCCTTAACCAAATTATTGAAATAATAAATAAATCATTTATTTATTTATTATTTCTAAATAAATATATTTGACCAAATTTAAATTCCTTTTCCCTCCACCAAAAATAATAAAATATTCCATGTAAGTTTGATATAGATTTGGTTAATAATATTTTAATTATGCACCAATATCTAGACTAACTAAATATTTTGTTATAAATAGAAGGGTTTTCCATTCATTCACTACCTTTTGCTGCCTTGAGATCACCTTTTGATCTATAATTTTGGTCTGACATTGATCCTCCATCATTGTCATATCTTTTCTACTTTTTCTTGTCAGCTCCCTATGAGTTCCATTTTTTTATGTGTTTTCTACACCATCAAGAGAGAGAGATCTTGGATCTGAAGCACTGAGGAAATACACGAACCCATCCCATTGAGGGGGACTGCTAACATCTTTCTATGTTCCCTTCCTAGGTGTCATAATACAAAAAATTCTTTATAAATTCTTGTCTTGTCCATTGGATGTATGGAGAAAATTATTGCTTCTTTTTGTTGTTTAGTGTCTTTAACTACATAGATTTGGATTTTTGTAGCATTTATTCTGATCACCTACTACAGATATAAGAAATTGACAACCACATTTGATGTTAGGGTTGTTTGTTATGCAGAGCTAAAGTGAGTTTTTCTCGTATGCTTGTGATTAGAATTCACACTAACAATATCCATTGTGTTCAAGACTAAGAAGCTCTCATTTAGGAGTATCTCAGGAATTTTCACACTCTTTCAATGGGCAGGAAGAAACTATCTATGGCCTTATATTTCAGGTATCTATTTCTGAAGATTCTAACCTTCCACAGGAAGGATAAAAATCATTTAAAGGCCAAGTCATCACTGGAGGAGATCTCAACAGTTTCAATAAAGATGGAAACAGAGACCCTAACTGGGCTAAAGGAATTCCTAGCAGTTACCTCAAGAATGAATGGGCTGAGACTGTCAAGATCATCAACATTTACCTCACCCGTGAGAGGATATATACTGTTGTTTTTCTTTATCATATGATATTTTTGTTTCACATTGCAGGTATGAAGACCCTCAACTTACCATTCTTTCTATAGAAGAGCTTGAAAAACATGTCAACTAGGATACAAACGCATGTAGCTGCATTAAAATATATCTTATAACATTGGGATATTATCAAAGTATTGGTTCAGGAATAACTAAAGAAAAGAAACCAGTCATAGGAACATTATTTGTTTTACAGGGTAGGCCAACCTACACCTACACTACATATTCTAGCTCAACTATCTCTAGCTTCACAGCATGAAGATCCTCAACCTGCCAAGAAAAAAGAGAAAAATCACAATCCAACTACTTTATTAGTTGGTAAGAGAACTAAGAGAAAGGCTAATAAGGTGAACATCCACAAAAAGGTTAAAGGAAGAAAAGAAAAATCTCCTTCAACCAAGGTTGAAAAGAAGTTGGAGAAAGGAGAAGGCTCATCAACCAAAAAGCCCAAATCAATGAAGATGGTGCCTACCATTCCTAATTTTCCAAAATTTTATACTAGAGCACGGAGACGAAAGTCTGTAACTGCAGAAAAATACAAAGCACAAGTGCTGATGGAAGCTTCAGAAGTAGACATTCAACAAAATATTTAGGAGGAATATCGGCCCACTAAGTCTGATGACGAGCTCCTAAAAGATGCAGTGTATGATATTAGCAACAAGAGAAGGAAATAGGATGCAAAATTAGTTGCTGGTAGAAGAAAAAGACACACCAGAGACAACAAAAAGTTTAGGCAAAAATCTAAAGCCCTGCATAATCCAAGCTTGCTGACAGAGGTCATAGATGTAGAGAAGAAATCTGAAGGCTTACAGACTATAACTCCTTCAATTACAGATACAAGTGAGTCCAAAAATAAAGATAAAGGGAAATCCCCTTCAGGCTATAAAACATAATCCTCAAAAAGAAGAAAAGTTCAAAAGGTTTCAAAAGAGAAAAATACCATTTCTAAAGAAGCAACTACTAGGGCCACAAGATCAAAATCAGTTGTTGATAAAAAAATAGACTTGGACTAGCTTGGAGAAGTTGCAGCCCATATGGAGGAGAGGTAAAAGGTTTTCCTAATAAAATACCTTTTTGCCTACTAATTACATTTTTTAATAGCATCTCAAGTTTTAGAGTGTATAAGTCTGCACAGGTTTTTGAAGTATTTATTGTGCATTTTTCAAAAAGAAACAGAGCGCTACTGTAAATTCCGGTAGCATTACAATTTTTGTGCAGTTACAAGTTTTTTCCAGAATTTCCGGTAGCCCCTATTTTAAATTATTTTTGACAGTTGCAAGAAAAGTTTCTGAGCAAGTTCAAGAATGATAAGGACTCATAACAATATGGATATTTGAAGTGGCTATTATTTTTTTGAAGGTCACATTTAATACAGACACATGGTTATTAAAAATTAAAGGTCATGAGGAGATGAATCAATAGAAAAAGCGACAACATGTCAACACACTTAGCAGCACAGTCCAAACTGTCTTCACTTCTCTTATCTACATATGTCATGTTAGTTATATTTCGATAGAATATATCTTTAATTTCCTATAACACCTATGCAATGTGGGTAAGAGTGGTTCCTTATTTTTAGGAGAGATGCAGTTGGTGTCTCTCTCTCTATAAATATCATTTGAGGGTTGGAATTTGGTCGACCTGAGGACTTATCATAATAAAGAAAACTCCTTTTTTATTTCATGCTAGAGGATTTTGTGATTCAAGGACTATCTAATGTATGGTTTGCTTCCCTCATTGTTTCATTATTATGATTTGTGAGTTGCAGTAGCCAGTAAAAGTGTGAGTAAGAGAACTGTTAGAGTATTTAATAGTTAATTATATGTTTTTTGGTTTCTTGCAAATCATATATATGTTGTGTAGAGCATGTTAGTGAAGGTTTCATGAAAGATTTATGAAATACTTTATGTATGTACTCTCCTTTATATATATTGTTTCCCTTACATAAAACATAGTTTTTGCAAAATAATACTCTTACAACTGTGTGACTGGTTCAGGATATGCATATTTCTCAGATTTAGTACCAGCTATCTGTCATATTTCATTTTTTATCATCTTCTCCTCTATACCACCCATTTAACGATACAAATTATACTTGCCACAGCTTGCCAAATGCATGAAAGTCTTAAAGAATAAAAATAATTTCAAACTCTTTAAGAAGCCATCCCACCACTCAAAACCTTTAAATTTGAAATGAACTATGATGTGTAAGGCTTAGTACTTTTGCAATCAAGGAGTGACTCCTTGTAGTAACAACAGGTTAATTTGATAAGGGAGTATATTTTATCTCTTTTTCAAAATATATAAGCCAATGAAAAAGGAAACCCCCTAGAGTCCTCTTTCATCTCTTTTCAGACTCCCAATATATGAAAATATTTTTGAGCACTTTTCTTTTCAAATTCGTAAAAATAAATGAAAATATGTCTACTCAGCATAATTTTAACCCTTTTCTGCATTGAGATACACTAGCTATGAAGAATTAATACCTTAGTCGAATATGGCTACGAGGTTCTCTTGAGTATTGTTTTCTACCTTTCTGGACTTGAGAGACTCTCTACGAAAATGGACATGTGGAGTTTTATTTTTCACCTCTTTTTCAAACTCTCTAAACATGAAAAATATGTCAATTTTGACCCTCACTGGACTTGCTAAAACATCAGATAGTGATGCACTTGTCGAACATGACGAGGCTGAACCACTCCTTCTCAGGGTTCGTTAGAAATACTCAGATGGATTCATCCTAAGGATGGACTTACAGATCAAGCATATGTTATCCTCCTCAAGCTTGTTAAAAAATAAAGAGGTATTTATTAGTATGGTTGGGGAAGTTGGGAAAACAGGGGATTCATTTTTCTAATGGTAGTGCGTCACACTTGAACATGAAACTTTTCCACTTCATCTTTGTGGCCATTGTGTTTGGATTTTTCTTATCTCTTGGTTATCATACCATTTTCAGAGCCTCCATTACGATTTTGGGTCAATGTTGCCAACTCCATTCAACATTTTTGTTGTTCAAGAGAATTCATTATGTTGGTCTCCATTACAATATCCTTAAGTCTTGATTTCATTTGTACCTTTCCTAATCGAGTTCCATATCAAAATCATCCTGATCATTTTGTTTAAATCCTGATACACATTTTGTGCCATTTATGAGGGATACATCAAGGCCCTCTTGTGACGTGCTTCCTATCAACATCCGAACATCATCCAATAAGTTGAATTAGAAATACCACTTTGGTACCTTGGTTCTTTCATACATCAGTGGAAATTTTCCTCACTCTCGGCGATAGGTTTACATCAATTTCCTTCGACTAAAATATTTTTTGTGGTGTTCGATTTCAACTCATTTATTCACACCATACCAATTTTCCTGCAGTACATTCAGGGCCATTATCATCATCAATGGTTTCTCTCACGTCTGTTAAAGGTTTACGTCAATGGATGGTAATAAGATGGTGTCTACCATGTTCAACTCCAACTCATTGATTCACATTGTTATACTCATACATTAGTTGGTCGTTTGAATGAGATAGAAGACCCAGGATCTATTTTCATCCATTCAGGCTACGATTTCAGAAATTATACAAATATCACAAATGTATCATGTCCATGATCATATAGACAATCATCTAATAATGTGTCCACCAGTTGCATCTGTGGATCATTGTACATTTTATGTTAACTTATGAGTTGAGTATGGGTGTTCTTCGCTCACCAACAAGATTTCATGATCGAGATCGCTAGTTGTTCTTGATCCCTACTTGTCACAAGGTAAAGAAATTTAGTCATCAATCATCAACTATGAATTTTTTATTTTGGAGACACTCTGTTATAGGCCATTTTTTCACATATGATCATTGAGCCTCCTAATGGGATCAATCAACATATTATTTCCCCTTGTCATCATCTTGCACAAAGCCCTAAGCATGTACCTTTCATCCCCAGAATTTTAGCCCTAAATTGCATCATCTAAGCCAATTTTAGGATCAACGCTCCTTGTAAGCCTACTAGGGTGTGACCACCTACATGTTTCTCCAATGTGACCAACTTTTATCATCATAAGGTTTCTCCCCTTTTACCTGTGTTGGTTCTATAAATATATGAGAATGATTAGGATTCTAGAAGCTTCATTTTCTATGAGTTTCCAAAAGTTGATTAAACCACTTACCTTGGATTAAACATTCATATCCTATCCTACCCTAATTTGGAGTTTTCACCACTTATCCTTTGATCTTATCCCTCCATCAAAGGTGGATTTAAGACCTTAGAATGGTAATTGGATAATAACTCCCAACTTATCCCTCTTTCTGTCAGGTCCCTATATTACTAGTGTAGTCTCTTATTGTTGTTGGTGTAGCTCCCATATTTTTATTATTGTACCCTTGTAGTCCCCATATTGTTAGTATTGTTCCCCATAAAATCCAACTATTATTATTGTTGTGCACTTACATTATCATTGTTAGGTTGGATAGGTTTATATTGTGACCCCATGCACTCCTATATATAGAAAGGAGACTTTTTCATTCGTATCATCCAATAATTTTTCATTGATGTAATGTAAAGGATGTTTCCCCCTAAAATAGGCTTATTTCTAAGGCATTGATCTCTCTTTTCCTCTATTTTGGGAGCTGGTTTCATAACATTCGGTATCAGATATTTGGATTCTAGGGTTTTGCTGCTTCAAACAGGTCATCGTGGCATTGTCGCTATAAATTTTGTTATAAAAAAATTTAGAAGCTAAAAAAAACCATTTGAAAAGAACTCCTAAGGAGTTCAAGTAAAAATTTTAGATCTTGGTTCGCAATATTTTGCAGAGATATGATTTGTGAAAGTTAGGGTTTTTGCAGGCTCCCAAATTTCATCTCAAAGAGGTGAACTTGGGAAAAGCATCATAACTCTCTCTATGAGCATCTGATTGGAATCATGTAAAAATTAGAAAAAATTACATGAAATTTAGTTTCATGTGTATCAATTTTAAAGCCGAAGGAGGCAACAATGACATGTGGCATGTCGTACAAGTTCACTCTACCGAACTAGTCAAAAGTTAGGTTATTGTGGGAGATTGGGAATAAATTTGTCTTGAACAATAGAAATAAGGTCGGATCTACGGAATTGGAAATAATATTCAGAGGTCTACTAAAGGACTGACTATAAAATCTTGGGTATTAGAAATGACAAAGATACATCATGTTCAATATCTACTTCCTCAAAAGAAAGAAAAAACTGTGTATTTTTTTTTTCTTTAATTGCATGAGTCTTGTTTGAAAAATCAGTTTGAAGTGATTCCAAGGGCATATTGAAGTATAGATATTAATATTGTGTTCTAAAATGGCCTCTAAAAATATTTCAACACCCAGTAAGCCCTCATAAGACTCTACTATGACTCATGAAGAGCAAGAAGGGCAACATGATATATCCAAATTACATGACCAAGTAAAAAAAAAATTGATTTTGCAAAGAGTAAAAAAAAATGAAATGGAGGCTAATATGGATGGTTTTAAGAAAGGCATGGAAGCTAATATCGATGTTTTGAAAAGATGCGTGGAAGATAAATTGGATGGTTTGAAGAATTGCATGGAATCTAGGATGGATGACATGGAAGCTAATATGGATGACATGGAAGCTAATATCAATGGAAAAATGAAAGGCAACATGGAAGACATGAAGAATGATATAAAATTAGACATGGAAGGTTTTAAGGAAGGTTTGACAAAGTTGATACAAGAAATGATTCCTAATGACGAAAAGGTAGTAGAGGAAATTCATGATGAGAACAAAATAAATGTTAATCGCAATTTCATAAAATATAATGTTGGATTGAAGATCCACCATATTCCAAAGATAGATATGAGGAAGTTTGATGGCAAGGATCTTGTAACATGGATACTACATATGAAGCAATATTTTGATCTCCATAATGTGAAAAACACACAAAACATATGCATTGCAACTTTATATTTAGAATAAAATGAATTTGTATGGTATCGATGGCTTTTCTTTCGTAAAAAAATTGTCACTTGGTCAATTTTTACGGAGGAAATGATAGCGCTTTATGAGGATACAAAGAGAAAAACCTTCTTTATCCAATTAATCAATCTCAAATAAAAGGGTTCAATGGTGAAGCACATAAAGGACTTCCAAAAATTGAATATAAGGGTAACTGATATTCCATAGGAACACATGATTGATGCCTTCATAGGGACTTTAAAGGATAACATCCAACATGAGGTTCACCTTTGGGAACCTAGTTAATTATAGAAGGCATTCAGGCTGGAAAGAAACATAGAAAGTAAAATTATGGCGACAAGGAAACCTACCACTCACATATATAAAGATGGAAGTGTTGCTACTCCTAGAATTCCACAACCTACAAGGTTCACACCATAACAATTGGAAGAAAAAAGATAAAAAGAGGTTTTTTATAGTTGTGATAGAAAATACACTAAAGGTCATAAGTGTGATGAGAAGAAAATTTTTCACATAGATTGTGAAGAGGAGGAATAAAATGAACAAGAAACTTCAAAAGAAGAGGATATACATGAGGAACCAACACTAGAGAAAGAAGAAACGAGTCAGACCATATCATGTAATGCATTGGCAGGGATTATCACTCCTCAAAATCTCAATATAGAAGGACATATCAAGAAGAAAAATGTAATAGTGTTGATTGATTGATGTAGTACCCATAGTTTTATTCATTGTGAGGTACCCAAGGAATTGAATTGCTTCCTGTAGCCAACACTAGAGTGTCAAGTGATGGTTGCAAATGGAGGAACTATAAATTTCTCTAGAAATTACCATAATATCAAGCTAACCAAGGGGGAATATGTATTGAATAGTTCATTTCTTTCCATTCCAATGGGAGGTGCTGATGTTGTACTAGGAGTACAATGGTTACAATATTTGGGGACGATAGCTTTTAATTTTCAAGACCTTTTGTTGAATTTTTTTTTGGAAGTAAATGAAATTTAATTACGGTGTATCATAGGGAATATGGGAAAGATAATAAGATATAATGTCATGACAAATATTTTGAAGAAAAAATGACGAGGCCTAATTGCACAATTATGATCACTAGAAGTTCCAACATCAAAATCATATATTTCTCTAGATCTCCAAAACGTCTTGGACAATCATTCCAAGGTGTTTGAAAACCCCAAAGGACTCCCACGTATTCATGATTATGGTCATGCTATTCATTTGATTCTAGTAAGTGTTCCTCCAAACATCAGGCCATATAGATATCGTTATGTCCAAAAGAGAAAAATTGAACGTATGATTTCAAAAATGTTAGAGGCTAGTATAATTCAACCTAGTCAAAGTTATTTCTTTGCTCCAGTAGTATTGGTGCAAAAGAAGGATGGATTATGGCCCATGTTTTTGTATTATAGGGAGCTCAATAATATCACTATTAATGATAAATTTTGTATTCCTGTGATTGATGAATTTTTGGATGAATCACATGGAGCAATTTATTTTAGGAAGTTGGATCTCTCTTTAGAATATCATCAAATAAGAATGAATATTGAATATATTTCTAAAAAAAAACATTTTGAACTCATGAGGTTCATTATGAATTTTTGTTCATGCCTTTAGGCCTTAACAATGCACCTTCTACATTTCAAGGGTTGATGAATTCCATTTTCAAACCCTTCCTTAGAAAAAATGTGTTAGTATTTTTTTATTATATATTAATCTACAATAGGTCTTGGAAGGATTATGTTTAAGATGTTGATAGGGTGCTGAAAATATTGGAGGAGAAACAATTATATGCAAAAGCCTCCAAATTTTTCTTTGGAGTACAAGAGGTGGAATATCTAGGTCATATTGTATCTCAGGACGGTGTTAAGGTAGACCCTAACAAAATTAAAGCCATGAAGGAATGGATAGTCCCCACAACCATAAAGTAGTTGCGATGATTTCTCATTTCAATAGGGTATTATCAAAAGTTTGTTAAGAATTATGGGAGAATCGCAACACCTCTAACAACATTATTGAAGAAAAATGCATTTTCATGGACCCTTGAAGCAACTAAGGCCTTTGAACATCTTAAAGAGGCAATGTGCCAAGCACCGGTCTTAGCTACACTAGACTTCACAAAAACCTTTATTGTGTAATTTGATTCCCCACGAAATTTAATTGGTGTTGTTTTAATGCAAGAAGGAATACCAATTTCTTTTGAAAGTCGTCCAATCAAAGGAACATATTTACATAAAGTTATTTGTGAGAAGGAAATGTTGGCAATACTACATGCACTAAATAAATGGTGACCTTACCTAATGGGAATACACTTCAAGGTAAAAAATTATCATGATAGTCTTAAATAGTTTTTGGAACAAAGAATATCTTCATAAGAGAAGAAAAAATGGGTCACAAAGATGTCGGGTTATAACTTGAAATCATCTACAAAAAAGCGAAGCTAAATGTTGTTGTAGATGCACTCTCAAGAAATGATGAGGATGTGGAAGCATTTCTTTGTGCTATTTCTATTCTCTTATTAGATTGGATAGATAAAATAAGGGAGGAATAGAAGAATGATGAAGAAGTGTGGATACTCATTCAAAAGTTGCAGCAAGATCCCAATACATCTAATATATTTAGTTGGAAAAATGATTCCTTACGGCACAATGATCGCTTATATATTTGTAAGAATTCCCAACTAAAACAAAATATTCTTTTGGAATTGCACACCACTCCCTTAGGAGGACACTCAGGATTTTTAAAAACTTACCACAGGGTCTAGAAATATTTTTCTTGGGATGGATTTAAAATAGATATTCAAAATTTTGTGGCAGAATGTTTGGTTTTCCAACAAAATAAAGTTGAGAAAATTAACACCCCAGGTCTACTACAACCTTTATCTATTCCAAGTCAATGTTGGGAGGAGGTTTCAATGGATTTTATCACATGTTTACCTAAGTCTAAAGGAAAGAGTTTCATCATAGTGGTAGTTGATAGACTTACCATGTATGTGCACTTTTGTGCATTATCTCATCCATTTAAAGCAAGTACAATTTCTACTGCATTTATGGAAAAAATTCAAAATATACATGGAAGCCCAAATATTATTGTAAGTGACAGAGATCCCATTTTCACTCGAAATTTTTGGATGGAATTATTTTCTTGTTTTGGTACTCAACTAGCTCATAGCTCATCTTATCATCCTCAATCTGATGAGAACAATGATATAGTGAAAAAATGTTGTGAAGGATATCTTCGTTGTTTTGTATCTGATAAGAAAACACAAAACGTCAAGTGGTTACATATGGCTGAATGGTGGTATAACACTTCCTTCCATACTTCTGCAAAAATGACCTCATTTATGGCACTTTTGGATATCATCCACCATCCATCACATCATCTTTAAGAGAAAATTCTAAGGTTCAAGAAGTGGAAGACCACATCGAGCATCAACAAAAAATTCTCCAACTCTTAAAGTATAAACTAAATTTGGCATAAAATCGAATGAAACAATAGGTAGATCAACATCGCAACGAGAGAAATTTTGATGTTGGAGACTGGGTATTTTTACGGCTACAACCATACAAAAAAATATCCCTCAAGAAAGATAAAAAGGATAATAAATTATCGCCAAAGTAATATGGTCCTTAAAGGGTGTTGCAAAATATTGGTACTATTGCATACAAATTGGAGCTTCCTGCTTCTTCCCAAGTGCACCCAGTTTTCCATGTTTCATGCTTAAAGAAGGTTATAGGTCACAAACTTCTAGTTCAAACAATATTTCCAGAACTTGACGAGGAAGGAAAAATCATATTGGAACCTGAAGCAGTCAGGAAAATAATAACTTGACATCTATGAAATCGATTAATTTCAGAGTATCTCATAAAGTGGAAGAACTTATCCACTGAAGATTCCATATGGGAGGATAAGAATTTTATATAGAAGCATCCAAAACTACTCAAGCATTGAAGAATTTTTTTTTGAAGGGCAAGGGAATGTTAGGTCCCTATATTACTAGTGTAGTCCCTTAGTGTTGTTAGTGTAGCCCCTTTATTGTTATTGTTGTACCCCTGTAGTCCCCATATTGTTATTATTGTGCCCCATAAAATCCCACAATTATCATTGTTGTGCCCTTAAATTATTATTCATAGGCTAGCTAGGATTATATTGTGACCCATTGGAATTCTATATATATAAAAGAGGACTTTTCATTTGTATCATCCAAGAATTTTTCATTTATGTAATGTAAAGGAGGTTTCCACCTTGAAGTTTTTGATTTATAAGATGTTGATCTCTCATTTCTTCTACTTTGGGAGCTGGCTTGATAACACTCTCCTATATATTTACCATCTTTCCTATGCAAAGGTTAGAATGAAGAATGAGTGAATATTTGGGTTTTTTGAAACTTTTCCCTTATGCTGCTATAGTTATTGGTTATTATATCTTGTATTAGGGTGATTGGAGTGCATATTGTGGCAAAGAAAGGACAAGTTAACAACTTGGAGGAGCTCTTCTGCAAGGTCAATTGTTACTTACGGTTGTAATCTCCTTCTATTTATATTAATGCAAATAATTCTCTATTTTCTTATGTGTGATGTTGATTCATGTATTTCAATACCATATTGATCTATTGAATAGAGCACTTAGATGATACTTCATAGATCACGTAGTTTCTTGGTTTGTGTTATCTGAATGTGCAGGTTCTAATTTTGGAAGTCAGAGCTGGAATTTGAGATTCAATGCTAAAGAAGGAGTGAAGCATGTGATAGTTTTTAGGTAGGCCACACTCCATCATCTATTTACTTTAAGGAAAAGAATTGAGTCCATTGTATCTCTTTTTCTCTATGTTGACCACCAAACCTAGGAGAGATAATTTTATTCAAAAGCGTAAATCTTGTATAAAAAAGTGAACATGGTACTTATTAGACCGGATATGTTGGCAGAAATGTAGGTTAAAAATAAGAATCTAGAGGAAGCATAGGACCAACATAAGATATATGCATAATAGCACATGTAATTTAAGGAGTTTCAGGTTGGGGGGGATGTGTATTTTCACATCAATCCCAAGAAGACCTCCTTGAGGATTGGATCATGTGGCAAGTTGGCACCTCAGTATTGCGGGCCTTTTGAGATCCTTGAGAGGATTGTACCAGTGGCCTATAGACTTGCACTACCCCCAAAAATGAGATTCAATGATTTTTTCTATGTTTCATTGCTTAAAATATATGTGAAAGATGATATTGTTATTTATTTCTATGTATTGCAGGTGGAACCAGAAGGAGAATTCCATCTTAAACCTTAGTGAATATTGTAGCGGAAATAGCAAGTTAAAATGTAGTGGAAGAAATTTGGGCTTGATGAAGATGCATGGGATATGTTTTATCATATTCAGGCTATGTATCCTTCATTCTTTTTTTGAAATAAGGAATTTTGACGACATGTAAGAAGGACGACGACATATTGCGGAGAAAACCATTGGGAAGCTGTAGGGGAGACAACGAGAAAGGAGGAAGGGACTCATTGATGGCTAAAAATTGTGGAGGAATGACATAAATAATAAGCTAGAGCCAAGAAGAAAATAATAATGAAAACCAACAAATATAAAAACTGAGCAAGGAAGAAGGAAGAGCCCCCGAGAAAGAAAAGGTAGTCCAGGCAGGTGTGGAAAGATAAAGAAGGATGATTAGAAAGGCATAGGAAGAGGGAGAATACTGGGATGTTGTTGCAGAGGAAGTTGAGTCGCACTATGTCTGTTGTTTTATATGACTAGGTATTGATCTAACTTGTAAGTCTATATTGTTGAGAAGAGGCTCTCAATCCAAATGTAATGAGATTTTTGCATGGGTTAATGAGAAAGAGGACTTACTGTGATAATTTTGTATTAAATGAATGATTACCTGGTTCTCTAAGAAAATTATTATGTTCGTATCTAAATAGTATCTCCTTTATGAGTATTCTTGATTTGTTGGGATCAAGCTTCTGTTTGATATAACTTAGTGTTATTTGATTCTTCCATATTCGGATGTGATTCCTCTTGATACTTGATTTCAATCCTTATCTGACTAAGGTCATGGAATGACTAGGGTGAGACTCCTTACTCTCTCTGGGTAAGGTGAAAATTTTGGCATTCCTCTAGACTATAGTAGAGCTTTTTTGAACCATGTGCCCAAACCAAGGTCTCAACCCTATAATTAGTTTTGCGCCAAAAAATGGTTTCGTTTCTAGGTTCTGAAATTTTAGAAAGAGGTTTGTAATATAGTATCGAAGATCCTTAAGAAGGAATTGAAATATCGGTGGTACGAACAAATAGAATGGCTTGTTTCTCAGCATGCTCAGCTCCATCGACAAGGTGTTAAAAATTTGAAGGAAAATATATTATATGCAGAATCAGCTAGCGATCAATACAATATTTTTTGGTATAAATTTCTGGAGGAGCTCCACAACTAGTTGCAAAAATTTTAAGTAAAGGGAAATACTAGTTGACATAGATGATCTTGTCATACCTGGAATCAAGTAGATCCTGTTGAGCTACATCTACATGACACATATTTGATGTGAGCTGTAGAGTTTTGGGTGCAAGTCACACTAGAAGGGTATGTTATTGATTTTTTTGTGGAGAGTCATCAATCATTTTCTAAAGCCAAGGATTTGCTCAGATCAAGGTTGCTAGGGAAAATACCAAAGGATATAACTCTGTGGATTAAGGTTCTAATAGGGAAGAGAAATTTTTAGTGTTCCAGAACCGAAAAATGGTAGCCTAAATGCCTAGTACTAGAGGAAGGAACTAATAGGGGGGATGTTACTTAGCAGGGAATCATGAGAATGTTGAAGAAATGGATGCAAATTATTTTAAGAAGGCTAGGTATATAAGGGTGAAACGAAGAGATTAGATAGTTGATAAATGGTAGGAGAGGGCTCTATAGGAAATTAATATATGAAAGAGGAATATACACCAAGCAGGAGCGATGTTGAGAGGTCTAGAGGAGGAAGAAGGAGTAGAAGTTTGTCCATTGGAAGAAGCATAGATAGTCGTAGCTGCTGATATTTAGGAAGGTGACAGGGACCCATCCCCACTTATGGAAATGGAACTATCTGATGGAGTGGGATAAACAGGCTCTAAGAGTACCAGATGATAACATGCACTTCTGCATTAGAATATTATTTGTGCAGAGTGATTTTTCCAAAGTGATAAATGATTTTCCTCCCCCTATCTTAGGTAGTATCTCCCCCAACCTTCCTTTGGTACTTTATCACAATCCTTATAATTTTTTTTCTAAATTGATTAAAGTCATAAGAGTTCATAGTGTGCATGCTACCTACAAAGCTAGTATGCGTGGCATTGGAATTCATAACAATAGTGCAAACTTGGAAGGATCATTATAGCTTGGTTCACAAGGATTTATACTCCTTTCTGAAGTTCAATCAAATATGGCGGGATCATTCACTTGATATCCTGAGTTCTCTGGCAAAGGGAACGATGATGTAGAAAAACATTGGTACTTGTCCGAACCCATTTGGAGGGCCTACCAGAAACTTGATGTTGCAAATTTAATTTAATTTCAAGGCACTCTCAGGGAAAGAAATTTGATATGGTTCATTAACTGGTTGGAGCTTCACCAAAACCAAACAATAGATGATGTTAAATGATAATTTGTGCAGGACTTGAAGCTTCCTTAGAAAAACCAACAAGGGTTGTCTAAGATATGGGAAATTAAGAAATGAGAAGGAGATACGATCTAGGAGTTAATGCATAGATTGAAGGATGTGATTGGCAAGTTGAGCTACCTGATATATAAAAATCATCAATGGGACTATTTTATTAAATCATTATTGTCTCTTACCCATATGCCATTGACTCAACACAAAATTGATACCCTGCAAGATTCTTTGGAGCAGGAAACTCAGATTGAAGTTATGGTGGGATACCCACATGAGTATCAACTCAGATAAACTTCCCATCACCCATTTATATTGGGTCTGCAACACCATATTGAAAATGTGATAGAAAATCTAATGGACTTGCAGTCGACACAGCCCGTGCAACCGAATGTATGGTGTACTAATTGCCTTGTATAGGGTTATCTTTCTGTGGAGTGCCAAATGTTGTGGGGCCCAAATACAACACCTACATCGATGAGACCATCTAGACCTACATTTTCTACATGATTTTCCTAGGTAGGAACACAAGGTTTTTACATAGGGTGCACTCAATTTCATGTGCTCCCAAGTCAATAGAATCCAACACCAACTGAGTATTAAGAGATCCGAAAAGCATATCGTCATATCCCATGTCTTTGTCCAATTATAGAGAAAAATTTGAATGTTTAAAAAAACACCTGTGAATTTCCCACTTCACCTACTCACCATATTGATCAGTGTTGGAAACTGGACTTCCTAGCTAATCGATTGGATAGAACGACATACTAAGTCAATGAAACTCCTCTAGGAGAAGAAGGAGGAGGAAAAACGGGGGGAAGGACAAGAGGTGTAGGCCCGATTCATTGTTATAACTGTGATTAGGAAGGAAACATTTCACGAGATTTCCCAACATCAAGAAGACCCTAGTGTTCTTAATGCAGTGTTAAGACACAAGCAACAGAGGACTACCCAGAGTTGATTTTGAGATGGGAAGAATGCAATCGCGAAATGGGAGAAAAATTAATTAATGCAGAGCCAAGGTTTCCAGAGACATCCCCTCTCTGAATCATGAACATATTCACTTGTGAATGTAAACATATTCAAGCTGATGTAGGAGCCACAAAACAACCAATAATTATAAGACTAGCTTCACCAAAGCGTTCATATGACCCTAAAAAATAGAAGCAATGCCAAAAGGAACTGGTAGAAACTTTCAAAAATTTAATAACAGGCTGGTGGCTTCAAGGAGAATAGTTCAGGTGCCTAAAATATAAGAGTCTGGACCCACCACATTCTAATTCTAGACCCATAGAAGAATTGTTTGAACTATTCCTCCAAATTGTGAATGATGATCAAATTCTTGGATAGTTGTGGGAAAGTTTGAAATCCGCTATCATGGAGGGATAAGATGAGGAAGGGATAATATCTATCAAACTATCAGGGAGGCATTCAAGGTGGGTTTGAAGGAACAAAAGGATAACAGGAAGAAAGTTTCTGATTTATTCTCAGATTTTGGGATTCCAAATTAAGGATAAAATGTTGGACATAAGTTCAATGTCAACATTTTGCTGAGGATGACATGGGAAGCCCTTGGAAGGAATAATCTATCATTTTCACCAATCCAGATGTGTATGGAAAATCACTATTTCATCCTCCCAATTAGAAGGTTTAAGGACCTATAACTTGATATTGAAGAAATAAGAACTTATGGATATTTTGAAGTGATTGACATATTCAAGGACAAAGACCCCTATCTGACAATACTTGGGATATATTTGGATTTTGATAACTATGAAATAATTGATTTGAATAGGAACTGATGAAATTAAAGGTAGAGGGTTTTAGAGTGATCAAACCCATAAACCCCAATCAATTACCAAGGATCAAAGAGACGTAAAACAATAGGGAAGATTCATAATTTTTGGACCAACTATACCCACTGAAAATAGGAAGAAGAGAGGACTATATCAACTCAACTGTGGAAGGATAGATCAAATCAAATAGTATTCAAAGTTGAAAGGTTAGCTCGGAAGCCGCGTGGGATGATTTGCAACAGGGAGGATATGAGATCAACAATAGGTTTTGTTCGATAATCTACCAGATCAAGTCGATCGACATTAAGATACAATAATTCCATACTTTCAATGGTATGGATTCAATTCATACTTTCATTAATTGCATTGATGTTATTGTCCTCAAAGAACATAAAGTGGCCCTCATGAACATTGCCTTACAAGTGACATTGAGAAGGTGGTGGGGAATCCACCGCAACCATCACAGGGAATAGAGGGGAATCAAGGAAGTGATGAAAGTCAGGTTTGGACATTCAGGAGAGTACCCACAAAAATTTATGAAGTACACGGGGATATCTCACCCTTGCCAAACCTTGCAATGATGTGAGGCTTGATGGTGTAGAGAAGCAGTTTCAAGGGATATGTGGGTGCACATATTTATACATACCCTGGGAACCTTCACTAAAGCATGATATGTAAAAGAAGAAACAAGGAGACAGACTGGTGGCTAGGATCGCCTAACAGTTAGATTCTTCAACATATTTTTCTTCTCAAATGTCGATGATAGGGTTACCAATGATTTTCTGGTCATTAAGAAATTTACACTTGTGATTGAAAATCTAATAGAGGGGGGCATAGATTAGGCCACTCTAGAGCATATATATGCAGGAGGATATCACGATGTTGTATCCTATGGATAGGTAGACAAAGAACCAGATGAAGATGATTTGGATGAGTTTCGATATCTCTCCTTCAACGAAACTGGGGGGAACGAGGTGTTAAGGATGAGCCTAAAAATGACGGTATGCATCTACCTCCCTTGAAGTTACGGAAACAAAACATAGGGATTGGTGAAAATCTGAAGATAACCTTGATTAGTGACTACTCAGAAAAATAGACTACCAAAGAGATATTTGATCTCATGAAAGAATACAAGAGCTTATTCCCTTCTTCTATTGCAGAATTGAAGGGGATTAGAGGGGAGTTATGGGAGATGGAGATCCTGCTTAAGCAAAATGAAAAACTAGTGAAGCATCGACCATATCGACTGAACCTGAGGGTTAAGGAGAAATTGAAGAAATATATATAAAAGATGTTGGGCGCAGGGCTTATATTTCCAGTTGATGAGGAAAAATCAGTTAGTCCAATTGTGATACAGAATAATAAGGATGCCACTATGATTAGAGTTTGTTTGGACTACCACAACCTGAACAATGCTTGTGCCCATGATCCTTTTCCCACCCCTTTCAGTGATGAATTTATAGAAAAAATTAGAGGAAATGAATCTTATTCATTTATAAATGGATTATCTAGCTACCATCAAGTCCATATTGCAGAGGAGGATAAGAAGAAAACCACATTTACCATGGAATGGGGATCTTATGCATGCCATTTTATGTCGTTTGGAATCAATAATGTAGCAATGGTGTTTTAAAGGATTGTGATTGTTGATTTTAGAGATTATGTCCACATGATCCTACAATTATAAATTGAAGATTGGCCCATTTATAGTCTACTGAAGAAACACTCTTGTATTCTCAGAATCATGTTTGATCGATGTTGACAGTTTCATATCTCACTAAACCTAAAGAATGCATATTCATTGTTCCCTTTATAATTCCCTTGGGTCACAGTGTATGCAAGGAAGGAGTGTGCGTGGACACTCGTAAACTTGTAGCGATTATGAACATGTAATATCTAGCCAGTATTAAACAACTCAGGTCCACCTTAAGTCACACGGGGTATTATAGGAGGTTTATGTACAAATATGCTTTGATTACTGCACCAATGGAAAATTTGTTAAAGAAAGCTTAACTATTAACATTGTCTGAAGAGTGTGATGCTGCTCTTACTATACTGAAGGAGAAATTGGAAATTGCACTAATCCTAGTTTACCTAGACTAGAAAAAGTAGTTCCGTGTTCACATTGTGGCCCCAGGAATTTCCTTACGATCGATTCTTGCTCAGCCTGGGGAAGGGAACCTCCATCACCCTATATATTTTGCTAGCAGAGATTTATCAACAATTGAGAAAAATTATACCATAACTAAGCACGAGGCGCTTTCCATGGCATACTCAGTTCAAAAGTTCTGACACTACCTTCTAAGGGGTCCATTCAAGTTTTTCATGGATCACTCTGCTTTGGAGTATCAAGTAAACAAATTCATACTCGAAGGTAGTATTTTCATATGTATTTTGTTATTCCATGAATTTATATTTGAGGTAATTGTAAAGCTATACCGATTTAACGTGGGCCCTGATCATCTCTCTAGGCTAGCTTCAGGTGAAAGTGGAGGACCTGTTGATGATCAGTTTCTAGACCCTGATATGTTTCGAGGTGAAGTTGTACCATACTACTTGGAAGACATAGAAATTTTCCTAGCTATATGAAAATTCCCAGAGGAATACACCATGACACAATAAAGACACACGTTTTTTTGTGTCGCACATTACTGGCTGATTTTGAGGAAACTATACAAGCTGGTACTTGAAAATTATTGTGCAGATGTGTATTATATCATGAGAGACACAATATATTGTGGTGGTGTCACTATGGAGTTGTGGGGGGTCATGTTGGAGGAAATTCCACCATAAATAAAGTGTTCTAGGTAGGGCTCTAATGCCTTAGAATTTTCTGAGATGAAAAGGAATATGCCAGAAGGTATGATGTATATCAAAGGGTTGGAAATCCATCACGTTAGGATGAAATTCCTTTGCTACCAGTACGAGCACTTCAGGATTTTGAGAAATGGGAAATTTATTTCATAGTACCTATCAACCCATCGATGAGCCACTCCCAAGAGAGATATATCACCACCACCATAGAGTAACTTACTAGATGGGTTGAGGCTAAAAAAGTTAAGGATTGTACCACAGATACCACCGCAAGATTCATTTTTTTAGAACATCATCACCAGAATTGGGTGCCCCGGGAGCCTCACTAGTGATCAGGAGACCTATTTCATTAATGAAATAATCACCTCATTACTCCAGAACTTCATGATACAACACCATAGGAGCAACTTATATCACCCTCAAGCCAATGGTACTATGGAGCCTTTCAACAATATCTTAGAAATGGGATTGACCAAGATATTCTCAACTAGCAAGGAAGATTGGGATGAGAGTGTTCCCACAACTCTATAGGCCTACTACACCACTGTTAAACATTTACACAAACATATGGCGTTTTAGTTAGTATATGGGTGAGAGGTTGTAGTACCCTCTAAGTTCATTATCTCTAGCCTTTTCATCACATAGGAAACATATATGGTAGATGAAGATTCAATTTCGAAGTGGTTGGAGGAACTTTGGCACCTATATGAATCTAGGTTCATGGCATACTTCCATAGAGCGATTGAAAGGAAGAGGAATAATGTATGGAATGAAAGGGATATCAAGTGTAAATGATTTATGGTGGGTGGGAATGTTTTATTGTATGATAGAAAATTCTCGAAGTTTCCAGGAATGCTACAGATGCATTCAATGGAATCGTTTATTGTTGTGGAAGTCAGGGAGTCATGATATGTCAAGCTCGCAAAAATAGATGGTTTCTTGCTAGCAAGATGGGTGAATGGTGAATGAATTAACCTCTTCCAGGGATCAAACAATTCCACTCGAAATTGATTGCATCTCCAAAAGGATACCATATGTAGGATTAGGTAGTTCAATTATTTTTTTCATACTTTATTTATCTCAGTTACTCTATTTGGTCAGATATTTCTATTATAGTTAGTTTAGAATAAATCTCCCTTCATGGTTTTTCTATTTGCGGAGGTAATCCCTCCCCACCACGTCTGCTTGTGTTCGGGGAGCCACACATGTCAGGTTTCCCATTTTTAATAATTAGGAAAAAATTCCTAGTGTCAATCCAAATTTTAGCTAAATATTTACCATAATACTCATAACCAACTCATAATAACACCGATCACAACATCATAATTACCCATCAACTCCACCTTCCTTTTCTAGTTTTACATCATCTAAGTCAGGTCCAGGTCAATCATCATCAATGTTAGAAAAGTTGAATCTAACTGGGGGAAAGTTTCCTGCATTATTTAGTTAAGTGGTCTCCTTAGAAACATCATGTCAAGATTTTATACTTAATCTGCATGGAAATGATGAGTTCTCTAGAATCTAAAGCCAAGGTGGTAGAATTGCTAAGTCTACACTTTATTCCCAATTTCGATTGTCCCAAGCTCAAGTCCAATCCCCCAATGTTTCATGTGTATTAATGTTGTTCCAAAATGACAAAGACATAATTATTTGTCCCAAATTTTGAATTTTATGAAAGAATTATGAAAATAGATCCAATCTATGGAAAATATGATAAAGTAGTGTTGGTTGATAAATAACTCTTAGACTCCTTCCAATTTCTGGCCTTGAGGTGTGAGGTCTATATCGAGACAATGATCAAAGATGATGGAAGTCAATCCATCAAAGTTACAGAGGATTTCAGGGGAATTCAAAGGTCAACATTTTTGCACCTTCAGAGCCTTCCTGTGTTCGGGACAACATGAACTGCCATGCGATGCACAAAAATTCTTATCAACAAGATGCATAGAGGATCACAATGGTTTAACAAGGAATATCGAATTCATGCAATTTACCTCCAATGATTTACAGGCTTATTAGTTGTTGGGAATATTGTAGCCACCGCATTCCAAACAACCTCCAAGCTAGTGAGGAAAATAAGGAATGATAAGTAATACAATAGATATGACACCCAGAGAGGAAGAAAGGGAGCACCCATAGAACCATTAACACCCAGAATATCAATTTCACATGTTATATCATTGTGGGAAGGTTAATGTGCAATTTTTCCATGAATTATGAGTGCATGCTCGATATTATTTTAGTTTCAAAGAAATATGTTATGGGCGCGCAACTGAACTAGTGAACATTTCTACTTCAATATTTGTTTGAGGCGTGTGAGTACATATACAAGAGAGCCACTCACTTAATTTATGGATACATTTTCATTGCTCTAGCCATGTCAAAATGGTGCCCACTAGAAGGTCGGTAAGTTGCTCCCATTATAGAATCCAAACCGCGTTCTCTTAACTACACACCATGGAAAACCTTGAGGGACTGAAACAACAAGGAAATCAACAAGGCTTCCTTTATTGGATGGTACAAGAAGATGATGGAAGTCATCAAAGCAGAAAAAATGTTCTTGCAGCTGTTGCTTGATGATTATTTGTTGAAATTGTGGTTTAGTTTCAGTCACATAAATACCTGTATAACGCTCAAATGTGTCCATTCTCACACATTCCAGATGAGGCCTCAAAATTTTATGCTAATTGAAGAATATTTACATGTAGAGGTTAGCTCATGGCTAGGAACTGCTGAGGAGGTTTGCGAAGGAAATCACATATACATATTTTAACGAATATTTCCCCAACCACTACCAAGAGAGACACGTGCAGATTCAAGGAAGCGGATGGTTGAGGAAGAACTATAACCCATCATTAAGAGGCTCAAGACATAGTTTCACTCTATTAAGGAAACCATTGTCAACATCGAAGTCTTGACAGATTTGTTCCATACTTTTTTTGAGTTCCAATGTTCAATGAAACATTAGTCTATGGTTAATATTCCTCTCATAGCTTCAATTCCCATGCTGGGGATCCATTCCCAGTACGAGCCAAAAATCCAAAATTGATGGCAAAAAAAGCCTGAAAATACAACAACTCGGTCTAAGAGGAAGATCAGAACTTCCCCTCCCCTAATTTTTTATCTCACTGATGAAGAAACCAAATCACATATGACGTTGCATACAACGTCACCCATTGTTGAATAACCTTCGCCCTCCACCTCAGTCGTGTCACCTTGATCGCATAATCCATCACCCTGTACCACCTCCACATCTACCACAATATAAGATGACTTACCATCTATAAAATTTATAGGAATATATATAGAAATGGAAGTCAACTCTATTTCCAGTCCCTTACTCCAGTTACTTGCGCCAAAGGTGCTTCAACATCCATGTTGTCTCTATTGTTTTCATCGGGTCCACTAATGAGTACTGGATTCATAATTACCCATCCCCTCACTGCTGCCATCCATCCAATATCATTTCCCCTTCACCCCTGTCCTTCAATTTCACCCCTCTCGGTTTCCATCCATACCAATTCTTTGTCGATCAAACCTTCGCAACAGGCTACATCATCCCACAAAAATTTGGAGAAGTCCATCGCGAGTGGGTAGAAGTTGTAAATTCAGTTTCCAGAACCATCCACCATGAGCCAATATGATATCCAGGGCTGGTCCTCAGCCCAATTGTTTAATTTTATTCAGCTAGCCGCATGTTGAGCAGAGGCATTACACAATTGTTGGATCGCCAAGCATGAACAGAATCAGCAAGACCTTGTTAGCCTCGCTGCAGAATGTGATTTCCTACTCTAGGAAATGAAACATCTTCAGATCTTGAGGAAAAAATCATATAAATATTCCAGGTACTATGGCCTTCAGTCTCCAATGTAGTGCCTAATTCCCTAGAGCATTTTTTAGCTTGTAAACTTGTTGAATGTTGTGATCACATATAGGTATCATGTCATGATCTAATTTTTGCCAACTATGAGCTTAAGTAGAGTCTTGATGCCACAGAAAAGGAATTTCCAGACCCTACCATATACTATGAAGATGATATTAAGCAAAAAATGGCAGACACAACCTCCCTCAATGCCTACATCATCAATGTTGTGGAGGAAGCTCACACCCTCTTACATCTGGTTCATGACTGGTCAAACTGCCTAGTGAAAAAGAACCAACATTTCTACTCTCTGCACATTTGTGTGCTGGTTTCCATAAGTGTCCTATCTTTTACCTAACTTACCTTACCTTGGCCTCTATTTCACAACCCAAATAAGACCTCTATGAAAGCATTTCTAGTTTCTTTTAATAATTCTTTGGGTAAATGGATAATGTATTCTCAATTTAATTAAAGGTAAAATATGTCGATGTTTTTCTATGTAACTTTCCATTTTTATTTCCTTATGACCATTAAAATGTATGTTCATTATTTCGAGATCAAAATTGGTTATTGTAGAGGAAGATCTTGATATTCCTACACTCACCTTGATTCTTTCATTGAATGTGGAGGACCGTTGATTCAAGAAGTCCAACTAGGAGTCAGTCTCAATTGTCAAAGAGAAAGGCACACATTCACTCTTGAGGACTTGTTCATGTCTTCTTGAAAATGTCTTGGAGCATTTGAGGGTTTCTAAAGTTAGGGATTAGGTGCCAAAAACTACATATTTTTTTATCTACTTTATATGGATTAGAGTTGATGTAATTTGTATATATGTCAAGTTAGATTAGAATGTAGGTTAGCGATATTGTGGAAAATTTTTGGTGCTTGTATTATCAGAAGTTTGTATCACCACAACCTCTTTAGGGTTGGATTTTTCACTATACGATGTCAACTGAGAAAATAATCTTGTTATTTAATAAAAGAGGGCTAATTCTAGGTTCATGCATTTGTTTATCTATTTCCTGTGATGACCAGTCTGTTCGCATAGATTAATCTCTTTCCTTAAATAGGGAAATGAGTAGGTTGGCTAGGGCCCAACCAACCTAGCTCGCTCTCCCTCTGTCTATTATTTTGTGTGATAAGTAAATGGCGTGATTAATATATGTGTGTGAAAGTTTTCCTGTAAGAGGTGTGCATGATTGGATAAACCCTTGTGCGTATTCTTTTGAAACAAGTGATAGAGGTTCAAATTTGGAATCTTGTGTTTATGTTTGGGTTTAATTTTTAAAATATTTCTTTATTATTGAAGAAATTTTTATGTTTATTGTAAGCTATAGTAAGGATTTGGATCTGGAAAGTTTCTTTCATTTTCATAGTCATCTCTTTAGTTTACATATACTCTATGGGGCACACAACTCTTTTGAGTAAATACATGCAAGGGGATTATTCAGATATTTCTTGGTGATTGATAAATTTATTCTTTAAATTTTTTTACATAGCAATAAGGTGAATAAATTTGTTTTGGAGCTTGTATCTATTTGACAGTGTCATTGTGCAAGTAGATTTGTTCTTTCGTGAGAACATCAAGTTTTAAATATTGTACCATATTCTTTTGGTCCTAATGATTCATATTTTCATTTGGCTATTTGATTATTTCAATTACTTGAACATAATATTGTCATCATTAGTCAAACTAAGTTTATTAGTTGAGTTTTATTTGTTAAGCCATACACGCAGAAGTTTATCTTGAAGAAAGTGTTAATTAAACAAGAACAAGCTATTAACAAATATGTATTTTCAAGGTGATCTTTTCATTTATGCACAAGAGTTAAACATTTTCTTTGATAGTTGATAAAGTGTTCATATTATCTTGACATCTATGCATTATTTAAGGAGAGTGTGATGAGTTTGGAGGTTTTATCTTAATTCAAGCAAGGTTTCATTCCACAATATTTGAGTTTGGGATTGTTGCACATAGTGTTTTATTTCTCTAGTGTAGGAATAGAGCACAGGAATTGTTCTGTCTTACCAATTACATTAACAAAGTGTAGGAGCTATTTTGTCTTTTCCAGTACATGAAATAAGTGGAGGAATAGATTAGTTTCGAAAAGTCCCTTTGTTTTGAAATGATTGAGCTTAAATGGTTTGGAATTAATTGTGGGGTTTTTTGTTTTTGAAATATTTCTTTCCAAGTATATATGATTATATATTTTGAGTGAAAATTGAGTCTCTAGAGTGGTGTGGTGTCATTTTTTTGATAGTATAGGAATAGAACTACAATTATTCCTTTACAATTGTTCCTTTTTCACCTGAGTGATTTAATTGCGGGGATAGAAATAGACATTACAAAATTGATCTAGAATCCTTGTAATTTCCTTTGCTACGACTTGAAGTATACAAAGCCCTAAATTTATAATTAAGTGTTGAGGAATTGAAGTTCAATTCCATTTCACATCATTGTGTCAATCACCTATTCAACGAGGTTAGGAACACTGAGGACAAGAGCCCAAGGAAGGAGATCCTAGCATAAGCAAACACTCTCAAAGCCCAAATACAACATATTGAAGATGAGTCAGCGAGAACCATGAAAATAATTTGGGAACATTGGCCGCCAACATAGACACATTTGGAAACACTACAACAACTCAATAACAAAAAAGATGCACAGTGGAATTATTTGTTGATGGCATGACCATCCCAACCTACGTCCGACACTACAAATCAATTCCTTGATGAAGCAACTACCCCCACAGGCATATCGCAGGAAGTGCTCAATTCTTACAATTAGTTTAGAAATGATTCCATCGAGTCTTTTCCTAAGTTGGGGCCTTTGTTTGAAGAAACTAGAGAAGGGGAATCAATGCAGGAAGCAACAACAAAAATGCCAAAATAGGAGCATCAATAGCATCAACAATGTTGGCAAGGGATTGAATTAGGGATGAGTCAATGAACTATGGTCAAGGCTTGTTGATGTCTTCATTTCAAGGAACTAAGGAATTTGGATGAAAAAATAGAAGGCTGATGACATGTTGTGAAGATAGCCATTGGAAGTTGTGGGGGAGACAACCGTAAAGGACAAAGGAACTCACTAACGAATGACATTTGTGGAGGAAATACAGAAAGGCGAAGTCACATCTGAATAGAAAAGAATAATGAAAGTTGAGGAATAGAAGAAGTCGAGAAAGGAAGAAGCCAGTCCCTCAAGGAAGAACTGGAAGTCCAGGAAGTCGTTGAAAGATAAATAAGGTTGAGCAAAAAGGAAGAGGAAGAGGGAGAGTACTGGGATGTTGTTGTGAAGCTGGTTGAGCCGCACTATGTCTTATTTTTTATACGACAATGTATTGATCTACCCTATAAGTCTACACTATTTAGAAGAGGATATCAAACCATATGTAATGAGATTATTGCATGGGTTTATGAGAAAGAGGTCTTATTGGGATAACTATGTATTAAATGGATGATTACTCGATTCTCTAAAAATAATAATATGTTTGTATCCATATAGTATTTCCTTTATGAGTATTCCTGACTTGTTTTGGTCATGCCTTTGTTTTATATAACTCAATTTTCTTTTATTATTGCATCTTTGATGTGATTCCTCCTGATACTAGATTCTAATCCTTATCTGACTAAGGTCATGACATACCTCGGGTGAGACTTCTTACCTTTCATAGGTAAGGTGAAAATGTTAGCATTGTGCTAGACGACAATGGAGCTTTTTTGGACCCTGTACCTGAACCCAGGGTCTTTGCCCTATTATTATTTTTGCGCCAACATGGAGGAAAATGAGTTTTCAGTATTTGCAGATATTTATGTATGGTTGATATTTTCAATACCACAATGAGTAGTGTTATAAAGATACAATAAGTGGTATGATTTTCATGTTGTCATTTTTGTCAGGATGGAAGTTTTCTTTTGAGTATGTTTTTCATTGTAAATACTCCAACGAGCTTGGTTATAAACCTCCATGGGAAGTATGTTTTGATTTTGAGTGGTTTTCTTGGTTGTAGGTGTCATAAAACATCTATGATGTTGTTCCCCTAAGGGGCAGGGGTCTGTAAAAACCTTGGGTGAAAATTTCATGTAATAAAGTTAATAAAGGAAAAATAAGTACAAGGTCATGCGACATGTATTCCAAGTTGAATCTTGGGAAAACCATCATAGTTGGCATCACTTTTTGTTTATCATGGCTAAGGGAAATTGGAAAATGTAATGGAAAAGGCTTTGAAATGGAAAAAATGTATTTTCAACATTATTTTTGAAAATAAAGGAAAATAGGAGAAAAGGAAGGTGAAAGGTCACATGTTGCATGTGAGGAGGAAATTGAAGGGAAATAAAGGAAAAATGAAGAAATTAGAGGCGTCAATAATGGAAATGATTCAAAGGATCAATTCACAGCTTTCGGTTGGTTAGCATTTTGTCAGTTTAGTTTTGGAATTGGTTTCAAAGAGAAGAAGAGCACCAAGAGGAGAACGAAATAAGGAAAGCATATAAAGGACAAGGAAAGCAATGACCAAGCAAGGAAAATGTTGGATCAAGTGGCTTCAATGGGAATACTTGTAGGTAACAGGTTGCTTGCATTAATTCCTTGTTCGTTTTTGCATGCACGGTATATGAATGTGTGTATTTGGCTCATTTGTTGTCATTGGCATGGATTTTATCAGGTTTTGACACTGGTTTCCACCTTTCCTTTCCATTTCTGGATGGCCATGGTGTGATGGGATTATTTCTTGTTTGAGCATAGGATTGATGGAAGTTTTTGGATCCAAGTAAGGTGGTCTTAGGAAAGTCCCAAGGGTTGGGGGTAAATATGGTGTTTTAGGGGAAACTCTCAATAGGTGGGTGGAGACAGGAAAACTCCTCAAGGGGTGGTGGAGGAATTCTGAGGCATCCAAGCTTGGGTTAGTTTTGTGGTCTTAGGAACGGCTTAGGTGAGATCATGGTATGGTGATGATGGAGGTGGTTTAACCTATGGATTCCCTTGTTTTTTTATGGATTTTTTTATCCCATGAGATCCCACTTTCAAGCTTGGAATATGGCATGGGGGTGGCTGGCTGAAAGTAAGATTTGTTTCAACCAATCTATGGTTGGGTGGTACGTGGAAGTCCTGACTTGGTTGGAATTTGCATATGGTTAGTAATAAAAAATTTCCTATTGTATTTGATGAGTAATTATAATTTTTATTATGTGGTTTTAATGGTTGTTATACCATTGTTATCTACTTGGTTATATGTTGGTTATATGAATCATTATATGACAGATCTAAGTATGGATCTTAACATATTTTAATTAATGAATGTCTAGTTAATGCGTTCAAGACCTAAATTTCATTATCGAAACTATTGTGAGATGGAATTTTTCCTTCTTGTCAAACCTCAGATAATTTTCAGATCCCTATGTTCATATATGCATTTATGACTTGTAGTTTGCATGTTCATTGTGTGTTTGAAAAAACTCCTATCCTAGTTTAGAGGGGTCGGGTTAATTAATTTTTAATGTTTTTGGTTTAGAAGCTTTTTTTCAATGTTATTTATCATTTCTGGAAGTTTCATTAAGTTATAGGTAGAGACATAGGTCCTAGCCCTGAAAAAGTGGTTCATAATTTGGGGCCACTAGCACAAATATAACTAGGAAGTACTATAGCTGCACCCTTGCAATGGTTATGCATGTGACTGAAGACTTTCAGTCACATGGATGTAGCCTTTTTCATCTGAATAAGATCCCAGGTCATTGAAAAAGAGATTTAGCTCAGGGGTTGGACCCCTCGAGGGTTTGGGTAGCTCTTGGAGGTCCTGTAGCACCTAAGGGAGGTCAATAAAGTCTTAAATTTTCGACTCCATTTTTTTAAGGTCATATATAAGGTTTATTCTTATCATAGTTATCCTCAACTCATGTTTACCCCAGGAACTAGTGAAAGTGGGTAAATATGGGGTGCAGTGGGTTATAGAGAATGTGAGGAAGGAGAGAAATTTTTCGAGTAAGGTTTCAGTTGGTTGGATAAGGCCAAGTTGCCATCAATGACAAAGGGGGGTATTTTTGACATTAATGTGTGTTTTATTGTTAGAGATGTGTTCTGGGTTGGAATTGATGTCAACCTACTAGCTTGGGTTGCAGGCGAGTTCGTTAACACTTGTATGGTTGGTTATAGGTGGATTTTACATGGATGATGTGTCACATTGTTTTTTGCATGTATACTAGCATGGAGATTTGAGGATGGAGCTTGTATTTGTCGGTGTTGCATATATAGTGTGAGAAGAGGTTGTCATGGTCCTCATGATCATGTTGTTGTGATCATGATGGATGGTAGTGCGTTGCATTGGTTTGGAGGTTTTTCCACTATGGTCAGTTCTGTAGAGGTGTTGCATGTTTAATAGAGTTGTGTTGGAGAGGTGATGACCTACTTGATTATGTTGATTGATCATGTTGTTGCATACACGTGTTGGTTCCTGTGACAGGAGTTAGAGTTGAGGACTTTGGCAAATTAGGTATCTATGTCCCAGATCATGTCCTTGTGTTGATGATATGATACATCAAGCTGGGAGAGAATATACAAGTATTGGATGATGCTTGAGTTGGTTGTATAGGTGTTGGAGTATGTCTGACATATTCTAGAGTTTCATACTGATGGAAGAGTTCTTGTGGAGAAGGTTGATGGCCTAGGTGTTAGTGTATTTGTTGGTTGGAATTCAATTCAACCCAACCTGAATTGTAATCATGATGGGGATGTGGTAGTGACTTGGTGAAGTTTTGCATAGCTACGAGTGGCTTCCATATGTCCTACAGAAGATTGTAAAGCTTTTTAAGAATCCTGTGCAGGATTTGAGGTGATTTAGTTGGCTTTCTCCCATCCTTTACCCCAAGCACACCCATTTAGTCTTGTGTGTGTGGTTGAAAGGCTCCAAACACATGGAGACAAGCCTGTGTGTGCAGTTGCAACCAAGTTTCATCATATTTGTGGGTGCATATATGACTAGAACTAGAAATACCTCTGGATTCCTCACACATATAGGAGTGGAGTGGGAGATTCGACAAAACAAGTATTGAGAAAAAATTTCTTCATAGTCCAATGGGCATTAGGCAAGGCTTCTTGGCCGTGGTGGCTTCCAGGCAATGGGTGTTCGCAGATTTGTGAGATGAAGATCATAGTTACTTACAAATAGTTGCCAATTGTAAACTCTATGTAATGATTTTGTTGACAGATCATAAAATGTATTGAGAAATGCAACAACAATAAGGGTGGTTTTTGAATTGGAGGTGGTTTTTCACTAGATATATTTTGTTCCTACGTGATGTGATGATTTTTATATGATTGTGAATTTTTACTTCATATATTATGGCTCTCATGCGTTGGCTTTTGTTGAAGTTGCATGTTCGTATCTATTGCTTATATGTTAAGTTATGAATTGTTGAATATATTAGAGAAAGATTTTTAAATTTTTGTAATTGTTATCACTACTTATTTACCCCCCATCTCAGTAGTGACCCTAGTTTCAACAATTGGTATTAGAATTAAAGGTATTTAGTTTGAATCAAACCCGGCTCATGTCAAGGGAATATTTTTGGACATTGGATGAACAAGAGCACCCGTTGTGTGTTTCACAACATGTGCTTAATTGCCTCTTGTGGACTCGTTAATTCTAGTGATGCGTCCATTTACTAACAAATGTGGGTTTTTTTGCTATGAAAATCGTGATTCGAATAGTATTGATTTCACATTTGAATAAATATTAATATCACATTGAATTATGCTACAATCAATTCCTATAATCTTCTCATAAGACCAAGTGAAGAAATTATGAAACTCTTTAAAAATATTAATGTAGGTTGTGATCTCATGAGAACAACCAGCCCCGAGATAGATATTTTTCAGCAAAATCAATGTTTTTTGAGATGTTAGCTAGTATAATATCGAAATGTTAGCCATATTCGCTTTTGCATGCACAAAAGTTAGTAAAAAATGTTTTGCAGAACTATTTTCACCTACTACTGTGATCAACTAGAATTGGCTTGAATATACTCTTTCTATCTCAGGAAGGAATTAAGTTCTACGGTGTAAATTTTCCTTGGGTTTTTCAAGACCCATCCTGGCTTATAATATATATTGATTATGTGGTAAAACAATTTCTAAGAAATCCATTGAAACAATAGAGTTTCTCGCACAAATGGGAATATTGTCAAGATTTAACTCCTTGAGGAGAGAAGGAATTGGATTAGATATATAGCTTCATTAACAATATCTTGATATGGTAACTCAACATGAGAGAAAGGAAAAAAAATTCTATAATGTTGACCTTCTCCAATTTTGGTTGTAAGAGAAGGAAACATGTAGGGATCCTCAAAATACAATGTGAAAAAATGATAAACTCAACAAACCATTATAGTAGAAGTGGAAATGGTGTTCACATGAGCTCTTGGAGATGTGAAGCCAAAAATACCCATAAGTGAAGGATACACACCAACACCCAAATTATCCATAGACCTATTGGAGTTATCTACCTTTGGGATGGTCAAATATATGGAAGCATTTGGATTTATATGGTAAAATGAAAATCATTAGAAAAAAATTTCAGCCTAAAAGTTGCCTCCCGAGGAGAAGTAATAAAATAATAGGAAAATAGTAAAATAATAGTTATGAATTGGTAGTAAATCTAACTAAGGGATTCAATTTGATCTTATAATGTACTAAGACAAGATACTGAATCCTTCTACAATTTTTGGAAACAAAACACGATCGCAAATTCAGATAACATGAAGAAAGAAATTATCAATCTCACAACGCAAGATGTATCAGGGGAAAGAAACTATTCAAAACCCCTATATCTATATCTTTCATATGTTCAATATCATGAAACAATACAATTTTATTCCTCACACTAAGAAACCTCTGCACTCTAGTGACTGTCTCACTCTGATCCTGCCAGAATTCGGCTTGGAATCTAAGAAAAATCGGCCAAGTATTTAACCTTTTTATTGCCTCTTCTTAGCCCACCTTTATTATGCATTCTTGGGCTAATTGAGCCCCTATTAATTACGAAAATATCGATTAATGATTTTCCAATCTTTCAAGGCCTTCCTGATGACCTCATGCATGACCTGTGCAATTCTCTAATAGTACAACTCATAGATATTTTCCCTTTAACCTTAGTCTCAACTGGGCCTTTCTTAGAACTGACATGCAACAACTATTTATAGTGAATCATCAGTTAATTGATTTATCCCTCATTTTAAATCAATATTTAATTCAATGGACCTATCTCTAGCTCATCTCTCAAGTATAACTAGTTAAATTGATTTTAAATCAATTAATTAATTTAACTAATTACAACTCACAAATAATTGTAATTGGACCCCCTAAAAATAAGAAATTAATATACATGCCTCCTCTTTGACCTCTAACTCAAATTTCCTAAGCTAATTAAGCCTTCCTGACTGATTTAACTATTAGAAGTTGTCATGAGATGAAATCATAATTTTTTCTTCTGATTTAACTATTAGAAGTTGTCATGAGATGAAATCATAAATTTTTCTTCTAATTTAATTAAAGGAAAATTAAATTAGAAGCCTCATCTGGTGCCATTTTCTAGATTCCATTTCTACTTTCCATTTTCATTATTTCTGGTTTAAAATTTTAACACTCCCTCTCAACAAGAAAGTAATTCAATATATCATGATCTAGTACCTTTGGAATGTTCTGAATCTGACACTTCTCTAGTGTTGTTTGTTCCCACAACTCCTAAAATTGAATAGCCTCCAAAAAATTGAATTAGTATGATGCATCTATCATCAAAGTCTCTTACTGCTATCGATTATTGTACTGTCTACTGAAATATCTCCACATTTGTTGACTCTGCATCTATACCCTCTGCACTACTACCAACTCTGATGTGCGCTCCAGTATCTGACATTTGTCACTCTCATTTTTGTCTTCATGACATCTGTCACTCTCATTTTTGTCTTCCTGACATCTGACTACATCAATCTTACTAATGATTCATGCTACTGTGTATTGTTTGCGCCTAGTAGCCAGGTCCAATCCATGAGATAAGCCATATCGATGGATCCTACCAAAATTTATTCTCT
Source organism: Pinus albicaulis (assembly GCA_034641835.2). Lineage (NCBI taxonomy): Eukaryota > Viridiplantae > Streptophyta > Pinopsida > Pinales > Pinaceae > Pinus > Pinus albicaulis. The sequence continues at coordinate 969,137,241 of CM076572.1, forward strand.
TGGGATTATGTATGCATATCACCTGACCTTTCACCTGGAGGTATGGATGCATGTGCTCCTTCAGCCCATCTAGCTCAGAATTTCCCCCTCTTGGAGGTATCTGCTTGAGTGGACACATCCACTCATTCTCCTTTATACTTTTCCAATTTTTGTTGCTCCACAACCTTGTGAGACTACTTCTTAGGCTACATGTTGAGAGGTAATGTGTGCTCCCTCTAAACCACCAAGTCACTAACCTCTGCTTTGCTCCTCAAAGCTTTGCATGTATCTTATACCTCAATTGCATACAAATTCTTGACTCGTGCACACAAAAATTGTCCCGCCATCACAAAATTTTATTAAAATAGAGCTAATATAAAATCGATGATATCTCCCTCATCCAAAATTTGATTCAAACCAATCTATTTTTCAAATTTGGGTATTTTTTCGCAAGGAATCCAGATCTGCTATTTTTTTTTAACATTTTGAACAACTTTTTTTAGATTTTCTGTGCAAACTTTCCACCAAAAAATTTCTTGCTCTGATCCCATATAGAAAATATAACAAAGGAATTCAATCTGATCTTCATTAGAGGAAATTTTAGTCTAAAAGTGGCCTCCTAAGGAAAAATCAAGAAATTAATAAAAATTGTCATGTAGACATTTTTTTATTTTAATTTACTTTTATCTATGTTCCATAATATTTATTAGCACAAGATTCAATAAAATTTTGTAATATATTATTTCTAATTTTTTACTTTTATCGAAATCCCTAAATATATAGCACTTTTATTAAAATAACTAACTAACTAACTAACTAACTATATATATATATATATATATATATATATATATAACAATTTGTTTTATTTTTATTTTTAACTATATTGTCTATTGAAGCCACAATTTCCCCGGAAATATATTTTTTTGTGAGAATCCGGTAATGTTTCCTTTCTAGAATAAGTATTTTTAACTATTTAATTATTTTATATTTAATTATATTTAAATATTTTATATTTAGCTATATTTAACTATTTAACTATTTTATATTTAATTATATATTTTAAATTTTTGGCTGGAATTGGTGATTTGTCATTTTTGGAATATTTTTTTAACTATTTTATATTTAACTATATTTAACTATCTTATATTTAACTATATATTTTATATTTTTGGCTGGAATCGGTAATTTTTCCTTTCTGGAATAAGTTCTTTAACTATTTAACTATATTTTATTTTTAACGATTTAATAAATTTATATTTTACATTTTATATTAAACTACCTTTTAATTATTTAACTTTTTGATATTTAACTATAATTTTATTTTATTTTAAATTATTTAACTATAATTATCTATAGTTATATTTTATATTTAATTGTTTATATATATTTTATATTTAACTAAATTTTTTGGTGTTTTTTTGGCCATGATTATTAATGTCAAATGGGCCCATATTTTAATTTATATTTTTTCACTAATATCAAAGTTTACATTGTATTAATAAATCTTTCAATATTCTATTTCACATGTGTTAGGTAGGTAAATAACATTATTAAAATATTTCAAGAATACCCAAATTAATAATAAAATATTTGATCGATACATAAACGAATAATAAAATATTTCATGGATGCCAAATATAAACAATTTAAAATTATTTAGGACATGTACCTCTTTTTAAATTTAAAATATTTTTCTTGGTTTACATATTATATTAAAATAAATCTTTCGGGAAATCACATGAGAGATTTTAGAACTGATGTGTTTCGAACTACTGAATGTAGTTCATCATCAGGATAATGACATGGAAAGTATGTGAAATTTTCATGGTCACTTTTAGGCTAAAATTTCGTCTAATAATAATGTACTAAAACGAGATATTGAATCCTTCTACAATTTACAGAAACAAAACACAATTGAACAATCACATAACATGAAAGAGAAATAAATTATCAATCACACAATACAATATGTATTTGGATGAAGAAACTGTTCAAAACCCCTCTATCTATATATTTCATATGCTCAAGTATTTAACTCACTCAAGTAACTGGACCCCCTAAAAATATGAAATTACTCTACATGCCTCCTCTTTGACCTCTAACTCGAATTTCCTAAGATAACTAAGTATTCCTGACTCAGTTAACTAATACAAGTCGTCATGAGATGAAATTTTTTTTTTTTTTCTAATTTGATTAATGGAAAAATAAATCAGAAGCCTCATATGGTGCCATTTTCTGCATTCCATTTCTGGTTACGATTTTCACTGTTTCTTATTGCAAATTTGAATATAATTTTGGGGTGAAAAAAATAAAACTACTTTTTTTTCATTGTATTTTTGGATTATCTCCTTATCGTTTTACTCAAACTTCAAGTATAGATACTCTTTGGATGTGGAATTTAATTCCACATCCAACGAGTATCCATTATGCATACTTTTGAGAAGACCCACATTGATAAACTATTAAGATACATTAAAAACATATGCATAATGGGTACTTGTTTGACACATAATTTAATTTTCCATCCAACAAGTGTATACACTTGAAATTTGAGTAAACCTATAAAGAGATAAGCAAAAATACAATTGAAAAAAGTAGTTTTTTTTTTTTTCCCTCCAAAATATTTACATGTACCTCTTTTTAAATTTAAAGGTCTTTGATTGGTTTACATATTACGTCCATGAAACTTTCATGGACACTTTTACAGTGAAATTTCCTCTAATGTGATGTATAGTTACAAATTTTCCTTCACGAGGAAAGAATAATACACAAAATAGTACAAAAAAATTTCTTGTACGGTATAGACCCAATTTCATCCAAAGAGTATATTGTAGTTTATATTGGCATCTGTTACCTCCACTTCAATAGAAGTGGTCCTCTGCCCCAAATTTAACATTAAAAGTAAAGATAATCCCATGAGGCCTATGGGAAATGACCATAGAATGTGTTAATAATAGCCTGTTGTTGGAAATATTGTTTCCAATAATGTCGAAGATAGGGGGGGCTACTTATGTCGTATATTAAGATTGGAAAATGAGTATTGTTATAAATATTATTTTTGGACATTTGATGCCCCATTTGGATACCCAATTATTTAAGTTATTTTACTCTAATTATGTAGCTCCAATGGGATCACAATATATATGGTTGGAAATATTTTTTTGATACCTTTCTAGTGGTATATTGTTTTTATACCTTTCTAGTCCCTCTAATTCTATAGTAATAAGGAGATATGAAATATTTTGTGAATATTACCCAACCAAAGTACAAACAAGGCAACCCAACTACTTTTACAAGTAATCCCCATACATGAATGTAAAGCCACTATAAATAATAGGAATCTGATTTATTTTCTATATAATTCAAGAAAAAAATATATCTAAGGTTGCAAGAGGAGTTGAGTAATAACTTTTGGGCTAATCCTTGGAGACTAAAGGTGGAAGAAAAATGTGATTTATAGGGTGAATGAGTCATTTGGAAATTTTCTCTATAACACATCTTATGTAACGTTTTAGAACATGAAATTTGGAGGATACATACAAAACATCTTCACATACCCATTGTTAAAGTTTCAAATATTGATTCAGTTGGAGATATGGTCTAGCAAAATTACACTTCGTAATGCTCCGAAAATCATCTTCAAACAAGTTAGCTTGGAATTTTCATTATAAATTTTTCCTTGCATTTTTTCAGACCATGAAACTTGGAGTATATAGGGAAAAGATAATCATTTAATTATGGTTAAATATATAGACCTTAGCTATGTATAAATTTAGATGTATCCTTTGAGGAATCTAGCCTTATTGAATGCTCTTGAAATTTTCTTCAAACAGAACGATTTTGTATTTTTGCTCTATATTTATTATTTTGATCTATCAAGATTGGAAATTTGGAGGAGAAAAGTAAGAAATCTCAAGGTAAATGTGGTAGATATTTCAGATCTTGTTTCGCTACAATTTCAAAGTTATGATTTGAGGAATTTAGTGTTCCTCAATACTCATGAAACATGCTTCAAATAAGTTAGCATGCCACTTTTTCTATAAATTTCTTTCTCATGTCTTCGACTATGAACATTGGATGACATATATATGATATTGATAGGTATCTATGGTAGAAATTTCAGAAACAAATTTGAAAAACTAGATACATGTCATCTCACTACAAGGAAAAGACCCTCTAGTGGATGTTTTTGATGAACCCCTTATAAAAATACCCAAGACATCCGTTTCTAGCGGAAGTTACTAGAAGAGGTTGGCAGGCAGAGGTTTTTGCGATTTCTTTTTTGTCCTGTGCACTTATCATTGTTAACTGCACTGGTGCGTTCAACAAGAGAAAGCACCGGTGCACACAAAACATTGGCACACCGGACACCATGCGCTCCATACATACCTGCTCGGTGTGTCATATTATTGTAATGCATTGGTTCTTTATAACCCTTCTGCATCGGTGCCTCATAAAAAAGCACGCCAAAACAAATATCTCCTAGTGCGGTTTTAAGCAACTACACCGATGCACCCATAAAACCCTGTGCACCGGAACATGATTAAATAAAAAAAAAAATTACGGCCAAAAAAACGCATTTTTCACTTTTCTTGGTGCTTTAGATCTCTCAAGCATCGATGCAATTTATCCTTGTCTGAGCCACCCTGACATCAGTGTTCCCTTTACACCCATTGCACGCACTGCTACTGTGCATTCCCCACCAATCTCCAGCTTGAATTTTGCAAAATGGTGGGAAATTTTTCTTTTTCAAATTCTACAGCCAATATGCCTCATCGACTGCCAAATGTACAAGTATTTTTCTTTTTTTTCCATATTTAAGCCTTTTAGCGGATTAGAATTTCAAATAACCTTAAAATTAACCATTTAAAATAAAAAACAATTTTTCGCATGGTGCGCTCGAGTCATTCGGCTCACAATAGTTTGTGGTGTTGCCGGTAAATTTACAAGCCACACTACAGCCAGTGCCAATGGTATCTGCACTGGTTGCAGGGCGGTACCAATAGGCGTACCTTTTTATTTTAAAATTTTAAAAAAAGTGTTGCGCAATTTTTTACCCAGCTGCACCATTGACCATGTGGAATAGCGGCAATGTGGCGCGTTGACTTAAATATACACCACGGGGTGGGTAATGTTGTCAGTGCACTGCATTCCTCATTTTGACAGGTTCAACGGTGCGGCCTTGTAAACCGGTGCTAACGATATCCGCATCAGTTCTGGGGCAGTATTGAAGGCGCACCGTGTTATTTTAAAAGTTTTAAAAAAATGTGGTGCATTCGATTACCCGACTACACCATTGACCAAGTGGACTAACGACAACGCAGTGTGTTGACTAAATATCTGCCTCGGGTCAAGTATTTTTTTTAGTGCACCGCATTCCGTATTTCAACAGGGTCAACGGTGCGCCCTGGTAAAATACTGCACTGTTGACTATGTAATGATGGTAGGAGGTCGGTCTATTGACTTAACTATATGCCCTGGGGTGTAAATTTTAGTCAATGCACCACACTCCTGACACCATACATAGTCAACAGTGCACTGCAAATTTTCAGGAGCATTGCCATCAGTGCACTCCATAAAATGATGCACCGGGACCAGTGCATGCCTGTTTTTTTGGGCGAACCAATTGTTTTTTTTGTTTTTCCAAAAAAAATTATATGTATATTTCTAAAAACATGTCTCATTTAATAAAAAAAATGTATTTAATATGTCCATCATTTAGAGACATGAAAGGAGAGAAGAGGGGGAACAATAGCAACAACAAGAGGACCAGTATAACATGGTTCACCTGTGGGAGGCATGAGAGAGGGAGAGAGATGCATACCCTATCCCTATTATAATAGCTCCCTGAGGGCTCCTAAGGCAGGTAGGCCTCCTCAAGTTCTATGAAGAGGCTACTTCCCTAAAGGGCCATGGTTTTTTTTTGAGATATCTTATCCACAGGTGGAATTCCCACTGACAGGATTTACGGGTTGGTCACCATTGGTACATGCCCACTCAGGAGGATATATATTTCATTATAGGGCTATCGAGGAGCGGGGTGGATTTTCCCTTGTTCCCAGAGGTTCCAGCTGGCTATGTATCAGGGAGTCAGTTAGTGTACTCCCAGAGATACATTGAAGCAGATATATTGTCTCCTTCAGATTTTTCAGGTCTCCAGAGGTCACTTACGTATTGGTGTATTTTGTAGTCAGGAGGTGAGGTACCTCTCACTTCTAATTTCAACCATCTCACACAACACCAGTGACGGGAAACACATTAGTTTCTCACTTATATATTATGTTAATTCTTTAGTACATGAGCCACTAATTGTCAGGTGGTCTGCCTTTTCTTGCGACAGTTCTATACAACCTTAGATAGATGTCGTGCTCATGCACAAGGGAGGGTAAACTTCCCTTTTTCTCTAGAGATTTTTTGTTTATTTTTTGAGAGGTTTCCAGAGACGAGTCTTACTTTTGTTTAGCAGCCTCAAAGGCCAATTTTCGAGGCACATACACACATGTGGGGGTAGATGATGCCTAAGAGGGGTGAGACTGTGTTTCCAGCGAGGATATCGAATGATGCACTAGAATTGCTAGCCAGTGTTGACGAGCAACCCTTCATTATGGTCCCCTGTCCTTATGCGATTTTGGATTGGCGAGGGTGTGACAACATCCTCTTCACAGCTGATGAGCCGTTGGATGATAGAGGTAATATTACTGTTTTATTTAAATTTATTCTAACATGTTATTTAAATTGGTTTTATTAAATTATGTAATGAAATTGTCTAATTATTGTTGTGTACTTGTATATATTTTCCAAACATTGGGTATTTTGATGGCGAGGATATTCCAACACCACCACATGATCCAGATGTGGATCCTAATGATGATCAGGGCATGCCAGATGCTAAGGATCATCAGGAGGTCGGTGCAGAGAGACTTGCTCCTGTTATTGCATCGGTACTGCATTTTGCTAGGCACGGTCAACTTGATAATAGATACAGGATGGAGTTGGGTGACCAACTCTTTGCATTGATTTTTGAGGCAGGCATCAGGCCTACTAATATGAGAGACATATAGGCTGATGGTAGGTTTTTACATATGTGGAGAGGCATGCCGCGTGACATGTATAGCTTGATGCGGCATGTCGTAGGAGCTACAACCTTAGTTGCGCGGCTGAGGAGGACCATTGCATGTTATAGGCATGGTTGAGATGTAGCACATGATCGACAGTCTGCGAGCAAGGACTCATCATCTAATGATCGTTCACCTCGCGCAACGCTAGATTAGAAACCTCCACTAGCATCAAGTAGCAGTCATCATGGAGAGCAGGCTGGACCATCAGTCACGTCCAATCAGCAGCCTGTACCATCCAGCAGTACTCATGATCATGAGCAGGCTCAACCATCAAATGTCTTGGCTACACCATTCACTCAGAAGGCCTCTACTAGTACTTCTATTAATGATGTACCACCAGCTGATCCATGACATTTATATTATAGTTGTATATTTTTGACATTATCATATATATATATATATATATATATATATATGGTCCATGTACTTTATGTTCATGTTGCAGTTGTACTTAATTTACATGTTGGTGATCATCATGATGTGTATATTGTTAGGTCATGTATGATATGTACTTCATTTAATGTGACGCTTGTAGATAGATGTGTATGTGATAGCAGTTATTTCACATGGGATGTATATTCGATTTTTGTGTTGTGATGATGTTAATATATAATGCTAATTGTGTTTAGTTATATGATCATGATCATGATGATATTAGCGATTTTAAATGTGTTTTGTAGTCAAATATGATTTTTGTATGATGGTTATCATGAACATGATGTTTATTAACTAATTAAATACTAAATGACTATGATATTGTAAAATTGTAATATTTGTAATTCTAATTGTATGTAAAATTCTAAAATTGTAATTGTAATGGTATATATGTAAATTTGTAAATTTTTAATTTTAATTGTAATTTTTTAATTTGTAAAATTGTAATTGTATATATGTAAAATTCTAAAATTGTAATTGTAATTCTATGTAAAATATTTGTAAAATTTTAATTGTATTACTGTGAATTGATTGTAATTGTAATTGTAGTTGTAAGTAAAATTAATTGTAATTTTAATAGTAATTGTATGTGAAATTGTAAAATTGTAATTGTAATTGTAATTCTTATTCTAATTCTAATTTTAATTGTAATTGTGTGTAAAATATTTGTAAAATTTTAACTGAATTAATGTGAAAATTTTAATTGTATTAATGTGAAATGATTTTATTAAAATTTTTAAATTTGTAAATTTGTAAAATTTTAAATAATTGTAAAATAATAAATCTAGAATAATATGAAATATTGTAACATAATAAAGTTTAGAAAATAATGCAAATAAATTCATGTACTTTAGAATTATCATTATTTTATTATGATCTTAGATACAAAAAAAGAACTAATTTATACAGTACGCCATTGGTTTTTAGATCAACATAATTGCAAATTATCAAGTGAAATATTGATTTTAACATCAACACGATGCAAATTACCAATTAATTCAAAATGCATATTATAATGTTTTGAAAAACACATGTTAAAAAGTATAAATATTGACGAAATAACACATGTACCATATCACTCTCAGTTCTCATGATCACCCTCATTATCTTCCAGCTCGCATGGCATGATAACACTATTGTTCTCAAAAATATGTTTTGATCTACGGTCATGTGTCAATACGAACCACCAATCCCTATCTAACGCATCTGGGTAAAAGAAAACTTGGTTGTAGTGTTTGGGGAAAACATAGGCCTCCTTAGCTTCATCCCACATCTTTCTAGAGTTCATACATATCATCCTACTATCGTGATCTTCCTTTACATTATTCCGATCAAAGGTGTCCCACCACTTGCACCTAAAAATAACACATTGGAAAGAAGAGAAATCCACTTCAATGATCTCTTGTATCTTTCCGACATAACCTAACGTCCCTCGTACTAGGTTTTGATCATGGTGTCTAGATCGACTAGATTGATCGAGCTCGACTTCCACTCCATAGTCTTGTGTGATGTTTCCAGCATCGACATTTTTTGTGCGAAAATGGTGTCCATATGCCCACATAGATGGGAACAAATGCACCTATTATAAAAAAGTTTAAAAAATCATAGTTTCATGTGTCTTATAATATAAAATATATATGTTTTATAAGTTTCAAATTTACATATAAATTAAAATATTATTACCTAGTTGTTGCACCCAATCCCTAGGTCTAGCGCATCCTTTTTAGCACGCGGGTAACGATCAGTTGCACTGTATTTCTCTCTGACTTGGTTAGAAACCCAACTGTTGGGGCATATTTTCTTTTAAATGATCGGGCTAATGTAAACTTCTACCATTTAACCATCTGAATTCTTTCTTGTCACTATCCCATTTCATCCTCTTTTGTTCGTACAATGCGACCCATGTTTGTGTCGCTTCAGAATTGTAAAGAACAGAATTATTGATTTATTCAATTTCTGCATTTGCTGATGAAATAAAATGGACATTATATAGTACTTAGAGATCAAAATATACATTATATTGAAATTAAACATAAATATTAACTTTGTGTAAATTTGAGAAATTATAAGTCGCTTACTCTTTATCGAGCGCTTTTTTCAACTCGTTTGGAGAAACCCCCCTTCTCTTTTGTCTTCATCCCTTTCATCATCCCAAATTATCACACATGGTTTGTTTTCCATCTACTTGATGTACTCACTAGTATAATAGAAAGATTCATACAATATGTACCACTCTACCATAGAACCCTCGGGTTTTTCCATTTGCGAACAAAACCTTTCAATTTCTGCATGTACCTCCCTAAGAAGAACATCCAACGACAAGAGACCACCCCACCTAATTCAACGTCATCTACTAGGTGGATTAGAAGATGAACCTGTAAGTCCATGAAACTTGTTGGCAATTCCTTCTCAAACATACAAACAACCTCAACTATCTCTTGACACCACCGTGGAATTCTAGCCACATGAATATCCTTTGACGTAATCCAACATACAAATGGAGATAATTTAGATATGGCACATCCTAGGTCTTGAGGGAATTCATGTTTCACACACCCACGTGCGAACAAAGGATAACTACACTGCAAAGTTATAAACACATGCAATAATATATAAAATTAGTTGTTTTATGATCCCTACATGGGATAAAATTTATTAGTATAACAAATAATAAAATCATGCTTTTGAGATTATACATACTCTTAGAAGATTCAAATGGTCATGCGATTTCAACCCCGAATAATGGTCATCCACGGTGAAGTAGCGTCGTAGTGAAGGCCCGTATGAATTTGGCACCCTCACACCCATTCTAACTTCCTTTTCCAAAGAAATATCATATTTTTTTTAAATCCATGGGACATCACCTTCCTTGAAAAACCATGAATTAGAGGATCAATGTTTTCCTCTAATCCCATACCTTCTAATAGTCTTGGAAAATGTTTCTTTTTATTTTTTGAAGTAATCAGATCTTTCCTAATAGCCAATGTGTCACTTTGTTTTGATGGTATGTGCCTCCATAAATAAGATGAAATATTTTTAAATATATGCATAGGATCTAATAAGTGGGTAATCTTAAGATGCTCCCAATATGGGAGGTTATAAAAGATAGATTTCCTTTTCATCCCAATGGGAAATTTCTCAACATAGGTGTCGAAGAATTTTGGATCATCGAACATAGGCTCCCCATTTGAATCAAACATTTCTATGAACTCCATCTCCTCCCATTTCTCATATGCTCTAAGCCATTCATTTGGTCTCATTATTGGAGGGCATTGGGTTATCTCTCATTTACCATTGAAATCGGATGTTGCTCTTCTATAAAGGGTGTTCTTCTGGGAGGAATACCCTGGAGCAATCATACACTGGCTTTCGTAGGTCCTTGGACCATCTAGCTTTCAAAGAAGGTCCACAACATTTACATCCGAAATACTTTTTTGTTACAAGACCTGCGAGATTATTGTATACAATTAATATGCATGGAATGTTAAAGAATATCATGAAGATTAGAACAAATATTACAACGAATTGCATAACTAATATGTGAAAGAATATTGTTACGTATATAAACAAATCAATAAATTAAACAAGTAATTTACCAAAGCAAACTCCTAAGCCTGGATAATCATGTGTCGTGTAAGCACATATGCCATACAACGTAAAACTCCTCTCTATTGTGATGGGTCTTGATACATCATATACATTTATCACATCCCATAATTCCTTCAATTCATCTACTAGTGGTTGTCAGTAGACATCCATATTCTTCACTTGTCTTCTACCAGGGACTATGATAGCCAACATAATATGTTCATTCTTCACGAACAACCATGGGGGGGTATTTTTATTGATCACTACTACAGGCCAAACATAATAGTTGGTGTTCTGTAGGGAATATGGGTTGACACCATCCATGGCTATGCTGAGTCGTAGAATTCGTACTTCATCCTTGAATTTTTTAGAACATGTATCCTCTATATGCTTCATGGCTATTGAATCAGTTTGGATTCACATAACTCCCAACTCACTTCTATGTAAGGCATGTCATCCTTGCAACATAGCTAATTATTTGCAACAAATGAGCCTTTGAATCCTTGGGATTATAGGCATGTACCTCAATATCTTGAAAGGAGGACCAGTACGCAATTTACCCTTCATTTTTTATTTATCATACTTGTCATGGCCACATTTCAGGCACATCTCTTTGTTTTCATATTCTCCTCTATATAGAATACAATCATTTGGACATGCATGATATGATATGCACTCAACACCCAACATTTTCAACAATTTCTTTGCCTCTTAGCAGCTACCGGGCAAGACATTATCACTTGGAAGAACCTTATCTTTGAATCACCTGTAGTTGGTGATCATGCAAAAATATATTAATAAATGTAAATTAATTCCGACATAATTATTAATGTTCATAAAATTTACCATTTTTAATGTTCATTGTAGTGTACTGATTATATTTCAAATTTATATAAGGGAGTACTTTATGGTAACTTACCTCAAAATTTTCAAGAAACATGCATTCGATAAGCCAAATTTTTTTTTCAAGTTATACAGTAACATCCTTGTCCCCAACTGGGTATAATTTGACTGACCACCAGGTCCAAAGAGAGGGGTGGTGGAAGAAAATTTAAGGCTTTGGAAAAATGTGTCAGCGATATGAGAATCATCCCCTAGCTGATCATCATTTTAGAATGCATCTAACAAAATTGTCTCCATGGAAATCATATCCCTTAAGTAATCATCCATACCAAACTCTATTTGATTGCCTCCATTGCCAGCTTATGAAGAACTACTATTGTTGTATTCATTCCCAACTGGTGAATTTGGACGTAGCGGGAATTGAATCAGTGGTTCATTCAACCATTCTTGGTATCATTCCTCTCCAATTTTTTCTCTTAATTCAGTCTTCTCTCGATTGGACATTGTCGTGGGGTGCAAAATAAGATGGTAGGTAGGTCTCTCATCATCACTAGAATCCTAATAATTAAAAAAAAAAAAATGAACATGATTAGTACAAAATATATGATATCAATTAGTAACCACATTGACAATATTGCATGATTATAAATTGGTTTGACGTTGAAATAATTACATTAATCAATATATCAAAAAATTATAATTATTACGATGATTGTCCTAAGATTGTGGCTAGAAGATGAAATATTGTTACAATTGGTAGGCTGAAGCGGATGCCCATTTTCATCTACCAAATGTGCCTTGTGGTATGCAGCTCCTGATAAGAGCTTCTGACGTTTTGGAGTTGTTTGAATATTTTGTGCATATGAACTCGATGCTGACTTTGCATGAACCTGCAAATTTGTATACATGATAGATTTAATTAAGATGTGCATGATTGACATGAATAAAAGACATAAATTCAATTAGATAATGAAAATATAAATAAAATCTGAAGTAAATATTACATCTCGATATGGATAGGGAGAACTCCGTAATGGAATTTGAGAAATATTATGGAACGAGCTGGATTTTCAAGAATTGTCCATTCGATATAATTATGATATTTCCTCCTTGCATTTGAGAAAAATCAACATTAAATTTTTGTGCACACACCTAAAAGTAATTTCGGTGCCTTAAAAATGGACTTCTTGTTATCGGTGCTAATGTACATATCACCACACCGGTGCATTTTTATTACTACACACTGGTGTAGTGCTATTAAGTGACGCACCAGTGATGAATAACCACAAATAAAAAAAGTGCAACTCTATTTTATTTAAGTGAAAAAAAAGTGGTAAATTTAAATATGGCCGGAAAAATATTTTCAAAAATCTATTTTCATAAAAAAAATCTTTAAATACTAAACGCTTTTCATTATTTCACTATTTTTGCAAAAATCTTCAGCCAGAGATTTGCAGGAGACATACCTAGAGCAAACAGAGCATGAGAGCACTGTGGAGCAGGGAAATACATTCGAACAGAGGTATTCAGACAATCATAATTCCAAACCTCTGGTGATTCAAACCCTGTAGCATAGAATTTCAAATGATCTTGTGATTAAACTTTATTATTTTTTTACTTTTTCTGCAAATTTTTTTACGTAGTAAAAAAAAAATCAATGTTCATTGTTCTTTTTAATTTTTCTGCATTTTTTTTATGGAGTACGAAAAAAATTTCAATTTATTTTTCATTTTCAGAAACAAAATAAAAAGAAAATCCGTTTTTAGAAACAAACCCTCCATTCTTTTTGTTTCTTCCCTTTCTTCTCCCTCTTTTTGTGATTTCAAAATTAGGGATTTTTAATTTGGATTTATAGGGTTTGTATTGATAAATATAGGCCTAAGACATCCAATCAATGGAAGAAATTGCTTATTCGGATCCCAATCCATGTCAGACCTTACGTGAATTGAAAAAAAAATAGTTTTATTTTTCATTAGTGCGCCTGACGTAACCTAGTGCACTATTGCATTGTATTATCTCCGCACACCGCGAAAGTACTGTGATAAAAAATAAAAATAAAAAAATAATTATTTTTTTATCAGTGCGCCATATGTAAAATATGTCATTGGTGTGATATTTCATTATGGCACATCGCGAACATGTTGTTTCAAAAAATATTTAAAAAAAAATCCATTTTAGAAACAAACCCTACATTCTTTTTGTTTCTGCCCTTTCTTCTCCCTCTTTCTACGATTTCAGAATTAGGGCTTTTCAGTTTAGATTTATAGGGGTTTTTTTTCTAAACATAGGCCTAGGATATCCAACCCATGAGACAACTTGCATATTTGGATCCCAATCCATGTCGACCCTTGCATGAATTTAAAAAAAAAAAACAGTTTTTTTTTCATCGGTGGGCCCGACGTAACCTAGCGCACCAATGTGATGTATTATCCTGGCACGCTGCAAAAGCACTGTGATAAAAAAATTTAAAGAAAAAAAAATATTTTTTGATTAGTGCGCCATATGTAAAATATGGCACCGGTGCGCTATTTCATTATGGCATACCACGAACATTCTGTTTCACACAAAATAAAATAAGAAAATCCATTTTAGAAACAAACCCTACATTCTTTTTTTTTTCTGCCCTTTCTTCTCCCTCTTTCTATGATTTCAGAATTAAGGATTTTCATTTTAGATTTATAGGGTTTGTATTGCTAAATATAATCCTAATACATCCAACCCACGGGACGAATTGCATAGTCAGATCCCAATCCATGTCAGCCCTTACATGAATTTAAAAAAAAAAAAAAAAAAAAATTTCATCGGTGTGCCCACCGTAACCTAGTGCACAGGTGCACTGTATTATCCCATTGCATCACAAAAGTACTGTTTTAAAATATTAAAACACAATTTTTTTATTATCAATGCACCATATGTAAATTATGGCACTAGTTTATGCTACAAAAACTAACACTCAACGATTTTTATTATTTTCTCTATGTTAATCGGTGCGGTGGTTAAAATGTAACCCACCAGTGCTCCTTGTTGACATAGAGCACTGCACAATCTATTATACTATTTGTGTGGTGTGTTTATGATACCTCCATGTACTGACATCGATGCATACAGAATGAATAGTGCACCGGTTTCTTGAGATTTGTTTTTACCTGAAAAATTGACAATTTATTTATAAATATATTAATGAATGATATGGTACAAGTTTTTGATTGATAAAGAAATGACTAACAAGAGATCAAGTAACAAAAATATTGATAACACACCGAGAAAAGAAAAAAAGGCATGTTCTTTGTAAATTCTTTACAAAAAATATTATTTTTGAACTATGTGTAAGTTTAACTAATATGTATTGTTTACTGTGTATCATGCAGAGCCAGAAAATGATGAAGCTCGATAAGATTATTTCTGATGTAGGACGAGAAGAGTGTAAAAGCTTGATGGAAAAATTTCAAAAGGATAAATCAGGTGAATGAAAAAATACTATCGATCCAATATGAGTTTCTTTATTTAAATTTTATTAATAATATACTTAAAATTATTAGATAACATGTGTCAAACAATCTATTAATTCACATATATTTAATGTTCTACAGGGATCAAAAACTCAAAAAAATAATTTTTTTCTAAGAAAAGGAAAAAAATAAAACATGCAAATGAAAATGAATTGCTCCTTATTTCATCTGGAGTGGTGTTGGAGGTTAAGGAAAGGGGGAAAAACTTTTACAAAAGTTTGAGAGATCTAGTGGAATGAATGTATAGACATTCATTCCACTTCCAATGCAAAAATCAATCCAATGATTCCAATAACCAAATTTTATCTAAACTACATGAAGAGTTTCCATAGAATTGGTCAATGAGACATGTCAGACTTTTAATAGCAAAAGCATACAACAACAAAAAATAAATAATGAAAAAGTAATATTCCTTTAAATGTTTGCCTAGAATTATTTATAAATTTCACTTTTGTTATATTTAATTTTCATATATCAATATAAAAATTAAATAGTTTATTGTCATGCTACATTTTCAGGAAGATTATGAAAATCTCAAAAGATGAACGAGATGATATCAGAAATATGCCAGTAGGAATGTCCAAAAAGGTGTACAAGGAGATGGTCAAAGAAATGGACAAAATTGTATCGCAAGAGCAACCATCTCAACAACAAATTGCCTCAAATGTAATATGTTATCATTGAATTTTTTGATCATTAGGTATAATAAATAAATAATTTAGCATTAGATATTAATTTTCAAGTATTTTCTTTTATAAAAGAAAATAAAATAGAACCCATTCAACACATTAAACAAGATGACAAGGAAAAAAAGGGTTGATATCTAAGTTTGTGGGTAATTGTTACTTCCTTATAACAACTTAAATAGATCTCATTTTTGTATTTTTTAAGTTTTTTTACAAAAATCATCATTGAGTCTTCAAGCAGGTGCTAACATACAAAGAATAACAATCAGACGAATTGATTGAAATTGGGTTAAATATGGGTTGTGAGTATATGTTGGCATATCATAAATTAATTGTGGAATTTGTAAGCATCTATTGATCTTTTTTTACTTAGCTTTGTCTATAATTAATAGAACAAAAAAATATTTTATATTAAATATATGATTTGTTATGGGGTATAAAACTTGTAGGAAACAAAGTATGGAACTTCCTCAACAGATGAAATCTTGAAAGATGGCATGTTACATGGTTTTGAAAGAATGTGTATAGTTTATGAGTCAATTGTTGCAATGGTACATCATTTATTTTCAATTTACATTGATTTATATTACTTAATATTGCAATTTTCATTATTCTCACCAATGTACATACACTCATTACAATTTATTTTTATGTTTTTAGATGGAAGGTGAAGATGAAGAAAAAAATAAACACCATGAACAAAACATTCCTAAAAATAACCCCAAGTCATGGAAGTAGCTCTAGCAGTGACAACAGTTCAAGCGAAGAATGATGATCACTATGTTTGGATATCAAAGCAAGGCGTTTTATTTTTTGTAATATTATCCTGTGAAATTAGACATTTTTTTTAATGTAATGGACATAGTGTTCCAATTGAAAGATAAATGGATACCAATAACTGTCCCATTTTGTATGACAAGAACTGTCTTATTCACACACACACACACACACACACACACACACACACACATATATTAAAATATGTTTTAATTTATTCTATTACATTCTCCATTGTCGCTGTGAAATGTAACACCGCTTATTAACTTTATGGATGATTAAATATTATAATGAAGAGATGTGAAATTTGATGATATGATATAACAAATTAATCCAAACCTCCCATTCAATTTCACTAATAACAATTTATTTCATATGAATGTTGTTATAAGATATATATATGTCAAATTTTGATGAATAATGAATTTTAAAAAATAACAATAATTATGATATGATATAAAAATTAATTCAAAAATCACATTCAAATGCATTAATAAAAATTTAATTAATATGAATACTTTTATAAGATGTGTCGACTTTTGATGAATAATGAATTTTAAAAAATCACAATAATTGCACTGTCACGGGTCGATGTTTCTAAAAAATACAAAATGAACACTCGTGCGTGTTATTTATTGTACACTGGTGTGTTTGTATTCTGAAACCGGTGCATTTCTATGACCTATGGGCACCACACAAATAGAAAAACCAATTAAAAATATCGATGTGTTCGTGCAGTACTACGCACTGGTGAGTTTATGTGGCATTATGCACCGGTGCATTTGTATGAACTTTGGGCACCGCACAAATACCGATACCAATTATAAATATTGGTGCATTTGTATGATACTACACACGGGTGCGTTTATGTGGCTTTACGCACTGGTGCATTTGTATGACCTATGGGCACCGCACAAATATTGATACCAATTATAAATCTCAGTGCATTTGTGTGATACTGCACACCGGTGCATTTCTATAAGTCTACACACCAGTGTGTTTAGATCACCTATGGGCACCGCACAAATCCCAAGACCAATTAGAATGGGCCTGTGCGTTGTATCACCAACATTGTGTCCAGTGCGGTTTTATACCTTGACGGCTTGGTGCATGCTCCTTCGATCGACCAGGGCCACCTTCTCGATGTACGGACCACTACGTTAAAGCCCGAGTAGTGCACTGATGAAAAAAACATCCGTAATAACCTCCGGGGGCCCATTTTTTTTAGTTGTGTTGAATTTCCGTTAAAATCTCTGCCAAAACCTCCGTAACCATAAACAGATGTTGTAGAAGATGTTTTTTTGACAATTTTGGCCAATTTTATAACACTAAAAGCCTCCTTTATAACCTCCTCTAGAGTGTCTTTTCCTTGTAGTGTCTTGTGAAAATTCATTCTTGGGAAGCCAAAGGAACAAAATTTATGAGAATTAGACTTAGTGGAGGAAGAGGAAACATGTAGACATGATGAAGGTAGAACCAACTAATAGAGCTAGTGAAGAGAGAATTAACATGAAGACTTGGTGTAAGAGGAAGAAACTAATATACAATATGAAGAAGCAAGAAAGTATATTGTTTACTTCAAAGAAACAAAGTGGATTGGTGTCTCATGTAGGTTGGTTCATAAAAATAAGAAAAGGGAATTGGTGTATTTTGTAGGTTATTTCCTTCAAAGTAACACAATGGATTGGTTTATGATGTAGGTTGGTTCCTACGAAGAAGAAGAGGGAATTGGTGTCTCATGTAGGGTGGTTCCTATAAAGAAACAAAGGGGATTGGTTTCTTCTATACATTGGTGGATAGAAAGAAACAAAGGGAATTGGCTTCATTGTTATGTTGGTATCTACAAATAAATAGAAGGAATTAGTGTCTCTTATAGGTTGGTTTTCACAAAGAAATAATGAGGATTGGTGTATCTTATAGTTTTGTTAATAAAAAATAATAAAGGGGATTGGTGTCTCATACATGACAATGCCTATGAAGCAACATAGACGATTCATGTCTCCTATAGGTTAGTTCCTACAAAGAAACATAGGGGATTGTTGTTTGCTATAGATTGGTGCCTACAAATAAATAAAGGGGAATGGTGTCTCCTATAGCATGGAGCCTACAAATTAACAGAAATGATTGGTGTCTCCTATAGTTTGGTTCCTACAAAGTAGCAAAAGGGATTGATGTAACTATAGTTTATTGCGTACATGTTTATATAATAATATTCTTGTGCCTACAAAATATTTCATACAAATAATTTTTGTGGTTTTATCCTATAATGGTTTCCACATATATCTCATGTTATTTTTTTAGTTTATTATATTTATGTTTTAAAGTGTTTTAATTTAATTAAATAATTAAAAATTGTACTTATATTGATTCCCCCCCTTAGTATAATTCTGAAATCAAATGGTTAGTATCAAAGTGGGTTCCTTTAGTAGTATTCTAATCACTGGAAGGTATATCTCAAATGGATAATGGCTAGTAAGGATGAATCTTACACATCCATAGCTCCATTAATGTATGGATCAAATTATGCTTTCTAGAAGATAAGAACGAGGCATCATCTAAATGCTCATGACATTGATATTAGGAAATGTGTAATGGATGGATGGAAGGAAAACATGCATGATAAAAAATCCATGGATGCCATCTTACTTGGTCTATCAAAACCATATTCCAATAAGGATATTCATTGTGACTCTACTAAATAAATTTGGGACAAGGTGTAAAGCATTTATGAGGGATATTCCATTCACACCGCATATGAAATTATGATTGAAAATTCATCTCAAAAGGAAGAAAAGCCAAAAGATTCAATCAAGAAAGGAGAATTCAAAGTTGTGATTACTCCAACGATGAGTCAAATAAAGAGGATGAAAAATATATATCAAGAGGAACTAGAGAATTAAAATCCATGAATGCTCAAGCTGAGGGGTTTCATTATGTTGGGTATGTGCTATATTCTTTCCACGACTAGCCCCACGCACTGTACGTTGCGCCGGGCGCAACAAGGGGGTCGCAAGGGGGGAGGCAGCCCCCACTATTGGGGTCCAGGGCTGCGCCCCGGTGAAAATTGTTTTGGTGTGCGGACCCACTCATAGGTGGACCCACCCATGTTTTGTGCATGAGTTTGCACATGGTTTTGGGGTACGATGGTTTTCGGCCCTTAGTATTTTGTAGATCCGGTCAAGGGAACTACGGTTATGTTCTAATCCAGGGTTAATGGATTGGGGTTTATGTATGCTTCGGCATGTATATATATGTGTTGTAACAATAAAAGGAATATAATGAAAAATCAAGCTGGTCGTCCCAATTCGGGATCCAGGGGAAAATCTCTGTGTTTATCTGTTTTATGTTTTATGCTCTCGCTATTGTTTATTTTCTATTATAATATTCGTGTGTAGATAATTTCTGTTCAGGGTTAAAACCTACACATTAAGGGATCAATACTATATCACATGGGTTCATATTGGGGGATATATAATGAGGAAAAAATGACATAATAGAATGGGAGATATATAGGGGGTAAAGGGTTTTTATATTGGTTTGTATAAGAAATGGAGCTCAAATTTAATGAAAAAATATAAAAAGGTATAAAAAATGTTAATAAAAAAATTGATACCTACAATATATAGTGCAATTAGGGGCTTTTTAAATTGGTAAGGTGTATTGGGTTTATATTGGTAGGGGGTTAAATACTGCGATTTTTAGAGACATTTTCCAATATATAGTCAAATTAAAGGTATTTTTTAATATGTTATGATTGTACATGATATATTATAGGTTCATTGAGTGAAGCCCTTGTGTGCTCAAGTTACTTATAAACAAAATGAAGATTCAAAATCAAAGGAAGTTGAAGGTTAGAAATATCTTAAGTGTGAACTTGTTTTTTCTATAAAAGAAATATATAGACTAAGAATAAAAAATAAAAGATTTAATATATATTACAAAAATATGAAAATAAATATCATGGTTTTGATGAAGCATCAATCATCCTCCTAGAGTGATAACTAGAAGAGGCCAATAAAATAGAGGATTCATTGTTAAGTCAACTACAATAAAAGGAAAAAACTTCAAGAAACTAGAAATAGTGATTGTATCATTAAGAAATAATCTAGAAGAGGAACATGTTACGTTGAATATGAAATTAAATTCTAAAAAAGGGACTAAATCATTAGATAAAATTCTTAGTTTCGAAAGATAATTATCCATCAAAATATGACTTGGTTTTTAAAGAATAACCTAGAAGTTATACCAACATTCTAAAAGGATCTAGTGGCAATGTACACAGAGTTAGAAATGAATCTAAAGATCAACAAAGACAAGACACTTTCAACAACACAAACATAAAAAATAAATAAAGAGAAGGTCAGTAGAGATATAATCCTAAAATAAAATAAATTAGCAAGGAAAGGAAGTGAATACCACCCAAGACCTAGGAATGGATTCAAAATAATTTCTCCACTAAGAAGGATCATCACATGTAGGTATAAAAATTTATTTTATGAGTATTTATTTTCATTTAATAATTTTGGTCATAATAAAATACATTGTAGAGCCTATGTAAGAAATTACTATATGAGGAATAAAAGTATGGGATCATATAATATCTCAATGAATGGATGTGTGAGAAAAATCCATGAAGCTTTTATGAGAATGATGTCAAAATTTACAAGTCATTTTACCCCTCATTAGATCATGTTAAATGTTTCAAGTGTATTAGTTTTTGTCACAAAACTAAAAATTGTACAATATGTATTAAGCTTCCTAAACCAAAGTAGAAATAAGATTCTATCAAAAATTGATATCAACGAAAAAAACCTATGGAGAAGGAATTAAGAAGAGAAGGTAGAATGTGGTATAGATCTGTGTTAAAAACAAAGATAGTGAATGGTATAGAGATAGTGTATTTTAATGTCATATGATTGGAGATAAAATAAAATTTCTCCCTCTAAAGGATGTCAAAGTTGGTATTGTCACTCTGCAGATAATGAATCAGTGAAAATAATGGGAAAAGGAATGGTTAACATGCTAATGAAAAGGCTAAAGTTGAAGATGTCCTATTTGTTGAAGGTTTAAAGTAAAATATTCTAATTGTAAGTTAAACTATTGATAAAGGACATGAGGTCACATTCAATTCTAAAATATGTTAAATAAGAAAATAAAACTATGGAAAATTAGTGGAAAAGGAAACCAAGACTTTAAACAATGTCTTGTACTTAATAAATGTAAAGGATAAGATTTTTTTACAAGATTTTTATCTTTGTAATATTATCAATAAAGTAAAAATGAGAAATTGTATCATCTCAAGATTCATAAAGAAGATGGGAACTTTTGAGTATAAGTTATAAGAGAAGGAAAATGAAATGGAAACTTTGTAGGATATACACGAGGATGATAATTCACATATAGTAGTAGTGTATTCAATGGCAAAGAAGAAAACCCCTGGAATTGAAAATTCTACAATGAAGGCCAAAAAAGAGAAAGAGAAGCATTCATGCCCAAAATCAAGGTAAATAAAATGATATTACATTTTTTTGTATGCACAGAGGCTTGTATTTACATAAAGAAAAAGAAATGGAGGAAACATCAGTAAAGGATGACTAGGAAGAATTCACATCTGGAAGATAATCCCATTGCAAGTAGTCAATTGGAAGAACATCATTAACATGTATCAATTAGTAGCTAAAAGTAAAATGAATTAAGATATTCAATTAGAAAGAAAATAAAAAGAAGGAGAGTTGCAAATAAGGAGAAGCATCAATTGTGGTTGAGCATCCCTTTGATGTTAAAAGAGTTAAGTTGTAGAAAAAAAGAAACATAAGCCCAAGGGGAGTAATAAAAAAAGAATAAGTAAAAGGATGATCGGGCATAGTGGGAATATTATCAAGAGTAGAGAAAAAAAATGAGGAAATGTTGCGTGTATAGATAGATAGACATGACCTTAAAAATGGGATCCTATTTACAAACAGAGGAGAAATTATAAATGATGGGAATTAATTGTTTGTTTGTTAAGATACCGAGGGGAGAAACATAAACCAAAATTAAAAAAAAAAAAACCATTTTACATTGATAAAGATGGTGAATATGTAGACATAAGGAGAGATAATAGAAAAAGTTAGGAGTTACAATGATTAGGAGAAGTTGTAAATAGAGGAAGTGTTAAAGATGCTAAGAAAATTTGCATTATTATATTAGAAGATTTATAGATAAGGATAAAAATAAATTTAGAGGGTGCATCCATTTTCCATTGATGTTAAAGTGGGTGAGTTTGTCGGGATAATGAGTTGCAGATAGGGGATTCATATAACATTTTGATAGGATTGACTAAGCGTTTCCATAAATGATAAATGGGGATATTTTTGGAAATATTGTTTTCATTGATGTGAAAGATAGGGGAAGACTACTTATATCGAAGATAAATATTGCAAAAGCAAGATTGTTGGAAATATTGTTTTTGTACTTTTGATGCCCCATTTAGATACCCTGTCATTGGAGAAATTTGTACTCTAATTGCCCCGCTCAAATTAGATAATTAGATATATAGTTGGAAATATTATTTTTATACCATTCCAATGATAAATGGTACTCCCTATAATTCCATGTTAATGAATATATATGAAATATTTTTTCAATATGACCCAACCAAAGTACAAGAAACCTACCCAAGTAGTTTTACAAGTCATCCCCATAAGAGAATGTAAAAACACCATAAATAAAGGAAATATGACTTAATTTGTACACAATTCAAGAAAAAATATCTATGATGTCATAAAAGGATATGAGGAATAAAATTTTCAATGATTCTTCGAGTCTATAGGTGGAAGAAAAAATGTTATTTATGGGGTGACCGAGTCATCTCATATTTTTCTCTATAAAATTTTGTATGGGATGTTTCAAAATGTGAAAATTAGAGGATATATATTGAAGTTTTTCATGTATCTATGATTAAAATTTTAGATCTCGATTCAATATAATTCCAAAGATATGGTTTAAGGAAATTTTCCTTCGAAAATTCTCCTAAAAAATTCTTCAAACAAATTAGATTGGAATTTTCATGATAAATTTTGTTCTAGGATGTTTTAGACCATGAAACTTGGAGGATAGAGATATAATATTTTCATGTACTATTGTTTCAAAATATGTACCTTGGTTATCTATAATTTTGGTGATGTGATATAAGAAGTTAGGATCCTTGAATGTTCTTGAAATTTTCTTCAAACAGGGGTAACATGATATTTTCACTATATATTTATTTCTATCATGTTTCATAACCTAAATTTTGAGAGAGACACAAGATAGGTCCCAAGGTACATATGGAAGAAATTTCATACCCTATTCAACTAAAATTTCACCTTCCAAACATTGCATACACATTATGCATGTGGAAGCTCCTTTATTTACAACCATCCTAAATATCATATTGGCATGGTATGAAACATATATATGGAAGGATACATGATGAGGAAAGTGTGGTTTGATATTTTTGGTATGGAACATAATTTTCTAAGAACTCCTGGGGTCCAAAAATCATATAGTTCCCAGCAATGCACTCCTCTATGCCAAGAATTCCTGGAACACCTCTAAGGAAGAGATAACACAAAGGGCCTAAGAAACATCATCCACAATGGAGTATCTTTGAGAAAATTGAGAATTAGGATTGATAGTCGACCTTTTTAGAGTTCCTTTCAATATTGGAGATAAATTACTAGCTACAGGTTTCTCAATGTGTAGACGGTTCTATGACTTAAAAGGCTCATCCCATTTTCAATACTTAGGAGCCCCATAATAATGAGATCTAGTTTACGAATCTACATGACTATTCATAATATAAACATTAAATAAAAATTTTGGTGATATAGATGAATCCAAGAAGAGAAAAGCAATTTAATGAAAATAAGTAAAGGGATTAGCAAGTACATATTTCTCATTAGGCGAGGGTGGTTGTGCCAACATGCATTGCATGTATTACATTTTGGGGGAAGGATGAGTTAATGTTATCCTTTACACATTTTTCAAGGGAATTTATTATTTTAATTTTAATTTTTCCAAAAGAGTGGATACTTGTGCAAAATAATGGAATAATAGTAAATAGCCACCATAAAAAAACAACTAGATACAAAAACAAGAAAAAAAACCTTAAAGACTACTAAAATCCAAAACCCCAGGCTACTGCAAGGGTTACTGGTAACATCAATGTGGGAAAATATTGGTCAATTTTATAATTTATGAAAATAATATAGTCAATTACCAGAAATTATAAACATATAATAGAAAATATTCAACCAAAATTTGTTGCTCAAAAATGAAAATGGAAGAATTCCCACTGTCAGAAATGATACAAGACTATATGTACAAATAGATCACATGACACACTACTATAATTGAAAACAATTGTGTGTATATAAAATTATTTTGAAGACAAATGTGTATACGAAACAAAAAGTGAAAAATGAAAAGAATAAAAGCCGATCTAAAATATTGGAGTATTATAGAGGTCAAAGTGTACTAAATGAGAATAGGAAATCAATGAAGAAACATAGAAAACACCCAAGCATAATCACACAACCCTATAAGAGAAACATTAAGAGGCTCCTCCCTAGTAGATTTTCCAATTTTGCGATAGGGAATATTCCCCTAAGGCCAAGGTTAATAACTTAGCAAATTAATAAATAATAAATCATACCATTAAAACCAAAATGACATGAAAACGAGGAGATATAATTCCTCTTCCTTCTCCTCATCTCAATTATTTCTTCTTGACTTTGTATAAAAATCAAAGAAATAAAAATAGATACCAAATTCAATAGAGTGATACATATATATGTACATAACCCAATTCAGTTGATAAACAAATAGGAATCATAAGAGCATTAAAATTTTAATAGACACAGATATTCTTATATAGATGAATGAATAGAAAGACAAAATATAACCTGATACTAAATCATATGTAGCAAGAAGAACCACCTTCCATATTCCTCCATCCCAAGCCACTCAAAATTAACTCTAATAACCTTTTTCTAAAATGTGGGGGATTATTCCATCAAGTGATAGGGAAAATAAGTGAGGATGTGAACAAGGGTTTCCTAAGTAGGAGAGTCTATAAAAGTAGGGATAATAGAATTTGATCTCACAAGATTTTAATAGAATGGGGATGTTATAAAATTCTATTTGGTTAGGCTTACCCAACACAATGTTCTATACCAAAAAATCCTGTTAGGTGGTCAAGGGGCGGGCTTTAGAGCATGAATTTTGGTCTAACCCATAAAATAAAGTAAAAATAACACATATTATATATATTTTTGATGATTTTTATTGGCATACACGAGTTATAATTGTAACAACTCATGAATTTGTGACATGAAATATAGAAATATTGTGTATAATGTCAGAAGAAGTACGTTCAGATGGAAATATTTTTTATTTTTTATTTTTGAAATATTTCCAAGGGACATTAAGTCTATCAAGAGGGAGGCATCATATAGGCCATATAATGAAGCTAAAGATACCTAATGAAAAAGGCTTATATAACATTAGGGAATCCTTGATTTGATGGTTCCCGTGAACTCCATTCCTTGGTGGAAACCTATTTTTTTTTTAACCCTTTTCCAAATGTAGTATCCTTTGTTTCATAAAAGTTTTATTATTAGTGATACTAAGATCCAATTCTTTGAAATTATTGACCAAGAATGATGTAGTATCTGTAGAAAAAGAAGGAGATGTTGGAGCTTCAACCTTCCTCTTGTGTTCAATCTAGTGTTATGAGAGTACTAAAATGTGTAGCCTCCTTGACAAGACCAACCTTCATCCATACTCTTTGTACTATTTTTATCTTGATCCAAAGTATTAGGATTGGCTTCAACTATGGAAAAATTAAAGTGACCCTTGAAATAACTCATATAATATATTGATGTGGCCTCTTAACTAGGATAATGTCTCTGTCAAATTTCTTGCACAACCTTGAGTTAAATTCATCAATAATTTCATTTTTATTTCTTTTAATACTAGTCAAATACATAAAAATAAAGTGAACATCCTTTTTCTAAACCCATCCATTAAAAAAAATATCATGAAACAAATCAAATGAATCAATGGTACAGTTAGGAAAAAGTAAGAATCATCTCTTAGCATATTTAGTTAATGATAAGGAAACACATTTAAACAATAAATCTTGACAATAAACTCCCAATGTGGCAATGTGTATTATGAACACATCCCAATGTTTTCTAGCCCCAGTAGCATTATCTCCAGTAAATGTGGGCATATTTTTCCACTAAGGCTAGTAAGCCGTGAGGATGACCTGCAAAATTTTTGAAACTATTTTTTTTGAATGAACTTGTCACTCATAAATAAATCATTATATAATTTTCAAGATAACACAAATAATTTTCAAATAATTTCAAGATACGAATTAAATCATAAAATTAATATATTATTCTCTTCTATACTCTATGCTTTGTACCCTCCTCTTCTATAAACATGTTTTGGATCAAGGAATTGAACGAGTTTACCTTGGTGGTTTCATCTTGTATAGTATCCCATTTTTTTTATTTTTTGTTGGGAGTTCCAAATGAGACCCGTTAAGTTAGTTCTACAATACTTTCCAAGATACAATACAAAAAAAACAAAATCAACAAGAGAGTGTCATTTGAATGCTAGGATGATTGACCTTATCTCATGAAATGATCAGAAAAAAATGTTTTCCATTTTATGCGAAAATTAATACGTTGAAATAACATGTTGTTGCAATGTTATAATGACTAGCCTTCTCCAAAGAAAAATTTTCAAAATTTGTTACCAACCAAACTAGTGGCCTAGGAAAGGTCTAGTCTAGGTGTTAATCATTAGGCACACATAAGGTATTCCCATTGTCACCTTGGTAGGATCTCCTCTCACTTTAGGCCAACTCATGAAAAGCTATAGGGGGTATCCCAATATCTAATCCATTTTCCAAAAAATAGTATATAAATTCCTATAAACTCTAGGTATGATGAAACTCAGGAGTTAACCAGTTTCAATTGTTGAATATAGTATATGAATACATAATGTAGAAAATAAAAATGAACACGTTAAAATTAATGAAATGCCTCACCATAATGTTACCAATGATTTTCAAGAGCAAGATAAGGTGCATATACCAAATGATATGCCCCTCCCTTGATTTTCTCTTCACTATATGTGTAAAACATCCCATGTCATCACACTAATATTTTTTTCTTATATTATAGGTAAATGATTAATCCTTCCTATAATCATTATTCATTTCATGGAGTTCATATACAACATAAATCTAATCTAAATATCCTTGTTCTTGAATGTTTCCTCTTTTGGATAAAATTAACTTTTATGTTCCATTCAATCATTTGAACATAAAATTCCAACAATTCTCCAATGATTATTTATTCTTTAAACTCCATGACATTTGTTAAAAACTCATACCTACACACACATATTACATAGGAATTAATCCCTTCTTTGATCTCTTGATTAATTAAAATTTTAGCGCCCTTTATCTAATTAGGGCTTTAACCCTTTCAAAGTGGGTCTTTCTAGACTATATGCATAATAATGGTTAACTCCAACATGAGCACTTTTATATTTAAAATATTATGACTAATGTACATCATCAAATATAATTACATGTTAACCTTATTTATGGGTTGATACTTGTATTCTTTTCTGAGATTTATTTGATATAATTCATTATGGGTTTTTTATCATGTTCCATGTGGTATATTTCAAGTATGATCATTCTATATTGTTCCATAAACATGCACCAACAACTACATCCATGCGTCTCTCTAATATTTTGACACGTGGACTCAAACAAGCCCTATAGCCAAGGGTTGAGATTCCTTCTTAGTGGATCTATGGTGTACAATGATTAGGTTATTTATGTTATTTCAATGACTGGTCCATTTCATTGTCTTATGGATTCAATCATTATGTTTCCCTTTATACAACACTCCATTCATTATTCAAATATCTTTTACTTTAACCCCTGAACTTTAGTTATTTGCTAATAGAGGGATCCAACTTTTACTAATCTCATTTTTTCACTCAATGAAACTGAACTAGGGATTGCACAATCACTTCCTTTATTTGTACGTCCAACTAAAGGTATATTTCTCCAATTCTTTTTATTTTTTCTCCATAGGAATTAATTTTTAGTTATCATGGTGAAATACTTATGTTTTAACATTTTAACTGTTTATTACTACATGCTCTAAGATTCTTCTTGGTTATGGTTTTTTTTAGGTTTTTTGCGCCAAGAATCACCTAGATTTGACACACCTATTGACACTGCAACTGCATCATAATCATATTCTCTCACATATTGTAAAAATAATTGTGTTTGGTTCTTTACATTAGTTTACCCTTTATATGTTAACTTTCCATAGATTAAACACTAACCCTTCAATTTCTAGAGAGTAAGATACCTTTTGGTAATTCTACTATCTCGGTGCTTGATTTTTCCCTATGGATATATTGTTTGGAAAGGATTCAGTTTTCCACAGAACCTCTTTTTCAGTACTAGTGGATTTCATTCATTTTCCAATTTCTTCGTTGTGGGTATTTGTGGATTGTTATCCTATGTTATGTTCTTTTTTTTCAACGTAACCAAGTTTTTGTTAATGAAAGACCTAACCCTACATGGATTTTGTATAATTTTAGATTTCCACCACACTCATTATAGGGTTATGAGGGCTTGGTTGTAATTATCTTTTAATTGACAACACTATTTATATACAAATTTATTAATTTTGTTCTTAGCGTTTTAACCCTACAGGAATATTTATATATATAAATACTTGTATGAATTTTGTTTATTCTTCTTTGATTCTAGCATACGGTTTTATAGGGCTATAAACCCTAACCAATTTTCAATTAATTTTTCATATAGTTTTAATATTTTTTTTAAATTTAACCATAATTATAAAATTGAATCCTACTCATATATAATTATTTTTATTGTAGTATTATGACAAATAATTTTGTTTATGAGGATCTCCTTCAAGTAGACATTTTTTTGTATCTTTCTTTTATTCTCTTAGTAATTTAAATTACTATTCATTTAATAAGTATTAATGAAATCTAATTTTGGTGTACATTCATTGGTATTTTCACCCTAAGGATAATTTAAAAGTTTTTCCTTCAACGATATAATTTGGAGCCTTCTGGTCGCTCATGGAGAATTCAAGTTCTTATTTCCAGGTCAGATGGTCTTAAAAGCCTTGTTTACATCTTTGCATGTTTGTGACATTTTTTTCGAAGTTGGAAAACCTAGGTTCTAGTATTTTTTATTTTCAATTTAATTAATAAGTTTATTCCTAGGAGATACTTCCTAAATTAGAGTTTGTAAACATAGGCTTCCATGCCTAACACATATTTTTTCATAAAAGAGTTACAATAACCTAATGACACTAACAATTTATTTTTATTTTAATAAATACCAAAGATTCCCTTTACGAGTTACGGTGATTTTGCCAATTTGTACATTCATTTTTAAACTATAACTAATGTCATTTTACTCCATTAATTTTTATACTTCAATGTTTGTGCTTTATGTATAGAGAAACTACTATATTTTCATGTGATACATGTATACATTCTTCTTTGTAATTTATAGGTATTTTTCTGGACTATTAGTAGTGGAACTAATCCACCATAACCATCCTTTATCGTAGAGAATGTATTTGAAGGTTATTTAAAATTTCCCTTCTTCTACACTATCTTAGATTGTGTTCAGTGTTTTTCACAACACTTAGTTAATATTCATGGAGACTAACCTAGAAAATAATCTTGTCCTAATATCTTTAATTAGAGGTTATATGATTAACAATTTGAGTTTTTTCTATCTATTAGTATGAGTACTACAGGTATTTTCAACCTTAATTTAATTATATGTTTTCTCTATTTTTTATTATTTTAGAAAGAATAATATCCCTGCATTTTGTAACATCAGATTTATACATATATGTATATATTATGATATTACTCAACATATTGGTAAAATAAAATTAATAAAGAAACTAGCCGATTTTGTTACAATTCCTTCTCTTAAACTTACACTCCATTTTGTATGCTTCGGTCATAGATATTAGAACATTCTTATTTAATGAAATTCAAATATACTTATATATCTAAAAGAATAAATATAAATAAGTAGTTTTCGTCTTCATTCATTTCAACATCTACTGTAATATTTTCACTATTCCAAATGCATGAAATATTCCGAGTAATTTTAGTAGTTCACCACATAAGATTTTAGCTCTCTTTAGTTGTCTCTATCATTCTATTTCAAACCCTTATATTTTCATAACAAAAAAATATGTTATAACAAACATATTTCCTAAAAAATCAAAGAGTTCGAGACACCAATTTGATTTTAATAATTTGGAATTTAAAATTGGATCTAACCACCTCCTCCTAGCCTTGACACCTTTCCCAACCCCCCCCCTCCACAAGCACTCAAGTTTGCAAGTTATATTTTCCTATGTTGTTTTTGTTACCTTTTTCCTTCATTAGAGGAAATATTAACCTAAAAGTGCCAATTAAATTTTCATGTAATTTCAATGTCATAATATTTAAACCAATCACAATCCATTCAATTTAAAATTATTTAAAATGAGGTACATGTAAATATTTTGGAGGGAAAACTAGAAAAACTACTCTTTTAATTGTTTTTCGACTTATCTCCTTACAAGTTTACTCAAAATTCATGTGTAGAAAACCATTGGATGTAGAATAATATTCCCTCCAAAATTCATAACTCTTATTTTATTATTTTAACTATTATTTTAATATTTTTCCTTAGCATGCCACCTTTAAGATGAAATTTCCTTTAATGTCACCTAGTTCTTCTATTGCGTGAATTCATAGCCAACAAAAGTCAAAAAATATACTCCACAGTACCAAAACGGTTGTTAGTTGGTCACTACCTCCATCTCATCTACCAAGTGGAAGGTAGTTACTAGCTAATTTATGAGCTCCACTTTATCATTCTTAAATACAACATGTTGTCTTTAAGAGAAGTTATTGATCAATCATTTCCACTATCATTAATAATATAATCACTTACATAAGATGCCTAGTGCTTAATGAATATGGGTTATAAAAGCCCAACGTTTAACTTGTAGTCTTATCTCTTTCAGTCAAGTGTAGCTTCAACATTAATTTCCAAGTATTTTATTTTTATTAATAGCACAATAACATAAAGTTACATAAAATATTTATCGTAATGCAACATTGATAAATCAATTTTCAAATGTCTTTCAAAACTAGGACAATAAACACACTAATCATATACAAATTTACTCTAAAAACTCCAAGTCAAGGGATGTCACACTGTGACATAAATATGGACTAGATTACTATTTTGTTTTACTTCAAGCTCCTATAAAATGATAAAAGGATGAAAAAAAATGGTGTTTTTCTAGAAAACAATGAGTGTGCATACACACTAGGATCAATTATTATTTAATATTGGGAAATGAAATAAAAGTGAAATATTTTGCTAGAAAAGTAGTTATGATATTATAATTGATGCTACAAAAATATAAAGTATATTTTTCATAAATAAGAAACAAAATAACCCTAGTGTCCAGCTAGATTATTTATAAATGAAAAATAAACAATTTCAAGTTCCTTTGGAAGCTAAAATCATATCTAACTAAAATAAATAAACATAAAAAAAGAAAATTATAAGTGAATAAAGGGCTATGTGGCTATATTTCACCTTTTCTCCTCAAACCCTGGGCATAGGACATCCTTGAATAATATGGAAGTAAATAAATTATGTATTTGAGTAGAGTTTACAATCCATGAACAATAAATTTAGAGGAATTTAAAATATAGAAAAGAGGGCTTATTTGTACTTGGGCCATTAGATCATGAAAAAAGTGATATAAACAATGGAAATGAGGACACCACTAATAAGGGGACGGGGTGGGGGAGGGGGGGGGGGAGTGGTTAATCAGTGGCGTGGCCAAATTATAAAAATTTCGTAAATTATACTTTTCAATCATGTTAGCAATTATTCATGTATCAATAACACAACTAAATCGTGGAAAACATAACATCATAAACATAAAGCACATTAGAATGATATACAAAAGACACAAATATTACTTTACTACAAGATTCAACTTTATTACATTAATTATCCACAAACTACTGCCTGTATGTTTATCAGTTCTTACAGAAACAAACTTCCATCCCTAAATTTTTATAACTCTCCACTGAAAGGGACTCTTTCCACTACTCATTTATCAACCTCTACTAAAAGGGACTCTTGCCCCTTCTCATTTATTAGCTACTATTGAAAGAGATTACTGCCCATGAAAATTTACCAACACTCACTGGAAGGAGCTACAACCCCTGATCTAAAAGCTACCACTTGATAGCCCTTTTGATTTATCTTTCATACATTTTCAAACTAGAACCGATAGATCTCTTGCATCATAAATAAACAAATTTGATTATTACAACTACTGACCACAACCACATTACAAACACCTTCAAGAATATTTTATTTTTTTGATAAAATCACCATCAAGATCACCTTCAACAATTTATACTCATCGAACAACCACAAAACTATATGCACCACAACATCAACACCAAAATCACCTTTGATGAACACACACCAAAGCATTAATCACCAATTCACTATTCAATTGTCAGATATCAAATCTGATCTATGAAACACCTCGATGCATACCACCATTGTGCATATCATTGCACCAACAACCCTTCCTACCCATAACCTTGTGCTCAAATTATGCTTATAAATATTTTTGATCACTATTTTTGGATTGGAGCTTTAATTGTTGTTCTTCCATCTTTTGCATGACTTTTATTTTTTCCTTTGTCATGTTCAATTTAGTCTTATATTTTTTTCTTCCAAGTTATCATTCACCTTGATCTGATGTTCTGAGCTCAATTTGTGAGATTTTCTCTCGCCAATTTTTCTTATTCTAGCATTTGGCTTAATTTAGCCGAGGTTTTCTATTTTTAGAAGACCCTTTGATTTACCATAACTACTAAAGTTGTCTCTTAATTTCATGTTTTGTTGTTACATGCATTTTATTTCAAAATTTTAGCATTTTTTTGTTATGTTTGGCTTAATTTTCAAACTCCAAGAGTTGTCGACTCAATCCATCCATGCAAATACATTGCAACACAACAAAAACAAGTTTTTGACTCATTCCATCCATACCAAAGTCCAAATTCTCTTCGTAAAAAATCAGTGTTAACTCAACCATCAAAGCATGTTACCAAGTCATGTTACAATAGCCCCAATGCAAATTTTATATTGTCGCTAAAAAAACACACAAAATAAAAAATTGAGACCCTTTTAAGTTATATTAAAAAATGTTTCCAATTCCACCTGTGTGGACTCCTTTGTGCTTTAAGCCCCTATCACGCTAGCCCCTTATTAATTTTCACCATAAGACCTATAGTTGTGACCATCACCTTAAGCCTTCAAGAACTTAACATCCTTTAAAACTTTGAGAGCTTATTTTCTTCGTTGACTACTCCTTTGTGTCCTTGGTCACTTTTGCCACATGTAAAGTCACATCCAAGACAATCTAAGCCCAATGCATTTTATTTGTTCCCTTAAAAAAACCTCATGGGTTTTGCTTACAGGGTTATTTTTCCTATGGGGCCCATCATTTTCCTTTCTCATTGGTTGCTACCTCTAGGTTGCTGGTGCCAACATATCCATTCCTCGACAGCCTGTTGCTATGTTTATAATTAGTCCAAGTTCCTTTAACTTTTCCTTCATGTTCATACATGCGGGATGAGTTGTCATGTGTGGTATCCCCCTTGCATTCAAGAGCCAATAACCATGTAGCAGGGCTTATTCATATCTGACACCACCCACATCATCCCGCAGCTAGTTAGCCTATCTCTTTCTTTATGTTTTGCACTTACCTATTCTCGGCACTATCCAGAAGGATGACATCATGTTGACGTCACATGTGTTACATGTTGTCCTATTAGAATTCCACATTTCACTCAGAATTGGGTCATTCCAGTAACCAAAAGCACTAAATCTCCCTACCACATATCATGCTCCCATTTTCTAGTGTTGACATCATCATCAACAAGTATTATGCTACCGCCTATCCCACTGTCAAAGTGGAGAGAGAACGGTTTGAGGCCTAGTTTTCCTTCCATTTTCATTGTTAAAATTTTTAAAGGGTCCTGTAAATGTATAATCAAACTTCCTCCAGGTTAGCACTCCTCTGGACTCAACATTGAAACCTTTTCGGTGATACTCAGTAGGATTCACTATTTAATGTGGGGTCCTCTGCTTGAGTCTTCAACCAATAACTACTTCCACCTTGTTGTGTCAGTTAACATATTCCCATCATACGTCATCACAATAGAAAAATTAAGGTTTCCTTTTAATTTTTTTGGGATGCACTCGTTGGGGTAACTGTTGCGGGCTTAGCTATTATGTGTGCTTCACCTAGACTAATAATAAGGCTCTCCACAACATTTTTTTCTCCACATATTCCCATTGATCTCCTTCGTCCTCCTTAAAATTTCACTGGGGTTATATCATCAGGCAACCTCCACCGGTATGAGTTGTCATAGGGGACCACAAACAACCAATTACATGCCTCTGTGACATGCTATTCTCAATGCCACAT
Source organism: Pinus albicaulis (assembly GCA_034641835.2). Lineage (NCBI taxonomy): Eukaryota > Viridiplantae > Streptophyta > Pinopsida > Pinales > Pinaceae > Pinus > Pinus albicaulis. The sequence continues at coordinate 969,172,838 of CM076572.1, forward strand.
CTCTCTATTGTCATAATCCCAGTTTTTATTTTGAGCACTATATCAAATTCATTGGTATAATACTATTGGGATGCTTCTTCTGGGCTAATGTGTATAGTGGGCTCTACCAATAAACCAATAGAAAGGTTTCCTTGCTACAATGCTATCCATGCCATGTGTGCCTGATCCTCGATTGGTTGCTCTGCTATACTTCCATTAAGTTTGTATATGCACCAAATGGGTTTCCATCCACCTATAACTCTATCATTTTGATTTTTGGAGTATTTTACCTTTCACTGGCTCTATCTTTCAAACCAGGATGCCATTTTCAAACTTCCACATAGCAATGGAGATCGATTTCAGATATCTATCCATATGCTTGGGTTAAATTTGCATTCGGAATGATATTTTTATTAATAATAACTCCAAAGTCTCAACACCCTTTTAATCCATGTTGATATTCATCCTTCTTATAACTAATCCTGAAAAATTGTGTCATCCTTTGCCATCCTCTGACATATTTTCCAACATTTTAAAATTTCCAAAAATGAAAACACCATCATCAATTCTTTACACTTTCCATACTTTTCCTTTTCCATAAATGGCAACATATTTCCAACAATATCCCCCTTTCGCATTGATGGCAACACCATGATAAAAAACATGACATCACCAACTATTAAGAAAAGACAAGTTTAATTATCTTTGATGCTTCTCCTTATGTGTTTCTTGAGGTCCTTCTCCAATTTTGTATGAGGTTATTTTCCATATTTTTTTTTATCAGCAAGTACCTCACCCCATTTGACATTAATGTAAAATATACTAACATGCTTCCCCTGTCAAGAAACTCGCTCTATATTTATAATCCGGTGGACTGCCAATTTCTTCTTCTTATGTTGAAAACTTCAAGTACCTATGATCTAATACAAGAAACTTCCTTCCTGTCCTGTGAATAATATTGAGTTGAAAGGAGAGGAGTAATTACTCGCAATGTTTTCCTCAATTGGTCAAGAGGTATCTCAGTTTGTGCAACTGAGCTATGAGAAAAATAATTCTCATTGGTCTGACTCTCAGCTAGGATTACCTAGACACTTGCACCCGACTTCTAGCAACAAGAAAAACCTTTCTTATGCATGAAATCATCAGATTTTCAACTAATTATCAATGAATTACAACACTTGTAAGTGCTTACTCATCAAACATAGAGGTAATCTCACCAATGCATGCCTATAGCAACATCTCAACTTGCATTTCTCCTAGAAAACATAATGACAACAAAATCACAATGATACATTTGAATCATCATGGATGAGTCATATATATTAGGACTAATTTACCAGCACTTGGAATTACAATCTCATATCGAAAACATGAACACCATACTCTGACAAAGAATCTTAAGACTGTAAATACCAATTGATAGTACCTTTGATACAAAGTCTTAAAATGACGCAAATTGTTGAATTGATGCCACTAATAGAAGATGTTGGGAACTTGATAACTTACTATCATCATCCTCTGATCATGCCTCTTTATCCAACAAATATGATTAATGATACCAATTACCAATAGATCAAAATCATAACAATCAATCCATTCATCATATTTCTAACTCAAGAATTTTGATACCACACAACAAACACCATTAGCCTTTTTCCTATAGAAAAAAACTTATACCAATTAATGATACCAATTTTCAATGAATAATTAAATAATCAAATATTCCCTCTTTGCATTAGGAATCATCACCATCTTTTTATGCTCAGACTATAAATCAGATTCTATAACAACATTCAATACTTTCCTTGTCCCTTAAATGCATTCCTTAGCATGTTCCTTTCTATTACTTTCCTATAACCTTTCCAGCTTTCTTTGAAGCTGAACTTTCTTTTAAATGAAGAGGAATAATAGATCTACTACCCTTGAGTAGAGTGTCTCCATTTTTCTTTCACAACTGGATATGTTGAGCTTGGTAAACACCATGAGTTGATTTCTTGCACTATTTTTCCTGACTGGGCGACTTTTTGCCTTTACGTTAGCGTACAGACCATTGATCATTCCCTTTTTTTAGCACCAATTAAATCCAATCTGCAATTTACCTCTTTCTCTTTTTTCTTACTGTTTGTGAGTGCTTTCTTCCAAAGACTGGTGAGGAGAGAGTAATAAAGCTACTTCTCCTTTATCTACTTGAGTTTTTTCCTATCAAGGGTTATATAATATAGACTCCACTATGGGAATTTCAGACTCTGATATGTCAAATCACTCATGGTTATCTTCAAAACCAAACATTGTTTTGTGCTTCCTCCATAGACCATTTGATCTTCATTTCTTATGAGTTTTGAAATAAATCTAATGTATTTCTCTTTGCTTTCTCTCCTCATTATTCATACCTTTGTTTCTAGTGTTCTGAAAAGAGTTGTTCTTGCCAAATTTTCATGCAACTACTTTATTGCCATACTTGTTACACCCGTGGAATTCATAATTTTAAAAAGGGGAATAGGAGTGAATCATATTATTCTTACCAGAGCTTCTTCTTGCTTGGATTATAATTCACTTTCTTCCTAATATTGTACCAATAAATATATCTCCTTTCATGGGAAAAGGCTCTCTATGCATATCTATTCAATTTTCCCTTCTGAGCAATTCATGGTTTTTGCTGAAATGATGTGTTCCACCTCTATTGTTGCACCTCATTTTTTCTCTTGAGTAAATTGGAGGCAAAGTGCCCTATGTTACTACAATAAAATCATGTGAGGGGTTTCACACCTTTATAGTATTTCTTAAAAATATTTTATCTCCTTGATGTTGTGTTCTTTTCTCTACCACTATAGTGTCATAAGATCTTCCTTTAACAAAATTGGTGGGTCCCTTTAATGTTTTTTCTTGGTTACTGTCATTTTCCAAAATTATCTTGATTCTCGACCTGAGAGGAACAATGGTTGGTTTTAATCTTCTTAAATTCTTCAAAATTCTCTGCATGATTTTGAAGATCCCACAACTTCTCTTTTAATATCTTGTTCTCCTCTTCCAACTCCATATTGATGGCTTTGAATTTCTTGACCTCCTTAAGATTTGATATGAGATGCCTCCTCAAATATATCTTTACTTTAAGTTATTCCAAGTCAATAGAGGAACAATTGGATTCACAACAAATATTAATTTCACTCTCAAGAGTTTGTTCCCTTTATGACTCTGGGGATTCTTTTGCTGACACGTGAGATGTCTTTTCTTCCACTTCACCAGAGGTGGACCTATTTTATTGTTGACTAATGCCAAAACTTTCTATTTCTATTAAAGTAGCTCCTTCTTCACCACAACTAGATGAGAAACTCTGACTTTCACTAGTACTTGCAGTTGATCAATTCGAATATAAATGACCTATTTCTCTGTAATAACAAAAAAACAAACAATTACTTGTAGATTTCATCTCCTATGAGTGTTTATTATTTATTTAGCCCCTTCATATAAGAAAATCATCCTATAATTTATGATCTTCAATTCTCTTTGAATCTTGGAATATTCCATCCTCGAGGAAAAGCCTCTTTACATCACATTTTTCTTGCATGTGTATATCACAGATGGACTGAAATTTATCCCATATCTATGTGGCAGTATTGCAATGTATTAATTTCTCAGTATATAACTTAGACAACCCTCTAATAGTTTCCTTCCTTTCTTTTTTATCAAAATTATCATCTATTACTTCATTCTACATAGATAACCATACATCCAAAACAAGATCTTGCAAATAGGTTGTCATCCTTACCTTCCAAGTTATATACTTTGATCCACTCATAAATGGAACTCCATTTGAGGTAATCTAGTATGAATTCTCCATGATCCCTAATATTCCTTCCATTTGTTAAATTGGTTATCAGGACACTGGATTTGATACAAATTGTTAGAAACACTGAAAACCAGGACACTACTTAGAGGGACGGGGGGGTTAGTGTGGAAAAATTCTACAATTTTCGATAATCATTATGAGTTGAAAGGAGAGGAGTAATTACTCGCAATGTTTTCCTCAATTGTTCAAGAGGTATCTCAGTTTGTGCAACTGAGCTATGAGAAAAATAATTCTCATTGGTCTGACTCTCAGCTAGGATTACCTAGACACTTGCACCCGACTTCTAGCAACAAGAAAAACCTTTCTTATGCATGAAATCATCAAATTTTCAACTAATTATCAATGAATTACAACACTTGTAAGTGCTTACTCATCAAACATAGAGGTAATCTCACCAATGCATGCCTATAGCAACATCTCAACTTGAATTTCTCCTAGAAAACATAATGACAACAAAATCACAATGATACATTTGAATCATCATGGATGAGTCATATATATTAGGACTAATTTACCAGCACTTGGAATTACAATATCATATCGAAAACATGAACACCATACTCTGACAAAGAATCTTAAGACTGTAAATACCAATTGATAGTAATTATACTTTTCAATCAATCATGTTAGCAATTATTCATGTATCAATAACACAACTAAATCGTGGAAAACATAACATCATAAACGTCAAGCACATTAGAATGATATACAAAAGACACAAATATTACTTTACTACAAGATTCAACTTTATTACATTAATTATCCACAAACTACTGCCTGTATGTTTATCATTTCTTACAGAAACAAACTTTCATCCCTAATTTTTTATAACTCTCCACTGAAAGGGACTCTTTCCACTACTCATTTATCAACCTCTACTAAAAGGGACTCTTGCCCCTTCTCATTTATTAGCTACTATTGAAAGAGATTACTGCGCATGAAAATTTACCAACACTCACTGGAAGGAGCTACAACCCCTGATCTAAAAGCTACCACTTGATAGCCCTTTTGATTTATCTTTCATACATTTTCAAACTAGAACCGATAGATCTCTTGCATCATAAATAAACAAATTTGATTATTACAACTACTGACTACAACCACATTACAAACACCTTCAAGAATATTTTATTTTTTGATAAAATCACCATCAAGATCACCTTCAACAATTTATAATTACTGAACAAATCACAAAACTATATGCACCAGCAACATCAACACCAAAAATCACCTTTGATGAACACACCAAAGCATTAATCACCAATTCACTATTCACCTGTCAGATATCAAATCTGATCTATGAAACACCCTTGATGCATACCACCATTGTGCATATCATTGCACCAACAACCCTTCCACCATATAACTTTGTTGCTCAAATTATGCTTATAAATATTTTTGGACTACTATTTTTGGATTGGAGCTTTAATTAAGTTGTTCTCTGATCTTTGCATGGATTTCTTATTTTTTCCTTTGTCATGTTCAATTTAGTCTTATATTTTTTCTTTCCAAGTTATCATTCACCTTGATATGATGTTCTGAGCTCAATTTGTGAGATTTTCTGCCAATTTTTCTTATTCTAGCATTTTACAGAATTTAGCTGAGGTTTTCTATTTTTAGAATACCTTTTATTTTACCATAACTACTAAAGTTGTCTCTTAATTTCATGTTTTGTTGTTACATGCATTTTATTTCAAAATTTTAGCATTTTTTTGTTATGTTTGGCTTAATTTTCAAACTCCAAGAGTTGTCGACTCAATCCATCCATGCAAATACATTGCAACACAACAAAAACAAGTTTTTGACTCATTCCATCCATACCAAAGTCCAAATTCTCTTCGTAAAAAATCAGTGTTAACTCAACCATCAAAGCATGTTACCAAGTCATGTTACAATAGCCCCAATGCAAATTTTATATTGTCGCTAAAAAAACACACAAAATAAAAAATTGAGACCCTTTTAAGTTATATTAAAAAATGTTTCCAATTCCACCTGTGTGGACTCCTTTGTGCTTTAAGCCCCTATCACGCTAGCCCCTTATTAATTTTCACCATAAGACCTATAGTTGTGACCATCACCTTAAGCCTTCAAGAACTTAACATCCTTTAAAACTTTGAGAGCTTATTTTCTTCGTTGACTACTCCTTTGTGTCCTTGGTCACTTTTGCCACATGTAAAGTCACATCCAAGACAATCTAAGCCCAATGCATTTTATTTGTTCCCTTAAAAAAACCTCATGGGTTTTGCTTACAGGGTTATTTTTCCTATGGGGCCCATCATTTTCCTTTCTCATTGGTTGCTACCTCTAGGTTGCTGGTGCCAACATATCCATTCCTCGACAGCCTGTTGCTATGTTTATAATTAGTCCAAGTTCCTTTAACTTTTCCTTCATGTTCATACATGCGGGATGAGTTGTCATGTGTGGTATCCCCCTTGCATTCAAGAGCCAATAACCATGTAGCAGGGCTTATTCATATCTGACACCACCCACATCATCCCGCAGCTAGTTAGCCTATCTCTTTCTTTATGTTTTGCACTTACCTATTCTCGGCACTATCCAGAAGGATGACATCATGTTGACGTCACATGTGTTACATGTTGTCCTATTAGAATTCCACATTTCACTCAGAATTGGGTCATTCCAGTAACCAAAAGCACTAAATCTCCCTACCACATATCATGCTCCCATTTTCTAGTGTTGACATCATCATCAACAAGTATTATGCTACCGCCTATCCCACTGTCAAAGTGGAGAGAGAACGGTTTGAGGCCTAGTTTTCCTTCCATTTTCATTGTTAAAATTTTTAAAGGGTCCTGTAAATGTATAATCAAACTTCCTCCAGGTTAGCACTCCTCTGGACTCAACATTGAAACCTTTTCGGTGATACTCAGTAGGATTCACTATTTAATGTGGGGTCCTCTGCTTGAGTCTTCAACCAATAACTACTTCCACCTTGTTGTGTCAGTTAACATATTCCCATCATACGTCATCACAATAGAAAAATTAAGGTTTCCTTTTAATTTTTTTGGGATGCACTCGTTGGGGTAACTGTTGCGGGCTTAGCTATTATGTGTGCTTCACCTAGACTAATAATAAGGCTCTCCACAACATTTTTTTCTCCACATATTCCCATTGATCTCCTTCGTCCTCCTTAAAATTTCACTGGGGTTATATCATCAGGCAACCTCCACCGGTATGAGTTGTCATAGGGGACCACAAACAACCAATTACATGCCTCTGTGACATGCTATTCTCAATGCCACATCTCTCTATTGTCATAATCCCAGTTTTTATTTTGAGCACTATATCAAATTCATTGGTATAATACTATTGGGATGCTTCTTCTGGGCTAATGTGTATAGTGGGCTCTACCAATAAACCAATAGAAAGGTTTCCTTACCAATGCTATCCATGCCATGTGCCCATCCACCATGGTTGCTCACATACTCCACCAATTTCATGCACCAAATGGGTTTCCTATCCACCTATGTTCTATCATTTTGATTTTTGGAGTATTTTACCTTTCACCGGGCTCTTATCTTTTTCAAACCAGATGCCATTTTCTAAACTTCCACATAAAGAATGGAGACCATTTTAAGAAATATCTATCCATATGCTTGGGTTAAATTTGCATTCGGAATGATATTTTTATTAATAATAACTCCAGTTCTAACACCCTTTTAATCCATGTTGATATTCATCCTTCTATAACTAATCCCGAAAATTTGGTGTCATCCTTTGCCATCCTCCACATATTCCAACATTTTAAAATTTCCAAAAATGAAAACACCATCATCAATGCTTTACACTTTCCATACTTTTCCTTTTCCATAAATGGCAACATACTGAACAATATCCCCCTCGGGACATTGCTAAAATAATTATGATAAAAAACATGACATCACCAACTATTAAGAAAAGACAAGTTTAATTATCTTTTTCTTTGATGTCTAGGTGTTTCTTGGAGGTCCTTCTCCAATTTTGTATACAGGTTATTTTCCATATTTTTTACTAGCAAGTATATGTACCCACCCATTTGATATTTAAGGCAAAGCATACTAACATGCCTCCTCAAGAAACTCTGCCTATGGTCTCTAATCCCGTGGACTGCCAATTTCTTCTTCTTATGTTGAAAACTTCAAGTACCTATGATCTAATACAAGAAACTTCCTTCCTGTCCTGTGAATAATATTGAGTTGAAAGGAGAGGAGTAATTACTCGCAATGTTTTCCTCAATTGGTCAAGAGGTATCTCAGTTTGTGCAACTAAGCTATGAGAAAAATAATTCTCATTGGTCTGACTCTCAGCTAGGATTACCTAGACACTTGCACCCGACTTATAGCAATAAGAAAAACCTTTCTTATGCATGAAATCATCAAATTTTCAACTAATTATCAATGAATTACAACACTTGTAAGTGCTTACTCATCAAACATAGAGGTAATCTCACCAATGCATGCCTATAGCAACATCTCAACTTGCATTTCTCCTAGAAAACATAATGACAACAAAATCAAAATGATACATTTGAATCATCATGGATGAGTCATATATATTAGGACTAATTTACCAGCACTTGGAATTACAATCTCATATCGAAAACATGAACACCATACTCTGACAAAGAATCTTAAGACTGTAAATACCAATTGATAGTACCTTTGATACAAAGTCTTAAAATGACGCAAATTGTTGAATTGATGCCACTAATAGAAGATGTTGGGAACTTGATAACTTACTATCATCATCCTCTGATCATGCCTCTTTATCCAACAAATATGATTAATGATACCAATTACCAATAGATCAAAATCATAACAATCAATCCATTCATCATATTTCCAACTCAAGAATTTTGATACCACACAACAAACACCATTAGCCTTTGTCCTATAGAAAAAAACTTATACCAATTAATGATACCAATTTTCAATGAATAATTAAATAATCAAATATTCCCTCTTTGCATTAGGAATCATCACCATATTTTTATGCTCAGACTATAAATCAGATTCTATAACAACATTCAATACTTTCCATGTCCCTTAAATGCATTCCTTAGCATGTTCCTTTCTATTACTTTCCTATAACCTTTTCGGCTTTCTTTGAAGCTGAACTTTCTTTTAAATGAAGAGGAATAATAGATCTACTACCCTTGAGTAGAGTGTCTCCATTTTTCTTTCACAACTGGATATGTTGAGCTTGGTAAACACCATGAGTTGATTTCTTGCACTATTTTTCCTGACTGAGCGACTTTTTGCCTTTACGTTAGCGTACAGACCATTGATCATTCCCTTTTTTTAGCACCAATTAAATCCAATCTGCAATTTACCTCTTTCTCTTTTTTCTTACTGTTTGTGAGTGCTTTCTTCCTATACTGCAATGGAGATCTAATAAAGCTACTTCTCCTTTTATCTGATTGGAGTTTTTTCCTACTGCGGGTTATATAATATAGATCCACTATGGTAATTTCAGACTCTGATATGTCAAATCACTCATGGTTATCTTCAAAACCAAACATTGTTTTGTGCTTCCTCCATAGACCATTTGATCTTCATTTCTTATGAGTTTTGAAATAAATCTAATGTATTTCTCTTTGCTTTCTCTCCTCATTATTCATACCTTTGTTTCTAGTGTTCTGAAAAGAGTTGTTCTTGCCAAATTTTCATGCAACTACTTTATTGCCATACTTGTTACACCCGTGGAATTCATAATTTTAAAAAGGGGAATAGGAGTGAATCATATTATTCTTACCAGAGCTTCTTCTTGCTTGGATTATAATTCACTTTCTTCCTAATATTGTACCAATAAATATATCTCCTTTCATGGGAAAAGGCTCTCTATGCATATCTATTCAATTTTCCCTTCTGAGCAATTCATGGTTTTTGCTGAAATGATGTGTTCCACCTCTATTGTTGCACCTCATTTTTTCTCTTGAGTAAATTGGAGGCAAAGTGCCCTATGTTACTACAATAAAATCATGTGAGGGGTTTCACACCTTTATAGTATTTCTTAAAAATATTTTATCTCCTTGATGTTGTGTTCTTTTCTCTACCACTATAGTGTCATAAGATCTTCCTTTAACAAAATTGGTGGGTCCCTTTAATGTTTTTTCTTGGTTACTGTCATTTTCCAAAACATTATAAAAGAGCTCAATTCGAGAGGAACAATGGTTGGTTTTAATCTCTTCTTAAATTCTTCAAAATTCTCTCGCATGATTTTGAAGATCCCGTAACTTTCTTAATATCTTGTTCTCCTCTTCCAACCCATATTGATGGCTTTGAATTTCTTGACCTCCTTAAGAGTCGATATGAGATGCCTCTCAAATATATCTTTACTTTAAGTTCTTCCAAGTCAAAGGAGGAACAATGGATTCACAACAAATATTAATAACACTAAGAGTTTGTTCCCTTTATGACTCGGGGACCCGTTTGCCGACACGTGAGATGTCTTTTCCACTTCACCAAGAGGCGGACCTATTTTATTGTCGATTAATGCCAAAACTTTCTATTTCTATTAAATAGCCCTTCTTCACCACAACTAGATGAGAAACTCTGACTTTCACTAGTACTTGCGCTTGACAATTCGAATATAAATGACCTATTTCTCTACTCTCGTAATAACAAAACAAAAATTACTTGTAGATTTCATCTCCTATGAGTGTTTATTATTTATTTAGCCCCTTCATATAAGAAAATCATCCTATAATTTATGATCTTCAATTCTCTTTGAATCTTGGAATATTCCATCCTCGAGGAAAAGCCTCTTTACATCACATTTTTCTTGCATGTGTATATCACAGATGGACTGAAATTTATCCCATATCTATGTGGCAGTATTGCAATGTATTAATTTCTCAGTATATAACTTAGACAACCCTCTAATAGTTTCCTTCCTTTCTTTTTTATCAAAATTATCATCTATTACTTCATTCTACATAGATAACCATACATCCAAAACAAGATCTTGCAAATAGGTTGTCATCCTTACCTTCCAAGTTATATACTTTGATCCATTCATAAATGGAACTCCATTTGAGGTAATCTAGTATGAATTCTCCATGATCCCTAATATTCCTTCCATTTGTTAAATTGGTTATCAGGACACTGGATTTGATACAAATTGTTAGAAACACTGAAAACCAGGACACTACTTAGAGGGACGGGGGGGTTAGTGTGGAAAAATTCTACAATTTTCGATAATCATTATTTTCAATCATTTACCAATTATTCATGGATAAACAAAAAAACTCTTTTATGTAAAATAAAACACCATAAACATCAAGCACATGAGTAACATACACAAAAGACACCAATCCCCCTTTATTAAAAGCCTCAAATTTATTACATCAATTCCCGAGAAGCTACTACTTGTAGGTTTATAAGCTGCTACTGAAAGGAACTTCTATCCCCACTCATTTATCAGTATTCAATAAAATGGAGTCTTTCCCCTACTCTTTAATTATACTTCACTGAAAAGGACTCTACCCCTACTCATTTATCAACTACTAATGAAAGGGATTGTCAACCACGAACATTTACCATCACCCATTAGGAGTTGAAAACCCTGACCTTCAAGCTACCACTTGTTGTCCCTTTCGGTTCATCTTTCATCCATTTTTAAACTAGAACCAATAGACCTCATACCTCATAAATAAAAAACGTTGTTTACTCTAGATTCTCATGAAAAACACCTTACAAACACCTTCAACAATATGTTATTACTAATCAAATCACCATCAATATCACCTTCAACAATTTCTCGTTATTACACAAATCACCAAGCTATATGCATCAGTTGCATCAACACCAAAAATCACATTTGATGAACAAACTAAATCACTAATCACCAATTCATCATTCAACTATCATATATAAAATATGATCTCAAACACACCCTTGATGTATACCACCATTGTGCATCTCCTTGCACCAATAACCATTCAACCATATAATTTTTTTGCTTGAATTATTCTTACAAGGATTTATGGACTCATACTTTTAGGTTGGAGCTTTAGTTAACTTGTTCTTTGATCTTTGCATATATTTCTTATCTTTTCCCTTTCTCCTATTCAATTTAGCCTTATAATTCTTCTTTCCAAGTTATCTTTCACCAATGTGTTGTTATGAGCTCAATATGTGAGGTTTTGTACTAACTTTCCTTATTCTGGCCATAGGGGCTTCACTCAATGAACCTCTAGCATATCACGTGTGATCATAGCATATTAAACAATACCCCTAATGTGAATACATATTGGAAAATACCTCTAAAAATCACATTATTTAACCCCCTACCAATATAAACCCAATACAACTTCCCAATTAAAAAATACCCTACTTTCCCTATATATTGTATGAATCCAATTTTTCATTAATATTTTTTACACCCCTTTATATTTTTTCATTAACTTTGAGTCCTATTTTTTATACCCACCAATATAAAAATCCTTTTCCCTCTATATATTCCCCAATATATTATGTAATTTTTTCCTCATTATATATCTCCCAATATGAACCCACTTGCTATGGTATTACTCCCGCAGTGAATCCCCGTGATTTTGGCATTTTTCATAATTTCGTTAGCCTTTTCTATTTCTAACAAACCTGCAGTTTTACTAGAACTACTAAATCTATCTCTTAACTATTTTTGTTACATGCATTTTATTTCAAAATTTTAACATTTTGTTGTTATTTTTGGCTTCACTGCCAAACTCCAAGAGCGTCTGACTCAATCCATCCATGCAAACACGTTGCAACATTGCCAAACCAAGTTGTCGACCCTTTCCATCAATTCCAAATCCCAAAGGAATTAACCGTCAAAGCATGTTCCCAACGCATATTACCATAGCCCCAGTGTTTTTTTAATATTGTTGCTGCAAAACATGCAAAATAAAACTTTGCAGCCCCTTTAAGTTATAATAAAAAAATGTTGCCAATTACACCTGTGCAGGTCTGTTTATGATTTAAGCCCCTATCGCGTTGGCCCCTTATTAATTTTCACTATAAGACCTACTGTTGTGACCATCCCCTTAAGCCTTCAGGTGATTAAGTACCTTTAAGTATTCGAGAGATTATTTTCTTCGTTAGCTGCTCCTTTATGCCGTTGGTCGCTTTCATTGCATGTAGAACCACATCCCTGGTGCTCTAAGCCCGATTCCTTTTATTTGCGCCCTTCAAAAATCATCTGTGGTATTACTTATGGGCTTATCTATCTCATGGGGCTCGTCGTGAACGTTTCTCATTGGCTTTCACCTCTATGCTTTTGGTGCCAATATATCCGTTGCTCGTCAGCCCGCCGCTTCATTTAGAAATATCCCGTAGGCTCCATTAATTTTTCCTCTGGGATCATGCCTGCAGGATTAGTTGTCCTGTGGGGTCCCCCCACTACAAACAAGAGTCAACCACCATGTCCTCGAGCTTAGTCAGCTCTGACACTACTCATATTGTTCCATGACTATTCATCCTGCATGTTTAGTGCTCCACTTATTTCGTCGGGAAAATATTTAGCAGGATGACGTCACCTATTCCACATGTCGTCTTATGATTAGTCCATGTGTCACTAAAAAATAGGCTATTTAGTAATCCAAAACCACTAAATCTTCCTACCACATGTCATCCTCCCATTTCTTGGTCTTGAAATCGTCATCCATAAGTATTGTGCTGCCACCTGTCCTGCTATTAGAGAGGCGAGAGAAGGGTTTGATGCCTTGTTTTTCTTCCATTCTCATTGTTAAAAAATTTAGGGTCCCGACCATTTCGCTTGAGTCTTGAACCAATGTGTAAGTATGTCTGAAGCCAAAATAACAAAAACTAAAGAAAATTTTAAAAATAAAATCTCAATAATGTCGACTTAATAATAATTTAGAAAACCATATAAATAAACAATTAAAATTTCATTAAAAAAATAAATTTATCAAAATATGAAGAGGTTTACAAACACTAAAAAAGATATGATAATAAATATAAATATAAATAAAATATAGGTGTGGTAAATAAACTAAAGGCATGGTAAATAAATAAAGCCTTTTTTTTTATTATTTACTCCATAAACTTCTATATTTACAAAAATAAAAAAGGAGATTTTATTTAGGTGTACCCTATGGACCAAATAACATGGGACAAATACGATGGGCCAAATAGCATATTTATAAAAACTTTATAGTAAATAAATAAATATAAAAGAGGTATAAATAGGTAAGGTAGATAAATAAAAATATATCAAATAGGATTATAAATCAACGTCTAATTATATATGAAGTCTATGACCCAAATACCATGGAATAAATTATTATTAGTAGCATGCAAAAAAAATATTATTAACCCTATAGTCCATTATGACCCAGAACTGTAAGTATGTCTAATTATATATGAAGTCTATGGCCCAAATACCATGGAATAAATTATTATTAATAGCATGCAAAAAAAACATTATTGCGCCGAGAGGCGCATTCTACAGCCCAGTATGACCCCGATGTGTAAGTATGTCGGAACCCAAAATCACAAAAACTAAAGAAAAATTTAAAAACCAACCTAGATCCATCTTAACTCCGGATCTATCAAGCGCCGAGAGGGATCAAATCTCTCGAGATAAAAACCTCTTTTTTGAGTGCAAAACTTGAGGAAAGGTTTTCACCTCGAGAGATTTGATCCCTCTCGACATTTGATAGATTCGGAGTTAAGATGGATCTAGGTTGGTTTCAGTTGTGTGTGACCAAGGAAAATCTATCGATAATATGAGGAACATATGCTTAATTTTATCAATAATATGTAAATACATCTAATATTAACATAACCATTTTAAATCCTCGGATGCGGGTGCTATGGGAATTGGAAGGACTGACAGGACGCAGGGCGAAAGGACGGGAGGCCACCTGCCTACCCGCTTATAACCTTCAAGCCCACCTGATTTCATTTATTTCCCGGAGCCTATTCTTAATGATCCGGATATGGAGTCGATCTTCCTCATTACACCAGGTTCTCGAGGCAACCTCGAATGCTGTTATCGTGCTATACATTCGACCGCCATGCTTTGTCATTCAATGCAGTTCTGGTTTGCAGTCTTGGTTTTCAGTTTGGGTTTGATATTTATCATGGAGCCATCCGCCCCTTCGCCTCTGTCATCGAGCTGCAATCCTGCTCTGGACAAAGCCTTTGTCTGCACCTTCACCGGGTTGCGCTGCTGCAACACCTGCTGTCTGGTGCTTGCAGAGAATTCCCACATTTCCATCACAGGCTTTTGTGATTCTGCCACTGAAACTCGTGGCTCGTCTCCTGCAAGGTATTCCACCAATTCTCACTGGTTTTCTAGTTCCCTTTCTGCTGCGAACATGCCTAGAGTCAGACAGAGGATGCGGCCCCGTCGAGGCTCCTCGCGGGCGGCCAGAAGGCACTCGCCTTCCCCCACTTCCTCTCCGTCTAACTCCTCCACGACTTCGGACAGCTTGCCCCGTCTCCTTCATGGGCGACTGCTACGCTCAGGTCGTCGTCTGGACTCGCCCTCTGGTGATGCTCTTCCAGCTCAATCTCACACGGCACTCTTTTCCTTTGACTGCGCCCTCGACAAACCCCGGGTCACCGTCGCCATCTCAGTCGTCTTCCTGGAGGAACCAAAGCCGGAGTCTCCGCCTGATCCGCTTGCTCAGGACGACAGCGCAATTAAGGACGAGAAGCAACAGGACGAGAACAAGCCTTCTTTGCAGGTCGACGCTGGGGTCGTTCTGGGTCAAGACGTTGCGCCTCCACCGACTGTTCATGCACATGGCACTCAGGAAGACTTATGTTGCAACATTGAAGAAATCGAGCCGGATGAGTAGCTATGCCCCCCCCCCCCCCTTGTCTTTTTGTCAGCTCTCTGCCCACTCTGAGGGTATGCATAGTCGCCTTGCTAGTTCTTCATGCTTTTTTTCATTCTCAGACATTAAGCATTGTATCTGTGTTTAGTGTCATGGTCATGCGCTCTATGTCAAAGTCTGGAAGCAGATGCATTGTTATTTTGTTCAGTGTCCAGTCTAAAACTTATCAGTTCGATCCCCTGCGTGGGACTTTTTCGGCTTTTGGTTCATATGGCTGGTTTCCCTCTCGTAGGGCAGCCCTTTTTCAGTCTTGGTCTGTTAATATGCCTCCCAGCAGGCTCTGCTATGGCCACGGCCAGATGTACATTATTTCTCTTTAATTAATAGATTACCCTAACTTAGAAAAAAAAAACATAATCATTTTAAATATGTTAAATATGTCTAAGACTTATTGAGTCATTTTAATTTTAAATTTGATTAGTTATCTCAGTTTGTTGAGATGATAAATATTGTAAAATAACTTTAATGATGAAATAAAATTTTGAATGCAAAGTGACAATGTAATAATATTGAATGATAGAAACTGTGAATAGTAAGAATGTAGTGAATTAAGAATAGTCTTCATTGTGATCGATTTCAAACTATTTTCTTCTACTATTCTTGTTTTCACCCATGTTAGTTTTGTCATATTTTCATATTGATTATTTGAAAAGGACAGTTGGAATCTTAAACCACCATTTAAATATTTAGCTCGAGCTATTGTAGTAAACATCATACCTTGTCTCTCTTGCTCTCCAATATTAATAGGTTGAATTACTATAACACAAAAATCAATGTACATTGTCAAGCATTTTTTGTGCTTAAACTGAAATCATTGCACACACACTATTAATCCAATGAATTTAAAATTAATGTACCATCATACATCCAATTAAATCAAATTGGAAATCAACATATACACTGAAATCAATGCAACTAATGCAAGAAATCAAATAATAATAGAAAACAACATCTACACTAAAATCAATGCATCTAATGCAAGTAATGAAATATGATTAGAAATCAACATCTACACTCAAATAAATGAGTCTAGTGCAAGTAGGAAAATAGGAATTAAAGCCAACATTTACACTGAAATCAATGCATCTAGTGCATGCAATCAAATAGGATTAGAAATCACCATCTACACTGAAATAAATGCATTTAGTGCAAAGAATCAAATAGGATTATAAATCATCGACATTTAAATCAATGCATTTAGTGCAAGAAATCGAATATAATTATAAATCAACATCTACAATGAAATTAATGCATCTAGTGCAAGAAATCAAATAAGATTAGAAATCACCATCTACACTGAAATCAAGACATTTAGTGAAAGAAATCAAATAGGATTAGAAATCACCATCTACATTGAAATCAATTCATTCAGTGCAAGCAATCAAATAGGATTAAAAATAATCTACATTGAAATCAATTCATCTAGTGAAAGAAATCAAAAATAACCAAAAATCAAAATCTACATTAAAATTAATGCATCGAGTGAAATCAATCAAATAGGATTAGAAATCATCATCTACGTTAAAATCAATCCATCTAGTGTAAGTAATCAAATATCATTAGAAATCGGCATCTACACCAAAATCAATTCATCTAGTGCAAGAAATCAAATAGGATTAGAAATCACCATCTACACTGAAATCAATGAATCTACTGTAGGAAACCTTCTTCCCTCTCTCCCCCATATATATCTATATATACATCCATCTCTCCTCCTTTTTCTCTTTATCTCACCCCAACATACACACACACTCTCTCACTCCATATCTATCAATTTCCTTGTCCCTCCCTCCTTCTCTCCATCTATCTTTTTTTCTCTTCACCTTACATCTATATCTATATCTCTCTATATCAACTCCAAAACATAAACTCTCTTTCTCCAATCTATCTATCTATCTATAACTCCCTCCTCCTCCTCCTTCTCCTCTCTCTCTTCCTCCCTCTCTCTCTCTCTCTCTCTCTCGCTTCTATCTCTCTTCCTTCTTGCAACCCTTTCTCCCTCTCTATCCATATTCTTTATCACTCCCTCTCTCTCTCTCTCTCTCCACCTTTCACCCTCTATGTCTTTATTCTTACCTCCCCCTCTCTCCCTCCCATCTTCATATCTCTTTCCCTACCTCTCTTCACTCTCTCTATTCCTCTCTCTCCCCTCCGCCCCCCCTCTCTCTCTATCTTCACCTTCCAACTTTGTTACCATATGCCTCTCTCTCTCCTTCTCTCCCCCCTTCTCTCCATATCTCCTTATTTTTCTCTTTATCTCACCCCAGAACATACACACTCCCTCTTCATCTCTTCCTTGTCACTCCCCCTCTCTCTCCACTACTCACTCTCTATGTATTTATTCTTTCCTCCCTCTCTCCTCATCCAACTCCATCTCTCAATCCCTCCCTCTCTCCCCATCCAAATCCATATTTCTATCCCTCCCTCTCTCCTCCCCTCTCTCCTCCACTATTTCAAGTCCCCTCTCCTTTCCTTCCTCTCTCTCCCTTTCTCTCCTACCTCACTTTCTCTTTCTCCATCTCTCAATGCCTCCCTCTCTCCCCATCCAAATCCATATCTCTATTTCTCCCTCTCTCCTCCTCTCTTTCAAGTCCCCTTCCTTTTCCTTCCTCTCTCTCCCTTTATCTCCTACCTCCCTTTATCTTCCCCCATCTCTCTCTCTCTCTCTCTCTCTCTCTCTCTCTCTCTCCTCCCTACAATCCTCTTTTCCCCATCACTCTCTTCCTCTCTCTCATCATTCCTCTCTCACCTCCTTCTATTTGACCCCCCAGCGCTCTTTATTTCTCTCTCTCTCTGTCCTCCAATCCTCTCTCTTCCCCCATCACTCTATCTCACTCTCTAACTATCTTACTATTTCTATCCCTTCATCCTTCCCCCCCCCCTTGTCTCCATCACTCCTATGTATCTTTATCCCACCCATAAGCATACGCACTCTCTCCATCTCTCCCTTGTCACTTCATCTCTATGTATTTCTTCTTCCTTTCCTCGCTTCACCTCTAGCTCCATCTCTCTATCCCTCCTTCTCTCCTCTACCTCTCATCCTTTCTCTCTCTCCATTTCTCTCCTACTTCCCTCTCCCTTCCCCCTTCTTTCTCTCTCTCTCACTCTCTACCCTCCAATTCTCTCTCCTTTTCCCTCCCTCTCTCCTTATCTCTCTCCCACCTCCATCTTTATGTCTCCCTCTCCCTTTCTTACCCTTCTCTAACTCTCTCACTCTTCTCTCTCTCTCTCTCTCTCTTCATTCCTCTTCTCCCTTCTCCTTCAATTTATCTCCATATCTCCCTTGTCACTACCCCTGTTTCTCCACCTCTATCATAAATCATGATATATTAATATATATTACAATATAATAAATTTAATTTTCTGTTAATCTAAACATATTAAATTTAATAATATTAATATTTTAATATTAATGTTAGGGTTAAAAATGTTTTTTTTTGCATGGTATTAATAATAACTTGGTCCATGGTATTTGACTCGTATACTTCATATATAATTAGATCTTGATTTCTAATTGTATTTGATATATTTTATTTATTTACCTTACCTTTTATACCTCTTTTATATTTACTTATTTACCATACCTATTTTATAAATGTATTACTTGGCCCATGGTTTTTTCCCATGGTATTATTAATAATTTGTCCCATGGTATTTGGCCCATGGTATTAATAATAATTGTCCCATAGGCTTCACCTAAATAAAACCTGTTTTTGAGTTTTTGTAAATATAAAGTGGAAAAATCAGTTTTATTTATTTACCATACCTCTAGTTTATTTATATTTTTATTTATTTACCATACCTCCTAAGTAATAGAAAAAGAGGTATTATTTATTTACCATACCTATGGTTTATTTATATTTTTATTTATTTATCATATTTTATTTATTTACCATATCTCTTTATTGAGTGTTAGTAAACTCTACATATTTTAAGTTTATATCGTTTAAATTTATTTTTAATTATTTTGTTCATTTATATGTTTATGTAAGCTATTGTTCAAGCCGACATTTTTTTTTGGCTTCCGACATACTTACATATCCAGGTCATACTGGGCTGTAGAATGCGCCTCTCGGCGCAACCAGCCTATATCCATCTTAACTCCGAATCTATCAAGCGTCGAGAGGGATCAAATCTCTCGAGGTAAAAACCTCTTTTTTTAGTGCAAAACTTGAAGAAACGTTTTCACCTCGAGAGATTTGATACCTCTCGGCTTTTGATAGATCCGGAGTTAAGATGGATCTAGGCTGGTTTCAGTTGTGTGTGACCAAGGAAAATCTATCGATAATATGAGGAACATATGCTTAATTTTATCAATAATATGTAAATACATCTAATATTAACATAACCATTTTAAATATGTTAAATATGTCTAAGATTTATTGAGTCATTTTAATTTTAAATTTGATTAGTTACCTCAGTTTGTTGAGATGATAAATATTGTAAAATAACTTTAATGATGAAATAAAATTTTGAATGCAAAGTGACAATGTAATAATATTGAATGATATAAACTGTGAATAATAAGAATGTAGTCAATTACGAATAGTCTTCAATTTCAAACTATTTTCTTCTACTATTCTTATTTTCACCCATGTTAGTTTTTTCATATTTTCATATTGATTATTTGAAAAGGACAGTTGGAATCGTAAACCATTTAAATATTTAGCTAGAGCTGTTGTAGTAAACATCATACCTTGTCTCTCTTGCTCTCCAATATTAATAGGTTGAATTACTATAACACAAAAATCAATGTACATTGTCAATAATTTTTTGTGCTTACACTGAAATCATTGCACACACACTATTAATCCAATGAATTTAAAATTAATGTACCATCATACATCCAATTACATCAAATTAGAAATCAACATATACATTGAAATCAATGCAACTAATGCAAGAAATCAAATAATAATAGAAAACAACATCTACACTAAAATCAATGCATCTAATGCAAGTAATGAAATATGATTAGAAATCAAAATCTACACTCAAATAAATGAGTCTAGTGCAAGTAGGAAAATAGGATTTAAAGCCAACATTTACACTGAAATCAATGCATCTAGTACATGCAATCAAATAGGATTATAAATCACCATCTACACTGAAATAAATGCATTTAGTGCAAAGAATCAAATAGGATTATAAATCATCTACATTTAAATCAATGCATTTAGTTAAATCATCTACATTTAAATCAATGCATTTAGTGCAAGCAATCAAATATAATTATAAATCAACATCTACATTGAAATTAATGCATCTAGTGCAAGCAATCAAATAAGATTAGAAATCACCATCTACACTAAAATCAAGGCATTTAGTGAAAGTAATCAAATAGGATTAGAAATCACCATATACATTGAAATCAATCCATTCAGTGCAAGCAATCAAATAGGATTAAAAGTAATCTACATTGAAATCAATTCATCTAGTGAAAGAAATCAAATATAACCAAAAATCAAAATCTACATTAAAATTAATGCATCGAGTGAAATCAATCAAATAGGATTAGAAATCATCATCTACATTGAAATTAATGCATTTAGTGCAAGCAATCAAATAGGATTAGAAATCATCTACATTAAAATCAATCCATCTAGTATAAGTAATCAAATATCATTAGAAATCAACATCTACACCAAAATCAATTCATCTAGTGCAAGAAATCAAATAGGATTAGAAATCACCATCTACACTAAAATAAATGCATCTACTGCAGGAAACCTTATTCCCTCTCTCCCCCATATATATCTATATTTTCATCCATCTCTCCTTCTTTTTCTCTTTATCTCACCCCACCATACACACACTCTCTCTCACTCCATATCTATCAATGTCCTTGTCCCTCCCTCCTTCTCTCCATCTATCTTTTTTTCTCTTCACCTTACATCTATATCTATATCTCACTCTATCTCTCTATATCAACTCCAAAACATAAACTCTCTTTCTCCAATCTATCTATCTATCTATCACTCCCTCCCCCTCCTCCTTCTCCTCTCTCTCTTCCTCCCTCTCTCTCTCTCTCTCTCTCTCTCTCTCGCTTCTATCTCTCTTCCTTCCTGCAACCATTTCTCCCTCTCTATCCATATTCTTTATCACTCCCTCTCTCTCTCTCTCTCTCTCTCCACCTTTCACCCTCTATGTCTTTATTCTTACCTCCCCCTCTCTCCCTGCCATCTTCATATCTCTTTCCCTACCTCTCTTCACTCTCTCTATTCCTTTCTCTCCCCCACCTCTCTCTCTCTATCTTCACCTTCCAACTTTGTTACCATATGCCTCTCTCTCTCCTTATCTCCCCCCTTCTCTCCATATCTCCTTATTTTTCTCTTTATCTCACCCCAAAACATACACACTCCCTCTTCATCTCTTCCTTGTCACTCCCCCTCTCTCTCCACTACTCACTCTCTATGTATTTATTCTTTCCTCCCTCTCTCCTCATCCAACTCCATCTCTCAATCCCTCCCTCTCTCCCCCTCCAAATCCATATTTCTATCCCTCCCTCTCTCCTCCCCTCTCTCCTCCTCTATTTCAAGTCCCCTCTCCTTTCCTTCCTCTCTCTCCCTTTCTCTCCTCCCTCACTTTCTCTTTCTCCATCTCTCAATCCCTCCCTCTCTCCCCATCCAAATCCATATCTCTATTTCTCCCTCTCTCCTCCTCTCTTTCAAGTCCCCTCCCTTTTCCTTCCTCTCTCTCCCTTTATCTCCTACCTCCCTTTATCTTCCCCCATCTCTCTCTCTCTCTCTCTCTCTCCCCCCTACAATCCTCTTTTCCGCATCACTCTCTTCCTCTCTCTCATCATTCCTCTCTCACCTCCTTCTATTTGACCCCCTAGCTCTCTTTATTTCTCTCTCTCTCTGTCCTCGAATCCTCTCTCTTCCCCCATCACTCTATCTCACTCTCCAACTATCTTACTATTTCTATCCCTTCATCCTTCTTCCCCCCCTTGTCTCCATCACTCCTATGTATCTTTATCCCACCCATAAGCATACGCACTCTCTCCATCTCTCCCTTGTCACATCATCTCTATGTATTTCTTCTTCCTTTCCTCTCCATCTCTCTATCCCTCCTTCTCTCCTCCACCTCTCATCCTTTCTCTCTCTCCATTTCTCTCCTACCTCCCTCTCCCTTCCCCCTTCTTTCTCTCTCTCTCACTCTCTACCCTCCAATTCTCTCTCCTTCTCCCTCCCTCTCTCCTTATCTCTCTCCCGCCTCCATCTTTATGTCTCCCTCTCCCTCTCTTACCCTTCTCTAACTCTCTCACTCTTCTCTCTCTCTCTCTCTCTCTCTCTCTCTCTCTCTCTCTTCATTCCTCTTCTCCCTTCTCCTTCAATTTATCTCCATATCTCCCTTGTCACTACCCCTATTTCTCCACCTCTATCATATATCATGATATATTAATATATATTACAATATAATAAATTTAATATTATGTTAATCTAAACATATTAAATTTAATAATATTAATATTTTAATATTAATGTTAGGGTTAAAAATGCTTTTTTTTGCATGGTATTAATAATAATTTGGTCCATGGTATTTGACCCGTATACTTCATATATAATTAGATCTTGATTTCTAATCGTATTTGATATATTTTATTTATTTACCTTACCTTTTATACCTCTTTTATATTTACTTATTTACCATACCTATTTTATAAATGTATTATTTGGCCCATGGTTTTTTCCCATGGTATTATTAATAATTTGTCCCATGGTATTTGGCCCATGGTATTAATAATAATTGTCCCATAGGCTTCACCTAAATAAAACCTGTTTTTGAGTTTTTGTAAATATAAAGTGGTTTATTGAGTAAATATAAAAATCGGTTTTATTTATTTACCATACCTCCTAAGTAATATAAAAAGAGGTTTTATTTATTTACCATACCTATGGTTTATTTATATTTTTATGTATTTATCATATTTTATTTATTTACCATATCTCTTTTTTGAGTGTTAGTAAACTCTACATATTTTAAGTTTATATCGTTTAAATTTATTTTTAATTATTTTGTTCATTTATGTGTTTATGTAAGCTATTGTTCAAGCGGACATTTTTTTTTGGCTTCCGACATACTTACACATCCGGGTCATACTAGGCTATAGAATGTGCCTCTAGGCGCAATAAAATCTCAATAATGTCGGCTTAAATAATAATTTAGAAAACCATATAAATAAACAATTAAAATTTCATTAAAAAAAATAAATTTATCAAAATATGAAGAGGTTTACGAACACTAAAAAAGATATGATAATAAATATAAATATAAATAAAATAGAGGTGTGGTAAATAAACTAAAGGTATGGTAAATAAATAAAACCTTATTTTTTTTGTATTTACTCCATAAACTTCTATATTTACAAAAATAAAAAAGAAGATTTTATTTAGGTGTACCCTATGGGCCAAATAACATGGGACAAATACTATGGGCCAAATACCATATTTATAAAAAATGTATAGTAAATAAATAAATATAAAAGAGGTATAAATAGGTAAGGTAGATAAATAAAAATATATCAAATAGGATTAGAAATCAACGTCTAATTATATATGAAGTCTATGACCCAAATACCATGGAATAAATTATTATTAGTAGCATGCAAAAAAAATATTATTAACCCTACAGTCCATTATGACCCAGAACTGTAACTGTAAGTATGTCTAATTATATATGAAGTCTATGGCCCAAATACCATGGAATAAATTATTATTAATAGCATGCAAAAAAAACATTATTTCGCGGAGAGGCGCATTCTACAGTCCAGTATGACCCCGATGTGTAAGTATGTCGGAAGCCAAAAAAAATGTCAGATTGAACAATAACTTACATAAACATATAAATGAACAATTAAAAATTTATTAAAAATAAATTTAAACCATATAAAATTAAAATATGAAGAGTTTATTAACACTCGAAAAAGAGATATGGTAAATAAATAAAATATGGTAAATACGTAAAAAAATTAAATAAACCATAGGTATGGTAAATAAATGAAACCTCTTTTTATATTACTCAGGAGGTATGGTAAATAAATAAAAATATAAATAAACTAGAGGTATGGTAAATAAATAAAACCGAGTTTTATATTTACTCAAAACCAGGTTTTATTTAGGTGAAGCCTATGGGACAAATTATTATTAATACCATGGGCCAAATACCATGGGACAAATTATTAATAATACCATGGGCAAATACCATGGGCCAAATAATATATTTATAAAATAGGTATGGTAAATAAATAAATATAAAAGAGGTATAAAGAGGTAAGGTAAATAAATAAAAATATATCAAATATGATTAGAAATCAAGATCTAATTATATATGAAGTATAAGGGACAAATACCATGGACCAAATTATTAATACCATGCAAAAAAAAACATTATTAACCCTAACATTAATATTAAAATATTACTATTACTAAATTTAATATGGTTAGATTAATAGAATATTACATTTATTACATTGTAATATATATTAATATATCATGATAAATGATAGAGGTGAAGAATTAGGGGGAGTGACAAGGGAGATATGGAGATAAATTGAAGGAGAAGGGAGAAGAGGAATGAAGAGAGAGAGAGTGAGAAGAGTGAGAGAGTTAGAGAAGGGTAAGAGAATGAGAGGGAGACATAAAGATGGAGGTGGGAGAGAGATAAGGAGAGAGGGAGGGATAAGGAGAGAGGATTGGAGGGTAGAGAGTGAGAGAGAGAGAAAGAAGGGGGAAGGGAGAGGGAGGTAGGAGAGAAAGAGAGAGATATAAAGGATGAGAGGTGGAGGAGAGAAGGAGGGATAGAGAGATGGAGCTGGAGGTGGAGCGAGGAAAGGAAGAAGAAATATATAGAGAGGGAGTGACAAGGGAGAGATGGAGAGAGAGTGTGTATGCTTATGGGTGGGATAAAAATACATAGGAGTGATGGAGACAAGGGGGAGAGAAGGAGAAAGGAGGAGTGATGGAGACAAGGGGGGAGAGAAGGATAAAGGGATAGAAATTGTAAGATAGTTGGAGAGTGAGATAGAGTGATGGGGGAAGAGAGAGGATTGGAGGACAGAGAGAGAAAGAAAGAGAGCTGGGGGGGTCAAATAGAAGGAGGTGAGAGAGGAATGATGAGAGAGAGGAAGAGAGTGATGGGGGAAGAGAGGATTGTAGGGGAGAGAGAGAGAGAGATGGGGGAAGATAAAGGGAGGTAGGAGATAAAGGGGGAGAGAGGAAGGAAAAGGGAGGGGACTTGAAAGAGAGGAGGAGAGAGGGAGGGATTGAGAGATGGAGAGAGAGAGAGATGGGGGAAGAGAAAGGGAGGTAGGAGAGAAAGGGAGAGAGAGGAAGGAAAGGAGAGGGGACTTGAAAGAGAGGAGGAGAGAGGGGAGGAGAGAGGGAGGGATAGAAATATGTATTTGGAGGGGGAGAGAGGGAGGGATTGAGAGATGGAGCTGGATGAGGAGAGAGGGAGGGAAGAATAAATACATAGAGAGTGAGTAGTGGAGAGAGAGGGGGAGTGACAAGGGAGAGATGAAGAGGGAGTGTGTATGTTTTGGGGTGAGATAAGGAGACAAATAAGGAGATATGGAGAGAAGGGCGGAGAGAAGGAGAGAGAGAGGCATATGGTAACAAAGTTGGAAGGTGAAGATAGAGAGAGAGAGGGGGGGAGAGAAAGGAAGAGAGAGTGTGAAGAGAGGTAGGCAAAGAGATATGAAGATGGAGAGGGAGAGAGGGGGAGGTAAGAATAAATACATAGAGGGTGAAAGGTGGAGAGAGAGAGAGAGAGGGAGTGATAAAGAAGATGGAGAGAGAGGGAGAAAGGGTAGCAGGAAGGAAGAGAGATAGAAGCGAGAGAGAGAGAGAGAGAGAGAGAGAGGAGGAGGAGGAGGAGGAGGAGGAGGGAGTGATATATTAATAGATAGATTGGAGAAATAGAGTTTATGTTTTGGAGTTGATATAGAGAGATAGAGTGAGATATAGATATAGATGTAAGGTGAAGAGAAAAAAATATAGATGGAGAGAAGGAGGGAGGGACAAGGAAATTGATAGATATGGAGTGAGAGAGAGTGTGTGTATGCTGGGGTGAGATAAAGAGAAAAAGAAGGAGAGATGGATGTATATATAGATATATATGGGGGAGAGAGGGAAGAAGGTTTCCTACAGTAGATTCATTGATTTCAGTGTAGATGGTGATTTCTAATCCTATTTGATTTCTTGCACTAGATGAATTGATTTTGGTGTAGCTGTTGATTTCTAATGATATTTTATTACTTACACTAGATGGATTGATTTTAATGTAGATGATTTCTAATCCTATTTGATTGCTTGCACTAAATGCATTAATTTCAGTGTAGATGATGATTTCTAATCCTATTTGATTGATTTCACTAGATGCATTAATTTTAATTTAGATTTAGATTTTTGGTTATATTTGATTTCTTTCACTAGATGAATTGATTTCAATGTAGATTATTTTTAATCCTATTTGATTGCTTGCACTGAATGGATTGATTTCAATGTAGATGGTGATTTCTAATCCTATTTGATTGCTTTCACTAAATGCCTTGATTTCAGTGTAGATGGTGATTTCTAATCTTAGTTGATTGCTTGCACTAGATGCATTAATTTCAATTTTGATGTTGATTTATAATTATATTTGATTGCTTGCACTAAATGCATTGATTTAAATGTAGATGATTTAACTAAATGCATTGATTTAAATGTAGATGATTTATAATCCTATTTGATTCCTTGCACTAAATGCATTTATTTCAGTGTAGATGGTGATTTCTAATCCTATTTGATTGCATGCACTAGATGCATTGATTTCAGTGTAAATGTTGGCTTTAAATCCTATTTTCCTACTTGCACTAGACTCATTTATTTGAGTGTAGATGTTGATTTATGATCATATTTCATTACTTGCATTAGATGCATTGATTTTAGTGTAGATGTTGTTTTCTATTATTATTTGATTTCTTGCATTAGTTGCATTGATTTCAGTGTATATGTTGATTTCTAATTTGATGTAATTAGATGTATGATGGTACATTAATTTTAAAGTCATTGGATTAATATTTTTGTGTGCAATGATTTTAGTGTAAGCATAAAAAATTATTGAAAATGTACATTGATTTTTGTGTTATAGTAATTAAACTTATTAATATTGGAGAGCAAGAGAGATAAGGTATGATATTTACTACAATAGCTCGAGCTAAATATTTAAATGGTTTACGATTCCAACTGTCCTTTTCAAATAATCAATATGGAAATATGACAAAACTAACATGGGTGAAAATAAGAATAGTAGAAGAAAATATTTTGAAATCGATCACAATGAAGACTATTCGTAATTGACTACATTCTTATTATTCAAAGTTTCTATCATTAAATATTATTACATTGTCACTTTGCATTCCAAATTTTATTTCATCATTAAAGTTATTTTACAATATTTATCATCTCAAAAAACTGAGGTAACTAATCAAATTTAAAATTAAAATGACTCAATAAATCTCAGACATATTTAACATATTTAAAACGGTTATGTTAATATTATATGTATTTACATATTATCGATAAAATTAAGCGTATGTTCTTCATATTATCAATAGATTTTCCTTGGTCGCACACGACTGAAACCAGCCTAGATACATCTTAACTGTGGATCTATCAAGCGCCGAGAGGGATCAAATCTCTCGAGGTGAAAACCTTTCCTCAAGTTTTGCACTCAAAAAAGAGGTTTTCACCTCAAGAGATTTGATCCCTCTTAGCGCTTGATAGATCCGGAGTTAAGATTGATCTAGGCTAGTCTTATGTCAGGCCACATATACTCATCTTATGTCATCCCACTAAAATAGTCAAGGGTTCCTTTTAATTTTTTCAAGATGCACCCACTAGCGTAACTATTATGGGATTATATGTTATGCATGCTCCGCCTAGACCAATAGGATTCCTCTCTGCAGTGTTGTTTCTTGACATATTCCGATTGATCTCCTTCATGGTCCTTAAAGTTTTGTCAGGGTTATATCACCAAGGAACTTCACTAGGATGTTTTGTAAGAGGGGACCACCTATATCCAATCACCTGCCTCCATGACCTACTATTTTTAGTGCCAAATCTTCCAACTATTGTTATGTCACTTTTTATTTTAAGCGTTATATCAAATTTGTCGGGATAATATTGTTTGATTTCCTCCATGAGGCTAGCATGGATTGGGGGATTTATAAATCAACCAATAGAAACATTTCCCTTCTGAAGTGTTTTCCATGCCACATGTGCCTAGTCATCTTTAGGTCGCTCCGCTATCATTTTGTTGTGTTTGTATGCTTTGCAAAATTTGGCTATGAACCAAAAGGGTTTCCATCCACCTTTAACCCTACCATTTTGATTTTGGGAGTGCTATAACTTTCACTAGCTCTATATTTCAAACCAAAAGTCCATTTTCAAATTTTCACATATGACTAAAAAGATATTTTAGATATTTATCCATGTACTTATGTTCCATCTACATTTGACATGATCGACTGATCAAGAAATAGCTCCAAAGTATTTGCGCCTTCTTCATCCATGATGATCGTCATTCTTCTTGTAACTAATCCAGAACACCTATGTCATATGTTTCCATCCTCTAACATCTTTGACAACCTTTGATAATTTCCAACAATGAAAACACCATCATCACATATTTGTAGTTTCCATGCTTTGTCTTTGCCATCAATGACAACATATTTCCAACAGAAAAATGGAAAAATACCTAAGATACCAACATTGGAAGATTAATATTTTTGGCATTTTTATCTTTTAGAGTTTTCTTCTTTTTATTTTCTATTTTCATAGAATTTTGAATAAACAAAAAAACAACAAAAATACAAGAAATCTAATTTTATAAGTAATGAGGTCTTTTGCTGGATTTAGGGCCTTATCTCCACTAGGGATTAATGGTGTTAGGAGGAATACCCCTCTTAACTTGGTTATCTAATTCTTTTGGATTAGGGAAAGATGTTGGAACCCCTAGAAGTTAGATTAGTCTATTGTCTAATAATGAGAACCTATTATCCCAAGCCCTACTAGAAGGGATATCTCCAATGGAAATCCTTCAACTGCAATATGGATAATGGATTTTTATAAAATAAAACCCTTGTTGAGGGAACCTCTAGAGTATGGCCCAACAAGGTGTTTGAATGCTTATCTCACACCAAAAAATGAGAAGTGATATTTTTATCTTATACCTCTCCTCCAAAGTGAAAAATTTTCCGTTTAGAGGGATCTATTTTTATACTATTGTACTAGCTTTTAATTAACACAATATTGTTTTTATAATTATTAATAATATACAAGAAAAATATACTTCAAATTGCACCAAATATTCATTAAAATATCAAATTATGGAATATTTATCTCAATAATTCACAACTATTTGGTAGGAGATATAGTGGTCATATTTATTTATAAGGCTTCTACCAATCATCTTGCTTTATTTCCTCAGTTTATGATAAGAAAGTTTAAAATTATTGACTTCTTGTCCAAAACATACTTGAAGACTATGTCATTATAGTGCTTAAAACCCTCAAAGGAAGTTGTCATCCATATAGACAAAAGTTAAATTTCTTAAAAGAGGAAGTAATTAGGTCTAGTTGGAAAATGTTTTGATTGAGAATAACTTGGATTTATTCCTAGAAATATTACATGTCAAGAAAACTCCAACATCCCTTATCTTACTAGAAATTCCATGTGTAAGCACCGCTCCCATATCTAGCCACTTTCACCGGCCTTCAAGGGTAAACATGAGTTGAAGATAATATGACATGAATCAACCTCCTAGATGAAGTTAAGGAAGCAGAATCGACATACCAAAACTTTACAAACCTCCCTTAGGTGCTACGGGACCCCCAAGTGCTACGCCACCCTTCCAGATGCTCAAACCCAGAGTTAGATCACTTTTTCATTGACTTGGACTACCGAACGCTGGGAAAAAACTGCATAAATATGAATGTAACCTTCTAGTCGCATGCATAAACCTACAAGGTAGATACTGTAGTATTTTTGGCTGAGTTTTGTGCTTGCGACTACAAGATATAAGCCACTTTTTCAAGGCTAGTCTCAAGACCACGCACCAGAACTTCATGAAAATTTCTAGAAAAACAAATGACACAAAGAAAAATCTTCTAATACAAAATTTGATCAAGGACTTTCCCTAACCAAGCTGAAAAATGACAGAAATTTTGTCAAACACCTTCAGAACATGTAATCTACACGTCATGAATGCATATTTAAACATAGGGATCTAATAATTATCTACAAATCATCAACAAATTATATTGTATTCTCATAATAGTTGCAATAACATCTATTAGGTCATGCATTCAATAACCATTCGTTTACAAATCAAAACATGATAAGAGCCATAACTAGAATCTATCATAAAACCATGTTTATAACTAACATATAACTACAATAATAATAATGATAGAAGAACCATTAAAGCCACATAATAGAAAGTATAATTACTCATGAAATACAAGAGGAAAAGAGCTCTTATTAACATATGTAGAATCCAACCAATTAAGGGACTTCCATGTACCACTTGACCATATATTGGGTTGAACCAAATCTTTATTTTAGCCAATAACCCTCATCCCATATTCCAAGCATGAATGTGGGACTCACAAAAAAACACCCAAGGCTTCCTCGGGCTTTACCACACATCTTTCCATTACTAGTCAAGGTATTTATAGGCCTGAAAACCTCACCTATATAATCAATATTTACCATCATCCCACCATTACTAGTCAAGGTATTCCTAGGCCAAACAATAAACATACAATACTAGGATTTACCAAAATCATGCAAAAACTAGCCAAGGGATCACTAGAGTGCAACAAACTTGGATGCCTCTGGATTTATTTACAAATACCTTGAGTAATTTTCCTGCCTCCACCCTTAAGATTTACTTTGTATCCCTCCATTACCAGTCAATAGATTTCTAGGCCCTTGGGATTTTTCTCAAACCACCTCACCCGGTTCCAAAACCATTTGAAAATCCAAAGCTGAACCAAGTAAAACATCATGGCTATTCGGAAATGGAAAGGAAAAGATGAAACCATTGTCACGCCTAGAAAAATCCATTCCAATGATATAAAGAGAACCTAATAAACACATACATGTACCATGCATGCCAAAATGAGAAAGGAAATCATACATGCAACTCGATAACTGCAAGTAATTCTATTGTAGCCACTTGTTCCAACTATTCCCTGCTTGATCCTTGCTTCCCCTCTGTTTCTTGTCCTTCCCTTTCCTTTGTTTATCCAATGCTAGAGTGATCCAAGAATGCTCTAAGTGAGAGAGAGAAAGAATAGAGAGAGAGCTCCAAAACTAAACTGAAAAAAGGTTGTGAACTTATCCAAAAAATCTTCTTTATCATTACGACCTCTATTTTCTTAAATTTTTATAATTTTCATTCAATTTCCTCCTCACATGCAACATGTGACCATCCACATTCCTTTTCTCCTATTTTCCTTTATTTTCATAAATTAAATGCCAATTAATGCCTCTTTACATTTTCAAAGACATTTCAAATGCCTTTTCATGTTTCCTTAGCCATAATAAACCAAAATTACACCCACTAGGATGTCCTTTCCAACGTTCATCTTGGAATATGCATCCCATGACCTTCGTATTATTTTTCTTTTATTAACTTTATTACATGAATTTTTAACCTTGGTTTGTTACACAATGGATGAGGCTCCTTGTTTTAATATTAGATGGACAACTCCTTGAATTTTATTGTATTTCCTTTGAGTTTGGTAATTTTTATGTGTTAGGGATTGATTTCCTCACTTCTTCAATTGATAATGGTCCATAAATACTTTTTTGACATGTGCTGGCCTTAATTTAACTTGTTTATGGTACAACGTTACCAAATTTAACCCCATGACTATACCAAATAGCAGTCAACCCCTCCCAATGAGATAAATTTAACTAGAAAGGATTTTTGAGCGGTGTATTATGGATTTTCTAAGTTGGAGTTTACTTTCAATGCCATACAAAGAGAAGTAGGCCTCTTTCTTTATTTGGAGAATGGAAAATGTTTGCTCATAGAGCATAAAAAACATTCTGAATTGTAAACATTCCATGAAAAATGAGGATTTTGGCCAAAGAGTTGAGCATACATAATATAAATGGTCCATGTGGGGAATAAAAGCTAGGTTCACTATTATAATGATGAAATGAGTGTTTCTACCATTACATAGTTGGATCATATTTATAGGGCCAATAATAGTAAGTTTTCCTACAAACCATGTAAACTAATAGATCCACTTAAAATAGCTCCAAATCCTACTGATGAGGGTGTTACCACCGACCATGTGGTACTGAGTATACGAAACATATACCTAGAGATAGTGGAGATTAGGATTAAGAGAATTGGTCGTGACCATCCAACAAGGGGGAACTATGATAATACTTGTATATGTCATGAACCGCATGTCTTAAAACTGATAAGAATCAATGAATAAAATCCATTGATATTCTTGAAACTCATTTTAGAATGAATACAATACAACATATGATGATAATAAGATTTCATCCCCTTGATATATGAGACAAAGGGTACAATTATAGTGAAATGTTTTAGACTATATAACAATATAAAAATCGAAATTTGTTAACAAAATATCTATGCCTTAATAAAAGGTTTTAAGATTAACATGTGGCTTTTATAAGGATTAGCATGCTCCTTCCCTTAAAACAAGTTTTCTCCTTGAAACTTCACTAACTACATTTGTATTTGTATGAATAACTAAGCTTCCCATGTCATCTCTTCCATTGGTAAGTTCTTGATGAGCTACTAAACAATTTCTCTATTTATCAACTATCTAATCTTGTTTTCATGGATTTTTTTAGTGGAAATAAAATATTTTGGCTAATTTGAATGATGTCATCCTCTAACATTTCTTGAATTAGGCACTCAAACTCACTCTTTTATGTATATTGATATGTTTAACACCTATTATTTGGAAGTTCACTTTGATTTTGAAAATAAATAGCATGATCATGATCTTGAATTAGTGGGATACACATAGGAATGTCCAAATACCTTGGAATGATTGTTGACAAATTTTTGGACATCCATTGGAGTAGAGGATATAGATTTTTGAACATATATCCAACACAATTGTGAAACTACATCATGGAATCCATTTTTTATTACTTTTTTCATGCTATTGGAACTTATAAATATAAAAAGGTTCCTTTGAATACCTCTATGATCAATCTCTATTGCTTATAAGGAAAACCTTATGAAACGATCTTGAAAATTAAGCATAATTATTCAAGATGATTGTAACCTTTGCATCCTTAATACAACATCAATACCACCCATTTGGATTTCAATCATGGAACTATAAAAAATCATACTCCCCCAAATTTATCTTAATATTATGGCACTTACTTGAACAACTTATTGTACCTCTGTCTGCAATCATTACTTGAAATTTTGGTGTTGGAAATGTAATGAAACTAAGAAGTTTTTCCAACTTGTAATTGACATAGTTATGGATATTACTAAAATCAATAAAAAATATTACCTTTTTCTCATTGATATATCCTTCTATATTGGGGATTTTTAGAGTACCGATTCCAACCAATGAATGACAAGACATTGTTGGAGTAGCCTCTTGTAGCTATAGATATTCTAATTCTTCTTTTTCTTCCTCTTCATAATCTATGTTGAATAATTTCTTCTCACCATATTTATTCCCCTTATAGTACTTTGTTGCAAATATGACTCTTATTTCTTAATGTGTTGTCCTTGAGGGAAACTCTCTGGTAAAAGATGGAGTATATGTCTTCTTGAGAAGCTCAGTAGTCTATCAGAAGAAATGTGTAATGTCGAGCAGAAGATTGGTTAATATTCATATTTTAGGTTCTTTACACGGGTTTGTACAGGCCAAGTTGCGTATACATGTAGATAAGAACGATCCAAGTCACGTATGCCTTTTGTGCTCTAAAAAATATGATACCAGGAGGCTTTACCATGGTACTAGCCCACAATATTGAGCTTTGTGTCTTCTATTTGATTATGTCCAAGAATACCATTTTCAGTTGTGTGGTTGTGACTCATGGTATTGGTATAGGCTAAATCTATATAAGGAAAAGAAGATCATAGTGCAAAGGTGTGCATGTGTAAGGGTTGTCACTAAATACTTCTCTCTGAAGTATATATAAATGGGATGAACTTTGTTTTATTTGTAGATCTGAATCTAAGATGCACCCTTGGACACAATGATGGATCATGATCTCTAGACCTGAAATGACTATGTTCCTGCACGATCTGTTTAAGAGATGATTAGATCTATGATTTGGCGTATGTTTGCTGAAGTGAAGTGAATAAATATGGGTAAGTTATATAGATCTGATACATTATGAAAAGTTAATATTTATAGATCTATATGCTAGTTCGTCTTGGTAAAAGCACGTGTATACATGGTTTTGTCTCAAAAAAGGCACGTATGGAAGTCAAGGTTTTCTAAAGCTTATTGCAAAGAATTTATGTTTATTGTTTTTTTATTTCTAATGTCTACCAATGAAGTCTTCATGTAGATCTGGGTTTCTTGAATGTTGTATATGCTGCTAAGTTGATTATGTACAAATCTGATAAATGAGTGAGTAAATATGTTTTATGATGTCTGATTGATAAAGGGTTCTACAATACTGAAAATATATCTAACTGAAAGCCTCAGATATGGATCTAAAACTAACCATATTCTGGAAGATAAATATTCATAGATCTATACACATATGCGGTTTCAGTAAATCAAAGTAGCGTATGCATTTTAAGATAATGAATTTTCAAGGTTGAGTTTGATTCTACATACTGATTCTGAAATCTGGGTTATTACTTTGTTATAGGTACAATGATCTCACTGTTCTAATTGAAATATTGCATGACTTTTATTATTGTTTTTCTTTAAGAAGAGTTGTGTTGAAGCTGTCTGATCCAGTATGAAAATTAATGAAACATGGTATGCAGTGGTTCTGAGGGTGGAAGCCTTTAGTGTAGAAGTAGAAGCTTCCTTCCTGTAGAAGCTGGTGTTCTGATTAGGGGGTTGAAGCTCCCTTCTAGTAGTGGCTAGTAAAGGAGAGCAGGGGGTTGTATCTCCCTTCTAGTTATAGCTAGAAAATGAGAGAAGGTCGTAGCCTTCTGTAGGTAGATTCTTGCGTACTGATATGAGTCTGCATTAGTACAAAAATGTAAACAATTTTCCATATAATAAATATTGAAGACAGAGACGACAGTAGTGATGGTTTTCTCCCGAATTGGGTTTCCACCTTAAATCTTGGTTTTCATGTGTGATGCTCTTATGTGATGATTTATTGTGTTGTTACTACACATATTTACTCCTTAACTAACTGATGCCTAAATGATAAGCTAAGTTAAAGTTTGTTTCTAAAATTTTATCTAACAATAAATTTATCTCATTATACACAAGTTTATGTTGGTATATCCGCGTGCATACACATGTAGGGTTCATTAATGTCGCGTAAGGAATTCGGTAAAGAAAAAGTTAAAATTATCACTAAGCTCTAAATACTAATTCATCCCCTCCTCCCCCCCCCGCTCTCAATATTTTTCCCAACAATTGGTATCAAAGCAATTCCTTCTAAAGAAGCTTAATCGCTAGAAGGAAGATCAGCTAAGATGAGCAATCAAGGTTGGACAACATATATCATGCCTCCTCTCTTCAACGGAAACAATTTAATCTTCTGGAAGATAAGGAAAAGGTCCTATCTTCAGTCTCTTGGAGTAGATGTATGGGTTATAGTTGAAGGAGGTTATCAATATCCAACTTCATTTCCAACATATGCAGCAGCAAGAAAGAACTATGAAACTAATGCAAAGGCATTCAATGCATTATTGGGAAGTTTGACTGAGTCAGAATTTGTCAAGGTCATGCAGTTGAATATAGGAAATGAGATATGGGACAAAATAATTCTAAGCTATGAAGATGATGCCAAGGTAAAAAATGATAAACTCTAAATTCTCATAATTCAATATAAAAAACTCAGAATGCATAATGAGGAAATCATTGCCATTTTATTTTTATGGCTAGATGATATTGTAAATCGTATGAGAAATCTGGGTGAAACCATAACTGACACTAATCTGGTAGAAAAGGTTTTAAGATCTCTAACTCCCAAATTCGAGTCAAAAGTGTCTGCCGTTGAAGAGAAGCAGGATCTACAAACTCTTACTATTGTTCAACTTCATGGGATTCTGATTGCTTGTGAAATGAAAAAAGGAGGTCCATCTGAAGTCAAAGAAGTTGTCTTCAGAGCTGTTGCAAAAGGAAAGGAGATAGAATAACAGGAAGGATTTCGGTATGTTTCAGAAGAAGATGAGATAAATTTTGTAAAGAATCTACAAGTTGGCACTGGAAGGTTCAGAGGTAAGCTTCCTTTTAAATGTTTTTCTTGTGAAAGATTTGGTCATTATGCTGCTAAATGTCCCCATAAAGATAGTCATGAAAAGGGAAAGGAAGTGGAAAAAGGAAATAAGAAATGATTTATCAATAGAAAAAGCTATTATACTCATGGATATAGTGATGGTCTATCAGATAGTCAAGAATGAGAATCTTATCAAGATATTAGACTACTCATGGCTTTTGAAAAAGACTCTAGTGAGGCTAAAGGTAATTTTATGGATGCATTAGAAGAAAAATGATTTTCATGAAGAAATAAATCATATCAAACCATGTTTGGAAGAAAAAAAAAATTCCATAGATACTCTAAATATTCAACTTATATAAAAGGATAAGCACAATGAGAAATTATAATGTGAAATAGTAAGTCTACGAAAGGAAATTGAGAAAGTGAAAACTTTAAATCATAGATTTTCTAAAGGATTTGAAACATTAAATGAAATTATCAAGGTACAACGCTCTCCTCTTATAAAGATAGGTCTTGGATATATTGGAGAATCTTCTCAGTCTTCGGCACCAAGCTATCTAAATCTAGCTAAAGCCAGCCTGCAACATTCTGTCACTGAGAAAAAAAACAAAGAAACTTCAAAGGTAAAGCATGGCCACTTTAATACAAGGAAGAATAATAACAGAAATATCAATCAATAGTTAAACATAAATAGAAGGTTTCATGATCGAATAAATTTCTTCTTTAATGGACAATGTTTCTCATGTCATGATTTTGGTCATAAAGTTGCTCAATATGTTGCATACAAAACCATCATGACTAGAGAAGCGGGAAAGAAAATAAATGAGATTGGATTAAAGAATAATACTTATAAAAAAAATTATCTTCTTAAAAATTAAATTGAATGTGCTTATTGCAATAACTTTGGTCATGATCAAGAATCTTAATGCAGGAGCAAAGTTCAGCGAAAAGAGCATATACCTTCAAATTTCAAGGAATGGAGAAAGAAGGACTTACAGGTTGAAAGCTATGGCATAGATTTATTTGCAAAAGGGGAAGAAAATCAATGGTACATTGACAGCAGATGCTCAAAACACATGAAAGGTGATAAAAATAAACTCATTTCATACAATGCTCTAGAGAAAGAAAAGAATGTTACCTTTGGAAATAACTCTCCTGTTGTCTTTAAAGGAAAAGGTTCTTTTTTTTCTAAAAGAAAAGGTGAGAGCTAATAATGTTATGTATGTGGATGGATTAAAGCATAACCTATTAAGTGTGATACAAATGTGTGATCAAGGAAATGAAGTTGTCTTTAGTTAAAAAGAATGTGTAGTACGTGAAATTAACACAGGAAAAATAGTAATAAAAGGAACTAGAACACCAAGCAATTTGTATGTATTGAAAGGTGGCCAAGAACAATGCTACTTGGGTAAATCTTATAGAAAATCGGTTATGGAACAAAAGGTTGGGACATTTGAGCTTCTCTCAAATAAGAAAATCTCTCAGATTCAAAGTTGTTCATGATCTTCCCAGTATCACTCAACCTAAAATTACCATATGAAAATCATGCTAATTTGGTAACCAAACCAGGGTGAAATTCAATGCTAAAGAAGGATCATCAAGTAAGCCTCTTGAAATTATACATACTGATCTATGTGGTCTTGTAAGGAAAAAGTCACCCCGTGGAGAACAATATTATATTTTATTTATTGATGACTTGTCTAGAATGGGTTGGATTGGTTTACTGAAACATAAAGATGAAGAAATTGAAAAATTTAAGATCTTCAAAGCTTTGGTTGAAAATGAATTAGATATAAAAATAAAATTTCTTATATTTGACCGAGGAGGAGAATATATATCAGATGAATTCTTTAATTTTTGTGAACATCATGGCATAAAAAGATAGTTTTCTGTAGCTGGAACCCCACAACAAAATGGCGAGGTAGAAAGGATGAATATAATATTTCAACAAATGGCTCAGGCTATGCTTGATGAATCTAGAACTCCTAATACCTTTTTGAGGAGAAGCGGCACATACTGCAGTAAATATTCTGAACAAATCGCATGTTCGGGCGAATAGTGATAAAACTCCTTATGAACTCTGGTATGGAAATATTCCCACCGTAAATAATTTTTGGGGTTTTTGGAAGAAAATGTTTTATCAAGAACAATGATGAAAAACTTGGTAAGTTTGAACCTAGAGCAGATGAAGGAATATTTCTTGGTTACTCTTCTAGAAGTAAAGCATATAAATGTTACAATAAAAGACTTCGGAAGATTGTTGAATGTATTGATATTGTAATTGATGAGTCTCTCTGAGCTCGTAAAAAGGAAATAACAACAACAAATGAAGATGATGATGATGTTTATTTTCCTGCATCAAATAGAAAAAATATAGAAGGTGGACCCAATGAAGCACCAGAAGAAGATCTATCTCAAAAGGCTTCATCTAGGTATGTTCAAAAGAATCATCCAGAATCTCAAATGTTGGGAGAAAAGGGACCAGTTGTCCAAAAAATAAGAACTCTTGTAGGGTCCCCTAGCTATCTGGCATTCTTATCCACTTTTGAACCACATAATGTAAATCAAGCTAGCAAAGATGAATGTTGGATTCAAGCCATGAATTAAGAACTTGATCAAATTGAAAAGAATCATACTTTGGAATTGGTTCCAAGACCTCATAATAAAAATGTTATTGGAACAAAATGGATATTTGAAAACAAGTTAAATGAAAATGGAGATCTTATTAGAAACGAAGCTAGACTTGTTTGTAAAGGGTATGCTCAACAAGAAGGTATAGACTTTGAAGAAACATTTTCTCCCGTAGCTAGACTTGAAACCATACGAATTTTTCTTGTTTTTTCAAGCTTTCAACAATTCAAAGTTTATCAAATGGATGTTAAATATTATTTCCTCAATGGTGTTCTAGAAGAAGAAGTTTATATAGAACAACCAGAAGGATTCATTCTGGGAAATGATAAAAAATTGTTTGCAAACTTAAAAAGGATTTCTATGGTCTCAAACAAGTTCCTGGGGCATGGTACTATCGTCTTGACAAATATCTTCATTAAGAAGGTTTTTCAAAGGGATCTGATGACAGTAACTTATACACAAAAATTGAGAATGATAAACTATTGATTGTAGTTCTATATGTTGATGAAATCATTTTTGGAAGTAATGAAGAGTCCATGAGTCAGAAATTTTCTTCTGTTATGCAACAAGAATTTGAAATTTCTTTACTTGGAGAAGTGACATTTTCTCTTGGCTTACAAGTGCAACAAGCAACAGATGGAATATTTTTATCACAAGCAAAATATCTTAAGAAAATTTTGAAGAAGTATGGGATGGAATACTACAAACCTGTGAATACGCCAATGGTAACTAGATATAGCCTTAGTTCTCATGATGATTCTCCCACGGTGAATCAACCAAAACATATATCCATGATTGGAAGTTTGTTTTATCTAACCGGGACAAGACCATACATTATGCATGCAGTTGGGATTGTTGGGAAATTCCAAGCTAATCCAAAAGAGTCTCACCTTAAGGCTGTAAAAATAATATTCAAATATGTACAAGGGACTTAAGACTTTGGTCTAGGTATCCAAAGAATGTCAATCTTACTCTTCATGCTTATAGAGCTGTGGGTTGGGATGGAAATTTTGATGATTGAAAAAGCACTAGTGGTGGTGCATTCTATATGGGGCCTTGATTAGTATCTCGGTTCAACAAGAAACAAAGTTCTATTTCCTTATCTACAAAGAAAGCAGAATATGTGGCCGCCACATCATGTTGCACACAACTCCTTTGGATGATGCAGACTCTACAAGACATTCGAATCAAATTTTCACCTCCCATCTCCATTTTATGTGATAATACAGGTTCCATTAGTATCTTAAAGGATCATGTTATGCATTCCAAGACCAAGCACATTCCTATCAAGTATTACTTCCTACATGAACAAGTGCTTGAACAAAAGGTTAAATTGGAGTATGTTACCTCCAAAGAAAAAGTTGCTAATATATTTACTAAACCTCTATCCAGGGAAGCATTCAAATATCTCAGACAGAAGATGGGACTTGTCTCTCCTTCTCTGATCAAATTTTCTTAATTTCAGAAGTTTAAATTTGATACGCCAGTTTTATGCACAAAGCAATTGTGGTGTTCTTGGGTAATATCTGTTGTTGTTCCAGTATTCATCTTTCTGTATCATTCTCTGATATTTTTCTTCTGGATGAAGATGATTTTATGAATTGGTTATTGAAGGTGTTCAGGATGCATAAGCTTAGGGGAGCACCTGCCTTGTTGAAAAAGATGCATTGTTGGAATTCTGATTGGTTTCTGATATATGATCTCTCCCTTAATATATTTTGGTCCTGTTTACAAAAAGTCATTTCTGTAATTTGATGAAAAGGGAATGTTGAAAATCATAATGTAAATTGTTATATTCAGTCATGTAACGACTTGTTC
This sequence comes from Pinus albicaulis, assembly GCA_034641835.2. Taxonomy (NCBI): domain Eukaryota; kingdom Viridiplantae; phylum Streptophyta; class Pinopsida; order Pinales; family Pinaceae; genus Pinus; species Pinus albicaulis. The sequence continues at coordinate 969,214,404 of CM076572.1, forward strand.
TAATTTATAAACCCACTTGGTTGGGTATTTGAGTCAATTATGTAATTCCACTTGGTTGGATCATTGATATAAGTATGAGTCCTTGGTGATTGGAACGGTTATACTCGGTTGAGTTATAGAGTCTGAAAAATCTGTCTAGAGATCCAACATGACCTTAGGGGGAGCATGGTCAAAATAGTGCCGTTTTCCCTTGATGTCAAAGGGGGAGAGTATTTTGGGTGTTTGAATAATGGTTATGTTTAATGTATCTATCCGTTGTGGTGATCAAACACCATCATGGTTTCCATCATGTCCAAAGGGGGAGATTGTTGGTAATATGATTCTTATGTCTTTATATGTTGTACTTGATGGAAACTCTCTGGTAAAAGATAAAGTATATGTCTTATGGAGAAGCTCAGTAGTCTATTAGAAGAAATGTGTAATGTCCAATAGAATATTGGTTAATATTCATATTGTAGGTTCTATACATGGGTTTGTATAGGCCAAGTCATGTTTACATGCAGATAAGAATGATTGAAGTCATGTATGAATTTTGCGCTCTAAAAAAAATGATACCAAGAGGCTTTACAATGGTATTAGCCCACAATACTGAGTGTTGTGTCATCTATTTTATTTTGTCCAAGAATACCATCGTCGGTTGTGTGGTTTTGACTCATGGTATTGGTAAAAGCTAAATCTATGTAAGGAGAAGAAGATCATAGTGCAAAGGTTTGCATGTGCAAGGGTTGTCACTGAGTACTTGTCTCTGAAGTATATCTGCATGGGATGAACTTTGTTTTATTGGTATATCTGAATCTATGATGCACCCTTGGATACAATGATGGATCAGGATCTGTAGACCTGAAATGACTATGTTCCTGCATGATCTATTGAAGAGATGATGAGATCTGTGATCTGGCGCATTTTTACTGAATTGAAGTGAAGAAATATGGGTAAGTTCTATAGATCTAATACATTATGCAAAGTTGATATTTACAGATCTATACACTAGCTCATCTTGGTAAAACCACGTATATACGCGGCCTTGTCTCATAAAAGGTGCGTATGGAATTCAGGGTTTTCTGAAGCTTATTGTAGAGGTTTTCTGTTTATTGCTATTGTATTTCTGATGTCTGCCAATGAAGTCTTCATGTAGATCTGGGTTGCTTGAATGTTGTATATGCTGCTAAGTTGATTGTGTACAAATCTGATTAATGAGTGGGTAAATATGTTTTATGATGTCTGACTAATCAAGGGTTTGGAAATACTAAAAATATATTTGACTGCAAGCCTCAGATCTGGATCCGAGACTGACCATATTTTGGAAGATCAATATTCATAGATCTATACATAAGTTGGTGTGAAGGAAATTACATATACATGCGGGTTCAGTAAAGCAAAGTAGCGTATGCATTTTAAGATAATGAATGTTCAGGGTTGAGTTTGATTCTGCATATTGATTCTGAAATCTGGGTTATTGCTGTGTTCTAGGTACAATGATCTCATTGTTCTGATTGAAGTATTGGTGAGGTTTATTATTGTTATTATTTAAGAAGAGTTCTGTTGAAGCTGTGTGATCCAGTATGAAAATTAGTGAAACGGGGTTTGTAGTGGTTCTGAGGGTTGAAGCCTTCAATGTGGAAGTAGAATCTTCCTGCTAGTAGAAGCTGGTGTTCTGATAAGGGGGATGAAGCTCCCTTCCAGTAGTGGTTGGTAAACAAGATCAAGGGGCTGTAGCTCCCTTTTAGTTGCAGCTGGAAAACGAGAGAAGGTTGCATCCTTTTGCAGGTAGATGCCTACGTACTAATATGAGTCTGCATCAGTACAAAATTGTAAACAGTTTTCCATATAATAAATATTGAAGACAGAGACGACGACAACGGTGGTTTTCTCCCGAATTGGGTTCCCACATTAAATATTGGTCTTCATGTTTGATGCTCTTTGTGATGATTTATTCTGCTATTACTGCACATATTTACTGCTTAACGAACTGATGCATAAATGATCAGCTGAGTTAATGTTTGTTTATGAAAGTTTATCTAACAATAAATTTATCTCAGTATGAGAAATTTTTTGTTGGTATATCCGCATGCATACGCACGTTGGGTTCATCAAAGTCGCATATGGAATTTAGTAAATAAAAAGTTAAAATTATTAGTAAGCTCTAAATACTGATTCACCCCCCGTCTCAGTATTTTTCCTAACATACTTTTTATCACAATTGAAACATATTGCATCTACTTTTCTTTCATTCAGTTGGTGAGGTGTCAATCTTGTTGATTTAGGAGAGAGTGTGTGATGGTATTTGTATTTGTTAGTGACCTCTTTTCTAGTACCTATATATTTACTTTCAACTTTCTTTGTCGGACTAAAAGCACACTCTATGGAATTGGATTCAAAGAGTCACACCTAATGTTGGATTATTTACTTTAAATATCATATAAGGCAGCTTGAAAAATTAGTCTTTGAAATGCTTTTACCGTAGTCTCTACTTTTAGAATTGTTGAATGTGCTGTATAATTATCCTTTCTTTTATACCAATTTACTAAAAAATTCATTTCTCTTAGTATCCCCTAATATGGTATCAACTCCTTCGTAAAAAATGTACCGCAATATATTAGAATCCTTTTTCCTTTCACACATTGATTAATACCATACAAAATGACTTTTTTTTTTTAAATGCACAAAAAATTACGTTTTATATTATTGTCACTTGTTATAGATAAAAGTGTTGCTCTATCTAGAATATCAACGATACATGATTTTTACCATCAAAATTCATCGTATAAATCTTTAGAATGACATATTCCATTGGTGTGGACTCGAAGCCCTAATGATTATGGTTTTGTGATTCGATTTTTTTCTCTCCAACTGTGATAAAATACTCCCCATATTTTATTGAGTTCCAACACAATTTTTCTCCATATTTTCATGATTCAATTCGATATCCATATCCACTTTAGGAAGCCTCTCTTAGATGATATTTTCCATGGAATTAATATTTTCTTCTATTTTTTGTTCCATATCTTTTATTGATCCTTGCACCTATGAAAATTAACATTCGAGCTTGGACACATCATAATTGAAATCTATGAGTGATGAATGATAGTTATGGATGTTTAAGTGATAAATTATATTTTGAAGCACCACTAGGAGCTATGTTAATAAATAATGACACTCAATTTTTCCTCTTTATCACAAATTTTGAATCACCAAAAATATATCATTTAATCAAAAGTTATGCTTGTTGTAAATAATGTACCTTTGAAAACCATAAGTTTTAGACCATATGGATAGTTGGACTTTGTCCTAGTTTACCTCCAAAATTTGAGCCCTAATAAATATAGTTTATTTTCCTATAGTACTATGATATATTTCTTTGCAATTTTATAATTATGACCAAAATTTGATGTTCCAAGTAAAATATATGGTAACCTTCCCCAAAGTTATTAATTTTTGGCATCTTCCCAAGAGACAACTTGCATAACATGTGGTGTGTCCAATTTTTCAAATATCATTCTAAATTTTTATCTAAGGTACTTTACTATGTCTCCTAAGAACCCTGAATTTTTTATAGTTTGAAACACCACTTCTAAGAAACGTTAGAAAAACTAACAAGATGGATTGTTTAAAATATTATTTTATAAATAACCCTAAATTCCACATTATCTCATTCAAATTATATTGAACTAGAATTTGAAATTTTGAGAACTGACACATTGATATATTTCATTGACATGCTCATTTTTTCTCTGTCTGAATCCTCCTAAAAACAAATTATAGAAAAATTCCAAGATGACTCATTTCAAAAGTATTTCAGGACTAATTAAAAATATCAAATTACATATACTATATTTTTGAAATTATGTTGAACATATAATATAAATTTATGTCTACTAGAATTTACATATTTCTACGTAGGATCCTCACATTTTCACTATCTAAAAATTCCTAGAAAATTTTGTAGCAAAAATACCAATATCACTTGTTCGAAACTAATTTCAGGACCATTCACAAATACTTACTTAAATAGCGTACATCTATAAAAGTATAGAGATCCAAAATATAAAATTTTGGCCAAAGGTAGCTAGATGTTATTTCTCAATCTTCTCAAAATATCATGGTATGATGCTTCATATGGAAAAATAAAAAATAAAAGATACAATAGTGAAAATTCCATGATGACTTGTTTGCAATGGAAAAATGTTAAGTTTATATACTTCGATAGAAAATGTTATAAATCATGCAACTTAATAATAATAATAATAATAAGTCAATGAATATAACCCACTTCAAGAGTGGAACTTCCTTTCATAATGAATACAATATAATATAAGATATTGTAATCCTACAATAAGCCTTTGGTATATATAAAAGAAATAATGGGTACAATTTTAATGAAAAGATATAATTAAGGGTTATAACATACAAAAAAAATATTACAATATAAGCTCAATAAAGGGATTTAGGATGAACATAGGGATTTTTCTAGAGATTAAAAGTACCCTTTATCCCACAGTTTATAGGCCCAAAAAATTTCAGATATTATGGATTACAAATAATGTTCTCCTTATCCAAATAATGTAGGGAACCCTTAACAAAGGAAAGTAATAAGGCTTACATGAGGTGGATGTCAAGTAAGCATTTTTGAATGGTAAATTAAAAAAATAATTGTTCCCCATTCGATTATAAGATTTTTAAATGAGAAAAATAATATATTACTTGCAAGTTAAAGAAAGAATTATGTGGTCTCAAATAAGCAGTAATATTATCAAATATAAAAATTTATAACCTCTTGGATACATATCCCTAAAAGGTAAGAGTGATATAAATATTTACATAAAGAGAAACAAACATGGGAATTTTCCTTTAACTTCATTAAATGTTGATGAGCTAATCATAACAAGAAGGATTAAAAGTTTTATAGATGGAATCTCAAGATAGATATTGTAGGAATTTGAAAATGAGAAAGATTAGACTAATTCATTATCGTTTAGGCATTAAGGTGTGAAGGGAATTTGAAAAAAAATTAATCACTTTAATTAAGTATAGAAAGGATTTTATATAATTAATTTCAAATTACTGTCTACACCATTAGAACAAAATGTTAATCTTTACAAAGATTACAAGACAAAACAAGTAAATAATATAGTTGGCGTGAAAGGTATATTACTTGATAGACAAAACACGTAAATGATATAGTTGGTGTGAAAGGTATATTACTTGATGAGACAAAACAAGTAAATGATATATTTGGTGTGAAAGGTATATTACTTAATAATTTGGATGTTTAGTTAATAAGTTATTCAAATTTTCTTGAGATTATAATCCAAATGATATAAAATAAATCAATAAATATACATTTATATCTATTTAGTATAAGATTTAGGATTATATCTTAAAGTAGTAAAAAGCCAACAATCATTCATTATCATTTATAAGTTGAGTGAAAATCATTAAATATAAAAAAATAAAAATAAAACAACAATGTAAATCTCATTTCATATGCATGTCTTCACTACATTCAGTACTCTTAAATGGAAGAAAAAGACCCTTTATTTTATTAAAAGAAATTTTGAAATCAATTTAGTTTTATATATATATTTAATTAAGTTTAAAGGTTTATTTTTATTTTCTTACATTCACAGGTTTTATTTTAAAGGTGCCAAATGACTTCTTTACATTTGAAATATGTATTTTTGAAAGTAGAGATTAAAAATTCTCTTTATTGAGTATTAGACCATTATGATTAACTCTAGTTTATCTAAATTATATGTAATTATTTAAAAAAAAATATCATGAACTAAGTTCATGGAAGAAGAGTGAAAAGCCATGCTAGATTACTATTATTTATTGTACATTAAATTGTTATCATTTTATTATAAACTAGCAATTGCACCATATGTTGCAAAGGAAACACTGTAAAGCTAACATAAGAAAGAGTAGTATAGAGGAAAAAATATATTGTTTCTAACTATCACATTCCACACTCTAAGAGGATCTATAATTTGTGCCATTTATAGGAGTTTGAGGTAGAGGATCACTTCATATTCAAGGGTTAGAAAACAAATAGTGTTTTTTGTTTTACTATCTTTTCAAAGAAAATCATGTAAATGCTTTCTGTATAATTCACTGATAAATTCCAGCCTTCGCAAAAATGCTTAACTCCATTTCTAATTGATGAAAGCTTAAAGCATGATGTACAATTTATGATCCAAGTTAATATAATTATAATGATAATTTAATTTTAAGGTCATGCCTTAGTGTGATGTCAAACTGATGTAAGGGACCAGATGCCAATTTGATGTACAGGGTTTTAATTTCCTGGAAACTTGATCACAAACTCTCTTTTGGACATGAACTTTAGTATACAGTTGCCTTAAAAATTCATATTAATTTTGCAATCAAAGGTAGGTCAAGTTTGTTGGTAAATTTTTTTATTAACATGTAAACAACACGAACTTTCTCAGGAAACCACAACCAGTCTCTTTTTAACTGACAAGAATTGGTCCGTGCAAACTCCTGCCTTATAAAAATTGAAGTTGGGAACATGCTTCTTACAAAGGGGTGAGGCTTCCCATGAAATATTTATACCGACAAGTAGATTTCTTTGTTGTTATATCTATGATTCTGTGCACGCATTGTTTATTTCTAGCCCACACCCCTTACTGACAATTTTCCTTTCCTGGATAAGTTGTAGTTATGAAATCTTGGCCTTTCTTGTCAGTTATTGATAACCTTATTCAGAGCTATTCACTTGTTGCTCTTTCGACGGTGGTTGTCTATATATAATTGGTTGGTCATCTTATAGCACTTTGGACGTCACCAAAAATACAGTAGGTTTGTTATGCACTGGACCTGCTTTTTTGCCAAATGTTACATTGGTTTAGAATATTAGTGCATAGTCATATATTAAAATGTCGACCAGTTTCTCATTGGCAAATATAAATCTATTTTTGATCACATGCCATTGATTCACAATTATTTATGGCACGTCAAATTTTCAAAGCAGTAACTGTGTATCTAATTTGAATATTTGGTAAAGCAGTAACCGTTTGCAAATCTATTCTAATTAAACATTTTTGGTAAACAATTTTTTATGGTGCATTATTTTTTTTAACAAGAACAAAAGGGGAATAAGTTTGAACTTACAAATAAGCTTATAATCCCTAATTATACTCAGGACGTAACTTTGCTTCTTGTGAGGCAGCTTGACTATTTGTGCATATACAACTTCTGTTTCAGAAATTTCACCTTTTTTCTGTTATATCTTTTCTTTCTCTCCCACTCTCTAGAATTTTGAAAAGAGCCTTTAATTAGTGTCACCATATTCTTCAGAATCTTCTTTTAATGAGTTTATTTGCTCATCTTCTGAAGGGTCCCAGGTTCCCCAGTCTTTTGTGACTTGGCCTATTTTGTTTTTCTGTTGTTGAATTTGATTAATTGACTTTGCCAAGGGATTTTTTGGGATTCGAAATCCGGACTTGTAGGGCCTCTTCGTCAAGCCTGTTTCCGTGCTCTCTGTTTATTTCTGCATTCGAAAACTGGTATACATTCGCGTGACCAGAAGAAGAAAATGAGTCGGCAGCCATCGGAGAAGAAAATGAAGTCAAGGTATGAGAGAAGAAATCTCACTGAGTTCCCTCACAGACATCTGATATTCGTTAGGCTGTATAACTGATTAAAATAACAGAATTTAATCTTAGGGTTGAGATGGTTTGAATCGTCTAACATTCAAATCAAAGGTGCATAATGGTACACGTACTCATTTAGCAAAGTTGTTTTCAAATAAGAATGCTTTACAGCGTAATTAATAAAATTTATTTAATTTAATCTCATACATCAACTCACTATAAAATTAAGTAACCCTAGGTTATACCTCCACTAAGAGCCTAATGTTAATGTTAGTGTCATAAATTGTTCCACATGAAAGTGGTTTGTTAGGACTTATGACTAAATTTACAATAATTCTGACTCACATTTCTATAATGGCCTATGTTGTAAACATATTTAGGAAGAATAAACCCATGTATAATGCTGAAAGAGTTGAGTTGATTCAAACTGTTATAAATTTTTTCCAAGTAGTTGGTTTGATTTTGTCATATCACGCTATAGAAAGATACCGCTGTACATGAAAAGAATCAGAGCCCTGAGCATTTTTATAGGAGTTGCCTTGTCCAAATATTTACTGAACACATTCCTAACTGTGACTGCAATCATAAGCAGGATGGGTTGTCTTATTCACTTTATATAATGCTTCATTAGCATATTCCATTAATACTAGCATTGCAGGGAGCACTTCGAAGAAGACAGAAGAATTTCGAAATAAATCAGACTTTTCCTCGAGTTAAATAGAATTGTTTTAAACAGCCAATAAGATAATTTGCTTGTACAAATAAACATGGCCTCTGCAAGTACCACTGAATGAACAAATGAATGAAAGGCTGAGTAAAATCAACTACAAAAACTGGAAGATCTATTTGCTTTTGCAAATAGTAGATTAGACTTCCATCTACAACAAGAAAAAACTATTTCACTATGCCTGCTTAAACCTCCAAATTGGCAGAAATAGTTCCTTAAATATGACCACCTAAAGTCTTCCATCCTTGGACACCCATAAATAGTGAAATTTTGAATACTCAGAATTGAGACTTGTCCAAATCATCAAAGTAAAGGTGATTCATGGCTGCCTTTGCTGAAATTCTCTTTGCAGGATCACACTGCAGCATTTTCTACAAGCCATGACTAAGTTTGTCATTAAATTAATCCTTTTAAGGGCACTAAGAGTTTAATAATATGATGAATCTCATTGGTTTGACAGGTAAGAAAGAACATACACTGAGAAGATCAAGACCAGTAGGTGATAGATTTGGAAATGCACGAGCAAAGTTCTCAGGTTTCCACTGAGGATACTCATGACAGTCCCTTAGATGTTTTACTCCAGGCCATATTTCTTCAGTTGGTGTTCCAAGCAACCTTTCAACCACAAATGCAAATCAACTCAGTTCATTTTCTAATTGTGTAATTGAATTAGTTAGCACTAAAACAAGTTTTCCAAAAAAATTTATAGCCATACGTGAAGATATGAAGCAGCTGTTGTATTTCACAATCCCCAGGGAAAAGTGGTTTTCTTCTCACCATTTCAGCTACAAGTACCAGGACAAAATATTAGATATGAATACTCCCACTTATGGGAAAAACTGGAAATAATTATAAGACTGAAGTCTTTCTGAATATTATATACCACACTCACCAAAAATACATCCAACAGACCAAATGTCCACAGGTGTGGAATAGTGGGTTGATCCCAACAATACCTCTGGAGCTCTGTACCATAGGGTGACAACCTACAAATATACAGAAACTAAATCATAATCTTAATCAGTGACCAAGAATTTAAGAGAACAAATGAGGTCATCTGTATACAATGACAAGGAATTTCAGAAAGATGAGGCCATCTTTATACAATGACAAAAAATTTCAGAAAAGTGAGGCCATATTTATACAATGACAAAGAATATCAGAAAAATGAGGCCATCTTTATAAAATAAAGAATTTCAGAAAGAACCTCATGGGTGTAGCACTTTAAAGGCACGGTAAAAGCCCTCCCAAGTCCGAGATCTCCAACTTTAAGTAAACCTTTGCTTTTGTCCACCAATAGATTCTGTGGCTTTAAATCCCTGAAGATAATCAAATTCCATGGAAGATTATTACTGAAACAACCATGTACTATTTCTGTTTATATGGTTTCTTAATTTGGATTCACACAACCTCATAGGGTTGATTTGAGCTACCACAGAAGACGGAGTATAGGTAAAACTAATATAAATGTCCAATCAATCATTACCTGTGCAACACTCCATGGCTGTGACAATGAGCTACACCTTTCAATAGTTGATACATGAAACGCTGTACTCCAAAACCCGTATGCAGAAATCAGAGTCCTGCCCCTTTGGAAAAAATGGCCGATGCAATGGAATATGCAGAATGGAAGCACATAAAGATTTAGTGAAAGAAATACTTGATGAAAGCGCAAAAAATTTCAGTGAAAGAAATACCTGAATAACATTTGGCAGCAGAGGACCAGCATTGACACTGCGTCGAGAGTCGATGAATTTCTTCAGATCTGTATCAAGGTACTCGAAGACTAGGTAAAGCAGTGGTTTTCCCTTCTTCGTCACATGCTCCACACAAAGCAACCTGAAAATTCCAGCCTACCCCTTACTGAACAAAAATCCTAGAATTATTTTGGAGCTTAACCCTGAAATCACTTAGAGCTTAGGAAGGGCATATTAGCGTTTAGATGAAATCTTGTTATTATACTGATGGTAGTTTTCACGTCGATGGCATCCGAAAGCAAAGATCAAACACCAGCTACTTGTTGTAAGAAAACCTAGCAGGCACAGACGGTATTCCCCTTTCAGATTCTGCTATACAACTGGAAATCATACAAATACACATTTGAAATACTTCTGCTATACAACTGGAAATCATACAAATACACATTAGCTTTTAGGGGCTCTGGTTCACTGATGAGGTCAACAGTGTTAAGCCCCTCCACCAGAGTCTGCCGTTACCCATATGGCATGATTTTCAAAAGGATCAGGCCTGAAGTAAGTTTGGCATAATTTTACAGAACATCTAGACCTTAGTCTAGGCACTTAACCCCACCTCTCCTGTTAGGCATTTTTCAAAATAAAATAAAATATTAATGTAGATATTCAAGACAAGGACAGGGATAGAAGAAAAAGTGAAAAGCGCCATTTCCTTATTTCAAATTTTCGAATATGATCTAACAAAGTCTCATATACCCACTTAAAAGCACAGCTGGAAATTCAACCAAATACCAACCAGAAAATATCACAGAACAGATAAGATATGGATCAGGGTTTCGCCATTGTGACCTAACAATCAAAAATCTATTTGAAAGCATTCATGGCACAGAAACCAGAGAAAAATTACTGCTCCTCTCAGCATTTCAGAAGCGGAAAAAAATAATATGAGTAATAATGATGACCCAACATATCATGGGCTATACATTCAAAAACAGAGATCTAAATGCCATGTTGAATATAATGAAAATAACTCAAACCCCAAAGATTAAAACTCTGATTCAAACTTGCTCCGCCACCAAAAAAATACCTACCGAACAACATATGTGCTCTAAGACAGCATCTGCAAGAGGGAGATTTCCCTAAGAGAACTGGGTGGGACGCCTTCCTCGTCCATCTCAAGGCGAGTCTTCTTGAGAGCAACAAGATGTCTAGTGATCTTGTCCCTGGCCTTGTACACCTTCCCATAGGTGCCCTCCCCGACCTTCTCAAGCTTCTCATACTTGTCCATGGCGGGCCGATTCAGTCAATTGCAGAGATTATTTATATTGTTATGCTCCCAAAGCCTTCCCGGGCTTCCTCTATAATCAATCCACCCCACCAACGAGCCCACAATACGTGAAGATATGAAACAACTGTTGTATTTCACAATCCCCAAGGAAAAGTGGTTGTCTTCTCCATGGCGGGCCGATTCAGTCAATTGCAGAGATTATTTATATTGTTATACTCCCAGAGCCTTCCTGGGATTCCTCTGTAATCAATCCACCCCACCAACTTTATAACCATACGTGAAGATATGAAGCAGCTGTTTTATTTCACAATCCCCAGGGAAAAGTGGTTGTCTTCTCACCATTTCAGCTACAAGTACCAGGACAAAATATTAGATATGAATACTCCCACTTATGGGAAAAACTAGAAATAATTATAAGAGTGAAGTCTTTCTGAATATTATATACCACACTCACCAAAAATACATCCAACAGACCAAATGTCCACAGGTGTGGAATAGTGGGTTGATCCAACAATACCTCTGGAGCTCTGTACCATAGGGTGACAACCTACAAATATACAGAAACTAAATCAGAATCTTAATCAGTGACCAAGAATTTAAGAGAACAAATGAGGTCATCTGTATACAATGACAAGGAATTTCAGAAAGATGAGGCCATCTTTATACAATGACAATTTTTTTTAGAAAAGTGAGGCCATCTTTATACAATGACAAAGAATTTCAGAAAAATGAGGCCATCTTTATAAAATAAAGAATTTCAGAAAGAACCTCATGGGTGTAGCACTTTAAAGGCACGGTAAAAGCCCTTCCAAGTCCGAGATCTCCAACTTTAAGTAAACCTTTGCTTTTGTCCACCAATAGATTCTGTGGCTTTAAATCCCTGAAGATAATCAAATTCCATGGAAGATTTACTGAAACAACCCACTTAAAAGCACAGCTGGAAATTCAACCAAATACCAACCAGAAAATATCACAGAACAGATAAGATATGGATCAGGTTTTCGCCATTGTGACCTAACAATCAAACATCTATTTGAAAGCATTCATGGCACAGAAACCCGAGAAAAATTGCTGCTCCTCTCAGCATTTCAGGAGTGGAAAAAAATAATATGAGTAATAATGATGACCCAACATATCATGGGCTATACATTCAAAAACAGAGATCTAAATGCCATGTTGAATATAATGAAAATAACTCAAACCCCAAAGATTAAAACTCTGATTCAAACTTGCCCCCCCACCAAAAAAATACCTACCGAACAACATATATGCTCTGAGACAGCATCTGCAGGAGGGAGATTTCCCTAAGAGAACTGGGTGGGACACCTTCCTCGTCCATCTCAAGGCGAGTCTTCTTGAGAGCAACAAGCTGTCCAGTGATCTTGTCCCTGGCCTTGTACACCTTCCCATAGGTGCCCTCCCCGACCTTCTCAAGCTTCTCATACTTGTCCATGGTGGGCCGATTCAGTCAATTACAGAGATTATTTATATTGTTATGCTCCCAGAGCCTTCCTGGGCTTCCTCTGTAATCAATCCACCCCACCAACGAGCCCACAATACGCACCCTGCCAACCTCACTCACAAAAAACAATGGAATGAATCTGAATAAACTCAGTGGAACCGTTGCTGGAGATGTTTCTAACCCCATCTGACGGCCCAATCTCCATCCAACAGCTAACATTGTTTCAAATTTTGAACAAAATTGGGTCAGGCCTGTATTATTCATTATTACCAGAAGAAGAAAATGAGCTGGCAGCTATCAGAGAAGAAAATGAAGTCGAGGTATGAGAGAAGAAACCTCACTGAGTTCCCTCACGGACATCTGATATTCGTTAGGTTGTATAACTGATTAAAATAACCGAATTTAATCTTAGGGTTGAGATGGTTTGAATCGTCTAACATTCAAATCAAAGGTGCATAATGGTACACGTATTCATTTAGCAAAGTTGTTTTCAAATAAGGACGCTTTACAGCGTAATGAACTCATTATCCTTATTATAATTAGGGAGGCTATTTACAATCATAAAAACAATTTTATAAACAATTTTATATGTTGTTTTATTGACTTTTTTTTTAAATATAATCTAGAGAAGTAATTTAAGTCAGAATAGATTAGAAAAGCTAAAATTTCTTTTGGGGTTGAGAGAAGATTTTATGAAAATATTATAGAAAAAAAATAGATTAATTTTAATATATGAGTAAATTAAGGTTGTCCCATATCCTTTACTCATTTTTACATATAGACCAAAAATTTAGGAGATTTTTTAGAATAAAGAAATAGTGCCATCTCAACTATTGTTGGTTTAGTCATCATGGTTATTCTTTACACTAATGACATTGTTGTTATAGTGATTAGTTGGAGTGATCTTGTTATGGCTAAACCCTTAACACTGACTTAATAAAGGTTTTGATAATAAAATCTAAAATGATCACTTATGTCAATTTCATAAATGACAACAATATCTTGGAAGAAGATACTTCATCCAAAGATCCTTGAATACATCTTTATCACAAACTTTAGTGGAGCTGAATCAATCTTTATCACAAATTGGAGCTATAATATTGAGAAAATGATAAATGGAGGGTGAAAAACATATTAAGATCTTGAAAATTATTATTATTAGTTGACCATTAGCTATTGGAGAAGAAGAAGCTTCTTTTTTAAACTCTTGTCACTCTTATCACGTTATATCATTGTGAATTTTGGGATTATAGCTTCTTGAAATAGTAATGGAGAATGATAGAGCACATCCAAAAAGTATTTTACAATTTAGAATAGAAATTAAAGGGAATAAGCCTATCATATCGTCCTCATAGAGTAATTGTTTCTTCCATTTAAAATATGGTGGTTATTAGTAGGTATGTAATATATGTGAACACTATAAACAACATTGAATAGAAGAGGATTCATAAAATTGCTTCATGGTATAGTCAAAATAACCTATGGCTCAAGTAGAGCTGGCATAGAAATCCCAAGTCTAAGTCAAATTTCTAGGAAATCAAGAAATAAGTCACTTAGCAAAATATGATAATATTAGAAATATTATTAAATATAAATTTTAGGAGATAATGTGGTGTGATAAAATTAAAGGATAAAAAAAATTAGCACAATACAAAGTGGTGATCAACTCTATTCTAGAACATAAAAAATATCTCTATTTTGATTTTTTTTTTTGCAAGTGTAAAACAAAAATCAATATCTCTAAAATAAGAACAAACTCTCTTGATCTCCATAATAAAACAAAGATTTAAATAATTCCTAAACTATATATGTAAAAAAAAATATTTATTGTAACACTAAAAAAATTAGAGATGAAAATTTTTTTTTCCTAAATTATTATTTTAACACTCTTATTAATATATAAATATAAATATTTTCAACTTTTTCACTCATCAAAATATAATTTAAAACATTTTTCATAAAAATTCTCAACACAAATAAATTATCTTCTTAAAATTTTAAAAATAAAACAATTATTATCATAATCACCATGGTATCCAAATTTTATTAATAAATTTCCACCAATGAAAAACATCCCCATATTTATGTAGTCTTTATTATTTTCATGATCATTGCCTCATAGCAATAAAATGTTTCTGAGTGAACCATGAGATAAATATTGATGTAAATAAAAAAGGAGGACAAATGTTTTGACATTTTATTGGTATTGTGTAATTATGAAAAGTAAGTTTTCGTTAAAATTTGTTTTTTTTAAGTTTAAAGGAGGTTTTTGATTAAATATATGGATTCAATATTTCATAATATTTTTGTGTATTTGGATTGAAGAGAGTTGAGAAATCAATTTATTATTCAAAATGACTAAATATCTAGATTCAACCATTTTAAATTTTTTTAAATATTTAGATTATGGAAAATTGACAACTCAAATTTATAATTTTAACAATTTTTTGGTTAAATTCTAAACAATTTAATCTTTAAAAAAAACCAAAAAAACCTTCAAAATATTTAACAAATAACTAATGACATTTTCATCTTGCTCATTATTAGTGTACATAAACACAAGATATAAGTTTTAACATGAAAAACAATTTCGAAATTTTTTATTTGATCGATTATACTGTATATAATATGAATAATATGAGAAATTATTACTGTACATCAAACACAGGATATAAGTTTTAGCATGGAAAAACAGGTTGGAATTTTTTTATTTGATCTCTTATACTGTATATAAGATGAATAATAAGAGAATTTCGTAAGCGCTCTTTCACAATAAACCACACCTCTCTAAACAGTTATAAAATGTTAAACAAAATTATAAAAAATATAAATGCGAAGAAAAATAAGGATAAAATGTTATTTACCAAAAAAAAATAGTTCTTATGAGCTACCTCTGTATAAAGTAGAGATTACACCAAGTTTAATAACACAGATATGAAAGAATTTACTTTCTATAAAATAAATATTAATGTTAACAGCAAAAAAATAAAAATGGGAATCTGCTCCTGAGCTGTGGTAAACGGAGAAGTGCTTCCCAGCCTTGGATCAAGGCTCCACACCAACAAGGACGAAAGACATGAATGGTTGGCATTCCACTACAGTGTCATTTCTTGACCAATGAATGTCATGTAATTCATAAATTGAACTCGATCAACCAACCCTCTGCAGACACAAGTATTAATATTTTCTCTCTCAAATAACTTTAAATATACCTTTTAAAATTAACATGTCAATCCATAAATAAATATGCACTAAACTGGTCCAAGCATGAGATTTATCAATATATAAAATGCACCATTGTAAATCTGATCCACTCTGAGTTTTGTACGTACCAATGCTGTTCATAGGGGTACATTTGACTTTGTTGTATACTTGGACTATAGGAGTGTCTTCCTGAAGTCGAAACAGTGCAGTATAAGATAACAGGTTTCAAACTTTGATGGCTATTCCGGTCTTGGATGACTGAATCTATCTGTAATGGAGGCAGTCAGTCAACATGTGTCTTCACATATGCATGGTCATATGGCTGACATCTTTTATTCTGATGGCTTGGCAAGCTTCATACTCAGACATAAGATGTTTTTTTGGATAGCTTGGCAAGCTTCATACTCAGATATAAGATGTTTTTTTGGTAGACTTTTCAAGCTTACTAATGAAATTAAAAATCATTATAGATTACAAAAATCTGAAATCAAAAGAAAATATGGGTAATCTTCAATATTCTGCATTTTACATTTTTCCTAAATTTTTGGGTTTACATCTTTCCTAAATTTCCCCAGAAAGATGTGCACTAACTTAAGCATAAAATGGTCCAAAACAGAATCACTAAAATCAACAAAGATAAAACAAAACAATTACATTATCTTTGTGTATATGAATGTCAACAACAGATCTGAAATATCTTTGGTGATATAGTTGACGATACAAATGAAACAACAGAAGGAAATGGTTTTTCTTCGCTTTTCTATTTTATTTTTTTAAATTAATAAGCTTCATAAGTTATTGGACATGCAAAATTAAAACCACTAATTTTGTGATTGGTGCATGCACCTAGGTGAATGTTTCACTAGTGAACAGGAATGAAAGCCAGAAAACCTGTCATTCTTATCCTGCACATTTTCGACTTCAGATTCAAACCCCACAAAGCATGTGTGAACCCCGACAGATTTGAGCACAGGAAAAATGCATGAATTTCCAAAGTAGGGAGATTGAGCATTTATATAGGTATATTATCAAATCAAATCAGTTTAAAGTAATTAGTCTACGTTCAAGTTGTTAAAGTTGGTGAGGTTAGGCAATTTTTCCACCTGATTTTCAAACCCCAGAAAGCACGTATAAACCTAATTCATTCAAAAGAATAAAACCGACGTAGGTTACCTAATCAATTCAGTTTAGTAACTGGTCTACGTTGAAGTTGTTAAAGTTGTTTGGAAAAGCCAAAGTTTGGTGAAGTTAGGCATGCAGTCGCTGAACGATCATGATTAGCCAGAGGTTTCGTGGACGTGTACCACAATGTGAAAGAATGGACGGGGGACCAGTTCAACTGAACCCAAGTAGCTTAAGTTATCATGACAACATTTTGAAGGGTTTGATGGTGCCTCAACGTCAATTGTGTTGCAGGGGCATCAGATCAGACAACGGCCACGATAAAATTTCAGCCCAACGTTTCTTTTTTTCCAACGGGACTAAAAACTTTTGCGGGTTTAACAAAGCTTTGGACTCTCAGAAAGTCCAACCTTTCTGGGTTGCCATCCAATGGCTTGCGGTCCTTCGAGGGGTTGAAGTTTTGCGCGTGTTTTCGCTCTAAAAGCAATGGTATTTCCAGAAAAAAATAATAGAATATGGTCGAAATTATTGAATTTTTTTGTTTATTTCTTTAGGCTTTAGGAATTTTAGTGATGTTGAATTCATTTCCCATCAATAAAATGATTTAAAAAGTATTTTTCCATCATGAAAGAAAAAGAAATCACTTGATTTAATAATGAGAAGAAGGCATTTCCACAATCTTTCCCCACTATCAAAGAAAAAAGATATAACTTTATTCGACAATAAATAGAAATCATTTCCAGCATCAATAAAATGATTCAAATAATCTTTCCGGACCAATGAAAAAAGAAATGGCTTGATTTGACAATAAATAAAAGTCCTGGCGAAATGGTACCTCAGGAGACAGCCGAAGTTTTGTAGGCAAAGAAGTGCGAAAGCTGCTGAATTTGATTGGTCGTTCAGTCGCTACCCTCGGACGACTTTCCTACTTTGAGGTGCTTATTTTTTAGAGGCAGTCGATCAGCAGGTCTTCCCGGGATGGAGTTTGAGTCACAGATCTTGCTCTCGGTATTGAAATTTTGACGTACATTTTTGTTGGTGCAGTACGATTCTACGACTTGTAAATATTTTTATTATATTTTAGTTAAATTTAGATTTTTTTGTTTGTGTCTAGAATAGTTTGGACGATAAGTTTTTTTGAATTTGGTAAAAACAATTTCAATAAATCAAATAGTTGGAGTGTTTGAATTGCATTTTTTTATAGTGGAAATAGATTCAGCATCATCAAATACATTAAAGACACCCAAAATACTGAAATTTAACCACTGTAATTCAGATTTTCAAAAATCTTTGCCAGAAATTTTCATAATTTTACCATAATTCCTAGATTATTTTGTAAGTTTTTTCAAGACTGAGGCAAATTATTATACTATTATATTTAAAATTAATGACTATAAAATATCTTTAGTTTGGAAAAATATTGAAGTAAATTTTTGTTTGTGAAATATGTTTTTATGCTTCCTAAACATTTGTATTATGTTTTAATTTAAATCACATTTTTTCGTTCTTGAAATATTTATTTAGGGCTATTTAACTTTTGTTCGTGAAATACTTATTTATAGTTATTTAAATTTTTTTTTATGAACTTTTTACTAAATTGATATAATAATTTTAGATTTAAAAAATCGTGATTATGAAATATCATTCGATTGGAAGAATTTATAATTTTATTCAGCTATGTTCAACAAAACAATGTAGGTTAATTTTATAATATTGGTAAATTAAATAAATACACTGTGCATATGGATATGGTTTTGAGGAGAAAAGGCCAAACCTACAAGGTCTTCGAGGAAGCTTTGCATACCGAAATTTATAGAGGGTCATGGTGAGTGTTTTCCCAGTGTGGAACCCAGGATTTAGTTCATCATGTTATACTGGTTACTAGAAGTTTTGGTAAGTTTTCTCCGTATTCAAAGGGAGTCGGAAAAGCCAGAAAACTCTTTATGCAAACCTCCATCTGTGTCTTTCAATTGGTGTCAGTTTCAAAGGGAGTCGGAAAAGCCAGAAAACTCTTTATGCGAACCTCCATCTGTGTCTTTCAATTGGTGTTAGTTTTTTATTATCAACAGGCCATGCAAGAGCATGAAAATCCGTTTATGTGAGAGGTGGTAGAACATTGGCTGATGTTTCTGTTGCTGCTGCTCCCAGTGAGTTTTAGTTTGCTCTTTTCGTGATAGGACAGGAGTTTTCCTAGGCATCTGACTCGATAGGGAGGCAGAGACTTGGATCTCTCATCTGAGTTTTCTTGAGAATTGGTGGATGAGAATGTTTTCTTTCTGAGTGCTATATTTTTAAACCAGTAAGCAACTGGAAAAATGATGGCAGTGTTTGTTATAATCTGACAGTCTTGCTCGTTCTTATTGTGAAAGAGCTGATTTTTTTTCTTGTATTTTGTTTTATTTTTTTGCGAAAGTCCCGATCACTTGAAGATCGGACTGTCGTGGATCTACCGGCTGGGAGTGCAGATGGCATGAATGGAGGTTTCTCTCGCTTCATGGCAAGGCGGGTTTTGATCAGGACTCGAGTACATCTTCTGGTTTTTCCGGCTGTTTTATCTGATCGCTGGGATTACACCGATTTTTTATTTTCAAATTTTATTGGGCAGGGAAGGTCCCTGACAGAGTCGGCGTATGTGGGCGACCCTTCTACTTCCTTTTGTACTTTGGGACAGATTCTCCTTTATGGAGATATTTCTCTGAGCTGGTTGTTTAAATGACTTCGTACTTACCAAGGTCCTTTTTCTACCAAAGGTGATGGTGGTAATAAACCTTCCTTATTGGCATAGGACAGTGGTTGCGCTTTGCAGGGAAGCTTTTAATGTTCTGTGGTGGGGACACTTGTCAGATCATTGGTAATGTTTCGCTGAGCCATGTATTTTTTATGGTCTTTCTTATGTTTTATGACAGCTGGATCTATTACATATAGGGGAGAGGCGTTAGTCGCTGAACACCTCAGCGCTGACTGGACCCGGGCCACGTCAACCGATGCGGTGGCATGTACGACAGGTGCTGGCTGGCATGCCGGTCACGTGCCGGTCACGTGCAGCCGGTCACGCGGTCTTGGAACCGGTCCAGCCGATCTACTCCCGCCCTTTTGTGGAGCCTGGTCGACACAACGATGTTTTTTGGTCCGGGTCTGGTTGCTGTCTGTTCGGCTCTCCGTTTGTTGCGATGGTTGGCTCCAATGCCCGATGCCTACGCCGCCACTGTCCGCGCGCTCCCTCCTTGGCGATGGCGCCGCTGCTCTCCTGGGTGGAGCTCCCCTGGTCCTGGTTCGGCTGCAGCAGCATTGCAATCGTGGGTGGTGGAAAGTCGTTGCCTGTTCAACCTCGCTTAGTTGGTGGTTTAACCTCGGCGGTTTGGTTGTTTTTCTTCGGCGCTGTGTGGTTATGGGTCGGCTGTTTGGTATTTATGCTTGGCGAGGTTTTGTCATGCCTCGGCCCTGTAGTTGGTTTACCTTCGCCCTGTCGTAATTTTATTCGGCTTTGTAGTTGTTTAACTTTGCTCGGCGCAGTGGTGGTTTTAGTTCGACTCTGTGGTGGTTTTTCTAGGCTCTGTGGTGGTTTTTATCAGCTCTGTGGTGGTGCGTTTTTCAGCTCGTGCTTTCAGGTGCGTCCCATGGTTTTTTTTTTTGAAGTGTTTTGCATTTTTTTTTAATATTGGTGCTTTCTGAATGATTGTGTTTTTGTTTTTTTGCAGGTCAGTGGAGAAGGCAAGGACAATGCAATGCAGGACTCTGTGGAATGAAGGAGGAAGCCTGGAGGGATAGGAGTTTTAAGGTAGGACTCTGTCCTACCAGTAATATCTATGTGTTTGTAAACACATTTCACCTTAAGGAGATGTTCTCTTTTGAGTGGTTTTACAGTGTTTGATTGGAATGTAGGGTTTTCGGTGTGGGACTCAGTTTCCTTTAATTTTGCAATCTAAATAGTTTCAGGACAAAGTTCATCTTGGGCTTCTCTCTGTTTTTGGGCTTATCGGTACCACAGTACTTCAATGAATTTACAGTTTCTTCTGGTCATGGTCCAGTCCACACTCATGGCCGATGGGTAGGGTTCTTACAACTTTTTTTAGGGCCTAAATTGAATTTTTTTGGCTAGCGGTTTGTTGTGGCAACATTCCCTTCATTCTTGAAATTTGCAATGTTTTTACCTTTAAACTTTTTTGAATGGTTTTTTTCACAGTTCAATGACATTATCAATGTGATTTTCTCGTCGCCACCGTTAGTTGCTGGCATGGTAGCATTGTTTTTGGACAGCACTCTACATATGGGGGAGACTTCAACAAGGAAAGACAGAGGCTATCATTGGTGGGATAAGTTCCGCTCATTCAAAACTGATCCTAGAAGTGAAGAGTTTTATGCTCTCCCTTTTAACCTGACCAAGTTTTTCCCATCTGTTTGAGGACAAAACTCTATTTTAGAGGTGGGGTCTCTTTTTTATCAATAGCCTTGGTGCATTTGGAGAATAATTATGTATTCATTGGGTTAGAGTGTCTTCAATTCAGAAAGAGACAACTTCACAGTGTTAAATCTAAGATGTCTATATTTTATTCTATCACTTTGATAGGGAACTGCTTGCACGAATTATCTCAAATGAATACCTCTGTGCACTGGAAGCCTCGAGGAGATGTTCTCTTTTGAGTGGTTTTACAGTGTTTGATTGGAATGTAGGGTTTTGGGTTTTACAGTGTTTGATTGGAATGTAGGGTTTTGGGTTTTGGGTTCTCTTTAGTGTTTGGTTCGAATTGGATGCCGGCCCAATTGGGACTGAAATTTGTTCTTTTAATGTGAATCTACAACATATAGGAGACTGGAGACTGTTTAGAGTATTTCTGGTTGCTAACTAGAGTTTTGCCTTGTTTTAAGATTAAAAGATTCAATTGCGTCTACAATTCCTGTTAGATATATGATGAAGGTTATTACTCTAAGCTGCAATTTTATGGGAGACCCGCCAGCTCAAGCTTTTGTATATATATAATTATACATGAATTTAATTGGATGCCGACCCAATTGGGACTGAAATTTGTTCTTTTAGGTCATGTTGACTAAATGTTGCTGGGCTCAAAGACTTCACTATTTTGTCTGGGACCTTCGTTGTGCATGGTTTGGATGAATTGCTTGCGTCAGAGATTGTGGTAATGATTAAATATATTGTTGTTGCATTATGTGTGGAATTTCATCTTTGACCCTTATTGCCTGTATGTGGACATGCGTTTTTGTGTAAGCTATATTCTCTCTCAATCTTAATTTGACTGAGCTTCATGCTTATTACAGATAATGCTATGTTTTATCCATAGTTACAACACGTATAGGAGACTGTTTAGAGTATTTCTGGAATTTGATCTTTTAGGAGTCATAATGTTTACTATGAGGTAATCAACTTCAAAGTATCGTATAGATATAGCTTATAATTTGACTGAGCTTCATGCTTATTACAGATAATGCTATGTTTTATCAATAGTTACAACACCTATAGGAGACTGTTTAGAGTATTTCTGGAATTTGATCTTTTAGGAGTCATAATGTTTACTATGAGGTAATCAGCTTCAAAGTATTGTATAGATATAGCGTATCGTATAGATATAGCTTATACTTTCACTGAGCTTCATTCTTATTACAGATAATGCTACGTTTTATCAACAGTTACAACACGTATAGGAGACTGTTTAGAGTATTTCTGGAATTTGATCTTTTAGGAGTCATAATGTTTACTATGAGGTAATCAGCTTCAAAGTATCGTATAGATATAGCTTATACTTTGACTGAGCTTCATGCTTATTACAGATAATGCTATGTTTTTATCAATAGTTACAACACGTATAGGAGACTGTTTAGAGTATTTCTGGAATTTGATTCAATTACGTCTACAATTCCTATTAGATATATGATGAAGGTTATTACTCTAAGCCGCAATTTTATGGGAGACCCGCCAGCTCAAGCTTTTGTATATATATAATTATACATGAATTGAATTGGATGCCGGCCCAATTGGGACTGAAATTTGTTCTTTTAGGTCATGTTGACTAAATGTTGCTGGGCTCAAAGACTTCACTATTTTGTCTGGGACCTTCGTTGTGCATGGTTTGGATGAATTGCTTGTGTTAGAGATTGTGGTAATGATTAAATATATTTTTGTTGCATTATGTGTGGAATTTCATCTTTGACCCTTATTGCCTGTATGTGGACATGCGTTTTTGTGTAAGCTATATTCTCTGTCAATCTTAATTTGTTTGGAGAGGAGCTACAAGAGAACGGTAAATTAAGATGTTTGTGGTCTGTAAGCTCTATGAGTGCCATGATGCTATGAAAAAGAGATAACATACATGATTTGATTACGTAATTACACTCATGCAATACTACTGATAAGTAACCTATGAGATATAAAATCAAAGTAGTGAATGATTACCATTGGGATCCACATAGATAATATCAGTAATCAAAAGGATACTGCAAACGTAACCCTTACTACGAGGTTTTTATGGTTATACTAGTAGTGCCAATTTATATCCTGTAAGCTTTAATACAGAAGCTTAGTTGCATGTTTCAACCAGTGTACTTACATCCTCATTACGAGCTATACACTAATCATTACACAGTATCCAATACTTATGGCATTATATACAGGTATAAACACTAGTATCTAGTTATCCTTACAAGGGTGTAATAGTGTCGATTATTATGAAGATTATGGAAAGAGCTATACACTATCATTACCATACCTTATATGTGCTCTACTTTATACAAGTGATTACACTGATGTTTACATTACGTCATTGTGTAAGATCCATATACACTGATTACAAATGTTACAAGGGTTGTACAGCTCAGCTTATACTGCAATGTAAGCAGTAACAATGGGACCTGATCTGGTTATACAATGCTTATAACTTATAAGGCATACATGTTACAAGGAGTCATAATGTTTACTTTGAGGTAATCGGCTTCAAAGTATCGTCTAGATATAGCTTATACTTTGACTGAGCTTCATGCTTATTACAGATAATGCTATGTTTTATCAATAGTAACAACACATATAGGAGACTGTTTAGAGTATTTCTGGTTGCTAACTAGAGTTTTGCCCTGTTTTAAGATTAAAAGATTCAATTACGTCTACAATTCCTATTATATATATGATGAAGGTTATTACTCTAAGCCGCAATTTTATGGGAGACCCGCCAGCTCAAGCTTTTGTATATATATAATTATACATGAATTGAATTGGATGCCGACCCAATTGGGACTGAAATTTGTTCTTTTAGGTCATGTTGACTAAATGTTGAATCTATTCTGTTAGCTATTTGAATCTTAATGTAAAATCGTGTCTGCAACACGAGT
Organism: Pinus albicaulis; assembly: GCA_034641835.2. Lineage (NCBI taxonomy): Eukaryota > Viridiplantae > Streptophyta > Pinopsida > Pinales > Pinaceae > Pinus > Pinus albicaulis. Next base: position 969,238,849 of record CM076572.1, read on the forward strand.
GTTTTAGAAGAGCCCCATAATTTAATTTCTATTCTTGTAGATATTGCTACATTGAGTTGGTTTAAGCATATCTTATATAATTTTTTTTTGCTAAGTGGAAGATTTAACTTTGATATGTAGGAATCATGAACTGTTTGATATATAACTTCATAAAACTGTTTGATATATAACTTCAACAGATTAACAAACTTGTAGGATTTAGAAACTGTTTGATATGTAGGAATTATAAACTGTTTGATATATAACTTCATATAAAATCTGATATAGGCTATAAGGCTATAACTTCAATAGATTAACAAACTTGTAGGATTTAGAAACTGTTTGATATGTAGGAATTATACACTGTTTGATATATAACTTCATACAAAATCTGATATAGGCTATAAGGCTATAACTTCAACAGATTAACAAACTTGGGGGATTTAGACACTGTTTCATACATACTAATTTGAAAATGTTTGTAGCTTCCCAAACATCCATGGATGCTATCATTAGCAAACCTATTTGATCCTTACCAAAATCATAGTGTCTTGTAGTTACAAAAATTAAGTCATGGCACCTCTATGCTTGATGGCTTCCATTTCCTGTGTTGCCCAAGTATGGTGGACTGCCCAACATTGGATGATTAGGATGTGCCTGAATGTTGGCATATGGTTGAATCCAATTTGCTCCATGTAGCCATGGTGGGACTGAGTAGCCCAAGTGTCCACTTGTGTTACTAACCCCAGCACTGACTGCAGGTGTCATATAAACACAATTAGGATTCAAACATGCACTGGTAGGGGTATAAGAGGTGGGCCTAACCCCTGCCTGATAGCTAGGGACTTGGATGTTAATCAGGTCTTGGAATGATGGTGTCTGCTCTGCAATGTGGTCCAGCGTGTTAGACATCAACCTATTTGCCTCAAACTGTCTTGAACCATGTTCTTCTCTACTTGTCACCCCTTGTCCTTTTTCCAACTCTTGCTGAACCTTTCTTGCCTCTCTCTGTTGCCTTGCCAATTGCTTTTGATGTTCCTTATCTTCCCTTGCATTTTGTCTTTCCAACCTTTCCTTTGCTCGAGCTTCTGCTGTTGCAATCCTTGCAACCCTCTTTTCATTGGCTAACTCCTTCTTTCTCTTTTTAGCTTCTTGAATTTCATTCTTTTTACGTTCAGACTCGAACATTAAATTCATATAGTCTTCAGATGTGAGCAATTGTGAACTCCTCCCTAAACGAAGATAATCTGAGGCTGAGTTCCTTGATGAGGCCTTCACTCTCTCTACTGGTAGCTTTAGGAATGCACCAAGTAATCTCTACTTTTCCGGACCTGCCTACTGGATTTCATCTTCTGGGACAACTGAATGGCCCCCATTGTTGTCTTCTTCAGGTACTTCATGCTGAATAGGCTCCTCTTCTAGTGATCCATTGTCCACAAAATAATGAACAAGTTCGGTGTTCAACCCTGATGGTTATGAAGGCATGTCCATGCTTTCATCCTCATTGGTGGATGTTACATTATTTCTAGTGATATTCATCACGGCCTCTGCCAACCATGATGGTGCACTTACTTGGGTTGGCATGGTCAATTGCTCATTGTCAGCTGCATCAGTGGGTGTCACAGCCTCATTGATATTGTTAGTTGGTTCATCACTGAACTGTGTCTCACTGACATGCTCAGCATCATCACCACCACAGAACAACCCTTGAGAAAGGGACATTATACCTTCAGCAGCAGCTACATCTTCTTGGGCACCAACATGCTCTTCTAAATTCTCTGCTTCTTGACCTTCCACTTCAAATGCTTGGCTACATGTGGTATCATGCATAAGAGCATCATAATTCAGTGGCCATATACCAGTCCTCCTAAATCCAGCCTTGATATTAGAAGGTGTGAGAGCCCTTTTAAATGCTTTGCTAGCAAGCTCAACTAGCTCAAACCTCTTTACTTCCACCCCTGGGTTCTTTGCCATCCATGAAGCTCGCTCAACCCTGAAATAATTCTTGAAAGGCCCAAACACGCTCACATCAAGGGGCTGCAATCTGTGAGTAGTATGAGCCGGCAATGTTAACAGGTCAATGCCCAACTTATTGGCCTCCTCGATTGTCTGCACAGCCATGTGGCTTCCATGGCCATCTAAAATCATCAAGTGCCTGTTTTCAAGCGAGACACCACCCGGTACAGAAGCAGCAAAGTGGCAAAGCCAATTTAGGAACAGTTCCTTTGTCATCCATGCATGTGGATGTGCAGCCATGCATGCCCCCGGTTCACAATTCTGTATGTAATTTTTAGTTGAGTTTTACCTTTAAATAGATAAAATCCCGGTATAGATGAGCCAATTGCATTGACACAGGCAAGAATTGTGATCCACTCCCTGCTCTTAGGCAATATCTTAGGCACATTTCTACTCCCTCTCTTTGCAATTACCCGCATACCGCAATTTCTTCCTGCCTGTAAGCCTGTCTCATCGCAGTTCCATATGTGGTTTGGGGCATATGAGTGCTGGTCATATGCAGCGGAAAGAGTGTTATAGAACTTGGAAACAATTGCAGGGCGTAGATTTAAAGCCCAGTCTCTGTCAAGGCCCTCTGCTGTACGTAACACAAGGTCTGGATGCCTCTTTTTAAACCCACTCCACCATGACTTACCAGGAAAACCATCTTTAAAGGGGTTTGGCCTCTCTTGACATATTTGAGCTACAGTGGATTTAAGTTGGATAAGCTCTAACCCATGTCCCAATAGGGCCATCTCCTTACACCACTCCACCACCTCATCTTCCTCCTCTTCGGTCATGACTGTAACAGGCCCTCTGCGCTTTGTATTAGTCAACCCATTTATCCAATAATGTATGTTTGAGGCAGCAATACCATGTTTTTTCGCTGATGCACGGATTGAATATCCCTTAAACTCGATGTCATCAATTGCAGCAAGCATGTCTTCCTTCATCCAGCCTCTGATTGCACTGATTTTCTTTGTTGAAATTGCACCTTGTATTGTGGTCGAAGGTGGTTCTGTGGCTGATGGTGGGTTGGGATGATCTGCAACCACAGGGTCCTTTTCAACTACATTACTAGGAGCAATGGGAGCATTGACATCATCATCTGATGAACTGCTCCGCAGTTGGGCCCCCCTTCTCCCTCGCCTCCTGTTCCTTATCCGATCTGCAACAAAAACTCTTGGCATGGCTACAACCTGCAATTTCCAAAATCGTTAAGAAATTTGATAAGTATTACAGCACAACTGTATAGAGTAAACTATAATTATGTATGAATTCCAAAATTTCTGCTAATAACATGAAATCTTTCAGTTGTTTGTTGTGAATTAATTCGCATTGAAGTATTACTTGTCAATTATGTATTACTTGTAATATCAACATCAGAAAGATATGTGATACCTACATGGCTGTTAGCTACATGGACTTGTCTAAAATTAGTAAGTGCCTGTTTTAAAATGGACTTATATTTGGACATGGACTGTGTGTTAGAACTATTTTTATTGAAAGATTTTATTCAATATAAAGTCAATATCCAAATCTGCTTAATATCTTGAATAACATTATTGAAGAACAACAAAATTCCTGTATGTTGTCTCCAACAACTGATGAAGAGAGTGAATAGCAACTGATGAAGAGAGTGAATGTAACACTGTGCACACACTCTGTCTGGAATGTAACACTGTGCACACAATCTGTCTGGAATGTAACACTGTGCACACACTCTGTCTGGAATGTAACACTGAGCACACTCTGTCCTCTGTTTGTATGTATGGAACACTGTCTGAAAAGGATTGTATGTCTGCAAAATGGAAACTCACTGTCTGAAAACTCACTTTCTGAAAACTGAATGGAACACTGTCTGAAAACTCTAAATGTATGTCAGCAGTAGTTTAAGAGCAAAACGAATGCCTCAAATGCAGTAACAGTTGAGGTTTTATAGTTTTATGATTTAGAATTTCATTGGTAGGGAAGATTGGCATGGATTTCCATCTCCCAAATTTAATTGTGTGGTGTGGATTGATTTGTACATGATCCAATGGCTGAAAAGCTATCATGGTTGATCCTTGTGCTTTCCTGAATTTAATTTCTGAATTGAAATGCTTTTCAGAATTTAATTCCTGTAATTCCAGGACTGTTGTGTTTAATTCTTGAAATGAAAGGTTGGGTGAACTATTTTCTGAATTGAATGGTGTCATTTAATGTCTTCAATAGGCTGAATGGTTAAACAAACATGTAGATATTGCTGACAGACATTTCCCCTATTTTTGTGCAGGTGGTACTCAATCTTTGTGTAGGGGTTACCCAGTTTTTGTCTAGCTGTTATTCAGCAATGAGATGTAGTCTCCCAATGCAAAATCAGTGGGGGACTGTTTGATGGGATAACAGTACTTTTGGATGGGTAGCTTTGTAATGTTTTGTAGTGCATTTTGCCTTGAATGGTAATTCAGAACTGGAGGTACTTGAGACAGTGGGTATTGTCAACTTGTGATGTATGTTTTGGTGTATGGCAGATGTTGGTCTAGTCAAAAACTGGGCCCATTTTGGACATATTTATGTAACTTATATAACTTATTTCCAAATATTTATGTGCATATTATCAAATATTTATGTGCATATTTTAGTGTGTTTTTAATTTATGTTTGGTGGATGTGTGGGACCAGTAGTATAACTACTACTGGTCCTTGCACAACAATAGAAGCCTCTCCCCTAGCCTGTTTTTGCTGGCGAGCCTTATTTCAGCTGCCATAGGCCCATTAATGCGGCCAGGCAACTGATGCCCACCGTCGGATTAAAGGTGTAGATCATCGTGCGACGGGCATCAGCTGCCTGGCCGCATTAATGGGCCTATGGCAGCTGAAATAAGGCTCGCCATTTCTGCTAGGAGTTGATGTGGGGACGATTGTCTTGATGTCATGTGACTTAAATGATTTGAAAGCATCGAGATGGCGGAGCTGGTGAATTTTATTGCGAAATGCGACAAGGATTTTTTTGATGACTCTTTCTTGCATGCTATGAAGGTGGCAGAGGGTGATAAACCTTTACGGACATGTGGGACCTTTGATAATCCCTATGAGGGTCCGTCTTCTCAAGATTATTGGGCTATTGTAACTCATCGCTTTGGAAAAAAATTATCGTCACCTTCCATCTCTCTGTCGCATGCTACCACTAAGTTCCACAACGGGGGGTCGAAACCTTTCAAACCGGGGGAAGGGTGTAGGCTTCTTAGTTTTGGCAGTGATGTGTTGTGGGAGCATGTTGAAATTTTAACCACTTGGGCTCTTGTGAGTAGATGGAAATTTGAAAACCATAGCAAGATCAATATGGTGGAATGGCTCTTAAAAGCGTGGGAGAAGCTCCTGGGATACATCTCGAGGGTCAGCAAATTGGATAACGACTACTTTTTCTTTCATTTTATGAAAGAGGGAGATGTTAGGGAGGTTATGAGAAGGACATGGGTACTTGGGAGGTGCTTGCTAGCCCTTCATCATTGGGACGCGAGTTTCCATCCGCAGAAGAATGCACCTATCAACCATCTCATTTGGGAAAAATTGCATGGTCTTCCTCTCCTATTTTTGAACATACGGGTTTTGACTGAGATTGGAAATATCATTGGAAAATGTTGCTTTGTGGACCTGAAATGCAGTGGTGTTTTTGACAAGAGAGTAGTGCAGGTTTTAGTTGAGGCACCTTTCGCCGAAGGGCTCCCTGCACAAATTTACCTTCAGTGGGATTGTGTGATTTATAGACAGTCTATAGACTATTGGTAGATGCCATTCCGATGCCATCTTTGCCACAATACTGGTCCTCTGATGTGGAAGTGAAATCGTTGGTGTGAGAATGTGAAGCCTAGACACAGTTACAGAGAGGCATCGAGGAAGACTGCGCACGGTGTTGTTATGGAACAACCGCGTCAGAAATCTATCGTTGATTTGTCGTCGCCTTTGGGTAAGCATTTTTCTAACAGTCTATATATTTCTGCTGACTGTGCGAGTGGTAATTTGACTGAATCACTCTCTCATTTTCCGCGGGGGTTACTGTCTAGTCCTTCCCTCATTCCCCCTGAGAAGGGGATTTCTCGGGACTGTATCAATCCTCTGCATCCCTTGGGGAAGTGCACTTCCTTGGAATTGGTGGAGGTCCATCCTCTCCTTCTTCTCCCTGCCCTTATTTTTGGATGGCTCCTGTCAGCCTTCATCTCCTCTAATACCTTGTTGAGATGTCGTCCTTGGGGTTGATCTCCCAACTGGTTCGTATTTTTCTCCATCCTCCCCGAATGTGTTTACTGAAGATTTTCCCTCCCCGAGGAATTCCATTAGGAGCGACATCGAGTTGTTGTTGCTTAACCCAGCTGCAAATATGAAACCTCTCACTGTGGAAACTGGATGGCCTTTGTCCCCTTCCATCAACATCAGCCCTTCATCTAGGTCAAATGTTACGATTCATAGGGGGAAAGACAGCCCAAAGAGAAAAAAAAAAATGGTTCCTATTTCGGTTTTGAATGATGAGGTTACTGATGGAAATTTCCGCAATGTTCCAGTGTCTCTTTCCATTCTTCGAGTCCTTAGAGCTCTGACCCCATCAATCAAGTCTCCATCATGAAGATTATATCCTTAAATTTGATGGGTTTGGGGGGTCATGATAAGTGTGAGTCCATTAAGATTTTTTTTTTCTTTTTTTCCAAGCCTACTATTATTTTGATTCAAGAAACGATGCAACCAATTGAGTGCACCATTGCATTCTTTCGTGCTATGCTACCAGAGTGGAATATGGTCACGAAAGATGTTGCTAGTTGCTCTGGAGATTTAGCTACTATTTGGGATCCTAGATGGGTTTCAATGAAGCCTTTCGGTTTCTTTGGAGGAATCTTGCTCATGGGCTTCTTTCATGGTTTTAAACATAGAATTAATCTTGTTAACATTTATGCGCCATACCTTGACAAATTATCTTTCTGGAATAGGATTGAGGGGTGTGGAAATCTTCTTTTGTAGAACTCCATCTTTGCAGTTGACTTCAACTGTACTTTCCATGCAAATGAAATTTGGGGAGATAGGGGCAAGATCGATCCCCTCTCTAATGATATCAGGGGTATTATAATGGATGCTAGTCTAAGTGACATTCCTTTGTTGGAAAAATTCCTGACTTGGTTCCATGGTAGGAAAGGGAAATATTTCATTGCGAAAAGAATTGATAGATTTGTCATCGATAACTGCCTCAGATCTAAGATGGGTGGTGTATTTTCTAAGGCGGAGGATATCACAATATCATATCACAGGCCGATATCCTTGCTTTGGGAATTTGAGAAAAAACAAGGAGGATATCTGTTTAAATTTAACAGAATATGGTTGGAATATGAGGATTTCAACGCCTTAATCAGGGAGTATATGAAAAGCCATAAAAGAGGAGTAGGGATCACTGCTATGGTGTATTTATCCAATACTTTAAGGGGACTAGTGAAAGTGGTGCATGACTAGGAAAAGAGGCAGAAAGCTAAAATAAAGGATAGGATCAAAATTATTAGAGCAGAAAGGACTAAGATCCTTACGGAGGTGGAGGAAGGTAGAAAGAAATATGATTTTTGGGATATACTCAAGTCTTTGGAAGCTGAATACAGATCTCATTTACTTAAAGAAGAATATTCATGGTGTTTAAAGTGCAGAGCCACTTGGCTCAAGGAAGGTGACAAAAATACTATTTTTTTCATAATTTATCCTCCAGTAGATGAAGCGCTAATGCCATTTGGCAAATTGAGGGAAGTGGGTCTTAAGTTTGCATAATGGAAGACATAAAGAAGACAACAGTGGACTTTTTGGGGGAGCTATATAAGATGAGGGAGGCTCCGGGAATTGCTTCTTAGCTTGACTCCCTTGATGGCTATCCAAAAATGTTTGAGGAGGAAGATTTGGTTAGATTTAATGAGAATATTTTCCAGGAAGATATTAAGAATGTGCTCAAATATTTTGCTGTTAACAAGAGTCTAGGCTCGGATGGCTGGACTCCAGACTTATTCCTACATTTTTATGAGGAATTTATAATGGATTTAAAGGACATGGTGGAAGAAGGGAGGTTAACTGGTCGGATCAATGGGGTCATAAACTCTACCTTTCTGGCTTTAATCCCAAAGAAGGGGAACCTTTCGTTTAATGATTACAAACCCATATCTTTGTGTAATACTCTATATAAAATAATCTCTAAATTCATTGCGGAGAGATTGAAGGAGGTTCTATCCAATCACATCATGCCTGAACAGTCTGGCTTCTTAAAAGACATAAGTATTCATGATGCGGTGCCATCAACTCAAGTAATTTTACATACCATTTAGTCGAAGAAGATGGAAGTTGTTGTAATGAAAATCGATTTAAATAAAGCTTATAATAGGGTTAATTGGGGTTTCCTGAGACTTGTTCTTTTCAAAATTGGTCTGGACAAAGATGTTGTGGCATGGATCATGGGTTGTATTACAAATACCTCAATGGCTATTATCATAAATGGATCAGCAATGGAGTTTTTCCACCCGAGTAGAGGGCTACGACAAGGTTGCACCCTCTCTCCACTTCTTTTTCATCTTGATTATGGACGCTTTGAGCATCAAATAAAAAGGGCTACCGACTTGGGCAAATTCAGATGTATTAAAATAACTTCTCAAAAATAAGTCTCCCATAGCCTATTTGTTGATGATATACTCATCTTTGGTATGATGCTGAGGAAAAGTTGGGTGGTTCTCCAAAGTATTCTAAACAGTTTATGCTCTTCTACTGGGATGATGGCAAGTGTGGGGAAGTCTTGTATTTATTATGCAGAGGGGGAGGAGGGGGTGTACAATGATGTGGGAGTCATGTTTAATTTTAGTGTTTCTCCTTTAAAAGATGGACTAAATTATTTGGGTTTCTAGATGAAGGCCATGAACTATAAAATTGAGGATTGGAGATGGCTTATTATCAAATATCTGAATAAGATAAATGATTGGTCATCAAAGTGGTTATCAAGGGGTGGTAGATTGATTTTTTCCCAAGCTATTTTATAACAATATACTGTCTACTAGGCTCACCTATTTATTATCCTAAACAAGATATTGATAGAGATTAAATAGATTATGGAAAGATTCATTTGGAATGGAGGGAAAGATAATCAGACTATCCATTTGGCCCGTTGGGAATGCATTGCAAAAAAAAAAAAAGGAGGATGGGGCATTCTAGACCTGTACATCTTTGGTAAAACTCTCATCGTTAAATCCTTTTAGAGGTGTTTAAATATGAAAGGCATATGGAGTGAGATCATAAAGCATAAATATGTTAGGCAGAAAGGTATGAAGGAACTACTAATTTCGTGTTGGGAGGACGGTACTAGCAGGTCAAATATTTGGAAGGGTTTTAGTAAAACATGGACATTGTTTTTAGGAAATCTGAAATGGTATTTTGGGAATGGAAATAAAATACATATTAGAAGGCCTTTATTGCTAGGCCTGAATCGCAACCTCAATCTCAGTAAAGAGACTGTTGTATTCATAAATCTAATGGGATACTTTTATATGAGCCAATTAATTAAAGAGAAACGGAGTTCTGAGATGGAAGTCAAATCAAGAGATGGGGTTACATGGGCAAAGAGAGGAGGAATGGAATAATCTTCAAAAATCGTTAAGAAGTACGGGTTTGAGGAAGGGAAATGGAGGAGACAAAATTACTTGGGGGATGGGAGGGTGGGGGGAATCAGCTGATGGGCAGATTAAAACAAAAGAAATTTATATAGAGCTGATTAACACAAAATTGGATTTTGAACCAGATTGTTGGTTTAAGGATATACGGAAGGTTAATTTCCAATCGAAGATGATTATCTTCATATGGCTTGTGTCGAAAGATAAAAATCTCACCTGGAAAAACTTGCAAAGAAGGGGATGGCAGGGCCCGGGGATCCGCATGTTATGCTGGGAAGAGACCGAAGATAACTTTCACCTATTCTATCAATGTACTTTCGCAAGGGAGACTCTTGCTTCATTATGCTTTCACTTTCAGTTGCAGATCCCTGAGTATAGGTCGACTGAGGAATGCTTCAGATAGTGGTTTAGAAGAGGTAAACATTTCAGAATTATACCCTTTCTATTCCACTGTTATTTATGGTGTTGCTGAAATACAAATATTTTTGAAGGGTTGCCTTGCTCATTAGGAAAAATTTGTTTACAAATTTATAGCTCTTGGGGAAAAAATAAAAATTAGGCAAAAGCCACCCAGTGACTTATAAAAGAGACTATGCCCATTTGAAATACATTATCCTGCTGGAATTTTTTATGGAGCAACACAAAATCTAATATGTGGATGCAGAGCTTGACTCATGATATCTTCTACTTGTCATTACAAAATTTATTGGAGTGAGGGGTCGGGAACAAATATGAAGGCGAAGTTGTTGGCTTTGTGGGGACTTCTGTGGTTTGCTATCCAGTTATGTATGGAAAAGCTATGGGTCTTTGGAGACTCAAAAGTCCTTATCGAACACATGAACAAGAAAACTTACCTAAATCCTCGGTACCTTTCACATTGGCTAGAGATTATATATTTTAAAAAGGACCTTCACTTCCATATCTTTTTGTCACATCTACGAAGAAAAAAATAACGAAGCAGACTGCCTATCCAAAAGAGATTTGAATGGCATTTTCAGATAAATGCACTACAAGTTATACAACTCAAATGGGCTTGGAGCAAAAGGTAAAGTAAACTTTATATGACACCGGAACTAACTGTCTACTCAGAACAGGAATGTAAAGATGACATGTTTTTTCTCATAGGGCAACATGAAGATGGAAGACAGCTGGTTCTCTAATTATCCTCAGTTTTTTTGATGTATTTCTCTTACTGTTTACAGAAAGATTTTGATCTGATGAAATAGTTATGATGTAATAGTTTTGGATCATTTTTTGGGAAAATGTCCCACAGTGTTTATAATCGAAAGTGATGTATAGTGGAACTCATATTTCCATATTAGTTTTTGAACTATATTATGACTTTGTCCTGGTACATAATATAAACCAAGAGTATTTTTCATGTTCAAAAAAATTAAAATATAATTTAATTTAGTCAATATTATTTTAAAGTGTAGATATACCAAATCTTTTTAAACTGCCAAATATTATAAAGTTTATAAAATATTAATACAATGTCTTAATAAAACTTGGATTTAATTATTGTTTAAATTTAATTTTGAAAAAACAAAAAAAAAATTAAATCTATTTAAAGAGATTTTGATTTTTTCAAAATTGATGGATTTACTCATAAGAAAAGAAATTCTTATAATCTATGATTTGTGCATGCAAGTGGAGATGATATTTGTTTTTCGTCTTAATTTTCCTAAAAAGGGATGCTCATGACGGTTAAAGAAGGAAAGAATAGGAGAATAAAGAAAGATTCAAGCATATATAGAGAATAAAAAAGAACAAGGATAGGTAAAACTATGCAGCGATAATTGAAAAAAAATAAAGCAGCTCAAATTATCTTTTTTTTAATCATTATAAACCAGTCCAGGATTAATACTAGTAGACACTTTTGCTATTTGAATTTTATCATCATGAACCAGCCCGGGTTAATACCAGTAGACGCTCTTTCTATTTGAAAGAAAATAAATACTATTTTAAATGGTGGCTTGATTTTTAATTTCATTGGGGCATATATTTCTAATTATATATCTAACGTTAACTATATATAAATGGTTGGTTCTACAAATTTAAAATTTACTTAAATTATATGTGGGTTTCCATTTGATAATTATGTGTTTTTTTTGTGATTTTAGTGTTGCAATTATTGGTGGTTGTTAATTTCTTATACCATTTATCCTTTTATTAGTTTAATATGATCACACTAGGTATAAAATCTTACAAGGAAATTGTAAAAATAAACTAGTATAGTAATATTTCATGCAGAAGGGAAAAGTAAGAATGTTAACATGGAGAAAGGAAATGTAAAGGGGTTTTTAAATGACGTCACCTAGATACTGGGAAATGTCAACTAAAATGTATGCAATGTTAATATGGAGAAGAAGGGAAATGTAAGGTGGTTTTAAATGAAGTCACCTAGATATTGAGGGAAATGCCAACTAAAATGGATGCAAGTGGTATTTGAGGTTGTTTAATTTTAAAAAGTAAGAAAGGAAAAACTTATATAAGAGGAAATTGAATTATATAAACAAATACAAGAATTTTATATGGTAAAATTGTGACAATGTGTCAAGAAACTTTTATTTAGGAAAGAGATTGGAATTCTTATTATACCAAAATAAAGAATAACTCTCCAACATTATATCAAGCCTCTCAGGAAATCATCATTTTAATACAAAGAATTCCTTACATAACTCCCTATGGTTACACAACTATCTTAACTATAAAACAATATTTACTTAGATAATTACATTATAACAACCATTTTTAATCTTTGTCATTATTAATAATATAAACCTTGAGAACAATTTCCTAATCCCTTGACTATGCGCATTCATAATCTCTTATGCAAGCCAAGAGAAGCCAACCACCAACACAACTTCTTTATCAATACTAGTTTCATGAACATGTCTACACAATTCTTCTGTGTGTGGACCTCCTTAAGAGATACTTTGCCACCATCGATCACATTTCTTACAAAATGGTATATAACATCAATGTGCTTTGTCTTGCCGTGATAAGTTGGATTTGCAGCGAAATGAATAACACTCTGAGAATACATTCACTTTCTCCTGCGTTCTTCCAAGCTCATCAAGTAGAATTTTCAACCAGATTTTCTCTTCACAGAAATCTCAAGCAGCTATATACTCTGCTTTAATAGTGGACAAAGAAATTGTTTCTTGAAGCTTTGACATCCAACTAATTGCTCCACTTGCAATAGTAAAAACATATCATGTAGTAGATATCCTCTTGTCCAATTCACCTGCATAATTATCATCAACATATCCATAGAATGAACCTTCACTACCATTAAAGATGATACAATGGTCGCATGTGATTTTCAAATTCCAAAGCACCCATTTCACTGCTCGCGAATGTTCTCCTCCTAGATATTCCATGAACTCGCTGACAACTCCAACTATATGTGAAATGTCACGTCTTGTAGATACCATCGCATACATTAAGTTTCCTTCTGCATTTTCATATGGTACTCGAGATATATACTTCTTTTAGTCACCAATTTTAGGACTCAAACCCAAAGAAAGGTTAAAATTGAAAGTTAAAGGAATAGTAACAGGTTTCACTTTGTCCATACCAAACTTTGCAAGTATTTCCTCCACATACTTTTTCTATGATAACCAAGGCTTTCCATTTTTCCTATCTACGTTTATATACATTGATATAAATATGGAAAAAAAAATTATTCCTATTCAAGCTCCCTCATTAGTATTAAAAACGTTTTTAAGGATTAGCTCATCATAACCATTTGTGAAGGGGTTTATGTGTGTATTTTCATGTGTTTTTGAGGATAAAATTATGATTTAATTAGTTTTTAAAAACTCATAAAAATAAAATGATCTGCAAAAAAAAAAACTCACAATGTAGTCACATAACAGAATGGATGATAACGGATCTCACCCTTCTTGGGCTACATCTCCATGGACCTGCTTTAACTAGTTAGGCCCTCTTGGGATTATGAGTAAAATGTCTGATTACAAGCACCAATATTGCTCCAATGGTTTTTCTAACTATTCCATTGGATTTATAACACTCAAATACTCTAAAAATGACTCTCCAATCTCTGAATTTGGTTCCCAAATCCTCTAGGCTTGACCTCCAACCCCGATGGCCATGGGCTTGTTTAATCTCCAAAGTGAAAAAATCACCTTCAGATGTGCTCCACCACCTCTGAAAACTATACCAATGTGTTCAGACCATCAAATAAATAAAAAATTTACTATTCATTCACTCCATTTGGCCTTCAATTGATATGGGCATGGCCTTCCCTCTTGGTGGCCCTTGGCTTCAAAATTCAAGAAGTAAGAAAAAAGACCTATAGATGAGCTCCTCTACCTCTAAAAGCTATTACAATGGATTCATAGAATACCAATCCGCTAGGGATGACTATTCCTGAGCCAAAATTGGATGAAAATTGCTCAAGATAGGTCTCATTAAATTTTCCCCCAGATTCTACTTCTAAATCTAGAAAATTGCTAGTTAGCCCCACCAAATCTATAAGTGGCACCAGATTTGGAGGTGGTTGCTAAAATTCTGCCAACTTAACCTCATGATTAATTAAATGATAACTACAAATTATTGGAGGGATAAGCACACACTAAACGCAATTAACTTAGGTGCTTAGAATTTGGGCATATAGTAAGGTCTTGTGGAGGAGAGCTGCCCCATGGGGCTGGCCCCCTCTGTTCCCACCACTTGATGTGCATCAAACTCAAATAAAATATAGGCGCCCTCATTTTCAATTAATTCTTATGGTGGTGGCACATTGGTATAATAGTGGAGTGGAGTGGGGGAGGTCAAGGAGTTGAACCCCGGCCCCGCCCCGCCCCTCATACATATGTTTTTTGCACATAAAAAACCACATAATATATGCCTCCAAATCCTTTGATAATCCGCCATCGAAACTTTGGTTAACGCATAATAACCTTCGTAATTCATTTTTATTCCTCCACTATTTAATTCCCACCAACGTTAATGTTTGATTCACCATGGAATAATGCCATAACGTTTAAAGAAATAACCTAACGTATTAAATAAACCTTGGAATTTTGGTTGTTAAAATGATATATATGTGGAGTTAAAAATAACTAAGGTTGAAATAAATAAAATATTAATATATAAAAATTGTAATATAGTATACGATTATTAAACCCCATATATATATATATATATATAATTTAATCCAACCTTAATAATAATAAAATATTTTCCAACACGTAAAAATCATGAACCCACATTCAACCTTGGAGGACATTGGGCAATTTTTACCTTCACAAACCAAACTGGAGAATCCCGCAGTGAAACTTTTCACAGTCTCAGTGGAAAAAAATTGAAGAAGATTCTTTGCATGTTGATTGGGTTGCCATGTCATCAACTGTACCTATTTTGAAATATTTTTTCTAAAAAATTGTCTGTTGTGAACGACGATCAGCATACCATAACTCCTTCATCCAAACTCGGTTTTAAGCGAAACAAGTTGCGTTGGATTCCTAGAGATGGTCCAGTCGTTTTCGTTCTAGTTTGGTGAAACTCTGAGCACTTTCATTTTTGAGCTAATTTTCCCCCCTAATGCAGATTCCGATCACATCTTCCCACAAAAGCTAGTTATCTCATGAGTGTTGAAAACTCTTATGTTTCCCAAGTTCTATCGTCTTTATTCTACTTGGATAAATCTCTTTTACAACCTCTTGTCCACTGACATGCTTTGCCTTACCTTGCAAATGGCTTGGCTCTTCAACCACTATTCTCCTCTTGTTACTAACCCAAACCAACACTTGCTCATTTATTGTTGATATAACACTTTTTATGTACCAAATTGATTCCTCAGTTTCTTCCCACTGAGAATATTGTTCCTCCTTTGAACAATGAGTGAACTACAACAATAAGTTCCAATCATCAGTAATAATAAGCAAATAAATGACCATTATTTTACCTCCACAGTTCCAAATTCCACATTTGGAAGAATGTATTCACTATATCCGTATCTTCTTGGTTTCAACACATAAAATAGTTTACAATGGTTGCAAACTCTTTGACATCTTGTCACAAACACATGTGCAAGAAACATAGCTTGACGACATATCCTCTTGTTCCTTCAAAGCAACAAATTTCACATCATGTGAACATCACCATGTACTCTCACTTCTTGGTGTCAAAATCATCAACCAAGCACAAGTCCGCAAAAACATGCCTCTTCAAACAAATGACTCTCAATTCAAGCATAAGCATGTGTAATAAATTGACGATTCTTTTTGCCAAACAAAAATAGTTTCACATTTCATGAAACACTCCGTCAACATCTCCCTTTGCATATTTGGAGACAAAATCAACTCTTCTAAGTCGGTATGACATGTGTGTAATAGAAAATCAATCAACACAAGTCGACACTCATGCATGTGCAAATGATCAACACTGTCAAGTTGAGAACATACATGTTAAACAAAGTAATCAACCAACACAATTCAATTACTCATGCATGTTTAAGCACAATGAAATCATCAAAATTCCACTATTCATATACACAAACTCTCATGCATGTATACAGTTATTCAACTCTCCCACAAGCATAATCATAAGTACAATAACTCCATTCATATGTACATGTACTTAAATCTGAAATGAACAATTTTTTGGTGCAATAAAGTGAGTCAGCATACTCGACTTTTAATCACCTTCTTGGCGTATAATGCAACATGCATTCAATTGGCAAAGAATGCATCAATATGAAAATACATGCAAAGCCTTAATTGGATAATAAATCTAACCATCTCTTACCAAACCATTTCAATGGCACTTCTTTCAATTCCACATCATCATGTCAATCATCTTGACCCACATCAATTACGGAATCCTCTTTTCCATTCTTGCCATTCTCTTTCTCCACCTTCTTCAAATGTCATGGATGACTTGCTGGATACAAAGTCCAACACTTGTCTACAAGATGACCTTGCTTATGAAAATGAGCGCAAAAAAATTGCGTCTTCTTTTCAGCATGGTTTTCTTTGTCTTTGGATTTTTGCCTCCTTCGCTTTGAAAGTTTCTTGTTCGTGGGTATCTTCTTCCAACATCTGGAAACATTTTGGTTATCCAAACCACAAAAGGAACATGCAAATTTTCTCCAAATCTTATGTGAGAATTTGCCATGTTTAGCATAATTAAAAGAAACTTGATTAAAAGTAGATTTATACTTTGAACATTCACCTTTGTCGCCTTCTCGAGGAGGTGAATTTTATGAGGAAGTGACTTTATTTGGAATACCAACAATGCATTCAACAACTTTAGAGCTTTCAACATCCTCTTTTCCACCATTCTCATTAGCTGCATGCTTATGAGCACATTCTTGCAAAGTGGGTGTAAACCTTTTTCATTCCTCATGAACACAATCTTCACAATCTAGAGGTAATGAACATGAAATGAAAGTTCTTCTTGGAACACCTTCATGTGCCTCCTTGGCTTTAGAGCTTTCTCCATCATGTTGTCCATAACCAAGACCCAAATACGTAGGCCTTTGCTCAACAAAAATTGGCTCAACTATGCCTTGTACATGTTTTCCTAACCCTTTACCTTCATAGCCCATATTCATCAATAATTTTGACCCTATTCCTCTAGTGTGTCTTTCAAAATATCCTACACATTCATTTTGAGAGGAAATTGAATATAAAATAGAATTTCATACCTCTTTTTCAAGCACATGCTTGGCTAAGGCTTCCTTGGCATCGTTGAGTTGAGTCTCTATCTCATGCAACTTTTCAAGGTTCTCATTTTCAATATGGAGTTGAGTCTCCATCTCATGAGTCTTCTCAAGACTCTCTTGCTTCTCCTCCTTCGTGGCATTGAACTTATCTTGAAGTTTTATTCTCTCCCTCTTATCTTCATACTTCTCTTGGATCCTATCAATAATGATGTAGAGCGTCTGCAACATTTCTTTATCAAAGAGTTTTTCTGAGGAAGATTTACTAGAAGCATTGCTTAATGAAGCTTCCATCATACATGCTATGCATACAAAGTTATTTGATGTTATTTGAGACTTCAGATCTTAATTTTGACCTTCTCCTTCACACATAAACTTGGCAAACTGTTAAATTCTCATTGCACAAATTCAACAACTAATATCTATAGAACCAATATATAATTCTTCTAGCTAACCTTGGCTAAAATGAGATAAACTAAAGATTTGATACCAACTTGACGCGAATATGGGTAAACTTGTTATCGCTATGAAAGCTCCCTCATCAGTATTAAAAATGTGTTTAAGGATCGGTTCATCATGACCATTTGTGAAGGGGTTTATGTGTGTAGTTTCATGTGTTTTCGAGGATTAAATTATGAGTTAATTAGTTTTTAAAAAATCATAAAAAAGAAATTAAATGCATAAACACAACTCAAAACAATCACATAATAGTATATATGATAATGGAGTTCACCCCTCCTGGGCTACATCTCCATGGACCTGTTATAACTAGTTAGGCCCTCTTGGGATTATGAATAAAATGTCTAATTAGAAGCATCAATATTACTCCAATGGATTTTTTGACTATTCCATTGGCTTCATAATACTCAAATACCCCGAAAATGACTATCCAATCTCTGAATTTGGTTCCTAGCTCCTCTAGGCTTGAGCTCCAAACTCGGTGGCCATGGGCTTGTTTAATCTCCAAAGTGAAAAAATCACCTTCGGATGTACTCCAACGCCTCTGAAAAATGTACCACTATGTTGAGAGCATCAAATACATCAAAAATTGACTATTAATTCACTCCATTTGGTCTTCATATGATCTGGGCAGGGCCTTCCCTCGTGGTGGGCCTCAGCTTCAAAACTATTCAAGTGACCAGAAATACCTATAGATGAGCTCTTATGCCTCTGAAATTTATTCCAATGGATTAATAACATGCAAATATACTAGGAATGTTTATTCCTGAGCCCAAATGGGTCCAAAATGTCTCAAGATAGGCCTCATTAAAGTTTCCCCTACATTTTGCCTCTAAATCTGGAAAACTGCCAGTTAGCTCCACCAAATCTCGAAGTGGCGTCAGATTTGGAGGTGGTTGCTAAAATTCCGCCAACTTAATATTATTATTAATTAATGGATAACTACAGATTAGTGGAGGGATAAGCACACATTAAACACATTTAACTTAGGCGCTTAGAATCTAGGCATATGGTAAGGTCTTGTGGAGGAGGGCTGCCCTGTGGGGCTGGCCCCCTCTGTTCCCACCACTGTATGTGCATCAAACTCAAATAAAATTTAGGTGCCTTCATTTTCAAGTCTTATGGTGGTGGCACATTGGTAGAATAACAGAGTGGAGTGGGGGAGGTCAAGGGGTTGAACCTCGACCCCGCCCCTCATACATATGTGTTTTGCACATAAAAAACCATGTGATATACTCCTCCAAATCCTTTGATAATCCGCCATCGAAACTTTGGTTAACGCACAACAACCTTTGTCACTCATTTTTAATTCTCCACTATCTAATGCGCACCAACATTAATGTTTGATTCACCATGGAATAATGCCAAAATTTTTGAACAAATAACCCAACGTATTATATAAACCTTGGAATTTGGGTTATTAAAATGATATATATGTGGAATTAAAAATAAATAAGGTTTGAAATAAATAAAATATTAATATATATAAATTGTAATATAATATATGATTATTAAACCACACACACACACACACACACACACACACACACACACACACACACACACATATATATATAATCCAACCTTAATAATAATAAAAATATTTTCCACCACATAAAAATCATGAACCTACATTCAACCTTAGAGGACATTGGGAAATTTTACCTTCACAAACCAACTTGGCGAATCCTGTAGTGACACTTATCACAATCCCATTGGACAAAAACTGAAGAAGATTCTCTGCATGCTGACTGGACTTCCAACTGTACCTATTCTACAATAATTTTTTAAAAATTTACATGTTGTGAACGACAATCAACAAACCATAACTCCTTCATCCGAACTTGGATTTAAACAAAACGAGTTGCATTGGATTCTTCGTGACAGGTTGATCGCTATCGTTCTATTTTGGTGCAATTATGAGAACTTTCATTTTTGAGCTAATTTTTGCCCTTGATCCACATTCTGATCATACATGCCAAAGATATGTTTTGCAACTCCAATATCTTTCATATTAAATTTCCTAGAAAGTTGAGCCTTTAACTTGTTGATTCCTTCCATTATTTTTCTTGCAATAATCATATTGTCAACATGGAAACAAAGATAATGAATATTCCATTGAAAAAATGAAACTACACAAAATGATCATACTCACTTCTAGTGAAGTTCTAGATCATCATGAAGGAATCAAACTTCTTGTGCCATTTCCTCGGAGACCTCCTCATGCTATACAATGATTTTCTAAGCTTGCAAACTAAACTTTCATTGTGACCATGCACAACACCTTTTGGTTGTTCCATATAGATCTCTCCATCCAAATATCCGTGAAGAAAATTTGTTTTAACATCTAATTGTTCTAACTCAAGATCAAGTAATACAATTAGTGCCAACACAATATAAATAGAAACAAGTTTTATTGTTAGTGAAAAAATCTCATGAAAGTCAATACCGTCTACCTGTTAGGTCCCTATACTACTAGTGTAGTCCCTTATTGTGTTAGTGTAGCCCCCTTATTGTTATTGTTTTACCCCTGTAACCCCCATATTGTTATTATTGTGCCCTTACACTATTATTGTTAGGTCGGCTAGGACTATATTGTGACCCCATGGACTCCTATATATAGAAGGAGGTTTTGTCATTTTTATAATCATAGAAATTTTCATTTATGTAATTTAAATGAGGTTTCCCCCTCGAAGTGGCTTATTTATAAGGCGTTGATGTCTCTTTTCTTCTATTTTTGGAGCTGGTTTAATAACATTTGTTATGAGAGCTTTGGATTCTAGGATTTCGTTTCTCCAAACAGGTCATCGTCAAATTTTCGCTTTAAATTTTTTTCTACGAAGGTTCAGAAGCTGAAATATTTACCACACGAAGCCAAAGTCCTGATGAACTTCAGGTAAAAATTGCAAATCTTGGTTCACAATATTTTTGGAGATATGATCTGTGGAAGTAAGGGTTTTTTCAGGCTCCTAAATTTCATCTCAGAGAGGTGATCGTGGGAAAACCGTCATAACTCTCTCTCTCTGAGCATCAGATTGTAATTCTATAAAAATTAGCCGAAATTATACAGACTATAGCTTCCTTTATATAAATTTCAGAGCCAAAGGAGGAAACAGTGACATGTGGCATGTCGTACAAGTTCGCTCTACTCAACAAGTCCATAATTAGGTCATTGTGGGAGATGTGGCATAACTTTTCCTTGAAGAATCTAAATCAGGTCAAACCTATGGAATTCAAAAGAAGATTCTGAGGGCTACTACATGACCGAATTTTAGATATTGAAGATCCAAAATCACAGAGATAATTCAGTTTTAATATCTGTCTCCTCAAAAGCAAGAAAAAATTGTGTATTTTTTATTCAAATTGCATAGGTATTGTTTGAAAAATCAGTTTGAAGTGATTCCAAGGGCATATTGAAGCATAGATATCAGTATTGGGTTATAAAATGCCCCTAAAAGGAATTCAAAACCCATTAAGACTTCATAATACTCTACTATGACTCATGAAGATGAAAAAGTGCAACATGATATATCAAAATTATAAGAGCAAGCACACCAAATTTTTGTCTCGCAAAAAGCAACAAAAAATGAAATGGAAGTTCTTAAGAAAGGTGTGGAAGCTAAGATAGATGGCTTGAAGAAGGGCATGGAAGCTAATATGGATGGTTTGAAGAAAGGCATGGAAGCTAGCATGGATGGTTTGAATGGTTTGAAGAATAGCATGGAAGAGATGGAAGAAAAAATGGACGGTTTGAAGGAAGACATGGAAGATTTGAAGGAAGGTTTGACAAATTTGATATAATAAATGATTCCTAATGGGGAAAATATAGTAGAGGAAACTCATGATGAGAAAAAAATAAATGTTAATCGTGATTTCATAAACTCGAAAGTTGGATGGAAGACCCACCATATTGCAAAGATCGATATGAGGAAGTTTGATGGCAAGGATATCATAACATGGATACTATAGATGGAGCAATATTTTGATCTCAATAATGTGAAAAACATAGAAAGGTAAGCATTTCAACTTTATATTTAGAATAAATTACATTTGTATGGTATCGATGGATTTTCTCTGTAAAAAATGGTCACTTGGTCAATTTTTACGGAGGAAGTGATAACACATTATGAGGATACAAAGAGCAACACCTTCTTTAGAAAATTGATAAATATCAAACAAAAGGGTTCAGTGGTGGAGCACATTGAGGAATTCAAAAAATAGAATATAAGGGTAACTGATATTCTAGAGGAACATAGGATTGATGTCTTCATAGGTAATTTAAAGGATATCATACAAGATTAAGTTTGCCTTTGGGAAATTGATTCATTGGAGAATACATTCAGGTTGGAAAGAAAAATTGAACGTAAAATTATGGTGACAAGGAAGCCTACCACTCATATCTATAAAGATCGAAGTGTTGCTACTCCTAGAACTCCAAAACCTACAAGGTTGACACCACAAAAATTGGAAGAAAAAGGAACAAAAGGGCTTTGCTACAGTTGTGATAGAAAATACACTAAAGTTCATAAGTGTGCTAAGAAGAAATTATTTTACATATATTGTGAAGAGAAGGAAGAAAATGAACAAGAATCTTCAAAAGAAGAGGATAGCCACTAGTAACCAACTCTAGAGAAAGAAGAAAAGAGTCTGACCATATTGTGTAATGCATTGGCAGGAATTACCACTCCTCAAACTCTCAAGATAGAAGGACATATCAAGAAGAAAAAGGTAATAGTGTTGATTGATTCAGGTAGTACCCATAATTTTATTCATTGTAAGGTAGCCAAGGAATTGAATTGCTTCCTATACCCAACACCAGAATTTGAAGTGATGCTTGCAAATGGAGGAACTATAAATTTCTTTATAAAATGCCATAATATCAAGCTAGCCATGGGGGAATATGTATTGAATAGTCCAATGCTTTCCATTCCAATGGGAGGTGTTGATCTTGTACTAGGAGTACAATGGTTACAATCTTTGGGGATGGTGGCTTTTAATTTTCAAGAACTTTTCTTGAAATTCTTTTCAGGAGGAAAGGAATTCGAATTACGGGGTATCGCGGGGAAGCCAGTAAAGATAATAAGCTCTAATGTCATGACAAAGCTTCTGAATAAATAACAACAAGGCGTAGTTACATAATTATGCTCACTAGAAGTTCCAACATCTAAATCATCTATTTCTATAGATCTCCAAAGAGTCTTTGGAAATAATTCCAATGTGTTTGAAACTCCCAAAGGACTCCAACATATTATTGACCATGATCATGCTACTCATTTTGTTCCAGGAAGTGTTCCTCCAAACATTAGGCCTGACAGATATCCTTATGTCCAAAAGAGCGAAATTGAACGTATGCTTGCAGAAATGTTAGAGGATGGTATAATTCAACCTAGTCAAAGTTCTTTCTCTACTCCAGTAGTATTGGTGCACAAGGAGGATGGGTCATGGTGCATGAGTATGGATTATAGGGACCTAAATAAGCTCACTACTAAAGATAAATTTCCCATTCGTGTGATTGTTGAATTATTCGATGAATTACATGGAGCAATTTATTTTACCAAGTTGGATCTTTGTTTAGGATATCATCAAATTAGAATGAAGACTAAAGATATTATTAAAACATCATTTTGAACTCATGAGGGTCATTATGAATTTTTGGCCATGCCTTTTCGCCTTACCAATGCACCTTCTACATTTCATGGGTTAATGAATTCCATTTTCAAACCATTCCTTAGAAAAATTGTGTTAGTATTTTTTTATGATATACTAATATACAACAGGTCTTGGAAGGATCATGTTCAATATCTTGACATGGTGCTCAAACTAATAGAGGAGAAAATATTATATGCAAAAGCCTACAAATGTTTCTTTGGTGTATAAGAGGTGGAATATCTGGGTCATATTGTATCTCACGAGGGTGTTAAGGTAGACCCTAACAAAATTAAAGCCATAAAGGAATGGAAAGTACCCACAAACATAAAGCAGTTGCAAGTATTTCTCAGGTTAACAGGGTATTATAGCAATATTGTTAAGAATTATGGGAGAATAGCAGCACCTCTAACAACATTAGTGAAGAAATATGCATTTTCATGGACTCTTGAAGAAACTAAGGCCTTTGAACATATTAAAGAGGCAATGTGCCTAGCACCAGTATTAGCTATGCCAGACTTCACAAAAACCTTTGTTATGGAATGTGATGCCTCAAGAAATGGAATTGGTGTTTTTTTGATGCAAGAAGGAAGACCCATTTCTTTTGAAAGTCATCCAATCAAATGAAAGTATTCACATAAAGATATTTATGATAAGGAAATGTTGGCAATACTGCATCCACTTAAGAAATGGTGACCTTACCTAATTGGAAGACACTTCAAGGTAAAAAATGATCATGATAGTCTTAAACACTTTTTGGAACAAATACTATCTTTAGAAGAGCAGCAAAAATGGGTCACAAAGATATCATGTTATGACTTTGAAATCATCTAGAAAAACGAAAGCTAAGTGTTGTTGCAGGTGCACTCTCAAGAAAAGATGAAGAGGTGGAAGAATTGCTTTGCACCATTTCTATTATCCAAACTGATTGGATAAACAAAGCAAGGGATGAATGGAAGAAGGACGAGGAAGTGTGGACACTCACTCAAAATTTGCAGCAAGATCCTAATACATCTAATACATTTAGTTGGAAAAATGATTCCTTATGGTACACAGATCGCTTATATTTTTGTAAGAATTCACAAATAAAACAAAAGATTCTTTTGGAATGGCACACTTGTCCTTTAGGAAGACACTCGAGATCTTTAAAAACTTACCACATTGTGAAGAAATATTTTTTTTGGGATGGCCTTAAATCTTATATTCAAAATTTTGTGGCGGAATGTTTGGCTTGCCAGCAAAATAAAGTTGATACAATTAAGAACGTGGGTCTTCTGCAACCTTTATCCATTCCAAGTAAACATTGGGAGGAAATTTCAATGGATTTTAGCAAGGTTTACCTAAGTTTAAAGGAAAGAGTGTCATCATGGTGGCAGTTGATAGACTTACCAAGTATGCACACTTTTGTGCATTATATCATCCATTTAAAAAAAGTACATTTGCTACTGCATTTATGGAAACAATTCAAAAGCTACATGGAAACCCAAAGATTATTGTAAGCAACAAAGATCCCATTTTTACTGGAAAATTTTGGATGGAATTATTTTCTTGTTTGGGTACTCAAATAGCTCATAGCTCATCTTATCATCCTCAATCTGATGGTCAAACTGAGATAGTGAACAAATGTTTGGAAGGATATATTCGTTTTTTTTGTATCTGATAAACAAACATAATGGGTCAAGTGGTTACCTCTGGAGGAATGGTGGTATAACACTTCATTCCATACTGCAGCAAAAATGACCCCATTTATGGCACTTTATGGATATTAGCCACTATCCATCACATCATCTTTAAGAGAAAATTCTAAGGTTTAAGAAGTGGAAGATCACATTGAGCATCAACAACAAGTTCTCCAACTGTTAAAGGATAACCTAAATTTGGCACAAAATCAAATGAAACAATAGGTAGATCAACATCGCAAGGAGATAATTTTTGACGTTGGAGACTGCTTATTTTTATGACTACAACTATACAAAAAAATGTCCCTCATGCAATGTAAGAAGGATAATAAATTATTGCCAAATTACTATGGTCCTTACAAGGTGTTGCAAAAGGTTGGTACTCTGGAATACAAATATGAGCTTCCTGCTTCTTTGCGAGTGCATCCAGTTTTCCATGTTTCATGCTTCAAGAAGGTTTTAGGTGACAAACTTCTAGTTCAAATAATATTTCCAGAACTTGATGAGGAAGGAAAAATCATATTGGAACCTGAAGCAGTCATGGAAACAAGAACTCAATAGCTACAAAATCGATAAATTTCAGAGTATCTCATCAAGTGGAAGAACTTACCCATTGAATATTCTACATGGGAGGATGAGAATTTTATATAGAAGCATCCAGAGCTACTCAAGCGTTGAGGAAAAAACTTTTTTGAAGGAGAGGGGCGTGTTAGGTCCCTATATTACTAGTGTAGTCCCTTATTGTGTTAGTGTAGCCCCCTTATTGTTATTTTTGTACCCCTTTAATCCCCATATTGTTATTTTTGTGTCATTACATTATTATTGTTAGGTCGACTAGGATTATATTGTGACCCCATGGAATCCTATATATAGAAGGAGGTTTTGTCATTTTTATAATCGAGGAATTATTAATTTATGTAATGTAAAGGAGGTTTCCCCCTCGAGATGGTTTGTTTCTTAGGCGTTCATCTCTCTTTTCTTCTATTTCTGGAGCTGGTTTTACAACACTACCTAAGAATACCCTTTTTATGCCATCCTCGCCTTATATCATTCAATACTTCCATCAACATTTTGATTCAATTTGAAAACCCATTTACATATAATAATACTTCTCCCTTTACGAGGTTCTGTAAGATCCCAAGTATTTTTCTTGCCTAAGGAATCCATTTCGTCATCCATAGCCTTCTCCAATTTTCCACTATAGTCATCATCCATTGCTTCCTAATATGAAGAAGGTTATTGATCTTTAGTAATCAATGCAACAGATGAAGCACATCTTCATACCTAGTGTGTGTTATTATTTCCCTTGTAGACCTTCTTAGAGTGACTATTTGTTGAACTGGTTCTTGAACTTCTACAATTTCATTTACATCATCTTCACCTTTTTCATCATAAGTCCCTTATTCCTTTCAACTTTCTGAAAAAACTTAATTGAGTCTCCAATTGAATATGGTGATTTGGTGATATTTTCTCTTGTTCAACTTTTTCAACATCTGATTTTAGAAGAGAAGATTCATTAAATGTTACATCTCTACTAATGACTATCTTACGTGAAGAAGGATTCCACAACCTATACCCTTTCACAAAATCATCATATCCAACGAAGAAACAACATTTTTCTTCTAGGTCTAACCTAGAACGCTTAATTTTTGGAATAAGAGCATGGGAATTACAACAAAAAATTCTTAAATATGAATAATAATAAGACTGACCCGACCAAAATTCTTAAGTAATTTTACAATTAATAGCAACTGAAGGTGATATTTTTACCAAATAAAAAGGAATGGATATCTCTTCTGCCCGCAATTTATTTTGCAGGTTGGCATTGTTTATCATGCTTTTGGCTCTCTCCATAAGAGTCTGTTTCATACATTCAACAACTTAATTTTGTTGCGGAGTATAGACAATAATTTTATGTCTAACAAACCCTTCATAGGCATTACAACAAAAAAATATTAAATATGAATAATCACAAGACTGACCCGACCAAACTTCTTCATGAATTTTACAATTAATAACAACTGAGGGTGATATGTTTACAGGCTAGCATTAATGATCATGCTTTTGGCTCTCTCCATAAGAGTCAGGTTCATACATTGAGCAACGCCATTTTGCTGCAGTGTATAGACAATAGTTTTATGTCTAAAAATCCCTTCATCCTTCTAATATTGTTCAAATTCTAAGGAATTAAATTCACCACCATTGTCAATTCTTAAATATTTAATTGTTTTATATGTTTTCTTTTCCACTATAGCTTTAAATTATTCAAAAACATTAAAGACTTTAACATTTATTTTTAACATATTGTCCCTGTTAGCACAGTTCTTTGCTAATTCATGAGTCCATGTTAATTTTTTTTTTTTTATATTAGACTTTGAAAATTTCAAAAAAAAATTGGTCGGTACAAGAAATTTCGGAAGAGCCAATTTTAGTCCTTTTGGAAAGTCTATTATATTCCTCTTTTTTTTTTTTTTTTTTAATGCTACTGTAATTTCCAGAAGCATACTCTCTTTTTAAAAATAAACAAAAAACTACATCCGCTTTTGTCAATCCACATGTTGTAGTGTAAATACACTTCAAATATTTTTTTAATATTTCATATCTCATTATATGTGTCGTATGCATCCAGTCTAGTTGAAGTCAAGTCATGATATATGTTAATGCATATGTGTCAACCCACAATAATGCACTTAACCATTCATCGTGTCCTGCCTGTCAACCCCAAATCAGTTAAACGTATGTCAAAGTATCTTTTTTTCTGAATAGAGGAGATCGTGGTCATCAAGCTTAACGTAATAACGGTTTGGTTGTTCACATAGCAGTGCTGCTCGAAGTTTCGTCCAATAATCAACAAGACAATGGAGGTGACTATGCATCATAGATCCACTTGTCTCAAGCCATCTAGAGCTCTCCATACAGAAATACATAGCAAACTGAAGGTAATGGTGGCTATCACATGGTGCAAATCATAGTGAGCGATATTTTCCATAATGAAGGTCAATTTTCATGGGGTGATGAACCATAGTTTCTATTTTAAAACCACCTAAAAATCAGGAGCCCTGTCATTTGAGATTTTAGTTGTTAGAGATTGAATTGCTTGGAGTTGTAGTTTGTGGAGGAGTCTGGATTTCAGACAAGATTTCAAACAAGAATACGAGCAACACTTGTAAGGTGAAACTCCTCCAACTATGCCACCTATTAGTTTCAAGAGACAAAGCCATTAATTTTCTAAATATCACTAAAACAGGTAGAAAAATATATCGAATTGAGACACAGGGTGTAGACCTAGTGGATGAAAATTCGAGGGTAAGAAGCTTGTTTCTCCAATCAGGGTGGTATTCTATGTGCACTAGATTAGGGAGCCCTCACCTAGGAGTAGCTCAATAGTTTTCTAATTTTTTTAATGGACATTAAGCCACAATTTATGGCCTTACCTTGTAGGTTTCTAAATATTCCATTGTTGAAGCCTTTAACCTTCAACAGGAAGGAGAGAGGTGGTTTAAAGGGCAGGTTATCATAGGAGGAGACCTCAATAGTTTCCTCAAGGATGCACACAGAGATCCAAATTGGACCAGGGGAATTCTAAGGAGCTATCTTAAGAATGACTAAGAAAAATCTATTAATCTTATCAAGATATACCTCACTTGTGAAAGGAGGTATACAGTTGTATTCCTCTATGGAATGAGGTTTCTTTTCCATGTTGTAGGTATGAAGCATTAAATCCGCCATATTTATCAGTGAAGAGTCCAACAAAGGTGTCAATAAGGGTCCAAACTCACACTGTTGTTTTAGAGTATAGATTGTATCATCATTAGAAGATTTTTGAGGTCTAAAATGGGCATCCTAAGGAGATTATAAAATAATAGTGGAAGTAATAAAATAAGATTTGGTTACATCATCAAATTTTATTGGGAAAAAAAAAAGCTACTTGTTCAACTCCTATTTTCAACTTATCTCGCAAAGGTTTTACTCAAATTTTGAGCGGGAGTACTCGTTGGATGAAAAAATTAATTCCTCATCCAATGAGTATGCATTATGCATAATTTCGATGCACCTTGCTATAAAAAAAATAAGAAATACATGAAAAATGTGATTGCAATCACATTTTTTCATGTATTTCTCATTTTTCATGTAGAAGGGTCTATCGAATATATGCAACATGGGTACTCCTTAGATGAAGAATTAATTTTTGCATCCAACAAGTACTCCCACTGGAAATTTGAGTAAAAAATTTGGGAGATAAGTTGAAAATATGAGCTGAAAAAGTAGTTTTATTATTTTATTATTTTTTAATCTTGTTACCCTTTTACTTAAAAAATGGTGAATCATCCCCCATGGTTGACATCATCATCTTGAATCTTATTGTTTCTTATAAATTTTATTTTGGTTGTACATTTTTCTTAGGAGGCCCATTTTAGACCTCAAAATTCCCCTAATGCAAGCTCTAATAAAGGTTCTACTTGAAGAACAGTTAGGGAAGAGAAATCAAACTTGGGATCAATTTTTGTTTTACAAGGTAGGCCAACCTGCACCTACACCTCCAGTTTCACAACCACACCCTTAGCCTCCAGAAATAAGAACAAAGAGAAAGGAAAAAAATAAAATATCCATAAGAATTTCAAGGGAACAAAAGAAAAGGTTTATGCAATCAAGGCATAGAGAAAGTTGGAAAAAGGAGAGAGATCCTTAGCAAGTAAACCCAAATATATGAAAATAGTGCCTTGTGTTCCTCCTTTTCCTAATGTCTACATCGGAGGTCGAAGAGGAAGGTCTGCAACTACAGATAAATAAAAAGCACAGGTGATACTGGAAATTCTGAAAGAAAAATTCAATAGAAGATGCAGAAAGAGTATCAACCTACAAAATCAGATGAAGAACTCCTCAACGATGTTGGATATGACATCAACAGTAAGAAGAAGAAATAAGAAGCCAAGCATATTGTTGGTACGAGAAAGAGGCACACTAGAGACAGAAATACGTTTAGGCTTAAGGCCAAGGCTCTACATCATCCAAGCCTAATGATAGAGGTCATTGATATTAAAGGTAAATCTGAAGGGTCAAAAATAGAGAAATCCAGGAAAAAATAAAAACCTTCAGAGCAGCACTCAGAGCCCTTAAAGAGAAGAAAGATACAAAAGGGTTCTAAGGAGGATAAAGCCACTATCAAGGAAGCAACTACAAGAACAACAAGATCCATATCAGTTGTTCACAAAAAAACAAACTTGGATAAGCTTGTTGAAGTTTTATCCCAAATAGAAGGAAGGTAAAAAGGTTTTTGATACAAGTACCTTTTTTCTTATCAGTCACAATTTTGAAGAATGGCTTAGATGTCAAGGAATATAACTATGCACAAGATTTTCAACATTTTTTGTGTATTTTTGAAAAAAATAAATAGAGCGCTACCTGAAATTATGGTAGCATTCCAGTTTTTTCACAGTTATAGGTTTTTACTGAAATTTCTAGTAGCGCCTATTTTAATTGAATTTTGACACTTGTCAGCAAATTTTTCCAAGCCAGTTAAGGATGGATAAGGACCCATAACCAAATTTATATAACACGTGATGGTGAAATGTGGTTATGAGGTTGTTGGAGGTCTTGTTAAATGGAGATAAATGGTTATTTAAAGACCAAAGACACAAGGAGACAAATCAATAGAGAAAGGGGCTTCATGACAACACATTCAACATTTCAGCTCAAATTTCTTCTCTTCTTTCTTCTACATCTGCCCTTTCTGTTGGATTTTGATGCGATATGGTTGTAATGTCTTTTTACACCTATGTAGTGTTAGGAGTAATGTTTCCTTATTTTTAGAAGAGATGGACATGGTGCCTCTCTTGCTATATATACCATTTGTAAATACCATTTCCAGGTTGGATGTTTCTCTACTTGAAGATTTAATGTAATAAAAATCCTTTTTTACTTCATGTTGGAGGGTTTTGTGACTCGAGGAACATCTAATGTGTGGTGTGTCTATTTTATTTGTTAATTTCTTCGAAATATAAATTGCAGCAACTAGTAAGGTGTGAGTGGGAAATTGTCAAAGGATTTGACAATAAATTATCTGCTTTCAGTTTTCTGCAAATTATATGTATGTTATAGAGCATGTCGGTGAAGATTTAACAAAGGATTTTTGGAATAATTTATACATGCAATCTATTTTCTGAATGTTGTTACTTTGCATAAATAGAATTTGTGTAAAGAGCCACCATCATAGCTGTGTGACTAATTTAGGATAGGAATATTTCCTAGAATAGGTACCATCTATCCATCCTCTTGCATTTGTACACTCTGCTCCCTATACTACCATTTAACCACACAATTTATACTTGCCGCAACTTTCCAAATGCATGAAAGCCTTAAAGGATATAAAAAATCATTTCAAAATATTTGAGAATCCATCCTAGCACTCAAACAACCCCTTTAAAATTTGAAATTAATTATGATGTGTAAGGCTTACTCCTTATGTAATCAAGGAGTGACTCCTTGCACTAATAGACCCAAAATTTCCTGGAGTAATTATCAATACATTTTACGGAGTAAGATGCACTTCCATAATATATTGTAAGAGATGGTCCCCAAAGATCATAATGAATATAGTCCAAAACTCCTTTAATATTATGATTACCAGCTTTAAATGCTTTTCTACATTTTTTTCCATATACACAATGTTCGAAAAAATCCAAAATCAATTATTTCAAATTTGGAAGTAATTTGTGATTCGTTGGTACCTGAAGGCCCTTCTCTCTCATGTGACCCAGCCGCTGATGCCATATGATAGTATATTTTTCTACCTTCTTAGATACATTCACTCCCTTGCTGAATTGTGTACTTTCTTTGAGTCTCTAAAGGTTTTTGATCTTCTATGCCATCATAACAACCATAGTTCCCTTTGAAAGTTTTAAAACTCCAACGTGACCTGTAAAATTGTAACCTTTTGAGTCAAATAATCCGAAAGAAATGAAATTATTTCTCAAATCAGGTAAATGTCTAACATCATTCAATGTTATAATTGTATCATCATACATTTTAATTCTAACATTTCCCATCCCAACAGTTTGACACGATACATTATTATCCATAAACACAGAACTACCATTCACAACTTGATATGAAGTGAACCAATTTTCATAATGTCGAGAAACATTGCAAATAGGAAAATCTTCATCTATCATACTAATTCCGTTGATAAAACTTCATCAATCATATCTGACTCAACTTTATTTTACTCCTTCTTTGGGTTTTCATCAAACTCGTTTCTTTTGCAACAGTCTTTCTTGAGATGCCCTATTTTGTTGCATTACCATCATTTGAAGTTACAATTCTTTCTCCTTGAATTTGATCTGGAAGAACTTCTTGCTTTCTCTCCTCTTTCCTTGGAATACCATCTGGCTACCATAGCTTCTGGTGTGGAAGTTTCAATTCTTGACTTCATTTGTACTTCTTATAGAGCTCCCATAATAGAATCAAATTCTTAGAATTTATTTTTTCTCAAACTGATAGAAGTCAAAAACTGATCCCAAGACTCAGGAAAGGAGCATAACAAGGTAATGGATTTATATTATTCTTCAAATTTAACATTCATATCTGACAACTAGAAATATGTGTATTAATTAAATTTAAGTGTTCTGCAATTTTAGTACATTCCTTCATCTAGAGGCTATACAACTGCCTCTTCAAATAGATTATGTTGGTTAAAGACTTGGGCATATAAAAATTTTCCAATTTACCCACAAACCTGTTGCTGAGATCTCTTTAACAATGTTGAAGAGAACTACATCTGCCAGGCACAACCTGATGGTAATGAGAGTTCAGGCATCCAAGTCTTCACAATCCAAATTTGTCATGCAATAAGTTTCTTTCTAACCCCATCTAATGCTTTGTGCAACCCTTGTTGTACCAAAAAATTCCATACCTTTAGTTTCCACAATGAAAAAAGTTTCTTACAAGTGAACTTCTCCACCTCAAACATAGCGTTAGTCATTTTATCCATTTTTCGTCTCTACACAGGGTGTTTCAAGATTCCTTTATTTAATGACTGAGTTCTTTCATAAATTATACTACTAAGGTTCCTCCTCTTTTTCTCTTTTAGCTACGGTTTTCTATTAAATTCCCTTCTACTAGTTCACTAGAGTTTCCTCTTGCTTCTTTCAAAAATTCTGCTACTAGGGTTAACAATTTAAAATTATGAATTTTGTTCCTTTAAAAAAAAAAATCTAGAATATCCTAAAAAAAATTAAATTATGTTCTTCAAACAAAGAAACCCTGCTCTCCCTTTTATTTTATTCATAAAATATCTAAAACAGTAAACCCTACCCAACAACGATTTAAAAATTATTTACTCTTTAAAAAAATATTCACCAAATTGAATATTGAATCTTTATAATTACCCACCAAGCAATGCTTTCTCTATCTCATCCAGCTATGGTATCTTTGAATCCTCACTCGCTGGTTCTATGTTGGATTTTTCTAGAAGCATCTCTTAATGGCTATGGTTTATGAATCTTTGTACAATCAAATACACATATCTTCCCTTTATTTCAATAGGAATGACTTTTTCTTCATGTAGATTGCTAAACTTTCTTTATTTTGTGTTCTCACGTGACTTCTATTTCTTGGCCTCATCATGGCTTTTATTTCACCTTGCTCATTTTTCTTACACAGAGAAAAAAAATATTGTTTCTTCTAGTGAAATGATTCAAGTTTTCCGGGAAAATCTCTCCTTCATATTTTATGTAACGTGGGTGTGCACTACAAAATAAAAAAGGAATGTTGAATTTTCTTCAACACACCAAACATCAACATATCTTCAGAAAATGGATTTGCATACATAAAGCTCCTTCTTTAGACTTGGCTTCAAATTTCACAATGCAAGCTCTTTCTCTAGGCTTTGAATTTTTCCTTGCAACTGTGACATGAACCTCATAACATAGCTATGATACCACTTTTTGGTATTTGATCCCGTTTAATTTTGAAAAGTATGAAAGGAAAAATGAACATAATAGGAAACTGAATCACATAAATGAGAAACATAATTTTATGTGGTAAAACCCTCGTAGTGTGTCAAGAAAACCTCCATGGAGCAATGGATTGGAATTATTACTATACCAAAGTAAAGAATGGCTCTCCAACATTACATCAAGCCTCTCAGGAAATCATAATTTTAATACAAAAACTATGTTACATAACTCCCTGTGGTTACATGATTTTGTTAATGATAAAACCATATTTACTTAGATAATTACATTTCAACAAATTTTTTTAATTGTTGTCATTCATAATAGGGAGGCATATTAGAGAAAATGGGCTATAAGAAATATTCATGATGTGAATGATAAGGAATAGGGAGAAGAGCCCCCAAAAATTTGAGGAAGTTGAATGCATATAATAAATTATTATAAGCGCATTGATAGATTGGAGAGGTGGTTCAGTGATGGAAACCATTGCATATTGAGTTATTTTAATATAAAAGAGTTTATTGAGTTTGAGAAATCAAAGACCCCAAGAGAGTGAAACTTCCATGCACAAATTTAAAAGGGCATGCATTCGGTGGTAGAATACTGAGTAGTTGGAAATGTAGAAAAGAGGGAAAGATGAAATTAATGCATGGGACATGATGATTTGAAACTTTAATGGTAAGTTTAACTAATAATGGATTATTCTTTGAACCTATTTATGGATGTTACAAAACATAAGATAAAATGAGATGACGATGAAAGAATAAACCAAAAAAAATTATAGGTTCTCCATTAGATCTATAAAAAGTGATGATGGAGATGAAGCTATTGCTAGATATAGTAACGACAAGGAAAATTTCAGAGGATAATTTTTCCCATGGGATCATTTTCCATGCTTTTTCCAAAAAAAATATTTGACAATTTGCATTTTTTATAAAATATGATTAACCCAAAATTGTATTGAATAATTTCAATTTACCTTAAAAATTGAAAAAAATTAGGGGTGGCAGGAGTGAGAGTGGTTATATTTTTCCCTGATGATCAAACAAATATTCAATAGGCTTGGGGCCTATGTGTAACATCTAACTATCCCTTTAACAAGGCCTACCAATTGAAATGAAATTTTCCAAAATATCACTATTTGTAGACTCTATTATTGTGATAAACTAACTCCAAAAAGTTAAAGGAACAAAAAATCAATACCTACCCTTTATTCTTCAAAGAATAAAATTATGAATGTTTGGATTTTAGAAAAAAAATAAAAATTATCATGTGCATAAAAAATTGAAAAAAACATACTCTGGAAAATAGAGGCACCAATAGGGAGAAATAGATCCTAGAATAGATAATCTAGGGAATTCATCCCTACTACAGGAGGATCAATATTGGAGAATAAATGAACAAAACATCATGAAACTATTGAGAAATTCTAGAGCTCCATTGATTGAGAAAATCTAGGAATGTGTTCCTTGTCATTCAATGCAGACTCCTAGCGTTGAGAACTAGCTCCACTATTTGAGGGATTTTGGAGGGTAAAGCTACCTCCTTTCAAGGAGAATGTTGCCTCATAATTTTTTATAAGTACCAATTCTAATTTTCCCCTAGGGGCATGTATTTCTTAGTCTTATTATGGAGAAATATTATTTTTTGCAGCTCCACTTTCATTTCTAGTAGGGATGTTCTTGGATTAATTTGAATAATGAATTTTGGTGTCATTTTTAGCTTCTAAATCTTGGTTTCTTCCATAGGAATCTGAGTCTCCTTGGTATTTTCCATCCCATGAGCCTCAGATCCATCTTTCACAATTTCTTTATGTCCTTTGAATGTCTTTTTCACTTACATCTCTTCTTTATGCATTTATTGTTCATGCTTCTTTTGTTATAGGTTATATTTGTTAAATGGTTAAAGTGAGTTTTTTTGTAGGTTATTTATAGATTCAAAAGCATGATGAATACTTATAATAGATTTGACAAGTCATATTCATCATTGAGCTACTTGGATTGGGTTACTAGTTCATAAATCTAGGATTTCTAGAAGTCCCTTTTAGCAAAATAGTAGTAATTTTCTGTTATTTCTTAGAACATGTTAATAACATTAACTTGAGTTGATTCCAATTGTATTAGGTCATATAAAAATTAAATATAATAACAAACTTTACCCCATTTAATTTTCACTTGATTAGGGTAGGCATTTGATAGGTTAATTGGATCACTAGTTCTTGAATTTCCAATTTTTAGACTAGTAATTTTCTGCTATTTTTTAGCACGTGTTAATAGGGGTATTTTGGAGTTATTCCACTTGTAATGGAGTCATAAGACATCCTAATTAATAAAAAAAACTGTCCCATCCAATTTTCATTTGATTTAATTGGATATTCGGTGATTTATCTCATCCTGTAGCATTTATAGGTCTTCTTGTAGCACTACTATAGCATGTGTAAACTTGACTAGAGTTGCTACCAAAGCTATTTTTTTATATCTTAGGCTTGAATCATGACCCATAGGATATAAATCCATGATTTAGGAAGGATAAAAAACACTTAGAACATGCATTTTTAAAAATGAGATTAATTTCTTTATTTGAATTCATGCTCTCAGGATTTCAATTACAAATTGTTGTTCTTGCCTAGGATTAATTTCTTTTCAAAGTAGCTTTTATATTTATGAAATTAGTTTAATATTTTATTTCATGAAATTAACTACATTACATCATATTAGCTAAAGAATTATTTGATTGTATGTTTCACATATAGTGCTGATGCCTCTTAATTATGTATGAACCTCGGGCTGATAATTAAAGTTGGTAGCACGAGTTGCAACATTCATGTTTCAATATTATAGCTTTTCAAATAGTAATAATACTATCTATCCCCACACCATTGTTTCTCTTGGTGTCTACAAATATCCCACTTTTCTTCCTGCTTATTATGGTCCACCACCTACCCCTTCTGAGCCTATCTCGTTGAGTGTTTGAATGCTTCAAGCATCATGGTTTGTTCACAAGTGGTTTGGTATGCCTTCCTAGCATCTAACACCTTCAAAACCTACTACCCCCAACTAAACCCAACCTTCAGGTATAATTCCTCAAGTAACATTTCCTTTTTCTGGTATCTCTCCTAGTCCTTTCCAGCCCAGAATTGTTCCCCTAGGTCTTAACAATCTAGGAAAAATTCCTCTAGGTCATTATCCTTTTGGTAAGATACCCTTATTATTCCCAACACCTGGAATATTTTATGTCCATGTTATGTCTACGTTGATTATTCCTAACATCACCTTGGGCATCCCAGTTTGGTACATAGATCCTCATGCAAGCACTCCCCATAATCAACTAAAACCTTACCCTGCTTTGAACCAGGTTCAATCTATTGTTCCTACCCCTTCTTTTGATTCAGTTCCACAACAACCTCAATGGGAGACTACTCCTATTGTGAAAGCATCTGGTGAGGGGGGAAAAGCCTAGGAAAAAGGACCTAAAGACAAGGCACCCCAACCAACTCCAGCTCCTTCTATGCCTCCATGCGCTTTATGTGATGTTGTTGGGAACACCACCAATAATTGTCATGAGCTCCCTCATATCAAGAATATAGTCTATGATACCTTTCCTGACTCCAAAATTGCGAAGGTCCATGTCACCTTACCTGAGTCAACTAAGAAGAAAAAAATCATTATGCAGGAATCACCCTTGTCCTTTGTGTGATAAATTTTCCCAATATTCTCATCAATGTCCCCTTCTCAAATATTTTCACGATACCCTTAAATTTCTTCACGAGTCAGATGCCACTCATAGTGACTCCACCTCCCCTATACCTATGGATCCTGGTCCCACTATAATTCCAAAACAAGAGGTATATCAACCACCCATCATGATCCCTCCTCCTGATGTCAAGATGACCAATAGTACCACCATTATTCTCTACCTATCATTATCCATGGGATATGTTATCTATAAATTGGTCCTGATGGGATGCTCCACCAAACAACTTAGAGTAACTCTTTCAAACCAAATTTTGAATTAGTATTAGCCTCTTCAGCCTCAAAGGGATCTCTCAATTTATCTAATTATTTTCTCAATTAGGTATTAAAATTGATGGCTAACTCTGTAAGTGTCTTTGTGTATTTGATTGGAGGTGAAAAATAGGATAGATTTCACTACCATTGGGCTCATAGAGTCAGTAAGAGGGAATTCAATGAAAAGTGTATCTTCTTATGGAAATTGAGGCTTTTTCTGTTTCAATGCTAAAAGTAAGTTAGAGCATGCGTAACATGAATTCTGAGCAATTTAACATCAAGATACTGAAATCAAGATAAAAGGAAACATAAGACATCAACTCATTGAAACATCTGAGGAATCTCAGGTGAAGCAGAAACACAGTCACTATTTATTACTGATATAAAAAATTTACAAGAGTGGTAGTGTCAAAAGCATTCTCCAACATTCTAGTGCATCTGTTGGGAGTCTGAAGACATATTTCCCGAAGTTTGTGCTCAAACATTGAAGTTGAACTCTTGGGGGTAGCAGGATCTCAGAACATTTTGAGATTGCAAAAAATACCTTGGTGACTCAATTAAAAATATTCATGCTCAAAGGTGGCTTCAAGAAAAAGATACATTAAGAGCAATCCATATCCTAATCCACCTACAATTATGGATAATCAAGAGATGATTCTCAGAGGCATTGGAAGAAACTCTTCAAAATTAGGTATTCCATCACATTCACGAGCTTTGTCCTCTAAAATTATTTGAAGTCCTAAAGATAGGAAATTCGATGATAAAATTGAAGAAGTTTTGTTTAGGTCCAAGACTGAAAATGAAATGACTGGTATAATACTAGACCTGAAAAGAATAGGTATTGACACATCACCCTAGTATCCAAAGAAGAAAAAGAAGAATTCTAGAAAACAATCACATCATAACTATTGTTAGAAAGGGAGTCTTTTGAAAATTTAAAATAATTAGATCCATCTGAGTTCTTGTTGAAAACAAAATCTGGTATACCTTTTGCTGGGTGGAGTTCATTTATATCTAGACTTCATATACCATCTACACCACCTCCTAACAACTCATTTTCACATATTGTTTTCCCAAAAAATCATAAATTAATGTCATCTATTGTCCTTCCCCATACCACACTTCCTATCATCATGGTTGGAATTGTCCCTCCTCCACCTCCTTTTGGACCTATAAGGTATGCTCCACCTGTCCTCCCCGTTGTTCTTCATGACCTCCTAGATGGATACTCAACAAGAATAAAAACATTTGGGAGTGGAGAGGACATATCAGCTGAGGAACATGTGGACCAATTTAATGATTTCATCGATAGAGAGGAGGTAGACCATGAAGATGAAAAAATGAGATTATTTTCCCAGAGTTTCATTGGTGAAGTAAGAAAATGGTTTAATTCCCTAGCTCCAACAAGTTTACAAAATTGGGACCAGCTAGAAGATATTTTTTTTACCAAGTGGGGGAGTAAGGTGAATCCAGTGCAAGCCCTGATGGAATAAAAAAATTTGAAAAGAGCCTTAGATGAATCTATCTAAGACTTCTCTTAGACGTTTAACAAAGTATATAACTCCATACCTACTCATATTAAACCTCCTCTAGGATATGCTAAATTACACTATGCAAAGGTATTTGATTATGAGTTTTCCATCCTGCTTAGGGAAAGAGAGTCTACTTCTCTAGCATAGATTCAAAATGATTCATTAAAGGTGGAAGTTAACATGATAGCTACAAAGAGGTTGAATATGGGCAAAACAAAATTGAAAGAAGAAAAAAAAACTTCATCCTCGGATGCTAAATTTGATTTTGTGTTGAAGGCTATGGAAAAACTCATGGATAGACTTGTTCTTGGAGCCACTCCCTTACCTTGTCCAAAATAATATCCATATCATAAATACACAATTTAGGAGGCCTCAAAATCAGAAAAGACAAAGAAAAAACATAAATCATCTTGACCCACAAGTAAGGCCTCCCTTTCAACAAATTTTTCTTGATTAAGAGGAAGCTCAGCCTGAGTTTCAAGAGGATGTTATCCACTAACTAGATGAAGATATGTCTGGGATGTTTCTAACTAAGGAAGAGCAGGATGAGTCTGGTCATGATTTGAAAAAATATGAGGGATAATCTGATTACCCAGAGGGTTATCAACATGCCCTATTTGAATTGTATAAGTAATACAATTTAAGAAATAGAAATGTTCCCATCACCACAAAAAAAACTCAGCCAAAGAAGGATGTTCCTAAAACAGCTGAGCTAAAGAAGGACCCACCAACTCCACCTCCTACCAAAGAAATTGAAAAAGCCACATCTACTTTCAGTATATAGAATGAGATCTCTAAAATTAAGATTCCTTTCCCCTTTTGAGAAATTATCAAGGTCAATGGCTATAGAAGAAAAATTGTCAAGATGTTGAATTCTCAACGAGGACCTTCAAATATCCTAAATATGCAAGAATATCATCCTACCATTTTCGTACGACCAAGGGTGGAAGATGAATAGAATGAAGAGGTCCCTCCCTTTTATTTTAGTCTAAATATTCATGATATGACTTTTCACAATGCCATGTTGGACTCAGGGGCTTGCCACAACCTTATGCCTAAAGTAAGCATGGAGCGAATGGGTTTGGAAATCACTAGACCTTATAAAGATATGTTTTCTTTTGACTCGAAGAGAGTTAAATGCATAGGTATTATCAAAGATGTTGTATTTGGCTTATCACAAGTGCCTACTAAAACAGTGGTGATGGACATAGTGGTAGCTGACATCCATCCAAAGTTTGGGATGCTCTTATTCAGATCTTGGGCAGCTAAAATGAAAGATACTATGTAGATGGATATGAAATATGCCACCATTACTATTTTTGGTAAGAAAAGAAGGTTGTATAGGGAAATTAGGATGGCCTACATGGTGAGAAGTAAAGGTAAGCCTCAAAATTTTTCAATTTATGTTGTTGAGACAAAATTTGGATCATCAATTTTATTCAATGATCTAACTGATGAAGCAAAAATTGAGGAAAAAACAAAAAATCAGCAAGCTGAAAATCAGGAAGTTGTTCAGGAAAAATCATAGGGTTGGTGGATTTTTCACTTTGATGGCTCTACTGGATGAGAGGGGGATGTAGCAGACATATGGATCACTACTCCTGATGATGAAAGTAATTTTTACTCTTTTAAAATTAACTTTGATTGCACCAACAATATGGTAGAACATGAATCTCTGTTTTTGGGTTTAGAAATTTTGAGGAGACTAGGTGCCAAAAATATATCAGTGTGTGGTGATTTAGAGTTAGTAATAAAACAATTTGAAGGATCATACCAAACCAAGGATGTAATAATGAGGG
The DNA here is from genome assembly GCA_034641835.2 of Pinus albicaulis. Taxonomy (NCBI): domain Eukaryota; kingdom Viridiplantae; phylum Streptophyta; class Pinopsida; order Pinales; family Pinaceae; genus Pinus; species Pinus albicaulis. The sequence continues at coordinate 969,280,246 of CM076572.1, forward strand.
CTCATAGAAATCTAAGCATGGAAATTCTTGAAAATTTTCAAGAATATGCCTTCATTGTAAAAAATATAGACCAAAATTCAGTGGTTGATTCTTTAGATGTCTCTGAAAGCTTATTTTTCATCCCTACACATTATAATGAGAAGTATGAGGTTGAGGTGAGGCATAGGCCAACAATTCCTGATAATATAATTCATTGGAAAGTTTTTGAGGATGATCAGCAAGTCCAAAATTTCCTAGAGTTAAAGGAGGAGTTTGAAAACATACAAGTGGATCAGCAAAATATGTTTGTTGAAACCAAGGTCAATTCTAAAGCCTTGCAGCTGAAAAAAAATTGTATAGCAAAAGGCCTTATTCCTCATGAAATTTTTTTTCATCAAAATGATGTTTTTAAATCTCCTAGAATGCAGGCTAATGATGAGGAGGTAGAAACTTGCAATCTTGGTACAACAGTAGTGCCTAAAATGGTCAAACATTCTAAGTTCCTTTCTACGGAGATGAGGCAAAAGTATGTGGAGATGATGAATAAGTATATTGATGTTTTTGCATGGAGATATGCTGATCTGAAAAGGTATGATCCTAGTATTATACAAAATACTATTCCTATCAAGGAGAGTGAGAAACCTTTCAAATAGAAATGGAGAAGAATTAATCCTTTTCTCATGCCTCTGATTGAGAAAGAGATGAATAAAATTTTTGATGTAAAGATCATTGTTCCTATAAGGTTTTCAAAATGGCTTGCTAATCGGGTACCTGTTAGAAAGAAGAGTGGTGAGATCAAATCTATATTAATTTTAGAAATTTGAACAAGGCTTCTTTGAAGGAAAACTATCCTCTTCCCAAGATGGATTATATTTTGCAGAGTATTTTTGGCTCTCAAAGAATGTCCATGTTGGGTGGATTTTCAGGTTATAACCAAATATTGATACAACTAGAAGATCATGAGAAGATTGCCTTTACCACACCATGGGGAACATTCATGTACACCAGGATACCTTTTCGTTTGATGAATGCAGGAGCGAATTTTCAAAGAGAAATTGATATTTCCATTGCTAAGGAGCAAGAAAAATTAGTTGTGGTATATTTGGAAGACAAAACTTTCTTTTCAAGAAAAGGGGAGGATCACTTGAAACATTAGGAGAAAATTTTGCAGAAATGTAGAAAGTTTGGTATCTCTCTTAATCCCACTAAAAGTATTTTTGGTCTAACTTCTAGAAAATTTCTTGGACATATCATATCAAAGGATGGGATAAATATTGATCCTAATAGATTCAGTACAATTCAGAAGATATACCCACCAAGGAATAAGAAGGAGATTCAGTCTTTTCTTGGAAAGGTAAATTTTGTTAGAAGGTTCATCCCGAACTTTGCTGAGATTGTCAAAGACATTACCAAGATGTTAAATAAGGGAGCTGATATTTAGTGGACTTTTGAAGCTAAGAAATAATTTGAAGAGATAAAGAAAGCCCTCACTCAAGCCCCAACGCTTATTAGTCCAAATTGCTCAAGTGAATTTATGGTTTTCACATTTTCCTCTAAAAATATCATTGCTAGAGTTTTATTGCAGAAAGGACAACAATGTATTGAACAACCTATTTCATTTTTTAGTAGAACTCTTCCCACTTTGAGTTGAAGTATAATATTTTGGAAAAATAGGCATATTATTTGGTCAAAGCTCTTAAATACTTTAGAATTTATATTTTGCATTCTCATGTCATTGCATTTGTACCTAACACTGTGGTTAAAGATATTTTGATACAAGCGGATCCTAATGGAAAAAGAAGGAATTGGATAGCTACTTTGCTGGAGTATGACATAGAAATAAAGCCTACAAAGATGGTGAAGGTGTTAGTTCCCAAATCCACCTGAGGCTGAGATAAGGCAGAAGAAGGACAACACCAAACCAAGCTTAGCCTTGTAGCTAGCCCTACGAGGATATGAGAGGGCTCTCTCCGGGTCTGTCTCGGCAAAAGATGTCCAATAGGGCCTGAGACGACCTAAATGAAAAAATGATAATGATTTTAGGCTAGTAAATAAATATGAAAGAGGTATTTTGGTGAAAGACTGGGTTTTCTGGGCTGTATGGGACCAAGGAACATCATGAGCAGAGAAGTTAAATCAAAGACATAGATTATTTCATGAGGCAAGACACGCAGAAAGTCTAGCAATTAAATTTGAAATAATATGGAGTGAAAAGACTGTCGAGAGGTTGATAAGGGCATATATAATGAATCCTTACCAAACAGAAGAAAACATAGAACGTGAACACTTTCCTAAGGCAGAGTAGTAAACTGAATTCTACCTTTCTTACTTAAAAGCATTCAACTGGAAATGATTTTTTAATAAACTGTGAAACATAACAAAATACATATGAAACAGAGAGAAAATACATTTTTTAAACTCACACCACAGGAATCTCATGAACCAGAGCTGCAATCCTTTCATTATTTCTCTGTTAAGACTGTACAATGAAGCTTTTCCTCCACACTTCTCCCAGAACTCTCCTTTTAAAAATGTTTTACAATCCAATAAATACCTTCAAAGGTGAGATAATAAACTGATAAAAATAGGGCGCTGTTTAATCACTATTAACAAATAAAAGAAAAGAGCCAATCATCTGTTTTGAAGTAGCATTACACTTTGTTCGTTGATGACCAATAGTAAAGCGAAAATTATAGCGTGAACCCTTTTGAAACGCAAATCAAAACAAAAATAGGCCTCCAATCCTACTTTTCTGCTATGGTTGATATCTTCTTTCAAATTTAGCTTTTGGTTTTGGACTTTTCATTTTCCCTTTTGCCGTTTGAATGAAAACCGATTTTCAACAAAAATAGCTTTGAATTAAGGGAAACGGAGTTCCGCTAATCCCAAACTGACACTCCTTGGACCTTTTGGGCCATCATGATTAGATTTCCCAGCAGCAGAAAACGCTTCTAAAATCAGTGTCTTCAACGGAGGACTTTGATTGGTCTAATCATGTGCAACTACGAACATCTGAGTTTGGTTCATCTATAACGTAATTTTCATTTCCACAGATCCTTTGATGGCATAACTGAAGATGATGAACCAACACGTAGCAATTGATCCTCTCATAAAATCGGCTTGGAGCAGAAAATTTGAATCATTTCAAAAATTTTGATGAAAAAATAGTGAAAAATTGTTTGGAGGCTCTGTGCGCCGCGTGCATACCCAATGCACTGCACCGTGTGGGTGCGCCGCGCCAGTATATAATTACAGTGCAAAAATTGGTCTAGTGCACCGTGCTTTGCTCCCAATGTGCCGCACAAACCCTTCAACACACAGTTCCAGCTTTAAACTTTGTTCCGCCCATCCAACTGACTTTACTGGCATTTCTTGGTATCAACGAGAGGCTTCCACTGTATGATACATGCTTAAAACTAAGCAAGGCCTCCAAAGCATCTGCATACAGTGAAACTACAGGACAACTATACCGCAACTAGATCAACTTAAAACTGGAAATTGATGTCAGTTCTCATTATGGAAAACTGAATGAACCATCTTGGTCTCCTTTCAAGTTACATCGAACAATGTTTACAGAAATATAAACAGTTACAAGCTACCATATTTCCGTCCTCATAAACAGCCCTTTAGGACCTGTGACTCCTGCATACCACTAGCTGACCATCCTTGTCACACTAGTTAGCATATCAATTCCTCAACTTTTACAAAATATAATTAGATCATAGATCAATCTATTGCTTTTGTGTGGCCAATGATTGAATTGCCATCAGCACTTCCTCTTGCTGTATGAACGATCAATGTGTATAAAAAATTTTTCGCACTTCCCACAATTTTAGAATTCATTGAACTACAAGAGTATAGAGGAACACACTATTCCTTTTCGCCCTCTTCTATGTCGCTCTTTCCACACACGCCAGAAGCTCAAGCCCAAAATAAACCCAGTAATACAGAGAACAACAGGAGCAAGCCATCGAACAGCTACTAACATTGGTATCTCAAGCTCATCCCTATTTAGCCACCCTAGCAGATCCATTTTTGTATGGTGCCTTCTTCTTGAGATATTTACTGAGATATTTCTTTGTGGAAAAAATTTTTCTAATGACTGTTTGTTAACTTTTTTTTTAAAACCTTGGCTTTGGCCCAGTCCAAAATCAACCATGGTCGGATTGAATAAGGTCTTCTCGTTCTCAGTAACTTCCTTTGTATTTTCATCAGTCAAATCCGATTCTAAACCAGGAAATACATTACTCATGCCTTCATTGCTATTAGAAGATACAAATGTATTATCAAAAGGCGTAGAAGGTTTTGTCCCTTTTTGGAAATTGTTCTAAGAATATATTTGGAATCCCTGGAAGTTTTCTGTTTCTCCAAGTTGCATGTGAGTCATAACCATTTTTACCCAATCTAAACTACATCAACTGGATCATTGTCACCAAATGCTCCTTCAACTTCTGCATTTGCAAGAGATGAGTCTTCCCATGTTTGTGGAAGCAATTCATAGTTTCAATTTATGTTATATGGGTAATATCAAAATTTTCCCTTCTTAGTGTCCTTCTTGATTAAAATGATGACTCTTCTGTTGATTCTTTGTAGGGATAGGAGCTACTGAACCTAGCAAGATGAGCAGGGCTTCCTGAAGGACTGTAGAACTTGAAAAACTTATCAATCATGTATTAAACAAAGTTAATGATTTCTTCTTCAAAATAGAGTTTTGAAGAAGAAATGTATTTCAACATTATTAATAATAAGAATCTTGAAATGAAGACTTATTTAAAACTTCCCTCTGACCTGCTGGCATTAAACCCTAGACCTAAACACCAAATTAACTCCTTGTGGACCTAGACATCAAACAGGAATGTAAAAGACCTAAGCCAGCAGGATAAGGCATAAGGGGAATGAGTAACAAGGCCTTTCGTCAGTCAATGGCATGTTCCTAGCGAAATACAACTGAGTGAATCGAGCGAGACACCTAAAAATGAAATGCGGAAAGCGAAATGATCTTTGACAGAGGACTGACAAGACCGACTCTAACAGAAGGGACAAGAGTTAACAAAACTAATGACACAATCCAATTTTGAATTTCTTGACATGAACATCATTGAAGAAATTTCAGAGCTGATAAAAGAAGCGGAAGAGTTGGTACCTATTGAAGATAAATTAATCTTGTTTGAATGGTATAGATATATAATATTATTCCTACATCATCACAAGGCTCCTCCATAGTTGAGCAAGTCTAAATAAAGGTTTGTAAAGTTGAAGTCATTAAGATATTGTATTGTGAATAATAATCTGTATTGGAAAGATACCGGAGGGATCCTTTTGAATTGTTTGTTGGAAGATGAAGCTGAAAAGGTCATTGAATAGTTCCATAAGGGACACTATGGAGGACACCATTACTGGAAAGCCACGACCAAAAAAATACATAGAGCGAGATACTATTGGCCTACTATGTTTAAGGATGTCTACAAGAAGATCGTTACATGCCATGAATGCCAAATGTTTCATGGTAAGAATAAGTTGATTGATTTACCTTTCATTCCAATATATTGTGAAGCACCTTTCCAACAATGGGGGTTGTATTTCATTCGCTAAATACACCCAACATCTTTAGGGAAGCATCGTTGGATTTTGACAACCACATATTATTTCACTAAATGGATCGAAGCAATCCCAACAAGGCAAGCCATTGATTCAGTCATAATTCATTTATTGCGGAACAATATTTTGTCCAGGTTTGGTTGTCTTATGAATATTATTACTCACAATGCACAATATTTTAAATCCAAAAAAATAATTAGCTTTTGTCATCAGTATCATATAACACTTGGACATTGAACAACCTATTACCCCCAAGGTAATGGGCTTGCAGAGTCATCCAGTAAAAGTATAGTGAGGATCATAGAAAAGGTGCTACAATAAAACAAGAGATCATGGCATCTAAAGTTGAATTTTTCTCTTTGGGATGATAGATTATGTACAAAGTGATCCATTGGTACATCCCCTTATGAATTAGTGTATCGATATGAAGCTATTTTTCCCACTTCATTGGGAGTTCGGGTAATGAAGCTACTGCAAGGACTTGAAGAGGATCCAAATGCTTCCAGAGAAGGATAAACCAAATTATAGCTCTACACGAAAAAAGAGAAGAGGTATATAACAACCATCAGCAATCACAAAACATAGTGAAGAAATTTTTTTATAGAAAGGTTAAAGAGGAAAATTTCCAGCTTCAAGGTGTAGTTTTGAAATGGGAAGCCAGAATTGAAGAAAAGGGGAAGTGTGGAAAATTTTAGAATATCTGGAAGGGACCATTTGTGGTAGCTACATATCATGGAAACAACGCTTATCTGCTTCAAGAAATGGATGAAAAATTGTGTGCAGGAGGACTTGTCAATGACAGGTTTTTGAAACACTACTCCTCCTAAGCCTTTTTACTTAATTTCACTCCATTGTATATATTTTGTTTTCTATTATAATGTTTTTCTAATAAAGATAAGCTCATTATCAAGCTTCAGCCCAAGGAGAAGGCCATAAGAACTTGAGGAAGGCTTTCTAAATTTCAAAAGTTTTTCTTTCATTAAAATAAGGCACTGGAACTACATGTTCTTTACTGTACCACAGGGACACACCATCCCCAGTGGAGCCACTGTTATCACTCACAAGTTTTAAATTTTTCATTGTTAGGGTATTACATATCATTCACCTAGGTTCCATGATGTTTTCATAGTAAAATTCATGAAATTTATAAAAAAAACACATGTGATAAGGTTTACCCGAAGTCTAAACCGATCAAGAGTCTTTTCATATCAGTCGAATCCATCCCATATCATTTACTTCTTTCACCCATTCCTTAAAATTAAAAAATGAGCCACTTGTCTATTTTTCACCTTTTCATAGCGAATACAATGGTAGAATAATGGATTTCGCTACGAAACTACCTGGAAATTCCATAGCGGATCTGTCAGAAATATAAATTTTTTCACTACAAAACTGTGTTTTTCTGCAGAAAAGATAGAGCAATGTGAGGTGTCAAGTTTTCAAAGGCCAAATATGGAGGTGAGGTCAAAAAATTATATATCATGATCACTAAGCATGCAAGATCTTATTTTCTCTAATAATTTCTCTTTGTGGTCACATGTGTCATAATTCTCCCTCAAGTTGTCAAATTACAGTTTAGATCTTGCCCCTAAGCTTCCCTTTGTCATTCATTGTTCAAAATATTGCATGTAAAGCATCATAGTGTCATCTTTCGAGAGCTGGTTCACCACGCAAAACAAGTTGTTATTTAGGTTTGTTAATCTATAGTTTTCACAACTAGGAGGTAGTGAGAGTATAAAGGAAGAATGACAACGAAGAAGAAAGTAAACAAAGGAGGTTACTGTATGAGGTACGAGCCTATGGATTTGAAACTTTTCACTGAATATCCCATTGTTATGGATGCCTTTAGAAAGTTTGGTTGTCTACAATTCTGTTAGAAGCTGCAGGGTTTTAATCCTCAGATATCCAAAGACTTTGCAACAAATTTCGCAAGGACAGCCTGAAAGGTTAGGGTATTGAATTTAATTTTCATAGTATAACCTGATGTTATCTCTCAAGCTACAGAAATGCCTTGAGGAGGTGAGGAATGGTTCAAAGGTATAAAATTTAAAATGAAAAGTTGTGAAGAATTTCTCAAATAGGAGCACATAGGGGTTTTCGCTGACATGATAAGTGGCATCCCCAAGGTTTATATGAAAGAATATTATTCAAAGTTGTTGTTTGTGGTCCAAAAGTATTTTACCAGTGAAGGAAGGTTTCACATGGTATAATCTTATCACTTTAGACATCTTCTACATTTCATTGGTAAGATACCACTTCATGTACCTTTCTTTTTATTTATAAGTTTGGGGAAGATGTCAAATAAGGTCCAAGCCAAGGCCAAGGTTCAGGAAACATCAATTTTTCACCTTGGACTTACCAAATTGATAGTATTGGAGGAATTAAAAAGGTTAAAAATATATTGGGCATCTTTTCTCTTCCTGAGTGGATATGAAGTAGACTCAGTGATAGCTAAAAATATTTCAAAACCAAAGAGAACTTCAACTCCAGCTGTGATAGAATAAATTAATGAATAAGGAGGAAAACCCACTATGGAACCAATGGACATTAAAGTTGAACCTCTGCCAGAGACTGATATCCCACAACCATCACCTGCAAGAAAAAAACATAGAATTAGTAAACACAGTAGCGGGAGGGTAACCAGGAGCCAAACCCATTCCAAGGGAAATCTTGAAGACATTCTCCAAGCAATAGACATTGAAGAATCTCCAATTTTCCAGGCAGAAGATATTGAAGGGGATAGAAGGAAAATGCAGAAAGGTAAATCTGTAAAAAAAATGGATTTCTCAGGAGACGATATTGGTTTCATTTTCCAGCCAATAACCAGGTCAGAGCTTGCAAAGGGTGCCATGGCGAACAAGAGAGTAGAAAAGGCTAGTGAAGGTAAGAAGCCAGAGAACATCATAGACCTATCTCCAGCAGCAGAAGAGGTCTTTGTACAAAGGAAAAGAAAATAATATGTTGAGGAAAAGAATGAAGTGAAAATTTTATAAGAGAAATTAATAGAGGCCAAGGAAGAAGTAATTGAAGTCAAATTGAAATTAAAAGAGGCCAAGGTGGATAGATATTTAATGGAATACTTTGAGAAAAAAATGAAGGATCAACTAGACAAGTATGACAAAACTTTTTCAAATGCCAAGAAGATACTAAAGAGAAGTCTTCCTCTGAGGAAGGTGGTGAAAAACACAAGGAAGAGAAATATGTGGTTGCATTCTAAGAGGAAAAATATCAAAGGGTAGGTTAAAGAGTTGGAAGACCAAATGGATATGATCCAAGAAGAACTGAAGAATAGAGGGCTGAAGATTAGATTGGTAGATGAACCTAAAGAGGTACAACCTGTTGTTGTTGAAGATGAAATACCCAAAGTCTAAGGGGTTGGTCCAAAGTATTTTTGATTAAGTTTGCAACTTGTAGTAAACACAAATTTTTCTTTAGAAACTGAGTCCTTTAAGAAAAATGACAAATCTGCACTTTCAGGCAAGTCAGGGAGTTTCGTAGCAAGGTTCAGGCTTGAGGGCTGAAATTCGCTACGAAATTTTTGTAGGATGTTTTTTTATTTAAAAAATCAGTGTTGATGGATATCCAAGAAGGGAAATTGATGGTATTTAGATCATATGACCTGAAAAGAACTTCTTGATTAGTAGATAAGTTACAAAATGGGGTTGAATGGAAGAATTGAACATGCTACTAAATTTCGCTATGAAACTACCTAAGGTCACTATGTTTTTGCGGCAAAGTGTTTTTAATGAATTTTTGAAGTTTGGAAAGCATGTTAAAGGACAACCAGCCACCTAGAGACATCCAAGATAACAGTGGGCCATCCCAACATACATTCATTACTCAACAAATGTGTCACTTATCCAAATCAACATTTAGACAAAGATTAAAATAGTGTTTATCTTTTCCTAAAAAATATGATTGTTGTTTCCTAAATTTAGGGGTACATTAATGTCTTAATGATGGAGAATTACACTCGAGCCTCTCATCCTTATCCATGTAATTGTCCCACTACTGGAGAAGTGAATGAAATAAATGTAAAATAGAGTACTATTAGAAGTGTAAGTCTATAGAGACTAGGTGTCTTTTTCTGTTCCAGAAATGTAGCTTGTAGTCATGATTAGGTGTCAAAGATATGGTTCGATGATCTAGCCAGCTGGGCAGATCCTATGTAATCAAAAGAGGTATATTTAAAGACAATAAATTGAATGAGAAAGGGTTGGAGAATGTTTCTTTGATACCATTATTATTGTAAATTTTGGAATATCAGTAATAAACAGTGACTGTGTTTTTGCTTCACCTGGGATTCTTGGGATATTTAAATGAGTTTATGTTTTATGTTTCCCTTTATCTTGCTTCCAGTATCTTGATGTTAAATCACTCATAATTCATGTTATGAATTCTCTGTCTTCCTTTTAGAATTGAGTTATTGATCATTTCTGTGTGTTAGTATTTTCCATTCATTGAAACAAAAAAAGCCTCAGTTTCCAAAGGAAAATACACTTGTCATTGAATTCCTTCTTGCTGACTCCATGAGCCCAATGGTAGTGAAACCTATTCCATTTTTCCCCTGAAATAAAATACACTAAGACACTACTCACATATTTAGGCATATGATTTAAGACTTAATTGAGCAAATCATTATATAAATTGAGAGACCCATTTCACTCTGCAGAAGCTAATCCTTAGTCAAAAAGTGGTTTGAAAGAGTTATTCTAAGTTATCTGGTGGAGGACCCCATCAATACCAATTTAGAGATAATAGGATATATGTATTGGGACTCCCTTGGATTTTCATATTTTGATTATGTCAAACCTTCTTTGATGAACAATTCGGTCTCAACATTGGTAGATGTCCCATCTACCAGTCACTAGTCTCCTGTTTCTGACGATGCATATGTGAACCTTGTCTCTCATGAAGATGCTTCAGCTAGCTACTCATGATGTGGTCCTTCTTCCTCGATTCCCCCATTTTTTATTCTAATGAAGATAGTTTGAAATTATGACCACCCCTGACCATCCTTGGGACAACATGCACCAATCTGCATACTTCCTTCCATAGCAAACCCATGATCAATATGTTGTGGAATCCAAAGACTTCATCCATGTTTAGGTCAATTGGTTCAATAAACCCTTACTTAAAACTTATGAATTCAAACCACATACACCTTATGGCCATTACATTATCACACAATGTTTGGGTAAGGGGGGATCCATAATAAAAAGTCCAGGAGAAGCAATTCTACCCAACCCTCCTAGTGCATCTGGTAGTGTTGACTCTAGTACCATCCTTCCTCCCCATGTAAAACAAAATATAGATTCACATATCACCCTAGATCACCATAGGGATAATCCACTTAATCATTGCCCCATATTCCATCAACAACACAGTCCCATAGACATTATTATTGTTTAACCACCGTGTCGCCTAGGTGAGCATCATTTAATTATATATTAAGCCACTCTTTGGTATAGTGACACCAAGTATGTAAACCCATAAATTCATTCAATTTGATTCATATATCTAGTGGCCAAAAATATTGGTAATCCACCATTTCCTTTCTCTTACAACATCCTTTATCTATCCTTCCCATAAGAAGACAACTATAAAAAATAAATGGCGAACCACACCAGCAAAATCTGTTCAGAATCCACTATTCTAAATACATCTGGGATGTCCGTAGCATGCTTGGGGGAACCTATGCCCCTATCTCTCCTCATTATCCTCTAGACGATCTTGAATTAGTAGGGATGAATACCTGAATCCATTATTTTAGAATTTGGAACATAATTATGCTCCATAAACTCAGTCATCTAGGGGGAATCATTCCCACCTTTACATACCCGATCAATCCCCTCAACCACATATGTTGGGGGGGAGTATCTCACGCTTGAGAGCATTATTTCCCCTAACCACCTTTCTAACTTGATTAAAATAATTCTTGGCCTAGACCCCAACATTCTAGGTATGGTCAATTATCCTTTCATTGTTTTGATATTTTTCCCTACCAACCTCTCCAGCGAGCCCTACACACATCACATATCATAGATTCTTGGTACCATATATTCAAACATTCTAGTCTATGTCATAAAAAATTTACCATCCAATCCCCATATTTCACTTAGTGGTTAGGGATGATTCTAGACCTTCTCTAGTAGTTCATTCTTGTATTCCTTTCTTACCTTCATTATTTACAAGGAACCATCTTTCCATGAAGTATTAAGGCCATTTTTAGACAAGTACAATAATATTCCTAAAACTTGTTGATCCAGATTCCAATGTTCCTTGTGCACAATGATCTCCATAATATTTATGGCCTTCTCCTCCTCTCCAAACTCTCCTAAGCTCACTATGTAAATGAATTTTATTTGGGGGCAAGAAGCCCTTTTATAGGAAAAAACATATTTTTTTCTTTTTCCCATTGTGACTAAAGTGCAGCTCGATTTGACGAATCGTAAGCACCATTGGAAATCTCTCGCTGAGTTCTATAATGGACTTCCATTTTTATTTTATTTTATTTATTTATTTATTTATTTATTTTCTGTTTTGACACTTCACCAAGAAGCCATTATATTTTGTGAAGTTTCACTTTGCCACCTATTAAAACCGAATTTCTTCTTATGAGCCACCTATACTCTGGTACCACTTTACCTTTGTTCTTGTTGACTCACATGGCGATTTCAGTCATGAGTAACCATTATTCACTCATGTTTGTATGGTCCCCTCTGGGCCTCCCCCATGTGGCACCATAATCAAGTCAGCCTTGTTTAGAGCACCTGAGTTGAGTCACCCCTACATTCATTGTTAAGTTTGTATAATACTAGTGTAGCCCCTTATTGTTAGTGTATCCCCCTTATTGTTATTTTTATGCCCATGTAGTCCCCATATTGATATTATTGTGCCCCATAGAATCCCACTATTTTTATTTTTGTGCCCTTACATTATTATTGTTATGTAGGCTCTGATTATATTATGATCCCTTAGACTCCTATGTATAGAAAGGAGTCTTTGTCATTTGAATCATCCAATAATTGTTCATTTTTTTAATGTAAATGAGTTTTACCCATCGAAGAAGATATTTTTAATTCATTGATTTATCATTTCTACTATTTTATGATTTGGTTGCATAAAATTTGGTATCATAGCTTTAGATTCTAGGGTTTTTCTTTTTCAAACATGTCATCTTGGAATTTTCTCTATAAATTTCTATGAGGATTCAGAAGCCGAAATTTCTACCACATGGAGCAGAAATCATGGAAAACGTCATGCAAAAATTTCATATCTTGCTTCCCTGTATTTTTAGAGATATGATTAGAGGAAGTTAGGGTTTTTACAGGTTCCAAATTTCACTCTCAAACAAGTGACTTGGGGAAAATTGACATAAATTTTGTTTCTGACATTAGATTTGAATTTTCTAAATTTTTTTTGAAATTGAATGGACTGTATTTTTTCATGTATTAATTTCAAGGTAGAAGGTCAAAACAGTGACATGTGGAACTCCATACAAGTTCTCCCTCCTAAACCATTATATAATGAGGCCATCATGGGATATTGGGCATAACTCTTTCTTGAAGACTCAAATATCGATTTGACTTGTGGGGTTAGAAAGAAGACTCGGAGGGCTACCATAGAATGAAACTCAGACCTTGGAGATATGAAATTATAGAGATACAATAGATTTAATATCGAGCTCCTACAAAGCAAGAAAAAGGTGTGTATTTTTTTTAAATTTGCAGTTTGAAGTGAGTCAAAGGGCATAGTAAAACATAAATATTATTATTTGATTCCAAAATGACATGAAGAAAGAAAATGGAAACACCTAGTACGAAACCAGAAAGCTCTACTATGATGCATGAAAAAGAGGAAAAAATGCAACATGATATATCAAAATTATAAGACAAAGTGCAACAAATTTATCTCTCGCAAAGAGTAAAAAAAAATGAAATGGAAGTTAAGATGGATGGTTTGAAGAATGGTTAAAAATCATACATGGACGGTTTGAATAATGGTTTAAAATCAGACATGGAAGTTTGAAGAATTGTTTAAAATCAAACATGGAAGGTTTGAAGGATGGCATATAAGATTTTGTAGCTCGTTCTAATATAATTCCTGTATGAAAAAAAATGAAAATATATGTATATGTGCTAAAAAAAATTAAAAATAAAAAAATAAAAAATCAGAGTTAAGTTTTAATTTAGGATTTTTGATTAATTCCTAATGGTGAATTAAGAATCACTGATTAATTTTAATGCAATATTATATTTTTATGGATTTTGGTGGGTCCTATCACACTAGAATCGACATGGTTTAAATATCGATTGGATTTTCGAGCACGATGGAGAGAAAGTGAGGGGCCCAACAGATGGTGCAAACCCGAAAACACTACATGCTTGATGGTTATCCCATTATGTGCCTCCATAAAGATAGTAAAAGATATGTGTTGACCACATATCAATGGTTAAGGTTCTTTATGAGGGGACTTCATTGGATTTCCTCCGTACTGGAGTATGTCCCTGTAATATGTCAGAAAAGGAGCATGAAAGTCTTATTCTGTAGTTTTTTCATCACCCCATCACTACCCTATCACTGTCATTTCTATACCATCACATCATCCATGTCACCACGCCACTTCATTCCATATTTTTGGCACGTCACTAATTCGTACACCCCACGTGTACATATATTCCCATTCTTCATTCCCCCATTTTCCCGTTTTTCTCGTTTTTCTCGTAAATCTCGTTATCGTTGGTCATTTCATTTTACCATTGGAATTTTACAATACAGAGCTCTAGACAGCATCAGCCATTGGTAACCAAGTATTCACATATCATATCCTATATCCTAGCTGTTAAAATGTTTAAGAAAACCATTTTAACAGGGTCGTGCTCTCATATTCCCTTAATGGACACTGAAAAGGACGTCTTTGACCCACTTTTCTCCCTAAAATTCATATAACTACACCAACATATCCTACCTAAGCAAGCAGACTCTATCATGTATGTTGCAGCTGTCAGGTCTCGTATTCTAGCTGCAATGATCCCTTAGACATATGTTTTCCCATAATTTGTTTATTGGCTAGTTTCCGCCCTATACCCACAGAGGTGCTTTGTCATGAATAAATTGGGGGAGAATATCTTCAAAATGTCTTATCTTTTGATTCAGAAGTCCTTAGTTTTCCATTCTTCGAGCTCTTACACCTCATTCTCATAAGAAAAATTGTTATTTGCTTTCCAAAACCTATCTGGACAAAGTTATGCTCAATTAAACTTCTTTTTAATGCCTACTGGGAAGCGTTTGCCTCTGGAACCCACTCATTTTCCTTTCTATACTTTTTTGAAAGAGGTAAAACTTATTCTTCAAGGCATTGCTAAAATTTTGGGAAGAGAAGACACAACTTTCATTGATAAGGCGATCCTAGGAATGTTTAATTTGATGATATATCCTGAGATAGTTTCTGATATACCTTCTTTTTTGGAGAAGATGGTCAACTCACAGTTAAGATATCTTTCCCTCACTAAATTTTTTATATTTCATTCTTTGGTTACATATCTCTTTGTATATACTCACGTTGAAATATTTATGCACTTGGGATTGAATATTATGGATGCTCATAAGAACAAATAGTCAGTGATGTTTTGGATAGATTTTATAAGAAGTAATTCAAATTATGAGGGGTTTTTGTATTTCACCACTTCTTTCATATTAGTTTCTTATTCAATTATAAACATTTATCCTTAACCTTGTATCCTACCAAATTCTTAGTCCCTTCTTGAGCTCAATAAAGGTGTCAATATGGGTGATTGGTTTTTATTTGAATATTATACAAAAATTAGGTTATATGGAGCAGAATTCCCCCCCTATAGGCTCCCCAAATTTGTGGCCATCAGATTGTTTTCTTTAGAATTTATCAGGAAAATTTTAAATTTTGATCAAGTACATTTTGTTACAACAAAGAAGGGACATTTATTCAAACTACCAAGAAAATTTGGGCCATTTATTGTAAATAATAGGAAAGACATGCGAGAAGTGCAAAAAATCATTGAAGGCATGAAGTTAGAGCTGGGTGAGAAATAGTCATATAATCCTCACCATATTGTTTAAAATTTGAGAGTGGAAAATTCCTATGCTCCTTATGTTCATGAGACTCGACTAGATGTGGAGAAACTAGAAAATGGAGGACAAACCAATGTATGAGGTAGTAGGGAAGTTGAGAATCCTCATCCAAGTGAGAAGAATTTGAATAGAGGCAGTGATGATATTATTTATTTGGAAGAGGAAGCATATAAAGGCTCCAAGAGGATTAAGTTGTCTGAGGAGGGTAGTTCTTCAACATCAATGGGTTTCCAATTGCAATTGGGGGAGGTTATTTGTACATCTTCTTCCCCTGTTACAAAAGAGGTTTCTTAGTGTTTTGTTCCTGAAATAAAACAATTGTATTCTCAAATAGAGGAAAGTAACAAAAAGGTGAAAGAAAGCATGTAGTCTCAATTGGAAGCTCAATTAACCTCTGACTATCAGAATAGATTTCTATCTACCAGTGACCTTGAGAGAAATCAATTAAAATTATCTTTCTCTCACCCTTCTTCTTTGACTATGCCTTCTTCATCAGGTTTGAAGGTTTTCAATTTGATAGTAGATGCTAGATATATCCCACTACTGGATAAGATAAATTTTCACATGCAGACTGGAGAGATAATGTATATTGATTTGAATAAGACTTGCTTGGCTGCTAGAAAAAATGAAGATTTGTTAAAAAAAGTGGTCAGTTAATTGAAATTGGAAATGGCGAATTCCAAGGCATTGAGCACCCAAAATGAAGAGCTAAATAAGTTGATTGTAAAGATTGGTGTGAACCCCAAAGACAAGAGTGTTATCCATAAATTTTTATAGGGAGCTGAGACAGAGATTCAATTTCTTAGAAAGAAACTAAAACTTCCTTTTATGGAACATACTATGGTCCTAGAAGTAGCAAATGTAGAGAAACAAAATTTAATTATAACTAATGAGCTCTTGCAGAAAATGATGAAATTTAAAATCTGAAAGAGATAAACTCTATTTTACAACAGAAAATTGACTCCCATGTTTTTACTATCTTAGTACAACCAGATTCTGAAGACCCGATAGAAAAATTAACCAAAGTAATGATTGAGCTTCAAATATCTGAAAATTAAATGAAGAAAATTTAGAAAAATTATGATGATGCTCTTAAAATTATAAAGGTGACTGAAAGAGAATTGGCCATGTGCTAGGAAAACACTACAAAATATAGAAATTATTTTCAGAATGCTTCCCAAGAGATCAAAGAGTTGAAGGAGAAAGTGAAGGGAAATGTGTCCCTTATTCAAGCAAGAGAAATAATATGGAATGACATAGTTCATACAGTGAAGAATATTTGGGAATCCTTGTCTATAGTTGTAGAGGAAAAATCCATTGTCAGGGACTTGGAGAGTTTAATTGCTACAAAAAATTAGAACCTTCAACAGCGTGCCCAAATTTCCAAGAAAATGATTGATTTCCTTATCTCAAGATCATCACACGAGTTAAGGGAATTGAAAATTGAAGAAATAACAAAATATGTCTTGAGATAAATAAAATTATTTTGAAAACATTATGCAGGTAGATGACAAAGAAAAAGTTGTCAGAGGTTAAGGAAGTTGTGATGTAATTAAATTTTGATTTTGATAAGAGGACCATAGCAGGTCTACCTTCATGATGGGATCAAAAGGGAAATTTATTACCCTCAAAGACATATGAGACCTTGCTGGTGGAGGCCAAGAGAAAAATTAGTTCTACTCATGAGAAAATAGCAGTACTTAAGGATGCCACAATTGTAAATTACTTGCATATATATTTTCAGTTATTGTGGTTGATGAGAAACCTCTTTATTGAAAAGCCAACATACAACAGGATCACCAATTTTAGAATAGCACATACTAGATTTGTCAAAAGTATGAATACAAACATGAACCTCTGGAAAATATGTAAAGAGTGGATGTCATCGGCAACAACAAGTGCAAAATTTGGAACCTAAACTACACTAGAGTCCCAGCTTACTCAATGAATTAATGCCACCTATCATTACAGCAACATTTTTGAATATTTTTTTTTAAAATGATGTATTAATGTATTTTGTTTTTATTTTCATTAATAATGTAAATTTGAGAAGAACAAGTAGTTTGAGAACATTTTAGTTATTTGATAGTTTTTTACAGTTGATGATTTCATAACTGCCTCTTTTCTAATTTTGCATAAAAACAATTTGGAAAGATAAATGATGGTTCTGAGTGTTGCACCTTAGAAGCATAAGTTCGTTTTTATTTGAGATTTCTTGGTGATTAATAAGGTTTTAAAGTGATTCCACACCTATGATGAGTATGAAATGTTTTTCTTATATCTTTCATTTATTTTTTTTCTACTATAGAAAAGAGTAATGAAGCTAATGGTATTTAACATTACAGTCTCACAAGTTTTATATGTAAGTTAAAATAAAACCTTAGATGTGCACTCCTCTTTTATTTATTCCAATTCTTCATAGTTCCATATTTATTCTAAAAGTTTAAAGAAAATATTATTCTACAAGTAGCATGTTTTTTAAAGATTTTCCACCATCTCTTTCTCAGTATACTACACTTTAAAAATCATATTCATAATCAGAAGGCCATTTTGGAAGGTTGTTTTTCCCATTGAAGTTTTAAAAGAATTGTTTATAAATTAATATTTCTGAGGTTTGATAAAATGGGGCAGCAAATTAATATTTTCATAACTTTGTATAAATGTCTTGGACACTAACGTCTTCTCATCGAGGGATTGTCTTCCAAGGTACAACGTAAGAAAAAATGAAAGGCAACATGTAATATTTGAAGAATCATTTAAAAGTAAACATGTAAGGTTTGAAGGAAGGTTTGATAAAGTTGTTACAAGAAATTTTTCTTAATAGCGAAAAGGTATTATATGAAACTCATGATGAGAACAAAATAAATGTTAATTGTAGGGTGATTTAATTGTATCTTAAATCCCTGTCATTTTAATATGTCAACCCAGGAGTTTCGTAAACTTAGAAGCAAACAAAAATATAGGGGACCTCAGATGAAACTATTGTAGAAGGTTTGTTTAGGATGGAAATAAAGAAAGGAAATGCATATTACAAGTATAACTAAAGAAAACTGCAAAAGAAATCACATGTAAGAAAACTGAATTAGATTCTAAGGATGAAAGTTAGATTCTAAGGGTGGAATGAATGAATTCCATGGCTTTTCTAAAAACTTATAAACTAATCTTTGAACAACTATAAGAAGAAAACTATGATAATCTAGAAAGTGGATAAACCTAGAACAACTATTGATTTAGTTATCAAGAAAGAAAACTATGAGAACTAGTAGGCAAGGAATTTAATGATAACTAAAGTGAAAAAATATTAGAAGAAAACTATGATAATATAGGATGCAGTAAATAGAAACTAGTGATTTAGTTGTCAAGCAAGAAAACTGAGATAGCTAGTAAGCAAGTAGTTTAATCACAATCAAATCAAATCTAGGAAATGAAATCAAACTTGCAGAAAATAAATCACGCTGGTAGAAAATAAAAACACTTGCATAAACTAAAGCACACTTGCATGCAAGGAAATAAAATAAACAAAACTATGTTACATATATATGCGAATAGTGGTTGATGGGGATCCGTCCATCCCTCAATGAGCACACGTGAATAACTGTCACATCTTAAGAATCAAACAACACTCATACCTCATGATTTGGATTAAATGATATTACTCATGCTAAATGAACAATCATAAATCTAATGCTAGTGAATAATTGACAACTTGTTAGCATCCTTTGAAGGATGCTACTCCTATTTATGCATGAATTAGGTGTAGAAATTATAAAACAAGCATGTATATCTTGGATTCAATCCGACCTAAGAATGTACTAAAGTTAAATATTGAATCGATTCTACAAATATTTTGCGGATTTAAAAACACAATCGCCAGTCACATGAAGCAAGGAAGAATCAAATCAGACATAACATAGACAATTTCTCGGGGAAATCTTGTTGCTCAAAACCCCACTATCTTCTATTGTATATTTAGCATGGAATCATGAAACATTTACATACAAATCTTCCCACAAGATCCCCCCTGTACTCAGCTAATTGTTTCACATTTTCATTCAAAAACTGACCAATACTTAGCCAATTTACTGCCTCCAGACAACTTGCCTTACTTGTGCAATCCCTGATGAATGCAATCCCTAAAGAATATGAACTTTGGCCTTCCTTGACTGCACAAGTATCATGGACACTCCAATGGGTGTTTGGTTTCATGGGTGAAACACAATAATCTTACAACTGATAGTCAACATCCCTTTCACCTAGATCTTAATTGGGTCTCCACTGGATCTGACATGCATGCAACTAATAATAGTAAATCCTTAGTTGCATGTGAGGTCACTGATTGTGAATTAATTAATATTTAATTCACTTGATCTCTCAATAGTGTATCAAATAGTTACAACTATCACAATTGAGTTTAACTCACTTAACTGAGTTAAGCTAATTACATCCGGCATTAACTAATGCACCACTGCACTTCGAACTATGTTACAACTAGAATTACTTAGCATGCCTCACCAACTACCTCTAACTCTAAATTCATGAGCTAACTAAGTTTATCACTCTTAGTTAACTATTAAAATTTATTTTGAGACTATATTACATTTCATTGTTCGTCTTAAATAAGGGATAAATAAAATAGACATGCGCCAAATTTAGCACCTGTGGGCCCCACCCTAGTGTAGGTGCTTAATGCACTAGGCGTGGGTGCTGAAATTTTATTGTTGAATCTCAACATTAGGGATATCTTCTCAATAAATGAAAATCCCTTAAATATCTACTAGATCCATACTTGTCTCAACTTATCCATAAATACTAGATACAAATCCCATGATACATCAAGATCTCCATGATCTTTCTCCTTGGAATATGGTCCACCTCTTTAGTTTAAATTCGAATTTTTGCTTTGGAGGCCAAGTAAGACCCTTATAGAACCTCCAAATAAGCCTACAGATGTCACAAAACTCATAAAACATATAGATATATGAAACCATGTTAATTTCCTAGTTTTTAATCATAAATTCACATAAAAATACATAAAATAAATAACTTTGGAAAATGATTATTCTAACCCATATCATCATGAAGATGATTACTCGATGTATGGTTTTAGGCTAGATAGTTATGAAATTAGGGCTAAATGGTTATAAAATTATGGAAATATGGATGAATATGCAAGACAATTTTGAGACTCAGCATACCCCCCAACTAAAGTTGTTGCATGTCCTCATGCAACTATTGCATATATTCATTTGATCATAAGTTTATCTTCTTGAAATGCTTTTCTTCTTTACACGTTGTTGAATTGTATTGATTTTCTTCAAACTTTGCGTCATCATATTATCTTTTGCAAAGTGTAATACATTTGATTGCAACATATATTTTGATGGTTGGTACTCGTGTGACAACCAAAATTTTTGAGAATTGGTTCTTGTGTAACAATAATTCTATTTTTGTTGCATCAAAGTACATGAAAACATTGAGAGTTTTTTTTTCAATTCCTATAATAAATATAAATGAATTAATAGTTTGCAAAGGATATGATATTTTGGAACCACACTTCAACAATATTTGATTGGGAATAATATGTGATGGAATCAAATGAAGATGTGTGATGATGTATGACATGTGAATATGAATTGGTGTCCCTTCCCCCCAACTAAAGGTGTTTTTCATTTTATGACAATATGAGAAAGGGAGTATAGAGGTGGTTTGAAATTTTCCAAAATTACAATTTTATTATTTTAAGGAATTGGATGACTAAAAATTAGAAAACAACATACCTTCACTTACCTTCAATGTGGATGGGTTGTGGTTACTGAAGAGTGTGGTTGTTGATGTTGGACCATGGAGTATGTAAACAAGGGAATTCTATCTACTTTTTTGTTCTCTTTGCATTGATGAAAATATTGGGATCTTTATTGTTTTTCTTACAAATTGATTCCTGCTGCAAACTACTGAAATGATGTAGTCTTCAATCATTAAAAAACCCGATGGTACAATTCTAGTCATGCAAATAAATGTGTTGATGTTGAGCATGAAGAGAATTCATTGGATTATTGTCCACTAATGAATGTCGTTAACCAATGTGAGGCAAACTCAACATTAATGTTAATTAGTGCCAAGGTACCTAAGCACATCTTGTGAAGTTTTAATAGATGAGCTGATGTCGATCCGCTTCCAAGATCCAACGATCGATGGACATTGGTGTATTCCCATGATTGTCAGCGAGATAAATTTCCATTAAGGCATATAAGCCTCAAGGTAATTGAAAGAGAACTCTACCCTTGAACCTATATAGTGTGCTGATGTTGATATGTCAAGACTTGTTAGAAGGGAGGCCTTAATGAATCCTCCATCATCTAATGCGAGTATAAAACAATAATTTTGAAGGACTATGAATGAAAATTTTTGTAGTGGATAAAGGTTTATTTGAAAAAATGAAAAGGAAATGAAATGAATTAGATTTAGAGGGGAGCTGGATGGTTTTATTTTTAGGTTAGAGGTTAGTGAAAGCGAGGCAGTAAAATGACTGTGAAGGAAAATGAGATGAATATTTTATTGACTGAATAAGTAGGAATGCAATGGTAAGACTAGAATCTGAGAGGTTTTAAAATAGTGTGATGGATTTGATTTAGAATTATTTATCCAAAATCATGTGCTTGTGCTTTCGATATTTCATCTTTGATGTTTCCCTGATCATGTTCTTAAGAAATGTGATCTTTGAGAGACATTGTTTGCTTATGGTCATCTGTTTGTCTTCCTGGAACTTGCAAAAAATAAGTACTTTTTCCTCAATGAAATGTAAGATTATCAAAAGAGAGAGGTGATAAATCTCTGTATTTATGACATTTAAAAAAAAAATCTGAGAATTAGTACTAATAAGGAAAATTCACGAAAGAAAATTGAATGAATTTTTACCTATTTCGAAACTAATGCCTTGGTTTACTTGTCATGTCTTGCTGGAAATTTGTTCATTATTTTTTTGTTTCAAATTCTTACAAATGCTCTCTCATCTTGTATATTTCTCCAAGAACTTTCCAATAATGTTTGAATTGTGTCAAACAGACGTCGTATGAGAAAGTAATTGTTGTTTGAAGTTTTAGCAAAACAATGAAATTGGTGTGTATGGGTGCCATGTGGGAACACCAGGGAATGCCACATTGAAGCACTAGAATGTTTTGCATGGAATACATGTGGTTGTGAATGCTGACTTGGAAGAGTGAAGCAGACTACTAACTAGACAAGGTGATGTGGCAGACAACTAGGTAATGAATGTGCAATATTGGCTAATGGTACGTTGCCACGTGGACCAATCGAATGTCGCCATGTGGCAGCAAAACCCCAACAAACAAAATTCAAGATTTTGGGAGAAGCTTCCATGTGTATAACTACTCTAGGGAACTTTTTAATCAATTTCAGGACACCAAAATATTTGATTTTTATTTGAACTCATCCTCTTGCAAAAAAAAAAGGATCTCACAACCAATTTTTTTCTATAAAATTTGTGAAAATATTGATGCCAAAAATTAAACTATGTATTTTATTTTACTTTTTTTTGCAGATTGAAAGCATGGAGAAAATTTTCTAACTTCTCTCTCTACAAATTTTGGACTGATTTATTTTCTTTGAGGAATAATTTTTAAACATTCACTTTTTTTTAATTCGGTTGTCACAAAAATTTCTGAGAAAACAACTGATTTTAAATCAATGATATCTCCCTCATCCGAACTCTGATATTGTTTTTTTGAATTTGGATGATTTTTTGCAAAGAGTTCAAATATGAAATTTTTGTTGGAAAAAATTTCACTAAAATTTCATATATGATCTAAAAACTTGCCACCCACAAATTATAAAATAAATCATTATAACAATTAGATATCAATTTTTTATTTATTTATTTTAGAATCAATGGTAAGTTTAGATCTCTTATAGTCATTTTTATTGAAATTTTTTAAAACTAAATTGGTTCAATCTTATTTTTCGATCTTCCAGATGATAGGGAGCTCAAGAAGAGAGCATACTTAGGAGTTTATTAATGGATTTTTTTTTTTAAATTTGAAATCAGAAAATATAATGAAAATAATAAATCTCACCTGAAATTATTACTATTTAATCTTCACTTGTGCTCCTTTTTCACAATCCTTTTTTTTTTTTAATTTCAATATTCCTGCCAAGGGTTAGTAAATAGGTAGCTCTTACTGCACCACAAAATTTCAAATTTATCCTAAAAATCACAAAAACTTGTTTTTATTTGTTAGTCCTATTTTACTAAATAATTTCCAATGCATCCATTTGCATAACAAAATCATGAATAAACTCATATCCAAGTTTGAAAAATAAACCCTAGTGAATTCTTGGACATGATTATGAATATTTGATGTTAAAAATTGTAGCCTAATGACTAGTTGAGACCAAATTGAATGTGCTCTTTAAGTTTTTGATTTTCTTCAACTGTCATAGCACAAAACTCTTCAGATCTTGTTTTTGCAATTGGATTTTTTTTTTTTTTTTAATGAATGGGGGTTTTTTATTTTTGGATGTTTTAGTTTATTTCTATGTTTTCTATATGAAAATGAAAAATAAACTTAAATGAAAATTCTTGAATGCAATTAATCTTAAATTAAAATGACCCTAAATGAAAAATCCTTCCTAAACAATTGTCCTAACTTAGATACATCTGATTTTCCTTCCCTCGCAACAACGCCAAAAATGTAGGGTGATTTAATTGTATGTTAAATCCCTGTCATTTTAATATGTGAACTTGGGGGTTTCGTAAAATTAGAAGCAAACCAAAATATATGGGACCTCAGATGAAATTTTTGTAGAAGGTTCTTTTAGGATGGAAAGAAAGAAAGGAAATGAATATTACAAGTATTAAAGAAAATTGCAAAATAAAGCACATGTAAGAAAATTGAATTAGATTCTAAGGGTAGAAGTTATATTCTAAGGGTGGAATGAACTAATGCCATGGCCTTTCTAAAAACTTATAAAATAATCTTTGCACAACTATAAGAAACAAACTATGATAATCTATAAAGCAGGTAAACTTAGAACAACTATTGATTTACTTATCAAGAAAGGAAACTATGAGAACTAGTAAGCATGAAATTTAATGATAACTAAAATGAAAATATATTAGAAGCAAACTATGATAATATAGAAATTATTAAATTAATCTAGAAAGAAGTAAATAAAAACTAGTGATTTAGTTGTCAAGAAAGCAAACTAAGATAGCTAGTGAGCAAGTAGTTTAATGACAATCAAATCAAATCTAGAAAATGAAGTCACACTTGCATAAAATAAAGTACACTTGCATGCAAGGAAATAAAATAAATCAAATGATGTTATAGATTTATGTGAATTGTGGTTCATGGGGATCTGTCCATTCCTCAATGAGCACACATGAACAACTATCACATCTTAAGTATCAAACAAAACTTATAAATCATGATTTGGAGAAAATGATATTACTCATGCTGAATGAATAATCATAAATCTGATGCTAATGAATAATTGACAACTTGTTAACTTCTTATGAAGGATGTTCCTCCTATTTATATATGAATTAGGGATATATTCTCAAAAAATGTAAATCCCTTAAATATCTACTAGATCCATACTTGTCTCAACTTATCCCTAAGTACTAGATAAAAATCCCATGACACATCAAGATCTCCATGATCATTCTCCTTGGAATATGGTCCACCTCGTGAGTTGAAATTAGAATTTGTGCTTGGGAGGCCAAGTAAAACCCTTCTAGAACCTCAAAATAAGGCTACACGTCACAAAACTCATAACACATATATAAATATATGAAACCATGTTATTTCCTAGTTTTTAATAATAAATTCACTTAAAAATGCATAAAATAAATAACTATGGAAAATGATTATTCTAACCCATATGATCATGAAGATGATTACTTGATGTAGCATTTTAGGCTAGATAGTTATAGAATGAGGCCTAAATGGTTATGAAATGATGGAAATATAGATGAAGATGGAAGAGAATTTTGAGACTCAACATTAACCATGATTTCATAGACTCTAAAGTTGGATTTAATACCCACCATATTCCAAAGATAAATATGAGGAAGTTTGATGGAAAAGGATCTGTTAACATGGATACTACAGATGGAATGATATTTTGATCTTCATAATGTGCAACACACACAAAAGGTATGTGTTACAACTTTAGCCAATCAATTTGTATCATATCGATGGCTTTGTTCTCATAAATGACTTGTTACTTGGTGAATTTTTACGGAGGAAATAATACCACATTATGAAGGTACAAAGGGAAACACCTTATTTAGCCAATTAATAAATCTCAAATAAAAGGGTTCAATGGCGGAGCACATTGAGGACATCCAAAAATTGAATATAAGGGTGAATGATTTTATAGAGAAGCATAGGATTGATGTCTTCATAAGGGATTTAAAGTATAACATCCAACATGAGGTTTGCCTTTGGGAACCTGATTCATTGGAGAAGGCATTCAGGTTAGCAAGAAAAATTATGGCAACAAGGAAGCCTACCACTCACAACTATAAATATGTAAGTGTTGTTACTCCTAGCCTTCCACTACAAGTTTTATACCATAACAATTGGAAGAAAAAAGAGAAAAGGGGGTTTTTTATAGTTGTGATAGAAAATACAACAAAAGTCATATGGGTACTGAGAAGAAATTATTTATTGAAGAAACTTATATATTATATAGAGTTTTAAAAAAAATTGGTTGACATTTCACTATCACTATATAAACCCTGACCTCATGTTATTCTTTCATTCTTCATTCAAAAAATTTATCTTGAAGATGGATCCCCGTTGGGATTCGAAACTTCGACCAATGTTTTTTATAACTCTAGATAATCTGGAAAGTTTCTTCAATAAATGATAACCATAAAATCTTAAAAACCACAAGAAATTATTTTACATAGATTGTGAAGAGGAGGAAGAAAAGCAACATGAAATTTCAAAATAAGAGGATATACACTAGGAACCAACCCTAGAGAAAGAAGAAATGAATCCTACCATATCTTGTAATGCATTTGTAGGAATCAGCACTCCTCAAACTCTCAATATAGAAGGACCTATAAAGAAGAAAAAGGTAATAGTTTTGATACATTTGGTTAGTACTCATAATTCTATTCATTGTAAGATAGCCAAGGAATTGAATTTCTTCCTATATCCAGCACCAGAGAGTCAACTGATGGTTTCAAATGAAGGAACTATAAATCTATCTGGAAATTTCCATAATATAAAGCTAACCATTAGGGAATGTGTATTGAATAGTACAATGATTTCCATTCCTATGGGTGGTGCCGATGTTGTACTAGGAGTCTAATGGTTACAATATTTGGGTATGATAGCTTTTAATTTTCAAGAACTTTTCTTCAATTTTTTTGGTGAGGAAAGGAAGTTGAATTAAGGGGTATCGTAGGGAAACTACAAAAGATAATCAACCTTGATGGAATGACAAATATTCTAAAGAAATAAAAATCAGGAATAATTTCACAATTATGATCACTGGAGGTTTGAAGATTGAAATCATATATTTCTCCAAATCTCGAAAAATTATTGTAAAATCATTCCAAGGTATTTGATACTACCAAATTCCCCCCCCCCCGCCCCTCCCCCCCCATGTGTGATCATGATCATGCTATTCATTTGATTCTAGGAATTGTTCCTCCAAACATCAGGCCTTATAGATATCCTTACTTCCAAAAGAGTGAAATTGAACGTATGATTGCAGAAATGTTAGAGGCAGGTATAATTCAACCTAGTCAAAGTTCTTCTTTTCTCTCCCTCCATTAGTATTGCGTGTTAAGAAGGGGATAGATCATGGAGTATGTGTTCAGATTATAGAGCTAACAAGACTACTATTAAAGAGGTCCCCTGCCCGTGTAATTATTAACCACTGGACAACGCAGGTATGACTAAATTTATCAAGTTGGATTCTTCACTTGTGATATCACCAAATTGTAATGAAGGTCAGAAGACATTCTAGAAATAATATTTAGAATTTTGAGGGTGATTATAAATTTTCCGCATAGCTGCGATAGGGATATTTAGAGAGAATAGAGGAGAATAGTAGATTCGTTGGCTTGTGTTCTCATTTTTCCGGAGTAATAGAAAGGAACGATCATTACTTGAGGTGGATGTAGCCTAAAATCAAAAGAACTAATGTATTCATGTTCGGTTTTACGTAAGCTGAAGTAAAGTCGTATATTTTATGTAAAGGTATCACCGTAATATATAATTTTCTAACAATTAGGGTTTTAAGGTAGACCCTAAAAAAATTAAATCCATTAAGGAATGTAAAATCCCCACAACTCTAAAGCATCTCTGAGGATTTCTTAGGTTGATAGGGTTTTATCACAAGTTTGTTAAGAATTGTGGTAGAATAGTAGCAACATAAACAACATTACTGAAGAAAGATGAATTTTCCTGGACTCCAAAATCAACTAATTCCTTTAAACATGTTAAACAGATAATGTGCCAAGCACCGTTCTTAGCTATGCCAGACTTCACAAAAACCGTTATTGTGGAAGGTGATGTCTCAGGAAATGGAATTGGTGCTTTTTTATTGTAAGAAGGAAGACCCATTTATTTTGAAATTCATCCAATCAAAGGAAATTATTTACACAAACCTATTTATGAGAAGTAAATATTGGTAATACTGCATGCACTAAATCAATGACGAACTTACCTAATGGGAAGACACTTCAAGGGAAAAACATATCATGATATTCTTAAATACTTTTTGGAACAAAGATTATCTTCAAAAGAGAAGCAAAAATGTGTCACAAATATGTTGGGTTATGACTTTGAAATCATCTACAAAAAAGGGAAGAAAAATGTTGTTGCAGATGCACTCTCAAGAAAACAAGAGGATGCGGAAGAATTTGTTTTTGCAATTTCTATTATATAACCATATTGGATAACTGAAGCAAGGGATGAATAGAAGAATGACAAAGAAGTGTGTACACTCATTCAAAAATTTCAACAAGATCTCATTACATCTGATACATTTAGCTGGAAGAATTATTCATTATGGTGCAAAGATCGCTTATATATTTGTAAGAATTCCCAACTCAAACAAAGGATTATTTTTGAATTGCACACCTCTCCCTTAGGAGGGAAAGGGAACTATGGATTTTTAAAAACTTACCACAAAGTCAAGAAGGAATATTTTTGGTATGGCCTTAAATATGATATTAAAAAGTTTGTGGTGGAATGTTCGGCTTTCAAACAAAATAAAGTTGAGACAATTTAGACCTCAGGTCTGTTACAACCTTTATCTATTCCAACGAAATTTTGGGAGGAGGTTTCAATGGATTTTATCACATGTTTACCCAAGTCTAAAGGAAAGAATGTAGTCATTGTGGTAGTTGATAGAACTACCACGTATGCACACTTTTGTTCATTATCTCATCCATTTAAAGCCAATGCACTTGCTGCTACATTTATGGAAACAATTCAAAAGCTACATGGAAACCCAAAGATTATTGTATGCAAAAAAGATCCCATTTTCACTGAAAATTTTTGGATAGAATTAATTTTTTGTCTAGGTACTCAATTATCTCATAATTCATCTTATCATCCTCAATATGATGGGAAAACTGAGATAATGAAGAAATTTTTGGAAGAATATCTTCATTTCTTGGTATCTGATAAACAAACACAATGGGTCAAATGGTTACTCTGGCTGAATGGTGGTATAACACATCCTTCCGTACTACAACAAAAATGACCCCATTTATGTCACTTTATGGATATCATCCACCATCCATCACACCATCTTAAAGAGAATATTATAAGGTTCAAGCAGTGGAAGATAACATTAAGAAACAACATCAAGTTATCCAACTCTTAAAGGATAACCTCACTTTAGTGTAGAATCAAATGAAACAACAGGAAAATCAGCATCACAGTGAAATAAGTTTTGATGTAGGAAACTGTGTACTTTTACGGGTACAACCATATAAATAAATGCCCCTCAAGATAGCTAAGAAGGATAAAAAATTATCACCAAAGTCCTATGGTACTTACAAGGTGTTGCAAACTATTGGTACTATGGCATACACATTGGAGCTTCCTGTAGCTTCCTGAGTGCACCTAGTTTTCATGTTTCATGCTTAAATAAGGTTATAGGTGACAAGCTCCAAGTTCAAACCATATTTCCAGAATTTGATGAGGAAGGAAAAATAATATTGGAACCTGAAGAAGTCATGGAAACAAGAACTTGATAGCTATGAAATCGATCAATTTCAGAGTATCTCATCCATTGGAAGAACTTACCCTTTGAAGATTCCACATGGGGGGATGAGAATTTTATACAGAAGCATCGAAAACTACTCAAGAGTTGAGGACACTTTCTTGACGGAGAGGGGAATTTTAGGTCCCTATAATACTAGTGTAACCCCTTGTTGTTAGTGTGCCCCTGGTTATTGTTATTTTTGTGCCCATGTAGTCCCCATATTGTTATTATTGTGCCCCATAGAAGCCCACTATTGTTATTGTTGTGCCCTTACATTATTATTTTTATGTACAATCTGATTATATTTTGACCCCTTAGACTCCTATATATATAAAGGAGGTTTTGTCATTTCAATAATCCAAGAATTGTTCATTTATGTAATGTAAAGGAGGTTTCCCCCTTGAGGAGTATATTTTTTAAGATGTTGGTCTATCATTTCTATTGTTTTATGAGTTCGTTGCTTAAAATTCATGGAGCCTATTCCATGTCCCATCATAGTCCTGTTAAAATGTTCCATCCATATTTGTGTTGCATTCATCCCACTTTGTTCATTTTTCCCTCCAGCTTCTTCTTTTTTTCTCTGAAAATCCTTTTTTCTGAGTAATTGACCATCCCCTCAGGAATCAAATCAGTCATTGTCAGGTCAACCATGCATATTATTCTCTGACAAGGGAAGTCTATATGCCACCACCCATATTTTTTCCTTCCATCATCATCCCTAGTGTTAGTCCATCAGTCACTTTACTATGATTCGTCGTGCCTTTGTTGAGGACTTCCCATTGCCTCAAATTTGGCAGGTCCTCTTCTATCGACTTCAGCTCATTTACTCCATAAGTGTGGTCTAGAGGGAAGTGTACCTTTCTTCCATATTTAATCATTATTCAGTGCCTCAGATCGAGCAAAGGGAATCATCATGTCCCTTTGACTTAGTTGTTTCTCACGTGCTTGACTGCAACTCATTATCGCATGATTGAGAATCATATACTTGATGGTTCTGTGATGTAGAATATTTTACCATTGATTCCTAGGTGTGTGTGAGATGTTCTAAAACTCATGAGGGGCTGGTCCTTCAGGTAGCTCCCCACATGATAGGATGTATGTAGATTATGATCGAGCCTTAGACGCAGTTCCATAGATTTGATGGGTTTGGTTTCGGCCACTTTAAACGCCCACAAAATTCATGTATCCTTTAGACGATTCATTCATATCTTAAGAGCCCTTTCCTATTAAATAGACATTATTTGGTTGTGATTCACCCTCTCCATGTCAACTTGATGGGAATTATGTCTCATGTACTCATATTTTACTATATTTTGTCCTGACCTATGTTTTCCAGGAACATTATGTATATGGGATTCATTGTATTTTTTTCCCATTGATGCAATCATATCATATATCATGTATCATGTACTTTTAGCTCATTCCCACATTGTTGGGAACATCATTATTGTTTTTACTCGGTTATCTTGGTGGGTATGGATATGCCTTCACCACATCATTTGAGATTATGTACTCCAAAATAAAAGGAGACATATATCAGTTTTGTAGGTCTCCCCCCCCATTCCACCATCCCTCCTTGCATTAATTCTATTGCATCTCTCTCTCTCTCTCTCTCTCTCTCTCTCTCTCTCTCTCTCTCTCTCTCTATTTGACTCCCCTGTGGTGCCTCATGGAGGTGTAACCTACAAAAATATTTCGGCCATAAAAATTTCGCCTAACACTCATACGTTGGGGGATATCTGTTATCACCTAAAAAATGATCACCTAGCCATTTCTAATTAGGCGGATTGAAATATACCATGTAGGATAAATTTTACCATAGTAAAATCACTTTCACTATAGGAAATAATTTAGTAAACTATTTTTGTTAAATTATTTCTCATTAAAATTAAAAAATCCCATGAGATTAATTGAATAAATCATTATTTATTTATTATTCCTTAATTTTATTTTTGGATTAATGGTTAAATCACTATTTAATAATTATTCTAATTTGACAAATTTCTTAATCCTCATGAAATAATTAATAAATCATTTTATTTGTTAATTATTTTTAAATAAATATAATTGACCACTTTGAATATCATTTCCCTCTCCAAAAAATATTATAAAGTATTCCTGATGATTATATATTGATTTGGTCAATAATATTTTATTATGCCCCATTTTTTGACATCATCCCAATACTTTTTTATAAATAAGAGGGGTTTCCATTCATTTTTCACGTGATCATTATCATTGTCACCACTATTGGCTTCCTACATTTGACCTCTCACTATATTTCTATTCATTGTTTTGGGTTTTTCACATATTGAGAGAGAGAGAATCGATCACTGAAGCATCAAGGACATCAAAATAACCCTTCCCATGGAGGGGGATTTGCAGACCCTTTCTCTAGATCTCCTTCATCATGTGTTGTCAATAAATATTATTAGATATCATTTCCTGGGATTCAACTACATTAAGTGATCCAGGAGGATTAAACAGGTACAAGTACAAGTGGCTCAGCACAGAGGGCCCAAAAATCAAAGTGTTCAAAAATATCTTGAACCAGGTTCATGTTGTAGATCTCGTCTTTTTGATTCCAATGGCATAGACAGAACTCAATTCCAAATCTGTATGAAGGAGATAGGAGCGGTTAAAGTTTTGGGTTGACTTGGTGACTAGGTAGCCTTAAGGAGGATGAAAATTGGACCAAACCCGACCACTGGATTTCGGCACACTTAGGGTAGATTCTGGGAAAATTTGTGGCCTATTTTATTTGCCTCCTATGGTCAAAAATCTGGTATTTTTTAAATGGCTAATTGTTCTTAACAAAACAAAAATTATTTAAAAAAAAGGTGTGGCGGGCCACCACCCCCACCACCGCACCCGACCGCATGTCAAAACAAATTATATATATATATATATATATATGGGCCGGCGGGCCATGACCCGTATTGGACCCCACAGAGCTCCCCACCATAAAATGTATGTATTTGTTAAAACACATATATGATATATATATTAAAACATATGGTATACGTTGTAACGTCCACATATGATGGAGATGGTTATTGTTTCTTATAGAAACGAATGCGAATTCTATGGGGGAGGTGGGATTTGACCACCCGACCTCCCTTAAAAAATTACTAAATTTCACCACCTTAGCCAACAGACTTTTTGTAAAGTCCGCCTACACTCATATACTTAAACCCAGTTCATTTTCAAGTGTGCCCAGACCATGGAGGAGCAGAGAGCATGCAAGATTTTTGAGATTTATTAATTTTTTATTGCAGGTCATGTGGAACCATGAGCCCAGAAAAGAGGCAGGCAAAACCTTGATTGAGGCCAACTTTCAGGAGGGCGAAATTTTGACTTTGTCCAATTGGGAAAAATTTTATGTCGTTTCAGCACTACTTGACGCCATGAGTCTGATGGCGTACTCAGTTTCTGCATCTGATTTTTTATTTTTCAGCCTCTTTTGGAAGTGGGTTATGCAGGTATCATATTTCCACAAGTGAGTAGTCGTTTTCACCTTTTTCGACGCCACAAGATTGAAGGTGTTTTCAGATTCAGCCGTAGAGCAGCTCAACCTTCATAAAATGGTAGCATGAGGTATATGATGTGGATTCCATGTAATTCTTCATTTATTTCTGTTTGAGATGCATTATGTCTTGCAGATCCCGGTTGATAAATGAGTCGTGGGATCTTTCCTTGTGTTGCTATTCAGGTATTTTCAGCTATGGATTTGTGTCATGTATAAGATCCCTTTGATGCCACATTGGCGGGATGCTCATTTTCATATGCGTATTTTTGAGATCTCTTTTTTTCCAGGATTGGTGGGATACTCTTATTTACTACATGTCAGTTATGTTCATACTGATAGGAGTCTTTCTTTATGAATGAGAGTTTTGCAGTGCAACATCTCTTAAAGAAGTCAAGCCACTCTTGCGTGAAGGAATTTTTCCTTGTATGTCATAGGAAAGCACATTCATGTACATATTCTTCTTACAACACATAATGCAGTGGCCTACACCATCTTGACATCGAGGCTCGAAGATGTAGTCCCTCCTGGAGAAACTCTGTCATCAAACGAAGTGTTCTTATGATTGTTGATCTTGTTCATTTATGTTCCTCTTATTTATAGCTACAATTGTTCATTTATGTTCTTTAATGTCTTAATTAAATGAAATTCTAATTATTAGCCAAAGTAAAAGGTCTTGGTTAAGGGTTACCTATGAATTTATCTTAGACTAAGTGGTCTTTGCAGACAGTATTTCTGTCATTGGATTGCAGGTGACCATTGGAAAATTTCTAAGTTGGGAGCCATGAGAATTCTACACATGTACTAAATTATGCTTAGGGTGTCCTATAAAGGCATATTGCAAGGGCTATGGCAAGAAAGTAAAGAATGTATAACTGGGAAGACCTTCCACAAAAAGAGAAGTGCAGAGAATAAATAGTTGTAGTGCTTTAGGGTTGTGTGTTACAACAAAAGTGAAGAGAGATTGGAAGATAACAATGAAATTCTCACAAGCGGATCATGATGTCTTTAATGGCTCCTATGGCCGAAGGGAAGGAGGAGGATATAGTTGCAAATTTGAAATAAAGTCAGGATATATGCTCGTCTTGAAATGCAACAACGAAACTCTTCAGAGAGATCATGATGCCTTAAAATCATTCCTACAGAAAGAGAAGGGGGAGACGCAGCAGTTGCAGCTTTAGCTACAAGCCATGTCAGAGGCATTAATGGAAGTGAAGTGCAATGGGGGCTTACAACAACTTTATTCAAATGTTTTGCAATCAACACCTAAGGTAAACAATGTTGATTTTGCTTCAGTTTATTCACATGATATAATTTTAGTTGTAAGTGTGGAGATACCCATCACAGGTACCGGCATGAGACTCCTCACCAAAATGGGATACAGAGGAGGAGGACTTGGCATTCGTGGCCAAGGCATAACTGAACCATTGGAGGTTGTGCAACTACCTCATTATGTGGGTTTGGGGTACACTAACGAAGGATGTTCAAAGGACATCAAAGGAAAATAGATAATGATGAACTCTCCAAGGAAGAGGAATGATGGGGACAATTTTCCATCATTCCATGGCAGTGCATGTTGCATTGAAGGAACTATGGTGAGCTTCCATCATCATGATCGGACCAGAGACCACCCCAGAAGGTATACTAAGTCTCATTATTCCAGAGAGCATTTTAATTATAAGAATGTAGATAACCACAGTCATAAAATATGGCATCGTAAAACTTGTTTATTTTGTGGTTTAAATAACCATGTGATTTCTAAGTGCTGGAAGAAGATGGTAGCACAAAGGAGGAAGAGGCATGAAAAGCCTTCTCCCCAACAGGAAAAGAAATCAGTTAAGCAGATTTGGAGGAAAAAGAAATTTTGCACCCATTGCGACCGAAGTGGCCAGCAAAGAGCCACATGCTGGAAACTTCTTCCAGAGCAGCGCTGTAAAGACAAAGCGCCCATGCATACACCATTAGAAAGAGATGATCGACAAGCAAGTTCGCCACAGGGAAATGATCCACCCACTTTAATAAGTGAGAAGTGGTTCTTCTAGATTTTCTTTTTTCTAGAGATGTTAAGCTTATCATGGCCATGTTTGTAAATCATTTTTCATTTTCTTTTGTTATGAAAGTGATGATGTGTTTCCATCACTCGTTTAAGCGACCATGATGCTTTTTTGGCCTTGTTTTATAAGTCGTGTGTTGGATATCTTTCATGTAAGAGTGATGATGTGTTGCCATCACTTTGATATGTGACGATTATGTTTTGGTCATGTTCTATGGGTCATCTGATGCATTTCTTTCATGTAAAAGTGATTTGGAGTTTTTCCATCACCTTGAAATTTGAAGATGAGGTTTGGTCTTGTAATTTTGTTGAGGTATGATTTCCATTTTGCTGTAAGCTTGACCACCGAGTACATGTTATAAACTCATGGAAAGTATGCAAATAATTAGGTCATTGTTGGTCACATTGAGAATGTAATTTTTGTTGCAGCTTTAGGCAGGTGTTGGCATCCTGATTCCAAATTATATGAGGTGAAGGAGTCTTCAAGGGATGTGCCTTTTCATACATTTGCATGTCCATAGTTGTAGGTGTTGACTTTGCATCTTGATTTCAAGGTACGTGAGGTGAAGGAGTCTTCAAGGGATGTGCCTTTTCAGACATTTGCATTTCTGCAGTTGCAGGTGTTGGCTTTGCACTTTGATTCCGAAGTACGAGAGGTGAAGGAGTATTGAAGGGATGTGCCTTTTCAGAAATTTCATTGCAGCAGTTGTAGATGTTGGCTTTGCATCTTGATTCCGAAGTATGAGAGGTGAAGGAGTCTTCAAGGGATGTGCCTTTTCAGACATTTGCATTTCTGCAGTTGAAGGTGTTGGCTTTGCACCTTGATTCCGAAGTACAAGAGGTGAAGGATTCTTGAAGGGTTGTGCCTTTTCAGACATCGCATTGCAGCAATTGTAGCTGATGGCTTTGCATCTTGATTCTAAAGTACGCCAGGTGAAGGAGTCATGTGGGGATGTGCCTTTTAATGACAGTTGCATACAGTTGATGGTAGGTAAAGCTTGATGCTTTTGGAGGAAAAAAAGGTCATCAGTGGGGAGGAATGATCTAGGTGGATTAAATAGGTACAAGTGCAAGTGGCTCAGCACAAAGCGCTCAAAAATCAAAGTGTTCGAAAATATCTTGAACGAGGTTCATGTTGTAGATCTCGTCTTTCTGGTTCCAACGGTGCAGACGACACTCAATTCCTAGTCCACATGAAGGAGTTAGGAGTAGTCAAAGTTTTGGGTTGACCTGGTGACTGGGCAACCTTAAGGAGGATGCAAATTGGACCAAACCCGACCACCAGATTCCAGCACACTTAGGGCAGATTCTAGGAAAATTTGTAGCCTATTTAATTTTCCTCCTACGGTCAAAAATCCGGTATTTTTAAAATGGCTAATTGTTCTTAAAAAAAAATTTATTTAAAAAAAAGGGGTGGCGGGCCACCAGCCCCACCAGCCCACCCAACCGCATGTCACAACAAATTAAAAATATATATATTTATGGGCCGACGGGCGATGACCCTTGCCGGACCCCACGGAGCTCCCCACCATAAAAGGTATGTATTTGTTAAAACACATATATCATTAGGGGAATTTTGAGGTCTAAAATAGGCCTCCTAAGGAAATTATAAAATAATAGTGGAAAAAATCAAATAAGATTTGATGACATCATCAAATTTTAGAGGGAAAAATGGAAAAACTACTTTTTCAACTCATATTTTCAACTTATCTCCCAAAGTTTTTACTCAAATTTCGAGCGGGAGTACTTGTTGGATGCAAAATTTAATTCCCCGTCCAAGGAGTACCCATGTTGCATACTTTCGATGGGTCCTACTACACGAAAAATGAGAAATACATAAAAAAAACATGATTACAATCACATTTTTAATGTATTTCTCATTTTTCGTGTAGTAGAGTTCATCAAAAGTATGCAACATGGGTACTCATTGGATGAGGAATTAAATTTCGCATCCAGCGAGTACTCCCGCTCGAAATTTGAGTAAACGTTTTGGGAGATAAGTTGAAAATATGAGTTGTAAAAGTAGTTTTATTATTTTATTATTTTTTAATATTTTTACCCTTTTATTTAAAAAATGGTGAATCATCCCCCATGGTTGACATCATCATCTTGAATCCTGTTGGTTGTTATAAAGATTATTTTTGTTGTACATTTTTCTTAGCAGGCCCATTTTAGACCTCAAAATTCCCTTAATGAAAATATATGTTAAAACATATGGTATATATTGTAGCATCCACATATGATGGAGATGGTTGGAGGCAGGCCGCCCAATGTGGGCTCGGCTCCCCAAAAACAATATAATATTGTTTCTTATAGAAACAAATGCAGATTTCGTGGGGGAGATGGGATTTGACCACCTGACCTCCCTTAACAAATTACTAAATTTCACCAACTTAGCAACCAGACTTTTCATAATGTCCGCCCACTCTCATATACTTAAACCCAGTTCATTTTCAAGTGTGCCTAGGACATGGAGGAGTAGAGAGCGTGCACGGTTTTCAAGATTTATTAATTTTTTATTGCAGGTCATGTGGAACCATGAGCCCAGAAAAGAGGTGGGCAGAACCTTGATTGAGGCCAACTTTCTGGAGGGCGAAATTTTGATTTTGTCCAAATGGGACAAATTTCATGTCATTTCAGAACTACTCGACGCCACGAGTCTAATGGCATACTCAGTTTCTGCATCTCAGTTTTTGATTTTTCAGCCACTTTCGGAAGTGGGTTATGCAGGTGTCAGATTTCCACAAGTGAGCAGTCGTTTTCACCTTTTTCGACACCACAAGATTGATGGTGTTTTCAGATTCAGCCACAGAGAAACTTAGCCTTTATCAAATGGTAGCATGAGGTATATGATGTGGATTCCATGTACTACTTCATTTATTTCTCTTTGAGATGCATTATGTCTTGCAGATCCAGGTTGATACATGAGTCGTGGGATCTTGCCTTGTGTTGTTATTGATGTATTTTCAGCTATGGATTTGTGTCATGTATGAGATCCCTTTTATGCCACGTTGGCGGGATGCTCGTTTTTAGATGTGTATTGTTGAGATCCCTTGTTTTCCAGGATTGGCAGGATACTCTTATTTATTACATGTCAGCTATGGTCATACTAATAGGAGTCTTTATTTATGTATGAGAGTTTCAAAGTGGAACATCTCTTAAAGAATTCAAGCCACTCCTACGTGAGGGAAATTTTTCCTTGTATGTCATAGGAAAGCACATCCATGTACATCTTCTTCTTACAACACATAATGCAGCATCCTACACCATCTTGACACCGAGGCCTGGAGATGTAGTCCCTCCTGGATGAACTCTGTCATCAAACGACGTGTTTTTATGATTGTTGATCTTGTTCATTTATGTTCCTCTTATTTACAGCTACAATTGTTCATTTATGTTCTTTAATGTCTTAATTAAATGCAATTCTAATTATCAGCCGAAGTAAAGTGTCTTGGTTAAGGGTATCAAAAATTTACCCTGGATCATTAAGTCATTTATCTATGACCATTTCCATGAGAGGTAGTCGTAACTGGCTAATTTCCATGATTTTTGAATTTTCCACTTAGCACACGCTACATCGAGTGATGTTCACAAGGGTGAACAAGTGGGATTGAAACTACTGAAATGAATCACATAGTGTCAATCATCACTTCTCGGGCTTGAACTCGGTAACCAAGACTTCCCGAGAGGCTACCCATCCCAGATCACCTCTAGCTCAAGTGCCCTTAACTATGGAGTTTTCCCCATAATCAAGCCCACTTAGCTTGCTACCCCATTTTCA
The DNA here is from genome assembly GCA_034641835.2 of Pinus albicaulis. Lineage (NCBI taxonomy): Eukaryota > Viridiplantae > Streptophyta > Pinopsida > Pinales > Pinaceae > Pinus > Pinus albicaulis. The sequence goes on from CM076572.1 coordinate 969,319,552, forward strand.
AAACCTTAGCAAGTATTATGCCTCATGAACCATTCAAGTATATCTCCCTTAACTCTTTGTATTTAAGTATTAAGGGGTTTTTCGTAGTGCATTATATTTGATATCATTTCTTGCGATCCAACTGTGTTATGTAAGTCATTCATATATGACCATTTCCATGAGAGGTAGTCATAATTGACTAATTTATGATGATTTTTTATTAGTCCACTTAGCACTCATTGCATCAAGTGATTCTCACATGGGTGAAGAAGTGGGATTGAAACTATTCAAATGAATCACATAGTGTCAATCATCAATTTTATTGCTTGCACCCGCTAACTAGGACTTCTCAAGAGGTTACCCATGTCAAATTGCCTCTAGCTCAAGAGTGCTTACCTGTGGATTTTTCCCCACAATCAAGCCCAATTAGCTTGCAACCCCATTTGAAAAACCTTAGCAAGCCTCATGAACCATTCAAGTATATCTTCCTTCACTCTTTGTATTAAATTATTAAGGGGTTTTTCGCAATGCATTATATTAGATATCATTTCTTGGGATTCAACTGTCTTAAGTGATTCATTCATTTATGACCATTTTCATGAGAGGTAGTTGTAACTGACTAATTTCTCGTGATTTTTTTAATATTACACTTAGCATTAATTTCATTGGGTGATGCTCATATGGGTGAAGAAGTGGGATTGAAACTAGTGAAATGAATCGCATAGTGTCAATTATCACTTCTAGGGCTTTCACCTGGTAACTAGGACTTCCTGGGAGTTCACCCATCCCAGATCGCCTCTAGCTCAAGCGCACTTAACTATAGATTTTTCCCCACAATCAACCCCACTTAGCTTGCTACCCCATTTGCAAAACCTTATAAAGCATTGTGCCTCATGAACCATTCAAGTAGAGCTCCCTTCACTGCGAAAAACCCCTTAATACTTAAATAAATATTATTGTTAATTTAAAAAAATTATTTCCATACTGGGTTATTACATTGGATATCTATTGTTATTCATTGTTTTGGATGACATATATCTTTATACTACAAGCATTTATCAGTTTAATATTGCAGATATAAGGTGTAAATGGCCATATATTGTTGTTAGGGTCACTTGTCACCAGTGACTTAAGTGAACCATTTTTTGTACACCTTCCAAGAAATTTAATACCAACACAAAGAGCCCTAATATTTTTGTAAACCTTAATATTACAAAGTTTCAATTCAAGGGTTTGTAGCTTCTGTTTATAGACATAACTTGTGTACATGTCAGTATTTTCAGTGATTACATAATATTTTCTACATATATTTGAGGTATTATGTGACATTGGGAATGGTTAGGTTGAGTATTAGCCTCCATGACATCCCTTTGTAATGTTATTGTCTCTACTAAGAAATTGATTGAACAATTTGTTTAATTAGTCACCAAAAAATAATTATATTTTTTATTCTATGCCATGCTTAGATATATTTTAGTTCACTATAGAGATTCTTCTACATGTTTCTTCTCTTAGTTAGATAATTTGGAATCCAAGAAGGATATTTAATTGTTTAATTTCTCCTTCATTTCTCTATCAAAACATTTCAAGTTATGTTTTTCTATCATAGCTGAACGTTGGAACTTTTATTGGGCCTTTACAAGCGAATGCATTATTTGTTAAGAGAAAATTTGTGACTCATTACTAACTACCTATACAAAAAACCCAAGATCTTACCATTGTTATGAATAGTTCTTTTTTCAATGACAATGAAAAACATTAAAGCATGTTAATACTTAAGGAAGCTCCCTCTAGTTCGAGGGCTCACTTGAACCTAAATTTGGTTGAGTTTGTTTCTCAGGGTAGTTTCATAGCCAAGAATTGCTTCAAAAAACTATACAACAATGAAAATTCCAATATGTACACCACTGGTCCAATCCTCTAAAGGATCTCAAAAGGCCCACAATATCGATGTGCCAACTTGGCACATGACCCAATCCTCAAGGATATTTTCTTTGGCTTGATGTGTAAGTACAAATTCTCCCCAACCTGAAAATCCTTGAATTCTCTACGTTGATCTAGATAAATCTTCTTCCTATCCTATTTTTCTTTTAAATTCCATTTAATAACATGCTGCTCTTGTTCCATCTCTACCAACATGTACGGTCCAATCAAAACCATGTTCACTACATCACTCTAGTTGATAGGAGTATTATACTTTTTCCCATATAGATCCTCAAATAGAATCATATTCAAGGATTCCTAATACCCATTATTATAAGAAAAATCTACCAGTGGAAGATAATCCTCCAACTTATTTTTTTGATGCATGAAATATATCCTTAACATGTCCTCAACAATATTCTTAAGAGTCTCTATCTATCCTTCTTTTTATGGATGATAAGTTGTACTGAAGGCTAACTTTGTACCCACGCATGAAAATAAATCATTCTAGAACCTGGAAGTGAGCTTAGCATCCCTATCTGATATAATATTCTTGTGAAACACAATGAAACCTCACTATCTCCCTAATGAATATCTGAGCTACTTCACTAGATGAATTTGTAGATTTTACCACAATGAAGTGAGCTACCTTGCTCAACCTGTCAACCAAAACCATGACGGAGTCATTTTTCGTTCATTTCCTAGGAAATCCTATAATTATTTACATGGAAATGAGCTCCCATTTCCATTATGGAATTGGAATAGGCTGCAAAAAACCAGGTGGATGCTTCCATTCATCTTTCACATGTTGACAGTACAAACACTTCACAACAAACTCAACCATCTCTTTCTTAAATTTCGACCAATAGTAGAATTTCTTAACAAATTTCAAAGTATTATGGTATTCTGGGTGGCCTAAATATGGATTGACATGAAACTCTATCAAGATAATATTCTTCAATTTACTATTATCTGACATATAGATCATGTTCCTAGATCTAATCAAGCCATCTAATATGAGGCGATACTCTTCATCTAGATCATTTTCACCCTATTGCTCCAATATTTGCTTCAGCTACTGGTACCTCTAATCATGTTTACCTGTATGTAATATCCACTTATGCAATTTTTTCCCATAAGAGCTCACAACTGAAATATGATTCACCTCCGCTCTCCTATTGAGAGCATCTACAACCCAATTCCCCTTTCCCTTTATGTACCTAATCTCCAAATAAAATTCACTGAAATTATCCAACCATATAGGTTGTCTAAAATTAATAATTGGCTGGTCAAACAGGTGCCTCAGTCCACTATGATCACCCATCAATATGAACCTTTGGGAAAGGATATAGTGCCCCTCCATCTTCAAAACATGAATGATAGCTGCCAAATAAAGATCATGAGTCACATAGTTCTTCTTGTGCTCATTCAACTTTAATGATTAATAGAAAACCACCTATCCTTCCTACATCAATACTCCACCAAGTATTTCCTTGGAAGTATCTATGTAAACCAAAATTTCCTTATCAGGATCTGCAATCTTCGAGATGGGACCATTTATAAGCAAATGATTCAACTAATCAAAACTAGCTATACACTCCTCAATTCATTCAAACTTCTTCCATTTCTTTTGCAAGGATGTAATAGGATAGCCAATATTAGATAAATTCCTGATGAACCATTTGTAATAACCTACTAGTCCCATGAGTGATCTTACCTCATCCACACTCCTTCGAGTTGGCCACTTGATGTTGTATTTTATATTTTCTAGATAAACAGCTATCACTTAATCAGAAACAACATATCCTAAGTAATGAATCTAAGTCTAAAATAAACTACACTTATTGATTTTTTCATACAAATGATGGTCTCTCAACAATATCAATACAACTTCAAGATTCTCTACATGCTCCTCTTGAATCTTATAATATACCAATATATCATGAAATAAACTAACATAAACATTTCTAGGTAAGGACACAATGAATTGTTCATAAAACACATGAAGTGGGCTATAGCATTAGTAAGAACAAAAGGAACCACCACAAACTCATAATGTCCATACTATTAATAGTGGAAAATCGTACGAGAAAAAGACATTTAAAACGTCAAGTAGAAGGTACAGATAAAGGTTTTCAGGGAAGAAATACATTAGGAGCTAAAATTTAATTTTTCCTAAGGTCATAGGACAAATTTTATGGACCACTCACAGGAAACACTGGCACTCAATGCGCAATGTGGCTTTTTCTTCGATAGTCATGCACTGTGTGGCTATCTCTTCGATAGTTGCACAGTCCTGGGGATAACGGAATGTCACCATCCGGGATGACTTGGCACACTTGGTGAAAAATATTCTCACTCAACCTAACCAAGTAGAGTCGCCTTTGAGCCACCTTGAGGCTTTTGTGCAACACACAAAGGAATCATACCCCCACTCTTGTGTGACCATCCATTGCGAACCAAGAGAAGGAGGGATATTTTGAAAATGGTCTATGAAAGCTAGTCTTTGGAAGAGAAATATGAGACACATTGTTCTACTAGCCAAATTTCTCCATAGAAAACCAACATGTGTTGTTAAGAAACAAGGGGATTGGAAGGATTGAGTTTTTGGCAACCCAAAATTTCAATCCAAGAGAGAGTATTTTACCACATTTTCATCGATTTACCATCCTTTGAGAGGGAAGAGAGGCTTGCTGAAAACTTGAGGGCAAGATACGCCCTTGTCTTGGATATTGGAGCTTTATAGCTCAAAGGATCCACTACTAGAGATTTAGCATTCTATCTTCCACTACTACGCGCACCTAATAAAGGGAGAAGCTCTCCATTGTTGAGTTATTAGTGTGTTTTCTCTATTGAGCATGTATCTTGTGCATGTTGTTTTGTTTTTGTTTCATTCTTTATGTAGCATTCTATGTTTCCTTTTTAACTTAGCTTATTATATGTTGAACTTATTCCACTAACGTTTAACAAACCATTTTGAACTATGACTCGTATGTAGGTAAGTAGCATCCCTACTAAGAAAAGTGTATTTCATTCGCTCATGCACCGAATACACTACCATAGGAATGGCAACTCCACAAGATTCTTTATTCTGAGTTAGTGGTTGTTGATGCATGTCCTTCTTCCTGCTCAGCTTGCTGAAAATCACCCATGCATCCCCCCAGCACCTTCAATCTTATTCAATGGGAAGTTATGCCCAAAAGAGGAGGAATATTTTTCATTCTTCTCGACTTCACACATTCTGCTCTGAAAAACATGCGCTTCATGCCTATAGGAGGATAAGTCGTGTGGTAGGAAACAACCCCATTTTTTCTTTTCTTTTTTTCATTTTTTACAGTTGTAAAGTTGTAGGAAATCCATAAAAAAAATTCCATCATTGTGTTTTGGTATCTCATGACTGGTTAAGACTCTTATTTGCTAGAATTTAGCTTAGCAACTAAGTAGTTTTAATTTTATCTTTTTATTTTTTCAAATCATACATAGTTTAAGTAGGAAAAATTAAGTGGCCTTAAATCCACATATGTTGTCTAAACAAATGTTTTAATGATAAAATATACATAATGCATAGCATAATTATCATAAAAGTAGGTGGCCCACATATCCACATATCTTTAGCTAATTCAATTTTTTTCAATTTTTGCATTAGATTAGTTCAATTTTTTATTACGAATTGGGAGTAGGACCAAAATTTTTAAAATAAAGAAAGTAATCTCTACCACCCTTGCACCTCACTGCGAGCCTAGGTATGCACATGAACACTTTCCTAAGAAAATTTTCCATCTCCCTATAGTGCAAACATTGTATAACTGGGCAAGGTGTAAGCAACCCATAATCCACACACCATTCATTTTTGCAAGGAGAAATCACACATAGAGTAACTATAAAAGGATTGTAAAGGATCAACACGTATACACATCTCATAACACTTGTGGTTGTGCACTCCAAAGCACATAAAAATCATCGGTAATAATTGGACCAAAAGGCACCCAGTGTGTTGGGACATTTATCCTCTTCTTATAGTTACTTCACCAATGCACACCCTAAGAAAATTGAGACTCTCTAAAAATAATCATTAACTGAACTCACGGAATTCTCCCCACAGGGGCTACAAAATAACTTATAGTTCAGGTTAGGACCATTAGGGGTAGGCATCTAATAAGCCGCCATGGTCATAAGAAATTTTGAAACATAGATGTTGACCTTTTAGGGAGCTTCAAATCCATCTATCCACCCATGGAACGAATACCAGAGCATTACTAGAGACCCGTTTCAGAGGGGGTTAAGCTTAGGCCCAGTGCGTGAGGTAATTTTTGAGGCTACCTGACCCGTGTAGTGATTAGTAAAGGTAGCTGATTACCAATAATCTCAATATTCGAATGCTCACGTGGGATGATGGTACTTTAGTGGCCAAAAATAGGGAATCCTTCCCTATAGGTGACAATGCAAGAAGCACTTGATCCTCTTTCCATTACCTCGCTCGATTCTTTGGCTACTGGAAGGTTTCACCAGTGTTTCTCCTTTTCTTCAAGCCGATTTTTTAGAGTTTCTATGGATATTTTGTTTTCTTCCAAATATATTTTAAGCTGATTGATTTCTTTAAGAAAATCATTGTCTTCTAGAGCATCCATAAAAGTATCCTTTTCTTCTCTAGACTCCTTTTCAAATTCCATGAGAAGTCTAAGATCTTGATTATATTCTTCCTCACTATCTGATAACCCATCACTATCTTCATGAGTATAATAACATTTTCTAGTGCTAAATCGATTCTTATTTCTTCTTGCTACATCTTTTCCTTTTTCATGTGTTTCTTTATGAGGACACTTAGTAGCATAATGACAAACTGTTCCACAAGCAAAACATTTGAAAGTAAGCTTACCTCTGAACCTTCCAGTGCCAAGTTGGAGCTTCCTTACAAATTTTACCTCATCTTCTTCTGAAATATACCCTGATCCTTCTATTTCTTGTACTTCTTTTCCTTTTGTAAAGGCTCTAAAGATGGCTTCTTTGACTTTAGAAGATCCTCCTTTTCTCATTTCACATGCAGTCAGAATCCCATGAAAAATAGTAAGACTTTGAAGATCCTATTTCTCTTTAATAGCAGACACTTTTGACTCAAATTTTGAAGTTAGAGATCTTAAAACTTTTTCAACCAGAGCAGTGTCAGTTATGGTTTCACCCAAGTTTCTCATATGATAGAAAATGTCATCTAGACATAAAAAGAAACTGGCATTTCTCTCCTCATTATGCATCCTTAGATTTTCATATTGAATTCTGAGAGTTTGGAGTTTAGAACTTTTTACCTTTTTATCACCTTCATAGCCTAGAACTATTTTGTCCCATATTTCCTTTGTTGTATTCAACTACATGACCTTGACAAATTTTGATTTAGTCAGACTCCCCAATAGTGCATTGACCACCTTTGCATTTGTTTCATAGTTCTTTCTTGTCGTTGCATCTGTTGGAACTGAGGCTAGATATTGATAACCTCCTTCAATAATAGCCCATACATCTGCTCCAAGAGACTGAAGATAGGATCTTGTCCGTGTTTTCTAGAAGATTAAATTGTTTCCATTGAAAAGTGGAGGCCCGATAGATGTTGTCCCATCTTGATTGCTCATCTTGGCTGATCTTCCTTCTAGCAGTTAAGCTTCTGTAGAAGGACCTGCTCTGATACCAATTGTTGGGAAAAATACTGAGAGGGGGGGGAGGGGGGGGGTGAATCAATATTTAGAACTCAACAATAATATATTTAATTTTATTTTGCAAAATTCCATACAAGGTGTTATTAAATGAACTCGTGTATACACACGGATATGTTGAAAGAAACTAGCGTATACTAATATAAATTTCCAGTTAAGAAATCTCCTCAAAAACAGTCTTTTAAATCAGATTCATCAATTATGCATTAGGTTAGATAATCAATAAATATGTGAAGTAAAAGTAGTATAAAACATCACACAAGTGGAACACACATGAACACCAATATTTAAGGTGGAAACCCAATTTGGGAGAAAACCACTGCTGATGTCATCTCTGTCGTCAATATTTATTATATTGAAAACTATTTACAACAATGTACTGATGCAGACTCATATCAGTACACAGGATTCTACCTGCAGAAGGTTGCCACCTTCACTCGTTTACCAGCTACTACTGGAAGGGAGCTTCAACCCCCTAAACATAACACCAGCTTCTACTGGCAGGAAGCTTCTTCTTCCATATTGAAGGCTTCAATCCTCAGACCTACTGCAGACCACATTTCATCAATTTTCATGCTGGATCAAATAGCTTCAACATAACCCTTTATCATCAATCATAAAATTTTCCCAGCACTTCAATTAGAATAGTGAAAAGACTATGAACAAAACTTCAAAAATAAATCAGACTTCATAATAGCATACACTACTTTGCTTCACTGAAGCCGCGTATATACACGCTTTCTTGCACATCAACCCATGTATACTTCTGTGTAATTTATGCTTTAGAAAACCCTAACTTCCATACATGTTTTTCATGAATCAAACCTGTGTATATACGTGCTTTTGTTGAAACCAAGTAGCATATAGATCTGTAAAAAATAAATTTTGTAGAACAAACCAGATGTATAAAACTTACCCAGATTTATTCATTTTCTTCAGCAGACTTGCGCTAGTTCTTCATCATTCCTTCAGTAGGTCATTATAGAGATTCATCATCATCAGATCTAGAGATCTTGAACCATCATTATATCCATGGGTGCATCATGGATTCAGATCTATCAGTTAAGAACAAAGTTCATCCATGTAGATATTTCTTAGAGAAATTTATTCATAAACAACCCTTACTCATGCACTCCTAGCACTATGATCTTTTTCTCCTTATATAGATTTAGATTTTACCAATACCATGAGTCAAAACCATTCAACTGCTAATGGTAATCTTGGACAGAATCAAATAGATAATACAACGCTCAATACTGTGCGCTAATACCATGGTAAAGCCCCCTGGTATTATAAATTTGGATCACAAACATGCATACGCGACTTGGGACGTATGTATCCACGTACATACGTGACTTGACCTTTACAAACCCGCGTATACATTGTGACATATTATATTTATCATTTCTATGTCACTTGCTAGAATTATTTTCTCTGTCACATCTGCACTGATATGTAGATAGATCATTCTTACATCTTTAACAAATAGGTTGCTTATCATAGGAAACTCATCAAGTAGGTTTCTATGAAGGACACTTCATGAAGTAGGTTGCCATCAAGGACAACACATTACATCATATTTCCAACAGTCTCCCTCATTAGACTTGATGGCAACCATGATGGTGTTTGATCACCATAAAAAATAGATACATTAATCATAACCATTATTCAAACACCATGATACTCTCCCCCTTTGACATCAAGAGCAAAGAGCGGATCAAAACCAAAACAAATTTTCTCTTCCCTTGCTCCCCCTAAGTTTGTGCACCCTGAACACTTTCAACAGCAAAACATCAAGGTATCTTCATAAAAATTGGAGAATGAAACAGAAATGTGAGAATTGGAACATCACCAGAGGTATCCAACGACACCGCAACTATTCTAAAAATGGCTGAACTAGATAAATGTGCCAGTAAAAGCCCATACGTGGTTTTATGTAAATAAACTCGCATATATATGTGACTATTCTTTATGAAATCCACGTATCCAATTTAACCTTCTGCATTTAAGTATATCTGATCTTCTGAGCAGCAAAGACAACTCCTAGCTTTTGTCTGAGATATTTGAAGGCTTCCCTGGGAAGAGGTTTAGTAAATATATTAGCAACTTTGTCTTTGAAGGGAACATATTCCAATTTCACCTTTTGTTCAAGCACTTGTTCACGTAAGAAGTGATACTTGATAGGAATGTGCTTGGTCTTGGAATGCATAACATGATTCTTTGAGATATTGATGGCACTTGTATTATCACACATAATGGATATGGGAAGTGAACATTTGATTTGAATGTCTTGTAAAGTCTGCATCATCCAAAGAATTTATGTGCAACATGATGTGTCAGCCACATATTATGCTTCTGCTATAGATAAGGCAATAGAGCTTTTCTTCTTTATGTACCAAGATACCAATCGGGGCCCCATATAGAATGCATCACCACTAGTGCTCTTCTGATAATCAACATTTCTAGCCCAATCTGCATCAGTGTAAGCATGAAGAGTGAGATCATAATTATTTGGATACCATATTCCAAAGTCTTGAGTTCCTTGTAGATATTTGAATATTCTTTTTACAGCCTGAAGGTGAGACTCTTTTGTATTATCTTGGAATCGTCCAACAATCCCAACTTCATACATAATGTCTGGTCTTGTTCCTGTGAGATAAAGCAGATTTTCAATCATGGATTTGTATTCTGGTTGAATTACCATGGAAGAATCATCATGAGCACTGAGGTTACACCTGGTTATCATTGGTGTACTTACAGGTTTGCAATCTTCCATCCCATACTTCTTCAGAATTTGCTTAAGATATTTTTCTTGTGATAAGAATATGCCATCTGTTGCTTGTTGCACTTGTAAGCCAAGAAAGAATGTTAGTTCCCCAAGTAAAGAAATTTCACATTATTGCTACATAACAAAAGAAATTTTTTGACTCATGGACTCTTCATTACTTCCAAAAATGATGTCACCAGCATATACAACCACAATCAATAGTTTATCATTTTCAGTTTTTATGTATAAGTTGCTATCATCAGATCCTTTTGAAAAACATTATTGATGAAGATATTTGTCAAGATGATAATACTATGCCCTTGGAGCTTTCTTGAGACCATATAAAGCCTTTTTTAGTTTACAAAAAAGTTTTTCATCATTGCCCAAAATGAATCCTGTAGGTTGTTCTATATAAAATTCTTCTAGATCACAATTGATTTGTTGAAAACTTGAAAAAGAAAGAAACATTCTGATGGCTTCAAGTCTACCTACAGGAGAAAATGTTTCTTCAAAGTCTATACCTTCTTGTTGAGCTAGTAGACCCTACAAGAGTTCTTCTTGTTTGGACACCTGATCCCTTTTCTCCCAAAATTTGATATTCTGGATGATTCTTTTGAACATACCTGGATGGAGCCTTTTCAGATAGATATTATTCTACTGCTTCATTTGATTCACCTTCTATATTATCTCTATTAGATGCAAGAAGATATATGCCATCATCATCTTCATTTGTTGCTTGAATTTCCCATTTTGGAGCTGAGAGGGATTCATCAATTACAACGTCAATGCATTCAACAATCTTCTGAAGTCTTTTATTGTAACATTTATATGATTTAATTCTAGAAGAGCAACCAAGAAATATTCCTTCATTTTCTCTAGGTTCAAACTTGCCAAGATTTTCATCATTTTTCTTGATAAAACATTTTCTTCCAAAAACTTTAAAATTCTTTACAATGGGAAGATTACCATACCAGAGCTCATATGGAGTTTTATCACTGTTTACAAAAACATGTGCTTTGTTAAGAATATTTACCGCAGTATATGTTGCTTCTCCCCAAAATGTGTTAGGTGTTCTTGAATCATCAAGCATAGCCCGAGCCATCTGTTGAACTATTCTATTCATTCTTTCTGCTACTCCATTTTGTTGTGGGGTACCAGCTACAGAAAACTATCTTTTTATGCCATTTTGTTCACAAAAATCAAATAATTCATCTGATATATATTCACCTCCATGATCAGATCTAAGACACTTGATTTTTAGATCTAATTCATTTTCAACCAATGCTTTGAAGATCTAAAATTTTTCGAATGCTTCATCTCTTTGATGTAGCAACCCAATCCAACACATTCTAGAGAAATCATCAATAAACAGAATATAGTATTTTTCTCCACGAGGTGACCTTTTTCTCATGGGTCCACATATATAAGTATGAATGAGTTCAAGAGGCTTACTTGCTGATCCTTCTTTGGCATTAAATTGCACTCTGGTTTGCTTACCGAATTGGCAAGATTTGCATATGGTACTTTCAGGCAGAGTAATATTGGGAAGATCACGAACAGCTTTGAGTCTGCTAGATTTATTGATTTGAGAGAAGCTCAAATGCCCCAATATTCTATGCCATAACCTATTTTCTAAAGATTTACCCAAGTAGCATTGTTATTTATAGCTTTTCAATACATACAAATTTCTTGGTGTTCTATTTCCTTTTATGATTGTTTTTCCTGTATCCAGATCACGTACCACACATTCTTTTGAGCTAAAGACAACTTCAGTTCCTTGATCGCACATTTGACTTACACTTAATAGGTTATGCTTTAATCCATCCACATACATAACATTGTTAGCTTTCACCTTTTCTTTTAGAAAAAACGAACCTTTTCCCTTAATGACAGTAGGAGTATCATTTCCAAAAGTAACATTCTTTTCTCTTTCTAGAGAATTGTATGCAAGAAGTTTATTTCTGTCACCTGTCATGTGTTTTGAGCATCCACTATCAATGTACCATTGATTTTCTTCTCCTTCTACAAAAAGAGCTATGCTGCAGTTCTCAACCTGTAATTCCTTCTTTTTCCATACTTTGAAAGTTGAAAGTATATTCTCTTTTGGCTGAAGTTTTCTCTTGCATTCACATTCTTCATGAACAAAGTTATTGCAATAAGCACATTTAATTTCATTTTCAAGAGGAGAAAAATTGTTATATGTATTATTCTTTATACCAGTATCAATTCTTTTCTTTCTTGCTTCTCTAGTTATGATGGTTTTGTATGCAACACATTGAACAACTTTATGACCAAAATTATGACATGAGAAACATTGTCCATTGAAGAGGAAATTTCTACGATCATTGAACCTTCTATTTGTGTTTACCTGTTGGTTGGTATTTCTCTAAAAGGTATTCCTATTAGTGTTCTTTGTATTAAGGTGGAAATGCTTTACTTGTAAAGTTTCTTTGTTTCCTTGATGAGTGGCAGAATGTTGTAGGCTGGTTGTAGCTGCTTTTAGATAGTTTGGTGTTGAAGATTGAGAAGATTCTCTGAAATATCCAGGACTTGTCTTTATAAGAGGAGAACTTTGTACCTTGATAATTTCATCTAAGGTTTCAAACACTTTGGAAAATCTAAGATTCAAAGTCTTTACTTTCTCAATTTCTTTTCTTAGACTTACTACTTCACATTCTAATTTCTCATTGTGTTTCCCCTTTTCTTCAAGCTGATTTTTTAGAGTTTCTATGGATATTTTGTTTTCTTCCAAAAATATTTTAATCTGATTGATTTCTTCAAGAAAATCATTGTCTTCTAGAGCATCCATAAAAGTATCATTTTCCTCTCTGGACTCCTTTTCAAATTCCATGAGAAGTCAAAGATATTGATTAGATTCTTCCTCGCTATCTGATAACCCATCACTATCTTCATGAGTATAATAACTTTTTCTAGTGCTAAATCTATTATTATTTCTTCTTGCTACTTCTTTTCCTTTTTCATGTGTTTCTTTATGAGGACACTTAGCAGCATAATGACCAACTCTTCCACAAGAAAAAAATTTGAAAGGAAGCTTAACTTTGAACCTTCCAGTGCCAAGTTGGAGCTTCTTTACAAAATTTACCTCATCTTCTTCTGAAATATACCCTGATCCTTCTGTTTCTTGTACTTCTTTTCCTTTTGTAGAGGCTCTAAAGACGGCTTCTTTGACTTCAGAAGATCCTCCTTTTCTCATTTCACATGCAGTTAGAATCCCATGAATTTGGACAATAGTAAGACTTTGAAGATCTTGTTTCTCTTCAATAGCAGACACTTTTGACTCAAATTTTGAAGTTATAGATCTTAAAGCTTTTCAACCAGAGTAGTGTCAGTTATGGTTTCACCCACATTTCTCATACGATTTACAATATCATCTAGACGTAAAAAGGAACTGGAAATGCTCTCCTCATTATGAATCCTTAGATTTTCAGATTGAATTCTGAGAGTTTGGAGTGTAGAAATTTTTACCTTTGTATCACCTTCATAGCTTAGAATGATTTTGTTCCATATTTCCTTTGCTGTATTCAACTGCATGACCTTGAAAAATTCGGATTTAGTCAGACTCCCCAATAGTGCATTGATCGCCTTTGCATTTGTTTCATAGTTCTTTCTTGCCATTGCATCTGTTGGAACTGAGGCTGGATATTGATAACCTCCTTCAACAATAGCCCATACATCTGCTCCAAGAGACTGAAGATAGGATCTTGTTCGTGTTTTCCAGAAGATTAAATTGTTTCCGTTGAAAAGTGGAGGTCTGATAGATGTTGTCCGATCTTGATTGCTCATCTTGGCTGATCTTAATTCTAGCGGTTAAGTTTCTTCAGAAGGACATTCTCTGATACCAATTGTTGGGAAAAATACTGGGGGGGGGGGGGGGGGTGAATCACTATTTAGAACTCAAAATTAATATATTTAATTTTCTTTTGAAAAATTCCATAGGTGTTTTTTATGAACCGAACTCGCATATACACGCGGATATGCTAAAAGAAACTAGCATATACGGATATAAATTTCCAGTTTAGAAAGCTCCTCAGAAACATTCTTTTAAATAAGATTCATCAGTTATGCATTAGGTTAGATAATTAGTAAATATGTGCAGTAACAGTAGTATAAAACATAACACAAGTGAAACACACATGAACACCAATATTTAAGGTGGAAACCCAATTCGGGAGAAAACCACCGCTGTTGTCGTCTTTGTCTTCAGTATTTATTATATGGAAAACTGTTTACAACAATGTACTGATGCTGACTCATATTAGTATGCACGCTTCTACCTATAGAACGCTGCAACCTTCACTCGTTTACCAGCTACTACTGGAAGGGAGCTTCAACCCCCTAAACATAACACCAACTTCTACTGGCAGGAAGCTTCTTCTTCCATACTGAAGGCCTCAACCCTCAGACCTACCGCAGACCATGTTTCATCAATTTTCATACTGGATTAGGCAACTTCAACATAACCCTTTATCATCAATCATAAAATTTTCCCAACACTTCAATTAGAATAGTGAAAACACTATGACCAGAGCTTTAGAAATAACCCAGACTTCAGAATAGATATGCAGATACAAAATCAACCCTGAACAGTCATTGATTCAAATAGCATACGCTACTTTGATTCATTGAAGTTGCGTATATACATGCTTTCCTGCACATCAACCCATGTATACTTCTGTGTACTTTATTCTTCAAAAGACCCTAACTTCCATACGTGCTTTTAATGAAGCGAACCCAAATATATATGCACTTTTGTTGAAACCAACTAGCATATATATCTGTAAAAAATAAATTTTGCAAAACAAACCAGATCTATAAAACTTACCCAAATTTATTCATTTTCTTTAGCAAACTTACACCAGTTCTTCATCATTCCTTTAGTAGGTCATTCTATAGATTCATCATCATTAGATCTAGAGATCTTGAACCATCATTATATCCATGGGTGCATCATAGATTTAGATCTATCAATTAAGAACAAAGTTCATCCAAGCAGATATTTCTTAGAGAAATTTATTTATCAACAACACTTACTCATGCACTCCTAGCACTATGATCTTCTTCTCCTTATATAGATTTAGATTTTACCAATGCCATGAGTCAAAGCCATTCAACTGCTGATGGTAATCCTAGACGGAATCCAATAGATAATACAACACTCAAAACTGTGGGCTAATACCATGGTAAAGCCCCCTGGTATTATAAATTTGGAGCACAAACAACCATACATGACTTGGGGTGTACGTATCCACATACATATGCGACTTGACCTTTACAAACCCGTGTATACATTGTGGCATATTATATCTATTATTTCTTTGGCACTTTCTATAATTATTTTCTCTGTCACATCTGAACTGATCTGTATATACATCATTCTTACATCTTTAACAAATAGGTTGCTTATCATAGGCAACTCATCAAGTAGGTTTCTATCAAGGGAAACTTCATAAAGTAGGTTGCGATCAAGGACAACACAATACATCATATTGCCAATAGTTACATTGAGAGTGTAAGGACGAATAGGTCTATATAGGCTTTTAAGTATCATATGAAAAACGAAAAAAACCACATTTTTTGCTTGCTTGATCACATAGAGTTAAGTTAAAGGAAAAATTAACTCTTATTTTTTCACTTTTTTTATGCATGTTATCTTATTTTCTTTGATAAAATATCTCCCTTCCTCCAACAAATAAAAAATATCATCAATATTAAGCTAGTTGACACCATAACAGACATAGCAGGACCTTGTCAATCTAGGTGTTTCTTGGACCTCCCCCCATTATAGGGAGGAGCGATAGGTCTCCCACCATTTAGGTGTCGAAGATGACACATTGACCCCTTTATTGGTTCACCCTTTATCGGGCCATATGCGATTGGAAACCCCCAAGGGTCACCCAACACCACACTAGTGCAAACCCCAATAGGGTCACCACACTCAACTCCTCCCATGACCCCTAGGAGTGCTACCCCTTCAAGGAGTCAGAAAAATATCCATTAGGGCTCCCCAAAGGGTAATATTGCATAGGCAACCCCTATAAACCATCACATTTAGAAACCTATTTTTCCACAGTGTACAATGGCAGTCAATACTCAGTTACCCTTCCTCACATCACTTAATCTACCAAATCTAACGACATTAAATAATGAACCCATTTCTCATGGCCTTATTTGGCCTCCCATTCCCATGAATCTTCCTTTGGATATACCAAAATTTGAAGGGAACCAAGTAGAAGACCCAGGAAATCATATTATGACTTTCCACCTGTGGTGTTTGTCTAATATTATCATTGATGATAATACTAGACTAAGAATTTTCAATGCACCTTAATAGGGCTTGTGATGAAATGGTATGTTGAGCAACCTTATGCTTCTCATGGAACCTTTAGCTCCCTCACTATTGCGTTCCTCACCTATTTTAAGCTACCCATTCATTATGATTCAGGAATGGAACTACTGACTCATTTTAGGTAAACACCAATCATCCATATATTGGACCATCTCCACAAATGGTGGTGACGTCATAGTTTATGTAAGGCCAAAATCGATGGTAGAATGTTATTGGACTTATTTTTTAAAACTGTCCCAGCCAAAATCTCAAAATACGTGGCAAAACAGAAACCTACCTTCGAGGAAGACGCCATTAGCAACACTCAGTAGCTTGAAGTCATTTACACCCAGTCATGATATATTTATAATATGTTGCTCAATTCCCATCTCTTGCAAAATTATAGAGAGTTACTAGGTGCGTTGAATACCATATATGGTTTTATTGGGTCATTAACTCAAGGTCACCCATGCAACAGTATCTAGTACCCAGGATACACATATGATTCTACTCAGAATGAGTCGCAACTCAGCTACCATCAAATTCGATCTACACCTTTGTAGAATATGACAATTAGGGTAATACCATACCATAAATAGCAAGGAGGCTCGTACCCTCCCTCACAAGAGAACTAATAGGCATATAGGAATTTTGATACAAGAGAGCCCCCCCAATAATATTACACTGATCAGGGAAAGGGGAACCTATATCCCAATTTCCCCACACCAAATCCACCACCAACGCAAAACAACATGTTGGTGAACCTAGTGCAACCATCCTAGGCTCAACAGTGACAATCTTACGGACAGGGGAACAAAAATAATGCTCCAAATGCTACAAAAAGAAGCATAGGAATAATAAAAATGGAAACTCCTGATAAGGGGCAATAATCAACAATCCCCCCCACAATCTTAGTCTGGGGGAAACCCCAACCAAAATCAAAACCAAGAGCCAAATAGTAACCCCCAAGGGAAAAAAGAGAGACCCGGTCTAAGGAAAAATCATTCTTGTGCCATATGTGGTGAATACAACCATTACACTCACCACTATCCTGAACTCCCCAACCTAAAAAAAATCAGGGTAATCATGGGCAAGGGGGACCTACTCGACAACATTTTGAAATGCAAGAGCCTTTCATCGATAAAGGAATGGTTAGCACCCAGCAACAATAACCACCCCAAAATGATACTGGAGGAGGAAGTCATGAGATCTACATGGCTTGCAAAATTGTTTTCTTCCAAACAAGGAATAGGAACTACGATACACCTCTGGACACCAACGCATCAGGTATGAGTACAAGTGCACCTACTACATCGTTAACTATATCCAAATTACCTATAGAGACCCTTCCAAAAACAGTCAAGGGACCAACCAGGCACATAGGACATCAGTCTAAAGCTGCTCATAGATATAACATAGTAGATGATTTAGCACAATCATTAGATTCTATGTAAGCCTTGGAAGTTTTGGAATCATTCCCAAGACAACAGAAACAATTAATTTCCACGTTAGGGACAATCGATCCTTCCGATTCACACCTAATGGTTTTCGACCTAGACAAAGCAAACTCAAGGCTTCCTTCTTTGGTCGCTTTCCAAATACCGGTTTCAGTTGAGAACATCACCATACACTGATGCATTGCCAATGAAGGAGCATCCACATGTATCATGTCCAAATGAGTTTGGTGAAAGTTTGGATCACCTAGATTAAAACCATTTGAGATTATGCTTAGATCATACGATGATCCCCCTTCAACCCCCGTTGGTCTATATCAAAATTTCCCTGTAAACCTGGCCGAAAATACGGTTCTTATAAACATTGAAGTCTTAGATGCACATCTACACTACAATATACTCCTCAGGTGGACTTATATGTACACCATGACTGCAGTCACATCTTCTGTCTTTAGGGTAATCATGTTTCCCCATGACTATCAGATCATCACCATCGACCAATTCACATACTATTATAAGAAACCCATGACGACCCTCAATGTCGTGTTAAAATACGTAGAAACAACTAAAAAACCACTTACATGGTATACTAAGTTCGACCCCGACTAGTTCAAACCATCATCCATCCTAGGGTCATTCCTAGGAGATCCCCTACTATACCATAGGCAGTCTTGGAAAGCATGGGGGCACTGGTGTGCATGATGCTCTCATCAAACACTGAAACTATCCAAAACATAGAAACTAGCAGTACAGAGGTCGAAGCCACTAGCACAACATTCCTACCCTACGCCATTTTGCAAACCACATTTTTATACCCCCCACCTAGGTTTGTGTCAAAACAAGTCATGGCAACTATGACATTTCCGAATATGGCTTTCACAATACACGTGTGGTATTTGGTCCCACCAGCCATGCTAGTAAGTCTAGGAAAAACCTCTACGGGAATAACCCCTATCTCCCCTCAAGATGTCACAGCAGTTAATAAAACACCTGTAGCAATTCCGGCTAATGCGACCAAGAAAATAACAAAAAAGGGGAGAAAGTTAAAACCCCCAAGTTACCTAGGGCATTACAAACTTCCACATTGTTCGATATCGTAGGTCATCCTACTAATATTTTCTTGAAGTTAGATGAATTGAAACCCCATCTACACACCGAAAGAAATGTCGCGACCTTGAGTTCCCATAAAAGGGAACAAGCCACGAACAACCAAGGGAAAGCATTGTGCACCAATCATGCATGCACTATATGAAATGGGCATTATATCCATCATTTACTAGATATGCCATGATATAGGGATGCCTTGCAAGCCCTAGATAAATCTTATCAAGAGGACCTGTCACCTCCACCCATGCACACTACAAGGAAAAGACCCTCTGGAAGAGGTTATAAAGGAGGTTTTTAGTGTTATAAAATTGGCCGAAATTCTAAATAAAAAAATTTCTACAACATTTGTTTATGGTTACAGAGGTTTTGGTAGAGCTTTTAACATAAATTCAACACAACTAAAAAAACTGGGCGGCCGAAGGTTATTACGCATGTTTTTTTCATTGGTGCGCTACGAAGGTTTCAACGCACCGGTGTGTGTCATCTAGACGGTGGCCCCGGGGTGGTCGAAGGTGCATGCACCGGGCCATCAAGGTATAAAACCACACCAGGCGCAGTGTTTGTGATAAAATGCACGGGGCCGTTTAAATTGGTCTTGGGATTTGTGCGGTGCCTACAGGTCGTCTCAACGCACCGATACGTAGACTTTTAGAAACGCACTGGTGCACAGTATCAAACAAACACATTGAGATTTATAATTGGTATTGGTATTTGTGCGGTGCCCATATTTCGTACAAATGCACTGGTCCGTAGCCTCACATAAATGCACCGGTGTGTGGTATCGCAAAAACACACCAAGATTTTTAATTGGTTTCAGTATTTGTGTGGTGCCCATAGGTCGTTGAAATGCATCGGTGCGCTGTAGCATACAAACTCACCCGTGTACAGTAATTGACATGCACCGATTTTCATTTTGTATTTTTTAGAAACATCGATCTGTGACAGTGTAATTATTGTGATTTTTAAAATTCATTATTCATCAAAAGTCGACACATCTTCTAACAATATTCATATTAATTAAATTCTTATTAATGCATTTGAATGTGATGTTTGGATTAATTTCTTATATCATATCATAATTATTATGATTTTTAAAAATTCATTATTCACTAAAAGTCGACACATATATATCTTATAAAAATATTCATATGAATTAAATTTTTATTAGTGCATTTGAATGTGATGTTTGGATTAATTTGTTATAACATATCATCAAATTTCACATCTCTTCATTATAATATTTAATCATTCATAAATTTAATCAGTGGTGTTACATTTCACAGCGACAATGGAGAACGCAATAGAATAAATCAAAACATATTTTATTATATATATATGAATAAGACAATATTTTTCATACAAAATGGGACAGTTATTGGTATCCCTTTGTCTTTCAATTGAGACACTATGTCCATTACATTAAACGAAATGTCTGATTTCACAGACAAATATTTCAAAAAATACAACGCCTTGCTTTGATATCCAAACATAGTGATCATCATTCTTCCCTTGAACTGTTGTCACTTCTACAGCTACTTCCATGACGGGTTATTTTAAGAAATGTTTTGTTCAAGGTGTTGATTGTTTTATTCTTCTTCACCTTCCATCTACAAACACAAAAATAAACTGTAATGAGTGTATATACATTGGTGAGAATAATGAAAATTGCAATATTAAATAATATACGTCAATGTAAATAAAAAAGAAATGACGTACCATGGCAACGATTGACTCATAAAATATACACATTCTTTAAAAACCATGTACCATTCCATCTTTCAGATTTCATCTGTTGGCACAGTTCCATACTTTGTTTCCTGCAAGTTTTATACCTCATAACAAATCATATATTTAATATATATATTTTTTTTGTTCTATTAATTATAGACGAACCTAAGTAAAAGAAGATCGATAGATGCTTACAAATTCCACCATTAATTTTTGATATGCCAACATATACTCACAACCCATATTTAACCCAATCTCAATCAATTCGTCTGATGGTTCTTCTTTGTATGTTAGCACCTGTTTGAAGACATTCAATGATAATTTTTGTAAAACAACTTAAAAAATACAAAAATGAAATCTAGTTAATTTTTTATAAGGAATTAACAATTACTCACAAACTTAGATATCAACCCTCTTCTTCATTGTCATCCTGTTTTATGTGTTGAATGGGTTCCATTTTCTTTTCTTTTCTGCAAGAAAATTCTAGGAAATTAATATGTAATGCTAAATTGTTTATTTATTGTACCTAATGATCAAAAACTTCAATGATTACATATTACATTTGAAGCACGTTGTTGTTGATATGGTTCCTCTTGTGATACAATTTTGTCCATTTCTTTGACCATCTCCTTGTACACCTTTTTGGACATTCCTACTGGCATATTTCTGATATCAGCTCATTCATCTTCTGATATTTTCACAATCTTCTTGAAAATGTAACATGACAATAAACTATTTAATTTTTATATTGATATATGAAAAGTAAATATAACAAAAGTGATATTTATAAATAATTCGAGACAAACATTTAAAGGAATATTACTTTTTCATTCCTTATTTTTTGTTGTTGTACGTTTTTGCTATTAGAAGTCTGACATGTCTCTTTGACCAATTCTCTGGAAACTCTTCCTGTAGTTTAGATAAAATTTGGTTCTTGGAATGATTGGATTGATTTTTGTATTGTAAGTGGAAATAACGTCTATACATTCATTCCACTAGATCCCTCGGACTTTTGTAAAAAAATTTCCCCCTTTTTTTAACCTCCAGCACCACTCCAGATGAGGTAAGGAGCAATTCATTTTCATTTACATCTTCTATTTTTTTTCTTTTCTTAGAACAACATTCCTTTTCTGAGTTGTTGGTCCCTGTAGAACATTAAATAGATGTGAATTAATAGATTGTTTGACACATGTTATCTAATGATTTTAAGTATATTATTAATGAAAATTAAAAAAGAAACTCATGTTGGATCGATAATATTTTTTCATTCACCTGATTCATCCTTTTGAAAATTTTCCATCAAGCTTTTATGCTCTTCTGGTCCTAGATCAAAAACAATCTTATCAAGCTTCGTCATTTTGTGGCTCTGCATGATACATAGTAAAAAAATACTTATTAGTTAAGCTTACATATAGTTCAAAAATAATATTTTTTTAAATAATTTACAAAGAACTTGCATTTTCTGCTTTTCTCGATGTGTTATCAGTATTTTTGTTACTTGATCTCTTGCCAATCATTTCTTTATCAATCTGAAACCTATATCATATCATTCATTAATATATTTATAAATAAATTGTCAACTTTTCAGGTAAAAAAAAAAAATCTAAAGAAACCTATGCACCATTCATGGTGTATGCACTGACGTTGGTGCATGGTGGTCTTATAAACGCACCACCAAAATAGTATAATAGATTGTACAGTGCCCTATGTCAACAAGGAGCATCGGTGCATTACATGTTAACCACCACACTGATTAGTTGAGATGGGACCACCATTTGGTGCTTGCTCTCAACTAGGAGACTCTATGCAATGTGGTATATGTTACATTGTGCATCGATTAAACAACAATTTTTTTTTTTTAGCGAAACAACATGTTCGCGGTGCGCCATAATGAAATAGCACACTGGTGCCCTATTTTACATATGGTGCACTGATTAAATTTTTTTTTTAATTTTTTATTACACAGTGCTTTCGCAATGTGCTCGGAATATACAATGCACCAGTGCACTAGGTTATGTAGGGCGAACTGATAAAAAAATATTTCTTTTCAAAAATTCATGCAAGGGCCGACATGGATTGGGATCTGACTATGAAGGTCATCCCATGGGTTGGATGCCAATCTTATCTTGATGATGAACCTCGGTAGCTAGTTCGAAACATTGATGGAAGAAAAAAACCCACTCAATGCGATGGATCTGGAAGAAATTTCATTAAAAAACATAAACCCTATAAATCTAAAATTAAAAGCCATAATTCCGAAATAATAGAAACATGGAGAAGAAAGGGCAGAAACTAAAAGAATAAAGGGTTTAGGATAAAAATGGATTTTTTTTCTTTTTTTTTTGAAAATGAAAAACAAATTGAAATTTTTTTCTTTCTTCGTAAAAAAACTGCAGAAAATGTAAAAATAAATAATCAAATTTAAACATGAGATCGTTTGAAATGCTATGCTACAGGGTTTGAATCACCAGAGGTTTGGAATTCTTATTTTCTGAGTACTTCTGTTCGAATGTATTTCGTTTCTCCACAGTGCTCTTGTGCTCTCTTGCTCCAGGTATGTCTCCTGCAAATATCTGGCTGAAATTTTTTGTAAAAATAGTGAAATAATGAAATGTGTTTAGTATTTAAAGAATTTATTTATGAAATTAGATTTCAAAAATATTTTTCCGCCCATTTTTCAATTTACCACTTTTTTTTCACTAAAAAAAAATAGAGTTGCATGTTTTTTATTTGCGGTTATTCATCATCGATGCGTCACTTAATGGCACCACGCTGGTGCATCCATTGGTAACACGACACCGGTGCGCAGTAACTAAAATGCACCGGTGCGTAGTAACTAAAATGCACCAGTGCAGTTATATGTGCATTAGCACCAATTTGCGGTTAAGACACTGAAATTACTTTTAGGTGTGTACATCAAAATTTAGTGAACTCCAACCATAGAAATTGAGAATTATAATTTTGTTTATTCTTGATGGAAATATGCAATTAGAATTAGAATTTTGTTTATTCTTGATAATTAGAATTGGATAAATTCTCGATGGAAATAAATATTCTTCCAATGCATTTTGTTTATTGCAGGAGGTCCCCACTGATTATGTGGAGAATGCAATGTGGGGCATGTGAATATGTAATACTACAGTGCCCAAGTGGGAAATTATGGCATGTGAACCTATGTTATGCTAAGACGTGGGCAGTTTTAACAAATGGTTGGGAAATTTTTGTTTCTAAGAAGTCAATTGAAGTTGGAGATATTTTAGTTTTTAGACATGTTGGAAATGTACATTTTGTTGCGAAAATATTTCAGCCATTCCTTTTCAAAACTACACCTCTTCTTCTTTCAGAAAAAGGAACTTGAACCTTTCAACAACCTGCAACAAGAAAAGGTGCCAACATGAGCCTATGACATGCATATCTATTTCTGACATGGATATCTATTTCTTCTGTTGATGTCTCTAAGGAATTCATTATGGCCAGTCTACTTCGCTGAGGAATTTTCCTCAATTTTCTTTGGTTCTACTGAATGGTGCAGTTATTAACAGACATAGGACTGTAAGCTCCCTCCAAACCTAATTAAATTGAAGAATATGGATAAAACTCCATAGAAATTCCTATCATTTGCATAAAATGCCTCGAAACATAGAATAGAGTGTTTTTTTTTTAAGTTGTGTGTTATTATGGTGAAAGAAATTATTCTTTCTATTTTTTGCTAATATGGTGAAGAAATGGAATAGTGCTAAAGTATATGACAACAATCTTCAATCATATTCTAAAAATATATGGGTTCTTTGTTAAATGCATAGCTACAAGATTCGGTCATATCTTTGCTAGGAAAAAATCAACTAAAATATAATCGATAGAGTTAGTACATATTATGTGTCCATAAACTATAAAGCCTTTGACAATATCTAAACCGTCCCTTTAAAAATGTAAAATGGTCAAAAAATGTTTTTTTTTTTTTTTTTTTTTTTTTTCTGTCTATTGCATTCTTGACACTCAAATTATTCTAAAATATGTTCGTGGAATTAGCATCCATAAGAGGCAATGCAATGGTAATATACTCAAATTCTTCTAAAATATGTTCAATGGAATTAGTACATGTGTTATTAATTCATCAATATTTATACTTTTTAAAATGGGCTTTTATAAAGAAGAAAATTTAATTACCTTATACCTTATAAGACTCTTTTTTCGAAACATTATAATATGTATTTTGAGTTAATGTTAAAATCAATATTTCACTTGATAATTTGCAATTATTTTGATCTCAATAAAAACGACGTACTGTATAAAGTTCTTTTTCTGGTTATGTAAGATCATAATAAAATAATGATAATTCTAAAGTATATGAATGTATTTGCAATGTTTTCTAAACTTTATTATGTTACAAAAATTCATATTATTCTAGATTTATTATTTTACAATTATTTACAAATTTAAAAATTTTAATAAAATCATTCACATTAATATAATTAAAATTTTCACTTTAATACAATTAAAATTTTACAAATACTTTACATAAAATTAGAATTAGAATTAGAATTAGAATTCTAGAATTTTACATACAATTACAATTACAATCATTTCATAGTAATGCAATTAAAATTATACAAATATTTTACATATAATTAGAATTACAATTACAATTTTACAAATATTTTGCATATAATTACAATTAAAATTACAACTACAAATACAATTACAATTTTAGAATTTTACATACAATTAGAATTACAATTACAATTTTACAATTTCTCATATATACAATTACAATTAAAATTACAATTACAATCATTTCACAATAAATTAAATATAACAATTACAATTAAAATTTTAAAAATATTTTACATACAATTACAATTAAAATTACAATTACAAATACAAATACAATTTTACAATTTTACATACAATTAAAATTAAAATTTCAATTACAATCACGACATAATATTTAATAAATATCATGGTCGTTTTATATTAAATTAATTAATAAACATCACGATCATGATAACCATTGTTAAAACATAATATTCGACTAAAAAGCACATTCAAATTCACTAACATCATCGTGATCATGATTATCTAACAAAACGCAATTAGCATTGTATAACATCATCACAACACAAACAT
This sequence comes from Pinus albicaulis, assembly GCA_034641835.2. NCBI lineage: Eukaryota > Viridiplantae > Streptophyta > Pinopsida > Pinales > Pinaceae > Pinus > Pinus albicaulis. The sequence goes on from CM076572.1 coordinate 969,345,682, forward strand.
CAACTATACATCTCATGTAAAATAACTCATGCTATGACATACACATCTATCTGCAAGCTGCACATTAAATGAACATATCTAACATCACCTAACAATATACACATAATGATGATCACCAACATGTAAATTAAGTACAACTACAACATGAACATAAAATACATGGACCATCTATATATATATATATGGTCCATGTATTTTATGTTCATGTTGTAGTTGTACTTAATTAAGTATGGTCCATGATGATTACCAACATGTAAATTATGTACAACTACAACATGAACATAAAATACATGGACCATATATATATATATATATATATATATATATATATATATATATATATATATATATATATATATATATAAAACTGAATAATGTAAAAAATATACAACTGTAATATAAATGTCATGGATCAGCGGGTGGTACATCATCAATAGCAGTATTAGTCGAGGCTTGCTCAGTCAATGGTGCATCCTCAACAGTCGATGGTCGAGCATGCTCATGATCATAAGTACTATTGGTTGTTGCAGGTTGCTAAGTGGACGTGGTCGATGGTCCAGCCTGTTGTCCATGATGACTATTGCTCAATGCTAGTGGAGGCTGCTCATTTAGCATGGCACGAGGTGAACGATCATCAGATGATGCATCGCTGCTCATGGACTCTCGATCACATGCTGCATCTAAACCATGCCTATAACATGAAATAGTCCTCCTCAGCCGCGTAACTAAGGTCATAGCTCCAACGACATGTCGCATCAGGCTGTAAATGTTACGAGAAATACCTCTCCACATATGTAATAGCCTACTGGCCTATATGTCTCTCATAGTAGCAGGCTTGATGCCCACCTCAACAATCATTGTACTGAGTTGGTCACCCAACTCCATCCTACATCTGCAATCAGCCCACCGCGCCTAGCAAAAGGTGGTACCGGTGCACTAGCAGGAGCAGGTCTCTCTGCACCATCCTCCTGATGATCCTCAGCATCTGGCATATCCTAATCGTCATCAAGATCCACACTTGGATCATGTGGTGGTGTTGGCATGTCCTTGCCATCAAAAGACCCAATTTATGCAAAATATATACAAGTACACAGCAATAATTAGACAATTTCATTACACAATTTAATAAAAACAAGTTAAAGAACATGTTAGAATAAATCTAAATAGAATAGTAATATTACCTCTATCATCTATGAAGAGGATGTTGGCACACCCTCGCCAATCCAAACCAGCATAAGGAGAGGGGACCATAATTAAGGGATGCTCATCAACACTTGCAAGAAACTCCAGTGCATCATGTGATATCCTCATGGAAAACATAGTCTCACCCCTCTTTGGCATTGTCTGTCCCCACATGTGCATCCATGCATCGAAAATTGGCCTACGAGGTTGCCGAACAAAGGTAGGCCTTGTCTTTGGAAACCTCTCAAAAAATAAAAAAAAATATCTAAAGCAAAAGGGATGTTGACCCTCCCTTGTGCATGAGCACGACATCTATCTAAGGTTGTACAAAATTGCCACAAAAAAATGGCAGACCACCTGACAAGTCATGGCTCCTATACTAAAGAATCAACATAATATAGAAGTGAGCAACTAATTCATTTCCCATCATTGGTGTTGTGTGAAATGGTAAAAATCACAACTGAGAAGCACCTCACCTCCTGAATACCAAATGCACCAATACGTAACTGAACTCTGGAGACCTGAAAATCTGAAGGAGTTGGTATATCTACGCTATTGTATCTTTGGGAGTACACCAACTGACTCCCTGCTGCATATCCAACTGGAAGCTCTGGGAACGAGGGAAAATCCACCCCTCTCCTTGATAGCCCTATAATGAAATATATGTCCTCCTCAGTGGGCATGTACCACTGGTTAGGACCAACTCGAAAAGCCTGTCGATAGGCATTCCACCTACGGATAAGATGTCTCAAAAACACACTATGGCCCTTTAGGGAAGTAGCCTCCTCATAGAACTTGAGGAGGCCTATCTTCCTTAGGATCCCTTGTGTAGTTGTTGTAATAGGGTGAGTGTATGCATCTCTCTCCCTTTATCATGCCTCCCACATGCGAACCATGTCATACTTCTCTGCATGTTATTGTTGTTGTTCGCCCTCTGCTCTCCTTTTAGCTCTATGAATGATTGACATATTAACTGAAATTTTTTTTATTAAATGAAACATGTATTTAGGAATATACATATATAATTTTATTTGGAAAAAAAAACAGCTGGTGCACCACAAAAAACATGCATGCACTGGTTTTGGTGCGTCTTTTTTTTTCGTGCACTAGAGACGGTGCACCAGATAATATTCAACGCACCGAAGGTGGTGCACTTGAAAATTTTCAACGCACCATTGACTATGTATGGTGTCAGGAGTGTAGTGAGCTAAATAAACACTACGCCCCAGGGTGTATAGTTCAATCAATGCACTGACCTCCTGACATCATTACATAGTCAATAGTGCAGTCTTTGACCAGATTGCACCATTGAACTTGTTGAAATATGGAATAAGGTGCGCTGACAAAATTATCCAACCTAGGGTAGGTATTTAAGTCAACGCACTACATTGCTGCTATTCCACATGGTCAATAGTGCGATCGGGTAATTGATCGCACCACACCTTTTCTTTAAATTTTAAAATGACACGGTGTGGACACCGTTAGCACCGATTGCAGTGTGCCTTGTAAATTTACATGTAGCACCGCGAACTGGTGCGAGCTGAACAACGCGAGCACACCACGCGAGAAATCTTTTATTCTTTTAAATGGTTAATTTTAAGGTAAATTGAAATTCTAATCTGCTAAAAGGCTTAATTATGGAAAGATAAGAAAAATACATATACATTTGGACATCGAAGAGGCATATTGGTTGTAGAATTTGCAAAAGAAAATTTTCCCACTGTTTTGAAAAATTCAGGTTAAGAGATTGGTGGGAAATGCACAGTAGCAGTGCATGAAATGGGTGCAATGAGAGAATCGATGTCAGGGTGGCTAAGACAATGATAAATTGCACCAGTGCTTGAGAGCTCTGGAGCACTGAGAAAAGTGAAAAAAGTGGTTTTTTGGCCGTAATTTTTTTTTTATTTAACCCTGAATCGGTCCGCGGGGTTTTATAGGCACACCGGGGCGGTTTCTGTTTTTGCGCAGGGTTTTATGATGCACCGGTGCAGAATATTTGTAAAGCACCAATGCGCTACAATAATAAGACGCACTGGGCGGGTTTGTATGGAGCGCATGGTGTTTGGTGTGGCAATGTTTTGTGCAGGCCGGTGCTTTCTCTTGTTGAATGCACCAGTGCAGTTTAGGTTGATAAGAAAAAAAGGATGAAAAACATCTACAAAAACCTCCACCCACCAACCTCCTCTAGTAACCTCCACTAGAAATGGATGTCTGGGGTATTTTTATAGGGGGTTCCCAAAAAACATCTGCTATAGGCTCTTTTCCTTGTAGTGGCAAATGGACAAGGGAGAACCTAAGAACATAGTATACATATGAGAGGAACCTACATCTTGATCGTATACAATCAACCCAACGAGCTAGAGATGGCAAACAGAGGCCACACTACAGTTCCCAGTTTGCGCACTGTGTGACAAGCTTGATCACTTAGTCACACAATGCCCCGAGTTAAGGGCGTTTAACCTTGGTATCAAGTCTCACGAGTTGCCCAAAGAAATTTAGTACGACATCGACATCATATGTATCATATTTGTCGGAGAAACCACCATGTGCACCATTTCCCACATATCTATTGATTCTCGTCTATGTTGGATTTCATGCGACTCTTCGTCGCTGAAAAGCTCGACTTAGCCATCTTAGACACAGAATCCAAAAACAACACTACAACTCAAAGGATGGAAGAAACAAGGGCTATAGTGTATGTCTTAGAGAAGAGATGGTCACCTAAATAACCACCTCCTCCCCTTAATCATCCTCAAGCTCCAGTCCAGCTCTGCGCACTCTGTGATGAACAAGATCAGTTCATTAGTGATTGTGCAACTCTAGAGTGATTTCAAAGATGGTACCTGGTCAAACCAGTTTACTATGACAGCCTACGAGCAGTCCAATATTTGTGTCGAGTGTGTTAAGATAACCATCTAGTTCCTCTTTGTCCCTACATCCCTTGCTTTCATTGCACATTAAATTATTTATGCTAGGCCCCAACCCATATCAGTGCAGGAAATGGATCAGATTCAGAATCAATGGAAAGTTTAAAAACCCAAGAGAATGAGGAAACTAGGTCCATCCTCTTCATATTAGCAGAAAAATGGCCAACAAGGGGGCTGATTATCACCCCTAGCTTCCCTCCACGAATAATCCCAACCTTCGCATTGTGCAATGCATGCAATCAATTGATCTCTCAATGCCCAGATTTATGATCACTTCAAAAATGGTACCCAAATACCCCAGTAGTCCAAAAGGAGCAGAGATAAAAAAAGCAACAGTTTTGTCTAATTTGTCATGACAACCCTCATGCTCGACATTGTACTTACATCCACAAATTTTGACCTTTTTTAGATGTCATATGCTCATTGGTCACCAAATACCTTGATGTAACCATTTTCGAACCTAGGTAGCCCAGCACAATGCAACCTTCCACCCATCGTCACGAAAAACCTAGGAAGGCTAAAGAGACCAATCATCCTAGCGAGGCATGAAACCAACCAAGTACAATATGTTTTATATGCGATAGAAAGGACCACATGGTCAATCAATTTTTGGAACAAACGAAACTCACTACCAGTCTTTATATGGTCATTACCATATCATATATCCATCTCTCTAATCAGGAGAAGATCACACACTAATATTGCAATATTTTCTCACAATTCCACCATGCTATGAATTGTGAATACCTCCCAAGGTTACGAGAAGCAAGGGAAGCATTGAGTTTGAACTCCCTGAAGGAGCCATACCAACCAAGAACAAAAACTCAAAGATGGTAGAAGCATAAAAATACCCCAATGCCTAATCATCTTTGAGCATCCACTTCGGGCATGGGGAGTAGTGCTGGTTTTCACACCATCTACTCGATAATAAACTATACTCCATGCACCATTTTCATGAGCTATAACCATGAAACGTAGATGTGCCTCATGATGAAAATATTTTGGCACCTCTACATTCAATGCAACTTCCAGGTCTAGGAATGTGTGCATTCCCTTAATACGCCCAAGAAGAGCACGAGTTTGCTCTTAAAAAAACAACCATAATGGAAATTCTTCCACCATTTAATGTTGATGACACACAAAACAATATATGATTCATCTCATATTGCATGGGGACTATGAATCGTGTTGTCTTATCATATTCCATTGGTTCCGAGACTGCTGCAACTACCACAACAATAGTAGTACCATCGATGGTGCAAACCCAACTACTCTGAACCCTGTCAACCTTGTCTGATTCCATGGCATAAACCACATAATCATATTCATGTTTGTCAACCAGCACTATTAGGCCTAAAAAAATTCCTCACGACCTTGCACAAAGCAATTCTCCCTTAGACATCTTGTTTCACTTTGACGAACATATTCTAGAGGCCGTGACGGAGGCAGATTGCCCGTGGGACTCAATGCATCATGGCTCATTTTTTCTTCCAGAAAACAATTCGGGCCTAGCAACCCAGAAACCCAAGATATATATGCCATTGAATCCAAAGACTTCCTCCCATCTAGTAAGGTATAATGGTTCAAAAACCCTATCCCAACACTCGATGCGTTCGAAGAAGAGAATATGTCAAATATTTCGCCAACCATTAAGGTGAAGATCTCAACAAAACCAAGCAAAAATGAGGAAATCATGCTAGGGGAAGCATGCTCCGTAGATAGATTAGTCACTTATAGAAACTAGTTACAACAATATAGGGATATCCTCACATGGGATTATTCAAAAATTCCAGGTCTTAGCCCCACCATCATACAACACCACATTGACACCTATCCTGACGTATCACCAGTCTGCCAAAAGTAGCATAAACTACACCCATCCAAGGAAGAAGAAATCAAGCAAGAGATTGAAAAAATTCACAAATCCAAGTTCATCTACCCAATCACTTACACATTGTGGCTTTTCAACCCTGTATGTGTCATGAAAAAAGAGGGGACCATTCGAGTATACACCAATTTTCGAGATTTAAATCAAGCTTGTCCCAAGGAAAACTACACTACCCTGTTTATCGACCAAGTCATTGATGCTTGCGCTGGCCATGAGCCCTTTTCCTTTATGGATGGATTCTCAAGGTACAATCAAATTCAAATCTGACATACAGAGCAGTACAAAATGATGTTGACTACCCCTTGGGGCACATTCGCATATCAAGTTATGTCTTTCGGTCTTAAAAATGGTGGAGCCACCTTCCAACGGGCCATAAATTATATCTTCTATGACCAAGCTCACCTCATCTTAGCTTACTTGGATGACCTCACCGTATGATCCAAGAAACAAAGTGACCATCTATAAGACTTACAGTTGGTATTTGAACGGTGCTGACATTACAACCTACACTTCAACCCTCTCAAGTTTGTCTTATGCGTTAATATAGGTATACTATTAGGATTAATCGTATCCCAATAAGGGATCAGAGTTGACCCCATCAGGGTCCAAGCTATCAAAGAAGTGCCACCACCTAAAACTCTCAAACAACTTGAAAGCCTGCAGGGGAAAGCCAACTTCTTACGACACTTTATCCCTGACTATGCCACTTGCACGCAAGGATTCCTATTCCTAGTCCATCAGGAAATTTTGATCAAATGGGATGATTGGGCTCAAAATTCATTTGAGGCACTAAAAGACATCTTGTCTTCAGCCCCTTTGATCAGTCCAGCCAATTATGACAATGACTACACCTTATACCTATTATCATCAGACATAGCTATAGCTAGGGTGTTAGTCCAAGATGGGCCAGATAATAAAGAGTATGTAGTTTATTACGTGAGTAATAATGTATCTGGCCTTGCCTTTAAATACGAACTGGAAGAAAAAACTATCATAGACCTAGGACATCCAGTACAAAAACTTCTACATTCCATCATCCTAAGGACTACAATAGTCATAGAAGCTATCAACACCACGATATATTTGCTAACCAGTCATCTGATGAACCACAATTATGCTCAATGGGTAGTCATACTACAAGAATTCGACCTACAGTTTAGCTCCCCAAAGAGAAAAAAATCATTAATATTAGATGAGTTCATCACTGACCTTCCAAGTCTGACTCAAGGGTCCCAAGTTAACGACTCACTACCTAATGAACATCTATTCTTAGTCACGACTGAGGACCCTTGGTACGGTGACAACCTCCTATTATTGTACACACAAAACTTCAAGCCACAGCTCACCCATGATGACTGAAGGTCCATATGCCACTAGGCCCCCCGGTACCTTCTCATGGGGGACATCCTTTATTGAAGAGGAATTAACACTGTTTTACATCGATGTCTCACACACAACCAAGTTGAGCAAGCCCTAAACGACTACCATAGTGGGGCTTGCGGAGACCACCTCTTGGGGATGGATACTGCCCAAAAATTCCTGTAGGCTGGTTACTTTTGGCCCACCCTATTCAACGATTGCATTCTAGTAGTTAAACGGTGTGAGCGATGCCAATGCTTCACCCACAAGGAAAGAGAACCCCCGCTCCTCTACACCTGGTCATTGTAGCAGGTCCCTTTTTAAAATGGGGAATCGACTTTATGACATACAACCCTACATCGCCTAGAAACCACAAATACATCATTGTAGCCATCGACTATTTTGCATAGAGAGGCATAAAATTTTGAGATGATCACAATCGCAGAGGACTTATTCTAAAATTTCTCATGTGCGATGGATCATCCCCATCCCTATTTTTGTTTGATGGAACCTCTTAATGGATTGCAAATCTAGTAATAGCCTTGCCCCAGACATATACTCTCCTAAGATCATCGTTCTGCAGTGGGTAACGTATATCAGATCTTAATAGTACAAATCTGGTACATTAATCGAGTTTTTGAGCGATGCCTCCAACCAGGGCATTCACCATATTCATTTCTATATTGATTCCAAGCTTGTGGTATCGAAGTTAAACCAAGTTTTTGAAGTATGAAATTCACAGCTATCTAGGAAATACTTGCATGCACAATGGTTGAGTTGTCATTTTTATCACATTACATATACACATATACCAATAAATTAAAACCAGAAAAATGATCGCATAGCCAACCATATCCTAGACTGGAATGCATCTCATATAAACCATCATCCATATAAAATCAAGGCATAAAACATAAATATCCATCATAGGTACATAACATCCATCATAAACACAAATAATAACCATAAACACATCATAATTTCCATAAAAATATACATCTTGCATGTATACATAAAAAAATATACGATTCCCAGTATACAAAAATAGGTCCCTGACCATCATGTCAACCAAAAAATATACATGTCATCAAAATAGGGAAGTATCCTCATAATGGGTGCTTTCCCTAACCATAAAAAAATCTCTAGGGCAGAGACTCGGTTGGTGGGTCTTATGGACCTATGGCTACACCCGATGCTAGTATAGGTGCATCAACCAAAACCGCAAGTGTCGCTCAATGCAAAGTCGGCCGATGCGCCCTCTCTCAAGCCATCACTGTCTCGGGCTAGGTATCTTCCAAATAATTAAATAACCCCTGGGTCGACATACCCTGGGTCAACCGCTCTAAATAATTCCATTACTCAGCTAGACCTACTGCACGAGTGTTAGCAACCTCAACCCGAGCCTCTACCGCCAACACTCTAAGGTCGACAACAACCAACTATTCCTTGACTTCCCCTAGTCATGCCTCGACCGACTCATCACGGGAAAGGAGAGAAACATCCCCACTAGTAGCTACAATGCTACTGCCTTCCCCTGAAGGGCTTTCTGAACCACCCTGCCCCCCAACTGGGGCCTGACTAGCCCCTACTACCACCCTCCTCAAGGGCTAATGACCCACCAAGTGGGTAGTAGGATGCCCTGTCAAACCCACATTTGTAAGATAAAACAAGAATATATTAGTGTCACCATAAAAGACACATAGATTTATATATAATAAAAATCCTCAAAAAAGAAAAAAATCATCAAAATTCATACCTGTTGGGCCCCATGCATAACCTGTAGGAATACCCATATCTGGGTCCCCCGAGAAGTCCATCCCCGAGTAGGGGTAGTCCAAAAACATCTGTGGGTTTGACTTGAACCACATGTCAACTGTCACATCCCAGTAGTGACCCGCCTCTCCTCTTCCAGCATAGGGAATCATAGGTGCACACTAATGCATCCTAGGATCCCTAGAAGGACCCAGGGGCACTACCACAAAAGGCCTAAGCATCACTACCCCCTCATAAATGATGTTGCAAAGGATATTCGGATAAGAAAATACCTTAATGGTCCCCCTATGGCCCTTTCCTAGTTTTGTAACCATTCCTTGGTAGACATATCGAGCCTATTCGTAGAAGTGACCGACCCGAAGCTCGTACAAAACTGCAATATGTGGGCCCGACACCTAATGAGGCACTGTCGAGCATTATAGGAAAACTATCATTGCCAGGACAACCCTCTCAGACAAGTTTATCATAGAGCTCACATAGACACATCCATGAGTGATCGCATCAGGACCATAGTGATCCTGAGCTCAGCAGGGAATGTTCACTCCCCCAGCCAGGAGTGTGTAGGGAAGAGCCTCCCCTTGAGGCAATAAACCAGTCACAAAGTAAACGTCAGTCTTCGGTTATATGATGACCTCTCTGCAATGCAAAACATAACACGTTGTATCCTATTCCAGCAATGGACCAGGTATCACAGAAAGCCATTTTGCGATATCAGTAGGTTGTTCTCTAAAATATTGAGCAAACCATACTGCGCCAAAACTACCCAAGCATTGGGTTCTTGGGAAACAGCTGCGTGGAGATTAGGCCAGTATCTCTCTCGCCGCAACATCATGTCACTAGAGACAATTCCAAAAATTAGTTTTTCAAACCAAAAAAATAAAAAATAAAAAATTCAAAAATTGGACTCTGTCGCACCTGTATAGAGCTCAGGCACAATTTTTGTGCATCTATATCAGATATAGATGCGCGGTCCATCGCACAAGATTTTTCCCATGCATGAAATCCTCGGGCAAACTTTTCTTTCTGCGCGAGACTCGGGTGAGTCAGCCTTGATCACCCATGCGATCAACGAAAAAAGGGGTATAAATTTCGTACAAATCCATATTTCTATGGAAACCCCAAGCAAGGAAATGATAAAAATGGAAATATGGAGGTTTAAGGTCCTACCTGATACTAACAGCACGAATCCCGGGTACTCAGGCTGACGACAACGACAATAAAATCTTGATAGAAGGGGCTCAGCTCTGACCTTGGACTTTCAAAAGGCACAAATGAGTTTAAATGAGCCATATTGGCCCATATATCACCCTTTTCTTATTATTCGATAGACCATAACTAGAGCTCAGAGTACCTGATTGCAAAAACATGAGAAACATAGTGATCACTGCTTCATGATGTTCAAACTAGGCCCCATAATCCATGCCTCAGAAAAAATCATTTTCAATCACAACATGTATGCCCTCTCTTAATGCTTTCCATTAAAATTATCTCAAATATGTTTGTATGAAAAATATTCCTTTGCTTGGGGTATTTATTGCAGATATTACAAACATACCAAATCACCATATGTCACAGCCAACAAAGGTATAAGAGCAGGTATCATTCTACCCCTTGCATGATAGGCCCCCAAAGAATTGTTTCATATCCTGACATCATTTCTCCAACGAAATAAACCATAGGTTTCATCCACCCGACCATGTTTATCATCACCCCACCTTGAACATGATAAACACCATTGAGTTTCAGTAGATCCTTACCCTCCATGGCATCCATTACTCATGTATACCATACACCAAATATCTGGACCCATGGCCATAAAAATCCAAGCTTGCGAAGCACTTCGTGTCCATTCATCCATCATACATCAAGTCAAGTTTTACCCATGTGATGCTAAAACCCCTTTTCTAGGCTACCATTCTCATAAGAAGAACAAAAAACGCACCACCGTGTCTTACACTTGGCATATCACACCCCCATCAGTATATCCCATCTGCGACATTTTTCATCCCCTTCATCACCCCTACACTGATACCAATGAATGGGTCCCCCAACCTCAGAAAAATACACTCCTCACACGATAGTTACAGATTATTTCATGTTTATAGGGGCACCCATCTCCATGCTTGTACATCCAAACCCATTCTATATTCTTTTGGCAAGTGTACAAATACTTTTTAAGAGAGCACTCCAACCCATCCATTTACATTTGTCACCTGGCAGCAATCCCTATTTACCCTTGGTTGAAGCTATGCATTATTTTACCACACCCAACCATGACACCCATAGCAACCATACACCCACCCTAGATGTCCTATCGACCCCATGGACGTCTCACCAAAAATTGTTATGACTATCACCATTCTCATTTATAGCTTCAACGTCAGGCCACTTAATTACCATCCTCAGTTATCACCATTTCTTGTCATCATGCCTAGTTAACCCATCATACCACACCCTTCTACATCAGAAACCGTAGTCCCTTGCATCAGTACTCATCTTGGTTGGTTGATGCTTCCTTCCTGTTGACTACAACAAACATTTTCCAAGAAGGAGGTAGTACCTTGGATGACTCCTCGCCTCAATAGGATCATCCCCAGATGGCACTATGGGAATCAACATTTCCCATTTATGTCATCGATCCTCTTGAAATTCAAATTCAATATAAGCTTTCATGTCAAGATGGTATCATACTTCATAACTGTTGCACTCTGTTATAATTCGTCAAAGACTCGTGACTTCATAAGAATCTCTTTCAGCAATTCTTACATGGGAAGGTCCTCAATAGTCAAAGACGTATGCATACAATGAGAATTAATTCTAAACAAACATGACATACTGATATTATTAATATGGGCACCACATTCAACCTTCTTTCAAAGAAAAACACCCCTGAGTGCATCAGCAACCGCCATCGTCAACCAGCAGTAGGTTACTACCAAAAGTGGAATAAACAAAACCACTATCTATCAAATAAAATTAACTAGTCAAAACATCATGAGCATGGTACATGCCCACCTCGTAGAAATATTTTCTTCATTCTATCTCTTACAGGTTTCCAACAGAGCATGGTGTATTTTTTACTCAGGGCAAGGGGTCTCTCAACTTAGTTCCAAAGAATGTTACTCTCTCTCTCTCTCTCTCTCTCTCTCTCTCTCTCTCTCTCTCTCAAATGGATCACATGGAAAAAAAAATGTAATTTATTTTGGTTATACAATATTTCTCATAGTTTCCATACTGTTAACGCTGGAAAATTGTACAGGAAAAAGACATTAAAACTGTCAAGAAAAAGGTACAGATAAAGGTTTCCAAGGAAGAAATACATTAGGAGGAGCTAAAAATTTAATTTTTCCTAAGGTCATAGGACAAAATGTATGGACTTCGCAAAGGAAACACTGACTCCTAGCACGTAGTGCAGATTTTTCTTTGATATCTAGGCACTACATGGCTATCCTTTTGATAGCCGAGAGGTCCTGTGGATAACAGAATATCACCATCCGGGACCACTTGGCACACTTGGTGAAAAATATTCTCACTTGACCTAACCAAGTACAGTCACCTTTGAGCCACCTTGATACTTTAGTGCAGCACACAAAGGAATCATACTCCCACTCTTATGTCAGCATCCATCTTGGACCAAGAGAAGGAGGGAAATTTTGAAAATGGCCTATAAAAGCAAGCCTTGGGAAGATAAATAGGAGACACATTGTTATGCTAGCCAAATTTATCCATAGCAAACCAGCTTGTGTTTTCCAACATCAGGAGGATTGGAAGGATTTATTTTTTGGCCACTCAATATCTTAATCTAAGAGAGAGGATTTCACCACATCTTCATCAATCTACCATTCTTTGAGAGGGAAGAGAGGCTTGCTGAAAATTTGAGGGGAAGAGACCCCCTTTTCTTGGATATTGGAGATCCGTAGCTCGAAGGATCCACTACAAGAGATATAAAATTCTATCTTCTACTACTACCAAGACCTAATAAATGGAGAATGTCTCCATTATTGAGTTATTAGCGTGTTTTCTCTATTGAGCGTGTATCTTGTGCATGTTGTTTTTTTTTGTTTCATTGTTTATGTAGCATGCTATGTTTCCTTTTTAACTTAGCTTATTGCATGTTGAACTTGTTCCACTAATGTTTTACAAATCATTTTGACTTGTGACTCTCATGTAGGTAAGCATCCTCCCTAATAATTGAAGTGTATTTCATCTGCTCATGCGCCAAATACACTACCACACATACCTTGTACAAAATGTAGTCTTATAGATGTCTTATTATTTGATGTGTAATTGATGATATCATGATCTCAGATCAATATTTGAAAATATTATTTCTCCCTTCAGCTAATCAATCAAATCATCAATCTGAGGTAATCTATACATGTTCTTCATAGTCACCTTTTTCAGCTTCCTGTAATCAATGCACAATCTAAGAGTACCATCCTTATTCTTTACAACCAAAACTAGTGCGCCCCAATGCAACACACCTGGCCTTATGTATCCCTTATCAAGCATCTCTTTAAGCTACAACTTCATTTCCACCTACTCCAAAGTACTCATCTTTTATATTTCCTTAGATGTTTGTGTTTCCCCTAGTATCAACTGAATAGAGAAATCCACCTCTCTAAGAGGAGGAAACTAAAAAATCTCTGTAAGAAACACATCATAAGCCTACTGCAACATACGATACCTCATGAGGACTTCATCATCCTCAACATCCTTCCATTTTTCATTAGAAACATTAACTGCTAATAATACACACCCTTTCATGCAACTGCACTTATATTTCATAGTTGTAACCATTCTTACTGAAGTAGACTTTTCTTTCCTTACAAGATTATCTTTTCTCCATCATCATATAGGAACTCAATGGCCTTCTAATAGAAATATACCTTGGTCCTATGAGTAAACAACCAATATATCCCAAAAAACATGTTATATTCACCCAATGGAAGCACATTTAGATGTGTTGATGTAGACATACCCTTTAGATTAAATGCATAGGATCTCCCCCGATGGTGAATTTTTCTCTTGGTACCTTCATAATGAACTACACCAACCAATATTATGCATACAATTCTTTATTCAAATGAAACCGATCCACTAGGCTAGGAATAACATATTTATAATGAGATCCAAGATCAATAAGAATGGAAACAACTCGATCAAAAATCTTACCTTCCATCTCAATAATATATGCATAATGGTATGCCTACATGTTATCAAGTGTTGCATAGATCCAAGGAATACTTTGACCAACATCCCCAACTGTCTACACCTCCTAAGAAATGTATATCTTGGTCTTCCACCTTGATACAATGGACTATCCTTCTTGCGATGGCCTTTACCACAAATTCAACACTTCAATGGCTCCCTACCATTTCCTTTATTTTGTTGCTCTCTGGGCTAACATTAGAGGAAATTTCACCCTAAAAATTCCCATGAAATTTTCACATAATTTCCATGTCATAATATGGAAACCAATGAAAATCATTTAAACTTAAAATGAGGTACATGAAAATATTTTGGAGGGAAAAGAAAAAACCTGCTTTTTTTAATTGTGTTTTTGGTTTATCTCCTTATAGGTTTATTCAAATTTCAAGTGTAGGCACTCGTTGGATACAAAATTAAATTCCAAATCGAACATGTACCAATTATGCATAATTTTGAGAATACCCACATTGATAAAAATTGAATATACATTAAAAAAACATATTGAACAATTAAAAAAAGTATTTTTCTTATTTTCCCTCCAAAATTCATAACTCTTATTTTATTATTTTAGTTAGTATTTTATTATTTTTCCTTAGGGTGCCACTTTTAGGCTAAAATATCCTATAATGGACCCATATCCCTTCTCAGTTTCATTAAAATTCTTATCCGGGGATTCATTTTCTTTCTCAGTTTCATCTTGAGATCTTCCTTCCTTCTTAGGCCATTTTCCTTTAGTCTTCTCATTACCTTTTCAATCATACTTGAACTCAGGCATGTGCTTTGAATGCTCATGATAATGCTTTAATTTCCTGATATTTTCTTCGAATGACAGTGGTTCTGTTATCACCCTAGTAATTCTCAGGTTGTGGGATGAGGATTTTTGGTAGTTAAGAACACCAAGGGTAACCAAGAACTGCTTTGGGAATTCAGGATCTAGCCTTCCTGAGCTCTGGAGAGGGATCTCTCCTTGTGATTTAGATTTGTTTTGATAAAATATTTTAGGCTAGCTATGAGTATAAAGTAGGGTTTGTTTGGAAAGATTGGTGGGAATAAAGAGATTTCAAGGTAAATCAGAAAGATCTACCAGATTATTGGGCAATGGAGTCAACTCTCTAGGCAAGCAGAACTAAAAAATAAGGCTTAGAGATGCAAATGTGCTAAGGGCAAGATAGGTGACCTTTTAAGGCTTTATATAGGCTTGATTTGATGGAGTGGGTGGGATCTGAGAAAAAAGGCACTTAAGAATCCTTAAGCTACAGATAAGAAGACTGAAGAAGGGGATCAAACTAGGACCTAGAGAAATTAAGAATTCTATGGTCTGGTTATCAAGCAGAAAACATCAAAATGCCAACAAGTTTAAACATGGAGCTTGTTATCACTAATCCTGTTTAATTACTCCTTAATTGATCATTACAGAATAGAAACACATAATATGAATAAATGTAAACTTTGAAAGAAATACATTGAAAATAGGAAAAGCGAGACTTATCTTGTCACCATGAGAATCATTATGCTATGATGTCTCTAATCTCATTTCTAGCCTGCTACTTCGTTAATTGACTCACCAATTTCAATATGTCTAGAAAAAAGACTATAGTTGTCTTGAGAAATTTTATTCCACCCTGAATACTTCGGATTATGAAGTATTTATACAACAAACTGTTTACAAAATATCTCAGAAATTGAGATAATGTTTTAATAAAAAATAGGAAAGAAAACATAATAAGAGGGACAACTGCAAAATAGTTTTCAAGTTGTTCCCTTTTTACAAGCAAAAATAGAACTGATTATTCTAATTTAAACTAATTGTTGATGTGTTGTGAGCTTTGCTGGCCTTAGGTGCATCTTATTGTGGAAAGTGGTTGAAGAACTTTCCTTCCTTTGACTTTCAACGCTGATACTCTTTATTCATCTGATTTGAGATGTCTTACTGTGGTAATTAAAAAGTAACCAACAGTAACTTTATTTTCACTGATACTCTTTCACCTACTGATACACTTTAACCTTGTATTTTTTACCTTTGAGGTAACAGTAAAAAATGAATTTCCAAGTAATTTTCTTGTTTTTTGTCCATCAAATTCACAGCAGATCTGTGAATTCTTTCCACTTTTCAACAGAGGGGATCTTCATAGTTTTCAATTTCCTGTAGATTTCATCTGCTTCTGTATACTTGGCAAAGTTAGGCTTTATATTGAACATATGCTTGATCTCATTATCCAAAAAGAATAGATTTTCAAAATACCAAAGAAGTATTTTGCCAGTTGGTGATCCTTGTGGCAGTGGTTGTTTGGCTTACTCTTTTGCATGAGTTTTGATTTTTAAATCATAATATTTTTGAAGCATCAAATTGTCATTTAATACATGAATATTTGGAAAACTAGCTTATGATAATATCTTGTATTTGGCCCAAAATCTTGAGATAGCCAAATTCATGTCTTTACACCTGTCTTCTAAGTTATTCATCATGTTTCTTTTATTTAGGAATTTCTTGATTTGGAGGATCGTCTCTATCCTATAAATAATTTTTAACTCTTCCAACTCTTCCATGTTTTTGCTGTTCAAGAAGGCTATGAGTTGAAGTGCTTGGGCTGGCTTATTTTCAATCTCTCTTTTAGTTCTGTCAATTTCTGCATTAGCAGCCTGTAGTAACTCCTTTTGCTCATAAATTATTTGAATTGAAGGCCATTGAGAGTGAATGCCTTCAATGATATTTGTACATAAATGATTTTTAATATATGCCACCTAATCAGTAAGATTCACCTATTCTTGTAGAATTCTAACCTGTTCTTGCAGTTTGTCTGCCCTCTGTTCATGCCCTTTAAATGTATTTAAGGCATCTTTTTTGGAATATTCAAGATTTTTAATTATGCCTTTCAAATTAGGTATTTCTTTCTCCTTTATTGACATGTCTTCCATGGCTTTAATTACGGCAGCTTTGTCCTATATTGTATCAATCTGTGAAGTTGAGGAAGAAGAAGTAGATATTTCATGTGAAGTTATTGGCACTGCAGTGGCCATTAATCCCTGTGGCACTAAGTGTTCAGCTAATGTGGATGGAATAGTTGTACTTACAATAGGAATTACTATAGGAATGTGAACCTGTTGACTTTTCTTTAGAACTTCATTTTCTGTTACGGAAGTTTCCAATTGACTTTCCATTTCTTTTATTTGAGTATTCATCTCATGAACAAGTTGTTTGAGTTCATCAATTTCAATTTTCTACTGAAGAATCTCCTTTGCTTGAGGATTTTCATTTTGGGGAAACTTTAGCTACTTTCTTAGGGTAGCTATATCCTCATTTTTCTATTTAATCAAAGTTTTTGCAATCTCCATATTAGCAAGATCAACTCCTGCTTCAATCACCGAATATTCTAGTGCTTTGATCCTCAAATTATTGGCATATAGTGAGGCCTTGTCCAACTTCATTTGATTCTGGAGGTTGAGCACTGTTTTCTCAAGCCTAATCGATTTCATAGTCTTACTAACAATTTTGGAATATAGCATTTCAATATTGGTCCTATGAAATTCAATCTGATCCAATTCATGAATGGCATCTGCATCGACTTCAAAATCTATTTTGGAATAATCTGCTACTGATTTTGGCTCAGCCACTGTAGGCTTCAAGAATGACATTACCAATTTATTAGAGGAATAATCAAATGTTGAAAGAAGTCTATCTTTGTCTCCAGGTTTTTCCTTTAGGAATCTAGAATATTCTTGATTCTTGATTTCTTCATTCTTCTCTTTAATCTGTCTGAATCTGATCTGAATTTTTGACTTTGTGTGGTTAGTTTCCTTAGAGGAAGAAGGCATGTCAACAGTTGTTTGTTTCTCCCGCATGACTGTATCCTTTTGTTGTGTTCCAATTTTGACATTTTGAAGATCTTTAAGTGTTTCAGTCACTATTCTTGTAGCTTCATCTTCAGTTTCATTATCTTCAATATTCACAGCTTTATTCCTTTCTTTATCTGACAATTTACTTCTCTTGCTGTAAGGGATTCTAAATCTTTTGTCCTGAATAGTTTCAGCTCTAAAACTATCTTCTTCTTTGCTCTTTTTAAGTGCATTTTCAGTTTCCTTGCTCACTGTAGTAACCTGTGTCTATTCAACCTATTTAACCTTTCCATTTTTTCTCTACATTTCTAGTGAATCATCATCCACTAGAGTGTTGGGCTTCCATTCAATTTTGTTAGCATACTTTTCAATATGGGGCTTAGAGTCATGCAAGAAGACAGGTAACTTGCATTTCACTCTTAGTGTGCTTAAAACACCTTGTCGATCATAATTCCACATGAAACTAAATGGAAATTTGTACTCTTTCAAATTCACATTGATTTCATTGCTTGCTTCTCTATTATTTACAATGAATGGCCCAATTTGATACTTCAGTTTAAACTGGGTCTTTTTCCTAGAAGCTATGAAATTAATTTCATTAGCCTTCAATAGTTGTCTCAAATATTCCAATGCAAATATCCTTGTTGTAACAAATCTTGGTAGTTTATATGGGGCCAGGAGTGCACCATATACTCTGATTTCTATATAGATTTTATATAAATACCCGTCCCCTATTCTACAGCTCTCAGACAGCTGTAGAATTCTCTTAGTCTCTTCATTGATCCTAGGGATCTGCTCTTTTTCCAAAAGATTCATAGCAGGGGCTATAAACAGGTCATTGAAATCTGCAATGCTATATTCTCTTTTCCATTTTCTTAAAATAGATGACCAAAACATTACTGAAAGAACCTTTCCTTCTGCATCCACATTCTGACATTCAATGGGAAACTTATTTGCTTGATAATATAGGAAGAGGTGAAGTAGATATGCAGTGTATTTGAAAACTCCTTCTTCTGATAATCTTGACAACTGATAATGCATGTTTTCAGCAATGAATTTAGAAAAATTGTATATTATGGAAGGAGATTGACAAGGGCTAAGATTTGAAAAAAAACCTAATATGGCTACATCAGTGAATTCATCACTGGTGTATCTTGAAATGAATGACATCATTGAGACTATTTACCTGGTTTCATCTGGGAAGTCAAAAGTATGAAAAGGAGGATTAAGTTTGGGAATATCCACTTGTTTAGGAAAAAAAATCTGGAATACTTTGAATTTAGAAGCAAATTCAAGTTCAAGGTAATTTTGAGTCAACTCTTCTATGGATAATGAAGCAGCATTTGGGTCAGGACTCAGTTGCAGCATGGAATCTATTGACTCTTCAGTGATGTAAAACATGATCTCTTTCTCTTTGTTCACAATGCATCTTTGTTCTGGCATATAATAAGTTTGGCAAAATCTGATAAATTAAGGAACTAAATGAGTGAGAGGGACAATATATTTTGGAAAATTGGATTCCCAAACTAGCTTTGTCACCATTTTCCACTGATTTTCCAAAGCACCAATTATAGACATCAAGCAGGTTAAATTATACATTAGGGTCTAGAATTCTATAATCAAGGTCAACCAAGGGACTATTCTCTGGGGAAATGACTGGAGGCTGGACTGGTTTGACCACCTCTGTAGAATCAGTCATGAGTGTAGGGGTTGGTCTGTCAATTTTGGAGGATTCAAGCAGAGGGAATTTTGCAG
This sequence comes from Pinus albicaulis, assembly GCA_034641835.2. Classification (NCBI taxonomy): domain Eukaryota; kingdom Viridiplantae; phylum Streptophyta; class Pinopsida; order Pinales; family Pinaceae; genus Pinus; species Pinus albicaulis. The sequence continues at coordinate 969,365,611 of CM076572.1, forward strand.
AGGACTTCTTTTGAGACTTTGGGCCTCCATTTTTAGGGATTACTTGTTTCTTCGTCATTTTTAATCAGAAAAAAGTAAGTTTAGACAGTTTACTAAGTTCTATTATGAGAAACAAGGGTTTATTGGTGAATTTTACTAGAAAATTGAGTTTCTGAGAGGGTTTTGAGTAAAGCAAGGATTTTAAAGCTCAGAACATATATTAAGATCAATTTCACCAGTGAAATAGACTAGGAATTAGGAAAAAACCGCTAGAAATGGAAATTAGGGATTCTGAGGAAATTTTGACAGCATTTCCCCTGTATAATGGACGTTTTTATGTAGTTTGATTTGTGAAATTTGGGAAATTATTTGAAAATACCAGGAAATTTGAAGTTTTAGAGGGTAAGCTTGAAGAAAAGTACCTGAGAAAAGTAGTGAAATTAAGTCGAAGATGTCGCAAAGGTGCTCAGTCTTCAATTCTTCGAACTTGGCTTCTCAGAGGGCAATATGGCACTTTGTAGTTGAAATTTAGGGCAATGGGAATTGAAAATGGCACAGGTAGGTTGAAAAAAGGTTCGCACAGATTCTCATGGTTTAATGGCGCAAATTCGAAAAAAAATGGTTTATGGACGTTTTGATAGGTTTAAAGGGAAAATGATGAAAATTTGAATAAAAACTTTAAATTTTAATGTATTGAACCGATGGTATAAACCATATTTAAATATCATTAAACTATGGTTAACCGGGTCAGGTTTAAGGAATACCGCCAGTGGTATTCGTGTTGATGAATGATGGTAAGAAGTAATGAGCTTTTTGAACGCGATACAATGAGGTTACGACACGTCAGCACGGGGTGGTTTGGAAAATTCACCCATTTCATGCGGCTTTGCCAAAAATTCAATCATTTATGTTTGGAGCGTGAAAATAAATAATCGCCATTGGATCGGGCGCTTGAGAGAAAATGGTCCAGATTAAAAGGGAAAGTGCCAGGATTAAAATGTTATCGGATTCGACGTGGGCCATCGATCTTGGGAAATGGAAAGGAGATCAAATGGTGGAAACCTTACACAATGGGATAGGGGTAAATGCATTGAGATCTTTCGCGCAAGTGATTGAGCGTAGCTTCAAATGGACTTTCGGGGATCAGACGGTCAAAAGTGACTCCGACGGGTTAAGTCATTTACACTATTTTGATTGAAAATCAAATGATCTGGAGGGTTAATCCAAGGTTTGAACTGTGATTAGGGACTGGGTTAAGGCATAATGTATGCGGGGAAAAGATAAGGTTAAGGGACTTGGGGCGAAAAATATACAAGGAAAAAGATCATTTTTATTGAAGTTTAGTTTTAATCAAACTTTGGGTGACTTTCTGTTCAAAACACATAGAACACATGTTTTAAGATTTTTCTTCATATATTTTATTTATACGGTAAATTAAATCAAGAAGACTTAATTAACATAGGGGCGGGATTATATATAAGGATAGACTTTAGCCAAAGGGGCTATAAGGGGGTTTTATTTAAGCATGTGGGAATAAATTAATTTGGCTTAAGTTATAATAAGAGGGTTTTTGGGATTTATTTATAAAAGGAGTTATATAATAGGAAAAGGTTAGTTGTAAGGAATTAATACATAAGTCAAAATTAATATGACAAGGGGACAATGTATACTCAAAACACATTAATATAACTAAGAAAGTGAAGATTAAAAGCAAATTGCATTATAATCACTTAGACTTAGGATAAAAACGAAGTTTTACTTAGGATTATTCAGGAGAATGAGTGCATGAATAGTAAATGATGTGATTAAAGGATTAATATAGACATTTCACACTTTTAACTAATCAGTCATAGAGCCTTGGGTCTGGTCCAAACAAAAGTTAAGGAAATTCCTTGAGCCTTTCTGATTGAAAGTCTAGAATGTTTCATGACTATGGGAAGGTGAAGTTAGTTATTTTGAGGCCCATGATATTTACATCACACTAAGATTTTTTGACCTTCTTCTACCTACCCATATTACCATGCTAACATTTTTTCTTCTTTTGTAATAAGGTGCATTTAAGCTAGAAACCTTCACAGCATTTTTTTTTTTTGAAAGCAAGTAAACTATCTAATCTACACTTATTTCATCCATGAATCCAGATTAAACTATTGGATTCACTTTATTTCTCTACCTAACTACTGAATTGTTAGGATTAAACTGTCTAACAACTCATTATTCTCTATCTAAAACAATGGAAATTGAAAAATGACAAGTTAAGATTAAACTATTTAACTCATCATGGACTAATAGCATTTATTGACACTCTGCCATAGTCAAAAAGTAAGAAGTAGTGGCATTTATGCTTGCTCACTTTCATGTTTTATTCATTTTTCTTTTGGGGTATTTAATTTTTTCTAAGTCCTTTGATTATTCTTTTAGGACTTTTTACCCTCTTTTTGATTTTTTTTTTTTTTGATTTTTTTAATTTCTTACAAAATATTTGAATACAACTTGCAGAAGGAAAAGTATGTACAAATTTACAAAATTACCAATAGTCAAGTCAAAATTATGACCCCTATATTATAGGTTGCTAACAGGTTCATCAAAATCGATCTCATATTTAAATGACAATGGTAATCCATTGAGGAAACTTTGGATCTATGCTTTCTCATCCTTGAGGTAGGGCACATACCTCAGTAGATCTAGAAATTTGGTTGTAGACTCTTCATCTGTCATGGAACCCATCCTGAGATCATAGAAATCCTTCTCTTTTCCATCATAATATCTCTTAGACAGGTACCTATTCCTGAGGAGTTTCTAAAACTCTCCCCAAGTTAGCTTCTCTTCTTTATTGCCTCTAAAATTATTAAGATCTTCGTACACAATATATGATTTTCCTTTGAGACTGAATGTGGTTATCTTGGCTTTTATCTTCACTAAGTATTCATGAAATCTAAATAATTTCCTCATCCCAAGTAGCCATGCTTTTGCATATTCTGATTTCTTAAACTCACCATGAAAATTAGGAGGCTTGGATTTCTTAAACTCCTATCGAAAATGCTCACTGCTCCTATGAGGTTGGTGGTGATGGCGATGATGTCTCTTGAAAAAAAAGATAAAGTAGAACACATGCATATTAGTCCTAATGTCAGGTTTATCCTAAAATATTCCACCCTTCATTGTATCCTTCCTGTCCAACCTACTCCCTTTCCGAGACCTACTACCATGTTCCTCATTATTCTTCTTCTTCTTCTATCTCCATGACTAGTCCCCATTTATCCTTTCTTTTGTAAGTCTAGAAGGTTTTGAGGAATCACTGCATTGAATTCAGCTTGCTTCTCTTTAACATTGGTAAGAAGTTCCTATGCCTCAATTAACCTATTATTATCTTCTTTACATATTCTAATCTCTACCCTCAAACTACTCATTATATAACCAAGATAAAGAGAATATTCCTCTCCTTGTTTCTCAACTAACTTTTCACATTCCATTTATTTCACTTCGGGCTTATACAGGTGGTGATGGGAATTGTAATCCACCATTCTACTATTTATCTCTAATCTTATATTTCTTGTAAATGGGCCATTTTATATAAACCAAATAGAAAACATAATCAAAATCATACCTTAATGTATCATAGTGGAGGATTTCTCATTTGCACGTGTCATTCCATGTTAGCACGATATATAATAATAGAAACAACATATCAACATTATAAATGATAAAAAAAAATGTAATAATAACCACATACATGATAATCATAACCATCTACATGTACAATGAGGTCTAATAATGTAAACCTCATATTGATACCATTCTGTGACACTAGTACCAGGGAAAGATTTATGTTGGATCTCCGTGATTTGCAATATTGGCAAGAACAACTCTGCAGGGAACCACATCAGACCACTTCGGAGCTCAAGAACCTAGCCTTCCTGGACTTAGAGAGGGCCCTCTCTATTTTTATGTTTATAAATGATTTATCCTTATGCTTATATTTTCGGATTTTAGGCTAGTTATGAAGTTCTAGGACTATTTGTTTTTTTCGGTTGATTAATTGATTGAGTGTTTCAGTTGAATAGATAGACTGTGAGAAGAATTAATCCATTGGGCTATGGATTCATAAAAGGATTTAATTTTTCATCAAATCTGCAAGGGTTTTCATAGGGCAAGCCAACTATATCAAGTGGATCTCTTAGATTAGATGAAATATGAATCCTATATCAAGGGAAATTATGAATCCTTTAACCATAATTCAACAAGAAAAGCCTTTTAGGTAATTTTTTAAGAAGAACCAAAGGAAAGGAAAAACCATAGACTTCTTTGGATAGAATCTACTAAGTAAACCTTGAGACAATGATCCAGAAATCCTAGAGAGCAGGACACCCCTGAATTACCTAGCTACTACTTTCATACAATGAAAAAATTCAAGATAACAATGAGTGAAACTAAAGAGAAAGATACACCTCACTTCTTTAACCAAACTTCTAAAAATACCTTCAAAGCAACAGTTTAAGACAAACCAAAGGATAGGGCATACCATAGACTTCTTTGGTTGCACTTTACTAAGTAAACTTCAAAGAAGGCTTAAAAAATAACATTTCAAGAAAAACCAAAGGACAGGGAAAATCACAAAATTCTTTGGCTGGAATCTACTAAGTAAATTCCAAGGCAACAAGCTAGGTGGATTTAAAGGGCAGGACAACCCTGAATTCTCTAATCAGACCTTGTAGAAGAAAACATTAAGATGAAAGAAGCAGACAAAATTAAGGTGCCAAGACAACATATCTTAATCTAAAATTTATGTTCTTTTATCAAAGAAATGATGGACAATATGGAAAACAGAAGGAAATCATTGACAAAGAAGGATAACATCACCATTAACATAGCTCAAGAATCCTGTGAACATGCTTGTATTACTGATGTCCAAAATAGATACATTACTTAGTACAATAATCTCTGCAACTCAGAGTCTAATCTAATCCAGCTTAGCAGCTCATCAACTAGCTCAGCAACCAACCAACCAACCAACACTAAAAAAGAATAATACATGAAATATTTATCTGCAAAATGAGCAGGTTGCCCTAACCTAGGGTGATAGATTTGTATTTATTACAGAATTAATGTAATCTTGACCTTTGAGACCATGCAAGGCCCAAGGGAAAATATCTGTGACTCACTCACTGTAATAATAACTTATAACTTAACTGTTGAGCTAAATTTAGGATATATTTGACTCTTAAGGCTTTGTAATAACTTTTAAGTAGCTGGGAAATATCTTTGACTGCTTCAATAACTGTAGCTTCCTTTATTGAATTAAAATGAGGCTGTAGGTGGAAAATATGGTCTGAGGAAGCAATTTCTGATTGCCTAGTCATTCATATTTGCCTTCTATGCTAATTTGCCTTAGATTTGTCTTCAAACATCTGATTTGGATTTTAACTTGGTTTTGCATTTTTTTTCCTTCTTTCTCTATTTAATTCCTAATCCTTTATTGATTTATCTTGATTTATCAAAATCTTTGATCGATATTTCATCATTTGTATTAATCCCTCTCTTTAACCTTTTGATTAGCCTCTTAACCTTTTTCCTTTCACTATCACGATTTCTTTAACTGTGATTGCCTTCGATCCGTTTGTGATTTTCCATTTCTTGTGCTCCAAATCATTTTATTGAAAACAAGACATTTTATATCATCACCCAAAAGACCTGTTTAAACAAATTTTTGACTTTAGAATGCAATTTTTGTATTCATACATCAACTACCTATACATTTAAAAACAATTGTTAATTAAGATCATGTCATGGATAGAGTGTGGATATGGTGCCTTTTGGGTTTCTATGCTTAATTGGAGCTTTTCGACCCTTTGGAGTGTTTTTAGAGGTTTTACACAAATGATCGGGGCTTTAGATATGTTTGAACAGGTTGGTGGTTTTGTGGTAATGGCGGGAATTGGTTTAGTGGTTTTTTGGATGGGGAGGGAGCAGTAAATGGTATCGGCGGAGGGTGTGCGATGCCATTGAGAGGATGCTACGTGGCGGATGGGACGGTGGGAATACCGCCCATTTCACAAGGTTGAGGGTTTGTTAACCCCTGTGCAATTGGATGTGCGATACGGTATGCGGGTCATTGGATTGGGAGGGGCGAGATCAATGGTGGTTGGGGTTAGATGTAGCGGCAGGTAAGTCAGCAGGTGGGTCCCAGGGGTATACGTGGTGGGGGATTTAAAATAGCGCAGGGTTTGGTATAATCCAGGGGCGCTTAATGTGGGGGTGCTTAATGTATAGCGGTGGGCCTTGGTTATATGTCCGTGAGGGGGGGTGGTAAAAATATTTTAGAACATGTTTAAGGGCTCTAAAGAGAGGGCTTTAAACATATAAGAGGAATCAGGGTTTACCACATAGAAGGGGTTGGGTAGATTAAATAAAACAGAGTTTTGTTTAAAATAATGGAGCCCGAATGATGATATTTTTATTTTAAAAATAATGTAAAAAGGGATTTTTACATTGTTTTGAAGGAAGAAGGGAAATGAGTGAAAAAGGGAGGGGTTTTTAATGAAGAAAATGGAGTTTTAGTTAGGGAAGAAGGGTGAAAAGAGGGATTAAGTCCAACTTGGGGTTTTTTAGAGGATGAGAGTGGTTTATATGAGGCAAAATGAGAGATAATGAAGGCATTGAGATTTCTGAAAAATAGTTGATAGTCAAGAAATTCTCTTTTCAGCAGTTTGTAGAAAATCCATAGTCACCTAGTGATACTGTAGAATACGGGAGGATAACAGTGGCTCTAGTTGGGGAGGGTAACTCCTTTAGGAGGTGTTAAGAACCTTAGAGTTCAGATCTCTAGAATTTGTAGATCAGTGCCTTGTCTGTTCTTGGCAGATTTTTCATTCTGCACCTTCTGATCCGCTGCTGTTCTTTGTAACTGTGACCTTCAAATCTTGAAAATCATGCTTGATACAACTCAATTCTACCTACCCATCATTCTATTTTAACATTTTATATTAATTTTGGTGCATTTAGAATGGCAAACCGTTGAAATCATTTTTATTTTGAAAGCAAAAAATATCTATTTCTACCCTTATATCATCCAAAGGCTCAAATTAGATTGGTGAGCTCTTTTATTCTCTACCTAGTCTACTTATCTGTCAAGATTAAATAGTTTGACAGATTTTCATTCTCTATCTATCAACATGAAATTTAAAGCATGAATAAATCAAGATTAAGCAGTTTGATTTTCATGAAATGTGGCATTTTGGACAAGCTGCACACAGATTTTATTTTTGCAAAAAGTAAAAGTAAAAACTGAGGGATTTGATATGGAATTTGTCATTTATCCATTTCTTTTATTTGTTGGTTCAGATTTAGACTTTGGAACCAATGTCTTCTCTAATCTACTGATAACCCAAGTTTAAACAGTTTGGAAAATATTCATCTTCTATCCCATCATCAAAAATTCAAAATTTGTTCAATCATGATTAGGATAGATGTTTGAACAAGACTTCTTTTTTAAAAATTAGTGGCATTTGGACTTGCACACTTTTAGAAATATCATTTTTTGATATGGAGCTTTACCTTTTCTTTTATCTGCCCTCTTTTCTCCTTTTCTTTCTTTCTTTTTGTGTCAATTTTTCTAAGAGTTTGTTTCAGCAGTGTTATATACAACGAAAAACTTAACACTGAGATTCTCAACTGAAATAATGCTTGAGCATCCTTCCATTGACAGGACTTCCAAAGAATTATATTCCGTCCATTTCTTGTAGGAAAAATGCATTGTTACCTCTTGCACAATGGATGATGTATGGACCTTTCCATAAGTTGTCAAATTTTCATGCTTGCCTTTGTCCTCTCTTCTTCAATCCCACTTCAGCACTTTTTCTCCAATGCTGAAATCATTTGCCTTGGTCTTGATGTCAAAAAATTTCTTGATGTTTTCTTGTATTTTCTAGGTCCTATTGTACACTTCTTCTCTATTTTTCTGCAGCTGGAAAGTTTGGTTTATTCTCCTTTGCATATCATTTTCTTCAGACTGTACTTCTTGAATGAGATTCATTACTAGCACTCCCAATCTTGTTGGGAAGATTGCATCTGCTCCATACACTAGCTGATAGGGGGACATACCAATTGACTTCTTGTTTGTTAAGTTGTCTACCCATAGTGCATATACTAATTTGTTGTGCTATGATTTCTTGTTTTCTTCCAAAAAAAATTTAATGATGTTTACGAAGATTTTGTTTGACGATTTAGTCAACCCATTACGTTGAGGGTAATAAGCTATAGAATGTCCCAATGTAATGTTATATTTGTTGCAAAAATCCACCATTTTATTGGATCTAAATGTAGCAACATTGTTAGAAATGATTCTCCTAAGACAACCAAATCTAGATAAAATTTGGTTTTCAAGGAATTTGATAATTACTGAATCTGTGGCAGCCTTGGAACAAATTGATTCTATCCACTTTGTGAAATAATCAGTTGCAGTAAGGATTCATTTTTTTTGGGAAAAATAGGTAGGGTGGATTTCTCCAATAAAATCAAGACCCCACTGTTGAAAAGGAGCTTCAACAGAGATAAGCTATAATGGAAAAGGCATCAATTGTTTTTACCCTAAAAAAATTGGCATTTATGATAGGCAACTACCATTTTATGGATATCTTGAAAGAGGGTGGGCCAATAGTAACCAGCTCTAAGGATTTTATTGATAATGGTTTTCCAATAGAGATGGCTTCCACATTCTCCTTCATGAAGCTCATGCATAATCCTATCTGCATCTTCTTTAAACAAACATTTAAGCAATACACCACCAGCTTTTTTCCAATATAAAACTTTATCTAGAATGAAGGAATTCACATATTTTAACTTCAAGAATCTAGCCTTAGTTTTGGAAAAACCAGGAGGAACATTAAGATTAAAATGCACATATAATATATCAGTATACTAGGATGAGTTCATAAATGCTTCCTCAATAGCTGGAGTCACCAGCTCCTCTTGTTCATCCAATGCATTAATCATATTGATGTCCAATGCTTGAAATTTTTTTCCAACCATGAGTTTAGCCAGTCCTTTCCCCTTGATTAGCTTGGTGGGCTTGATTTCCATAACATATTATAAGATGACAACAATCCACTTACCTCTTTTTCCATCAGGATCTTGTGTCAATATGTCTTTGACCACTATGTGAGGCACAAATGCAATGATGTGTGAGTGCATAATGTAAACTCTGAAATCTTTCAATGCCTTGATTAAGGAAAAAGCCTATTTTTCCATTATGTTATATTTCAGAGGTGTGTCCTTGAGTTCCTTACTGAAAAATGCTATGGGCTGCTCTTGTCCTTTTATATTTTTTCGTAGTAAGACAGCAACAACTGTGTGTTCTGATGCAAAGGAGAATATGAAGAAATCTTTGGTGAAGTCAGGGCTGATTAGAATTCGTATTTGGGTAAGAGCTTCTTTTACCAGATCAAAATATTACATTGCTTCTATGGTCCATTTGAATCCTCTTTCTCTTTTCAGCGTATTAGTGATGTTTCTTAGGAGTTCTACAAGGTTTGGTATAAACCTTATTAAGAAATTTATTTTTCCAATGAAAGATTGTAGCTCTTTGATGTTTCTTGGATGGCTAATTTGCAATATTCCCTCAATCCTTTTTGGGTTAATCTTGATCCCTTCTTCAGATATGATGTGGCCTAAAATTTTCCCTTCTTGAAGGCCAAACAAATTTTTCTTGGGATTCAAAGACAAACCATAATTTATGCATTTTTCAAAGACTTTTCTTAAGTGAGCCAGGTGTTCTTCATCAGTTTTTGAGTAGACTGTTATGTCATAAAGGTATATCACAATGAAGTAACCTATTTCTTCTGAAAAAGAAATATCCATTTCTCTTTGAAAGGTGGCCCCGACATTCATTAACCCAAAAGGCATTTTAACATACATCAAGGTGCCCCGAAGTGTAGTAAAAGTTGTCTTTTGTTGATCATCTGGGTGTACGAGCACCTGATTGTACCCTAAAAAGCCATCCATCAGAGAAATCCTTTTGGAACATACTACCTTTTTTAATATGTGATCCATTTTTGGTAAAGGGTAGTTGTCTTTTAGGGAGGCTTTATTTAAATTTCTGAAGTCTATGCAGAGCCTAATTTCTCCTGTTTTCTTCCTTACTAATACGAGATTTGACACCTATTCTGAGTATCTAAGAGGGACTATTATTCTAGCATCATACATTTTCTTTACTTCTTTCTCAGCCAGTGGCGGTTGTACAAGATTGATTATACGTGGTCTCTGTTTGAAGGGCTTATGGTTTTCTTTGAGAGGAATCTTGTGCTGAATTATCTTAGTATCATATGACTTTAAATATTCATAGCTCCAAGAAAACACATCAGTAAATTCTTTGAGAAACTCAATGTATTTTTGTTTTATATGAGCTAGCAGTGTTTTTGACAGTTTTGTTATTTTGGGTTTTTCTTCACTACCTATATTGCATTCTTCCACCTCTGCTTTAGTAGATTACATCTTTGGTTTTTTAGCAACATCATTAAAATAAAACAGCTCTTTTAGAGGAACTAGTCCCTTTGGCAAAGTATTATCTCTAGACTGCAGCACTTCAAAATATTCTTTTTCTGAATCTGCACACAGCTCTGTCTTATGTGGGTCATATTTTTCTAACAAATTTATATCAGTACCATCAGGAGGCTCCTTTTTGCATGTTTTTTTTTTCCAGCAGAGCAGTCTTCTTCATGATCCGAGTGTGAATTTGGCATTTAAAACTCATTTCCGGACTGCAAGAAATCTTCAATCTGCTTGTCTCATTGAAAAAATTGCCAATATTTTATATTATCAGGGACTACTGGTCTATATTTGAATTGTGCTGTGTGTTGTTCGTTATGATAAGGTTTTTGACAAGTACTAGTTGAAAAAGCTAAACCATTGGCAAGGATGTTTTGATTTCTTGGGACAAAGGCAAGGTCATATTCTTAGAAGGATTTTAGGAGGTTGAGGACATCATTCCTATATGCTCCAAGTCTAGGATTTTTTGTTGAATATTCTCCCTTAATTTTCCTAATGACTAGCTCAGAATTCCCATGAATAGAGATCCTTTTAGCTCCTAATTTCTTGAGTAATTGTAGCCCTAGGAGGAGTGCCTCATATTCTGCTATGTTATTGGTACATTGAAAATTTAACATGTATGAATGACCTTTTGCATGGCTGTTTTCAGTGTTATGTACCCAAACACCTGCTCCTGAACACGTTTTACCACAAGAACCATCAAAGCTCATACTCCAAAGAGGTTCAATTTCAAGCTTACCATTATGTTGGTCATTATGGCTGCCACTATGTTGTTTACAATTATGTTTTTCATTTTATATTTGGCCTAACTGTTCCGACTCTTCCTCCTCCTTTTCTTCTTCTTGTTTAACTATTTTCTCATTTTATGCTACCTGTTCATTAATGTTTTCATCATTGTAAATGATAAATGAATCAAGGTCGGTGTGAATAGAATAAAGAGGGAAGTTGTCTAGCTTTTCCTGACTGCTGACCATGTATTTCATATGAGTCTCCCTATATAATCTTCTTGGTTGACTAAAGACAGGTATGGTAGCATAGGTCATGTCCATTTGGAGGGTACCTTGAAGTTTAGCTCCCCATGAGCGTGATAGGAGCATGCCATATTTTGGAGGAATGTTAGCCACTACAATATCCATTACTAGGTTTTTGGCTTGTATTTTTTCTAGATTAACACAGAGATCTTTGATTACGCCTAGGCATTTAACTCTACTGGAATCAAAAGAGGATAAATCTTTGTATGGTCTAGTTATCTCAAGGCCTAGTCTTTCCATTACTACCTTTGGCATAAGGTTATGTGAAGCTCCTGAGTCTAACATGGTATTCTGAAGGATTTTGTCATGGATGTTCAAACTGACATAAAAAGCAGGTACACCTCCTTCTTGAAATTTACCTTCTACTTCATGTCCAAACAGAAGTTCAGTTTTGTCGTCATTTAGATTTATAGAATCAGCATTTTCTCCTATGTTTAAAGCTTTCAAAACTTGGGATCTATATACATATTAGGAAACTAATTCAGTAAGAGGAATGGATATTTTTATCTTAGCAATTTCATTCTCAATACTGAAAGGTGTCTGTTTTTTTGAAAGGTTCAAATCAGTTTTATCAGACACTATTTTTACAGCGATTTCAGTTTGTTGGTTTTTATCTGGAGTCTCAGTTAAAACAATTATGTTAGGGCCACTAGTTGGATTACTAGTGATGCTTTGGTCACCACTATGTTGGTTTTTTTTGTTTTTAATTTATCAGAACTTTCAGCCATTATGTTTAAATTTTTTGTTGTATTTTTAGGGACATTTGCAAGAATCTTCCTAGCATAAATTTTTGGGTTGTTTCTCTTGGGAGTATCTTGGGTTTTCTTGCTTCTGAAGTCATACTGTCTATGTACTTCCATGATGGAATTTTCAAAGCCTTCTTTATAGTCTTTAGATTCTAGGCTTTATTCTTCAAATTGAGCTAGGGAAAACATGCCTTGCTCTTCCTCAGTGAGGAAAACAATATCCTCATTATTTACTCCCATTATATTGACGTGACTTTCCTCTGTTTCTTCAATCACCCCCTCATCCTCATCAGCATAGTTTTCTTGGAAAGGAGGCAAGATTTGATGATTAGGACCTCTTTGCCATTTTTGAGGGGGATTTCTCTTAAAGTTTTGGTTTTGGTTTTGGTTTTGATTTCTGTTTTGAGGAGCCGTTTGGTTTTCTCTAAGGTAAGCTCTCTCATTCATGTTTATTCTCTCCATCATCATCTCTGTGGTTCTAACAAGGTTATAAATCTTAGTATTAGATGATGAATGGTAGCTTCTTCCCTATATGCGACTCTTTTCTCATTCTTCATTATAGCTCTTTTGGAAATCATATTTTCCTCTACACTCACTACACCCATCTACATATCTTCTAATGTAAGAGGGTCTCTTTCTCTTAGTTGGTAAGCCATTTCTGGGTCAAACCCATCTGGTAATTTCATTAGAGCTAGAACTTATAGAGGTCTCATATGGGTAGGGAGGGAATTATATACACTATTGAACATAGTTCAGTACTCTTGGACACCCTCTCCAACATTTCTCTTAATATTTTCATATTCTGATAAGATTTGGAGAGTGTTATTCTTGATTGTTTAAGAATAATTGATGAAAAGTAGGGAGGTCATGTATACTATTAGGGGTATGCCTTTAAACCATTTTATTGCTTCCCGCCTAGGATTTGAGCAAACATTATTAGTTTAACAGTTTCATCATCTCTTTCTTCTCTGTCAAAATAGTCATTCATTCTATCCACATGCTGTTGAGCAGTAGTAGAAATACTTGCATCATATAAAGGAATCTTGGACTGATAGTCCTGTGGTAGAAAAGATAAAGGTAATGGTAGAATTAATGGAGCATACCATGTTGCCATGGCTGGGGGATGGGGAAAAAAAAGGAGGGTTAACAGGTGGAGGATGGACAAAAGGAAGTAAAGAATTAAATGGATAAAGGTGAATAGTGGGTGTATGAATGGGGGTTGAAGTTAGTACGACATGATTCTGCTGTAAGTTGGATGGGTCTAAAATTATCTGGGTTATCAGACTTTGAGATCTAGTCCTAGACAAGCTTTGTTATAGGGGTGATTCAGGGAGGATATTCTGCAAGTCTTGAAGGTTTTCAGGCAGGGAAATTTCTTTGTGGACAGGTTTGCTAACAGTTGGATTTTTAGATCTAGGAGATTTCCAAAGGATGCTTTCAGGGTTGTCAACTATCGCTGGAGGGTTTGGGTCAGGATGAGATCTGGTACAGATTCATCTAGAAGCAAAAATTTGGACCCAAAATTCAGAGAGGTTGAGAGTTTATAGAAGTTTGAAAAACAAACCAATCTGTGAAATAAATACTTAATCCAAAAAGTATTCTTGACTTGGTTCTGTTGAGGTTCAATAATATTAGGATTTATAAATAATTTCCCAAGGGAGTCTGTAGAAAACCATTGGAGTTAGCAAGCCTACTGAAAACTAGTGGAGTCACCAGGTGGATGATTTCAACTGTCTTAAGGCTGGCTGTTGTCCACCATCAAAAACCAAATACCATTCTTGGCAAATTTTTGAGTCATATAAGTTCAAAATGGGTTTTCTGATTTCTTGAGGAAATATTAAGCTATTTAATAACTCAGTTCCCCAGTATGGTTGCCACTATGTTGGATCCCCATGATTTTCAATATTGGCAAGAAAAAATCTGCAGGGAACCACATCAGACCACTTTGGAGTCCAAGGACCTAGCCTTTCTGGACTCAAAGAGGGCTCCCTCTATGTTTATGTTTATCAATGATTTATCTTTATGCTTATGTTTTCAAATTCTAGGCTAGTTATGAAGTTATAGGACTATTTGTTTTGTTTGGTTGATTAATTGATGGTGTGATTAATTGATTGAGTGTTTCAGTTGAATAAATAGACCGTGAGAAAAATTAATGCATTGGGATATGGAGTCATAAAAGGATTTAATTGTTCATCAACTCTGCAAGGGCTTTCACAGGGCAAGCTAACTATATCAAGTGGATCTCTTACATTAGATGAAATATGAGATGACAGTAAGTTGCAAAATCAGTAAAAGTAAAGGGAAATTAAGAATCCTTTAACAATACTTCAACAAGAAAATACTTTTAGGTAACTATTTAAGAAGAACCAAAGTTTAGGGAAAACCATATACTTATTTGGCTAGACTCTACTAAGTAAACCCTGAGACAAAAATCCAACAATCTAGAGAGCAGGAAACCCTTGAATTCTCTAGCTGCTACTTTTAGAAAAATAAAACATTCAAGATAACAATGAGTGAAAATAAATAGTAGCATACACTTGAATTCTTTAACCAAACTTCTAAAAAGACCTTCAAAGCAACAGTTTAAGACAAACCAGAGGACGGGTCATACCATAGACTGCTTTGGATGGACTCTACTAAGTAAACTTTAAAGAAGGCCTTAAAAATAAAATTTCAAGAAAAACCAAAGGACAGGGAAAACCATAAACTTCTTTGGCTCGACTCTACTAAGTAAATTCCAAGGCAACAAGCTAGGTGGAATTAAAGAGCAGGACAACCCTGAATTCTCTAATAAGACCTTACAGAAGAAAACATTAAGATGAAAGAAGCAGACAAAATTAAGGTGCCAAGACAACATATCTTAATCTATTTTTTTTTTCTTTTATCAGAGAAATGATGGACAATATGGAAAATAGAAGGAAAACATTGACAAAGAATGATAACATCACCATTAATATAGCTCAAGAATCCTATGAACATGCTAATATTACTGGTGTCCAAAACAGTTACATTACTCTAGTACAATAATCTCTGCAACTCAGAGTTTGATCTAATCCAGCTTAACAACTCATCAACTAGCTCAAAAACCAACTAACCAACCAGCCAACACTAAAAATGAATAATACATGTAGTATTTATCTGCAAAATGAGGAGGTTTCCCTAACCTAGGGTGACATATTTATATTTATTAGAGAGTTAATGTAATCTTGACCTTTGAGACCATGTAAGGCCCAAGGAAAAATATTTGTGACTGACTCACTGTAATAATAACTTCTAAATTAACTGCTAAGCTAACTTTAGGATATATTTGACTTTTAATGCTTCGTAATAACTTTTGAGTAGCTAGGAAATAAAATTGACTGCTTCAATAACTGTAGCTGTCTTTATTGAAGTAAAATGAGGCTATAGGTGGCAGATATGGTCTAAAGAAGTAATTTCTGATTGCCTAAGTCATTCAGATCTGCCTTCTATGCTAGTTTGCCTTAGATTTGTCTTTAAATATATGATTTGGCTTTTAACTTGGATTTTACATTTTTTGTCCTTCTTTCTATGTTTAATTCCTGATCCTTCATTGATTTATCTTGAATTATCGTAATATTTGACCAATATTTCATCATTTTTATTCATTACTCTCTTTAACCTTTTGATTAACCTCTTAACCTTTTTCCTTTCACTGTCACAGTTTCTTTAATTGTCACTTTCTTCGATTCGTTTGTGATTTTCGTTTTCTTGCACTGCAAATCCTTTTAATTAAAACAAGAAATTCTAGATCGTCACCCAGAAGACCTGCTTAAACAATTTTTGGACTTTGGAATGCAATTTTCGCATTCATACATCGACTACCTGCACATTTAAAAACAATTGTTAATTAAAATCCTGTCGTGGACAGAGTCTAGATATGGTGGCTTTTGGGTTTCTGCGCTTAATAAGGGATTTTTGAGCCTTTGGATTGTTTGCAGAGGTTTTACATAGAGGATCGGGGATTTAGACATGTTTTAACAGGTCAACAGTTTTGTGGTTATGGTGAGAGGTGGTTTAGTGTTTTTTCGCATGGGGAGGGAGTGGTAAATGGTATCGGCTGAGGGTGTGCGATGCCATTGAGAGGATGTTGCATGGCTGATGGGATGGTGGGAATATCGCCCATTTCACGAGGTTGAGGGTTTTTTAACCCCCGCGTAGTTGGATGTGCGATACACTATGCGAGTCGTTGGATCGAGAGGGGCGATATCAACGGTGGTCGGGGTTAGATGTAGCAGCAGGTAAGTCAACAGGTGGGTCCCGGGGGTATGCATGGCAAGGGATTTAAAATAGCTCGGGTTTTGGAATAATGTGGGGGTGCTTAATGCATAGCGGTGGGCCTTGGTTATATGGCTATAGTGGGGGGGGAGGAGGGGGGTAAAAAGCTTTTAGAGTGGGTTTAAAGGCTCTAAAGAGAGGGCTTTAAACATGTAAGAGGAGGTGGAGTTTAGCACATAGAATGGGTCGGGTAGATTATGTAAAATAGAGTTTTATTTAAAATAATGGAGACTAAATGATGAGAATTTTAGTTTAAAAACAATGTAAAAAGGGATTTTTACATTGTTTTGAAGGAAGAAGTGAAATTAGTGAAAAAGGGAGGGGTTTTTAATGAGGAAAATGGGGCTTTAGGTACAAAAAAAGGGTGAAAAGAGGGATTAAGGCCAACTTGGATTTTTTCAGAGGATGAGAGTGCTTTAGAAGAGGAAAAATGAGAGATAGTGAATTAGGAAAAGTAAATATAATAGAGGCAGTGAGATTTCTGAAAATAGCTCATAGTCAAGGAATGCTCTTTTCAGCAGTTTGTAGAGAATCCATAGTCACCTAGTGATATTGGAGAATACAGGAGGATAAAAATTTACAAGGAACAAAACTGCTCTGATACAACCTTGTAACACCCCACCCCACAATTACCCTTTTTACAAGCTCTCTAGGGTAAATATGAGCTAAGATTTACTATGACATGACCCATATCCAAGTTCTAGTTATGGAAGTGGGGCCTACAAACCATAAACTTATTGATACCTCTTAGGAACACCAAATCACCTATATGTCAACCAAAAACCTCTGGTTATCAGACCCAGGGATAATTTTAGGGGCTAATATTTGCAAGTGGGTTAATTTTCCATGCTTTTTCCAAAAAAACAAATTCGTTAATTTCCATTTTTTTTAAAAATTATCCACCCAAATTTTATAGTATAAAATTGTTTTACCTTAAAAAGCGTCAAAATTTATATATAGACTTTATAAAATTATTATAAATTTGAATACTTTTACAAAAAAATTTCCAAATAATTTTTAAAAAATATTATATACTAGAGAGATTCTCCAAAGTTTCTTCACTTTAAAATAAGTTTCCATCCTTAAATTTTTCCTTGATCAAACCTTGAGCTAGAACTTCTTTTTAACTGAGCTCACAACTGAGTTACATGCATGCCAAGCTGTGCATGCAGCAAGAAATATTTATTCGTATGCACAGGACTTCCTTTGTGTGGTTTTAGTCGAAAATTCCTAGACCTATGCATGCAACCGTGAAATCAGTGCCACATTTTAAGAGCTAGCCTATAGGTCACTACCCAGAATTTCCCAAAAATTTCTAGAATCAAGTATAAGGAAATCAAAAGTCTACAAAAGCTATATTTGGTTCAGAACTTTCCCAACATACAAAAAATGTGATAAACATTTCATCAAAAATATAGCAAACATAGTAGCTACAGGTCATGAATGCACATCTAATCATTATCCCATTCACTTCACTAGAGAATCATCAAGAAGGCTCAATGTCCCCTCACAATGACCCATGCATTCATATTACCATACAATAAATTATTGAATCATGAACAATATCCATAACAGAGCACATCATTTAACCTTTCCCATTCGATGCGAGATATTTCCCCATGACTAAACATAAAACCTAATTTATTTTGCAAGAATTTATCAATCAGATTGATGGTATCCAATGACATCAGCTGTGATCGAAGTTTAAAATGCATGGGGCTCCGCAATTTTTGGTTTTATAAAACCACCTTGTCAATGTGTAATGTATAGAAAAAATGTGGCACACCATAGTGAAAAACCATTTAAAACTATAGACCCCTCCTGCAATCCACTTTTGGCTTCTAGGATATCATTTTTATAATTTCAAGAGTTAAAGGAGGTACACATGGGTATTTTTATATACGCGTAATATGAACAAATCACCATGATTCGAAAAGATTAAATATATATATATATATATTATTGTGGTAATGTTTTAGTTTCCAGCAACAGAGAGGAACATAACAAAGTGCATAAGGATGCAATAGATGCACGATATAGGTCAATTGGTTGTATTTTTGCAGAAGTTTATGTACAACCAAAATCAAGCACCATATCTTGTGTACATCAACTCTTATTGAAAAGAGTAGGATTGAAGATGAACAATAGCTGAAGATTTTAGAGATATTCTCAGTATCCCAAATGTCATTTTCATCCTCTTTAAGAATGGAAAGATTTTGTATCCTCCTACACATAGAAAAATGGACAAACATTATCAATCATTACCTAGGGGGTAAAAATTAATGGTCCAAGTGTAAACATCGATTGTCAAAGAATTTTTTCCAAACCCTAGCTCACCCAAAGACACACAAAATATGCAATGTCGATCGAATTTTATAAGGTGAATACAGGGTATGTAAATTTTGAGAATGTCAAGAAGCTTAATAGAAGTTTTATGGTGATAACTGTTTGTGTCTGCAGAAGGATGCATAATCATAAAATTCATATATTATATAGAATTCACATAATGGTAACATCATCACTATTTTGTAGTAGCTCAAGGGTTTGTATCATAGAGGATATAAATAGTTCAAGTTCTGCTCAGATTGCATCATATGGAACTAATCCTTATGTGATACAGTGGGTGAAGAAAGTTGTGATTAAAAATAGGTCTTTGTGGATAGAAAAATCACATTTGGAAAAATGACATGGGGCATGATTTGTCATAAAATTATGAGAAACTACTTTTAAAGTTGTAAGTGTGTGCCTTTGAATTAAATTTTTCTATAGATAGGGCACAAACATATTCATGGAGGAATATGGGTTGGATTTTCTACTATACAACTTCATACCTAAGTTTGATATAACCGTTCGAACTAAATCACTAAGTGAAATATTTTTTTTGATTCAGCACAACAAGCCAACTATAGATGCTTTTTGCTTAGCCAATGGGTATGCAACATTGCAGGAAGATTTGAATACAAAATATGTCATATTTGACTAGAAATAATTATATATGTTATAATACCTCTTAAAAGAGAATATCATATATTGTAATGTGGCTACAAATATTTAGTTCCATCATCTATTAACTCATTTAGCTTTAAGTGACAATGAAGATATGTATGAAGCAACACTTCAAACCCTTCCTAAACTTACTCATGATGGAAAGGAATAGGTTGATGATTTGACTAAAGAGGAAGGGAAACAATGGAAATTATTTAAGGTCACTTCACTAATATTCACTATATGTCACTAGCTGATTTAGGGGCAACTACAGAAGAAAGTAAATTTGTTCATTCTCTTTGGTATGCTATATGAGATTTATACCAGATGATGGGCATCATTGTGGTTGTAATCAATCCAATAATGTTCCTCATCATGTCACTTTTTTCATTGATAAACCAAATTACATGTGTGCAACATTGAATTCTCCTCATTGTTGATTTTTTCTCTAAAAAGAGATGGAATTAATATTTGGGGTTGCAATGAATCAAGGAATCATGCTTATCTATCTCAAAGTCAATTGAGACTTTTACATTTCCAATATCTATTCTTTGGGTCTTACGAGCTTTTCAACCTATCATCAACGCAAAAAATTACTTAGCTACACTATGATTAAATGTATTTATAAAAAAAATCAAAGGAGAGCATCATTTTTTGGGATTTGGTTATCTATGCATATCATGAGTTTCAATGATATGACATTTTAGGTAATTGGAAATCTTTGGAACATGTTTCTCTTGTAAGAAACATAACTGTGTGCAATCAATTAAGTTTGATTTTCAGTTTGATATCTATTGCAACATATCTAGTAAGCAAGAACAAAGTTGAAATTTTAGGGTGTTATGGAGTTCTAAGGTTTGGACCAATTATTGTTACGCACCAAGGGTTTCTTAAGTAATTGTGGGCATCTTCTCAGTGGTAGTTTGCAATTTTTAAGCCCAAATAATTTATTTCAAGAGGCTGACATGGTGAAATGGTTAGGCACTTCACGAGCCCTCAAGATCAGTTGATGGATGGATGGTTGTTTTTGATGGGGAAGGTTAAAATTGTGTGTTACAAAAATCTTGTGGAGACTATATGTTTGGAGCCAATGAACACCTTCATCAAATTATCATTCCCATCTTGGAGGATAATGTGCCATACATTCCATTATTTTAATAGGATAGGTTAAAATTGACACTTGGTTCTTGACGACTAAAGCTTTTTAATATTTAGGATTTTTTATACCTATTTCTCCATGTAAACAACCAACAACATAGCAGTGCATTCAAGGAGAAACTATACGGCTACTTCTGGAACCAGCAGTGAGGAAAATTCCAAAATTTTGTAAATCATGATGGAATCCTCGTGACTAAAATATTTCTATATGTGATACCTTATCCCTATATAGAGAGATATTATGAAACAATAAGAGACTTTGATAAAACAATCAAGATTGGAAAATATTTTTGATGCGAAAAATATCTAAATAGTTATGATGTTTGGGAGACTTTACTGTTTACAGGTTCACCAAGTAGACATGTAGTTTCATTTATGTAGTTTTTATTGTGATTTTCTTATGTATCAGGGTTTTTTCCAATATTGTGGCCATCGACATAGTGGAAAATGATTCTAGTGAATTTCAAAATATGTATAATAGCTGGAAAAAAACAAAGGTAGAGCTTACTTTATTTAAAGGGCAGGTGACAAATTTTGTGGAGGCAACTTCAAAAACTCCATATTCGAAGGCAGAGTACCAACATCAGTAAATAAATTTTAGATTTAAAGGTGGATTTTTAGGAAGTAATTGAGCATTTGATCCCAAGAAAGATGGTAGTTAATCAACAGCCAATGGAACAACTCCAAATTTCTTGCAGTTATTCAAAGATTGTTTTTTTTTTAATTTTTAGTACATAGTTTAGATTTTATTCCTTAAAGCTTATAATTAACTGAGGAAGGTGTTATACTATATATTCAATTATTTGTAATAAGTAAGGGTTGGATTTTGAGCCCAGAGAGCCCTCATATTTTTGTAAATCCTGATATTACATATTTTTAATTTGAGGGTTTCTAGCTTCCATTTATTGATATAAATAATGTACATGTCAATGTTTCCAGTGATTACATAATCATTTCTACATATATTTTAGGTAATATAGGACATTGGGAAGGGATAGGATGAGTATCAGCCTTCCTGATGTCCCTTTGTAATGTTATTTTCTCTACTGAGTAATTAATTGTACAATTTGTTTAATTAGTCACCCAAAAATCATTAGATTGTTGCTTCTATGCCATGACTAGATGTCTTTTTGTTCACTCTAGAGATTCTTCTACATGTTTCTACTCTTAGCTAGATACTTAGATATCCAGGAAGGATTTCATTGTTTAATTTATCCTTCATTCCTCTATCAAAACCTTTCAAGCTATGTTTTTTTTTCATAGTTGAACACAGGTACTTTGATGAGGCCTCTCCAAGAGAAGGCTTTATTTGTTAAGCATGAATTTTTGATTCGTTAGTAACCACCTATACAAAAAACCCTAGATCTAGCTAATGTGCTTAATAGGTTGTTTTTTAGTGACATAGAACACCATTAAATCTTTGTAACACTTGAGTTATCCACCTCTGGTTCAAGGGACAACTTGATCCTAAAGTCGGTTGAGTTGGTTTCTCGATGCATTTTTGCAGCCAAGAACTGGCTTCGAGAAATGATACATCATTTGTCACCATTTCCAAGGATATAATTAATGAATATATTTTTCCTGGATAACGATAATTGATTATATCGATTCTTTGATGGTGAAAAAATACTATCCATTTGATATTGGTTGAATTTATTTCCTAGTAGATCCATTTTGTTTATTTTGGGATTCCATGGGTTCTAGACTCCACTTGTTCAAGATCTCAACTCAATTCATTGATGTGTTGGCTCAAGATATTGTAATTATTTCTTTCAAAAATATATATTTCTTACTCTTGGAAATGATTAAAAGTATCAAACATCAATAAAGGATGCAATCTTTTGAATTTGATTGTAATTATAACTAGTTCATAGAATTTAATGTTCATATTGTATATTCTTGTCATGTTATCAGCTGCATGCAAGGTGGTATGTCAGTTAATCAAATGTTAACATGGTTGCACTGGAAGAATGACTACACTTGGCAATGTACAATTTCAATATAGTGAAATAGGAGTGTGTATGATTGAATAAGTTTTTATTTAGGGTTAGTGTAAAGTACATCATGTTATTTTATTTGCTAAAATTTATAAATAGATTAAGTTTTCTGCATTTTCAGATTGTCTTATATGGATTTTTTAAATTTCAATAGTGTGAGTTTGTAGTGTGTAGATATTGGTAAAAGGAAGGATTAATTGAAGGGAAGGGATATTAACTCCATGCCCAACTAACTATGTATTGTTTCTTTCTATTTTTCCATTAGTGGTTTCTTGCTCAAGCCTTTGTATCTAGTACTTCATATGGATAGACATGTTGAACAACAAGTTTATAGCTTTGGGTCACAAGTTTCTATGGCATGACTCCATACCCAATAGAAAGGCACATGATATTCAAGTTCTTTGTGTCCCACCAGGGGATGGAATCCCCAGTTGGAGCTGATGTTGTAATATTTTCTTGCACCCATAATTCAGTTAAAATGCTTTAAAAATTTGTCAATTTTGTTCCTAGCCAGATTCTTCAGCATATGCAAATGTTTTGGCCAAAATGGTTCTTCTACAAGTTGTTGGGTAAATTTTTTGAAACTAAAATTAGTTTTAGTTCTAAATAAAATAATTTTATAAGAATATTATCATTTATTTTTATAAAAGTATTTATCTAAATTACTTTTTACTTTTATAAATTATTTATTTATGTAACATTTCAAAAAATAGTTGGGTGGAAAGCCCAATCCTCAAGTATTTATGCAATATAAATCATCAATAGTTCACCAAGAAAGTCTCAAAAAAATACAACGCTCAACTTATCAATGTATACAACGTCAAAGGAAGAGCCCATAGGGGACACATGAATGTGCACTATGTGTCAAATGGATATAAAGGTCCTAGAATTTATAAACATCATCATAATTATTTGCCGATTCGATGTGGGATATTTCCCCATGACTAAATATAAAACCTAAGATATCATGTAAAAATTTATCAATCAGATTGAATACAACCAATTATGCTAGGTGTGAAGCTCATTTTGTGCTCAAAAAATCGATGGTTGTGTTGAATTGCAGACCCCCAAATGTGATCAAAGTTTAAAAAGTAGTAGGCGTCTGCAATTTCTAGTTTTTTAAAACCACCTTGTCAACGCGGCACACACACAATAATTTTGGCACCCCACAAAAAAAAATATCATTTAGAACTATAGACTCATCCCACAATCCACTTGTGGTTTTTGGGATACCGTTGTTACAATGTCAATGAGTCAAAGGAGGTACAAGTGAGTATTTTTGTATACATGGAATATGAACAAATAACCGTGATTTGAAAAGATAAAAAGACAAATGTTATTGTGGTAATATTTTAGTTTCAAGAAATAGCAAGGAGGATAAAAAAGTGTAGATGGTTGCAATAGATACCAACTATAGTTCAGTTGGTTGTATTGTTGTAATAGGTTATGTAGAACCAAAATCAAGGATTTTTTGTACATTAAACTCTTATTGAGAACAACAAGGTTCAATATGAACAACAAAGAAAGATTTCAGAGATATTTTCAGTATACCAAGTGTCATATTCATCATCTTTAAGAATGGAAAGTGCCAAGTGGTGAGCCCTGGTATTGCACCAAGAGTGCTGCAACTCCAAGAGGCTTCCCTACTTTACTTTATCAACCCAGGGTTCGTACAAACTTGGAGGTGACAGTGCTATATACACATAAAATGCATTTTTTCTCATGTCATCCTCTTCTTATTTACGAAAAAATTCTATTTATTAAACTATAATAAGAACTAGAAAGTAAATTGCTGGAAGGAAATGAAAGAAAGGAAATTAACTTAAATTGCAGAAAGGAAATGACGGAAATGAAACTAATTTAATTTCCAGGAAGGAAATGATGGAAATGAAACTAATTTAATTTGAAGAAAGGAAATGACAGAAATTAAACTAATTTAATTTGCAGAAAGGAAATGACGGAAATGAAACTAATTTAATTTTTAAAAAGGAAATGGCAGAAATGAAACTAATTTAATTTGCAGAAAGGAAATGGCCGAAGGAAAAATAATTTAAATTTCACTTAACTTGGCTAATCGGATAAACACACACTGATCTATCTATCATGCTCCTATCGATGCAACTATTCATGACCTGGTTAAACTTGAAAATGTGTTGTGTCCATTTTGGAGGAAAAAGGGCTAAAGATGCTAATGGAAGGCTTAACACATGTGAAAAGGTTCATAGGTGCAAAGAGGGGTTTAGATTTAATTAAACCTTATGATATTGCAAAAATTATTTGGAGAGGGAGGCTTTGGAAAGTGTGATGGAAAAATTGAAATGGGAGGGTGGAAGTGTGATATGTGATATTTGATATCGCAATTTGCAATATCAAAAATTTGGAGGAGTAGCGGAAGTGTTGTTCGGGAGTGAGAACGAAATGTGATATACGATGGGGATAGAAACTATGAAATGTGATATGTGATGGGGATAAAAATTGCGAAATGTGATTTGTGATAGGGATGACATGGTGGAGTGCTAAAGTAATGTTGCAATCGACAGTTGGCAGCGGTAAGTGTTAACGAAGCAAGTGTGAAATGCGATATATGATGGGGATAGAAACTACTAAATGTGATATGTGATGGGGATCAAAATTGCGAAATTTGATTTATGATAGGGATGACGTGGCGGAGTGCTACAGTAATGTTGCAATCGGTGGTTAGGAGCAGTAAGTGTTAACAAAGTGGGCGAAAAATGAAATAT
Source organism: Pinus albicaulis (assembly GCA_034641835.2). Lineage (NCBI taxonomy): Eukaryota > Viridiplantae > Streptophyta > Pinopsida > Pinales > Pinaceae > Pinus > Pinus albicaulis. The sequence continues at coordinate 969,391,086 of CM076572.1, forward strand.
GCGATGGGAATAAAAACTATGAAATGCAATTTGCGATAAGGATGATGTGGCAAAGTGCTACAGTAATGTCAAAATCAGCGATTGGGAGAGGTAACTGTTAACAAAGACCAATTGGAACAAGGAATTGTTTTTTTCTTTAATAGAGCGAAATACGATAGTAGGAGTTTCGAGGAGTAAGGGCAGAGGTTGAATTCTAATGCATTTGTAAGTGTTTTTGGGAATGAGAAGGGTGGCAGCTGCAAAGAAGAGGAAAAGGAGGGAATGTAGGTTGTAACAGCAGTGCTCAGGTTGTGAAGACCAAGATGGAAAATGAAGCAGGAAGGCACCACAAAGCTTCTTTGGGGCTTTAACACTAAATCCTGTAATCAACCCTTATAAGTTGTGCACAAAGAAATAGACAAATGCATGAAAATACTATACAAAAGGAAGGCTGAAAATGGTATTGCAACTCTACTCTAATATCAGAAATAGTGAACAAAAATGAATTTTTGGGTGTATGGGAAGGTTCACCCTCCTCGAGCTCTATTGACAGAGATGGGAAGGAAGGTCTTGATCCATGTTTTTTTATAGTTTTCTCCTCTATTCTATTGCTCATAAGAAAGTGAAACCTACAGCAGCACTCTGAAAGAAAAAACTAAGAAGCGATGAAACTATTAGAAGCAGAACAAACTAAGTAGCAAAAAGAAAAGAACATGTACAGTAAAGAGGCTGAGGCACATGGGTTGGGCCCTAACCAACACGCCTAGCTCTATGAAACTTAAATTAGTAAAATGAAATCAGTTTACTCATTTCATGAAATAATAGTCTTGTACATTTCTCAAAGTTTAATTGGTAAGTACAATAATCAAAAGTGCAATAGCTTGCAATAGAGTTCCCAATAGAGTTGAATCCTTCCTAGCTCTAACTGTGCTCTATTTATTCTACAGGGTAGCTACCCAACAGCTCCCTTGAAAATAGTGATTGATTCCACTTGACTCCAAGTAAACATAGATTGAGTGCACTTTGGTATTTGAGTTGCTTGGTTGCCTCCGGAATTCAAATTGTTGGAAAGAATCTTTGGGGATCCTTTGGCTGCATTTGAGAGTTAAGGAGGGTGGAAAATCCTCCTATAATTTCTCCTTGTTGTCTCCTTCAATTCTTTATGATAAAATCTTCAAAAATAATGCAATTACTCATGATTTTCTATATTCAACCTCATATTAGGCACTCAGAGTATGTTAGCCTTAATCACAACCTATAATAGCATCATAAAACCAAATAACAATAAAAATACAAGAAAAGAGATCTAAGAAGGCAGAAAGGTCACCCTTAACCCCTCCAAATATGTATAATGATGGAGCTCATCACCAAGATCCTCCAAAACAAATAAAAATGGGAAAACCTTATGAATCATTACCCAAGGGTTAAAATTAATGCTCCAATTGGAAACATCGATTTCCAAAGAATTTTTTCCAAACCCTAGCCCACCCAAAGACACAAAATATGCATCGTCGATCAGATTTTATAAGGTGAAGATAGGGTATAAAAATGTTGAGAATGCTCAGAAGGTTAGTAGAAATTGTATGGTGATAAATGTTTGTCTCTACATAAGGATTCATACTCATAAAATTCATATACTCGAGAATTCACATAATCATAAGACATCACTATTTTGTATCATCTCAAGAGTTTGTATTAGAGAGGATGAAAATATCTGAAATTCTGATCAGATTTCATCATGTGGAAATAATCCTTATGTGATACATTGGGTGAACAAAGTTGTCCTAAAAAATAGGTCTTTGTGGATAGCCAAATCACATTTGGAAAAATGATATGGGGCATGATTCCTCATAAAATTCTGAGGAAATATTTCCAAAGTTCCAAGTACGTGTCTTGGAATTCAATTACTCTCTAGCTAGGGAATAAACATATTTACGGAGGCAAATGGGTTGGACTTTCTATGATACAAATTCATACCTCATTCTGATATACCTTCCAAAACTAAAGAAATGAGTGTGATATCTTCTTTGATTCAGCACAACAAGCCAGCTAAAGTTTTTTTTTGCTTACCCAATGGGTATGCAGCATTTTGGGGTGCTTTGAGTATAGAGGATTTCATATTTTAGAGGAGAAAATTATATATTTACGCTGAAGGTGTTCCTACTATGAGCTTTGCTGGGATGAACAGTGCTCCCAGCCAATCTCTGTGCTCCACCTATCTCCCTTCTGCCCTATCAAAAGTTGACACTTGGCAGCCCTCCATTCCACTCTGTTGTTCCCACCCTACTACTCTTAGCTCTATCCATGCTACTGTCCAATCGACGCCGGGAGATTTCCATGGCTTATTTTCCTCTCGTTGCATGGTTTTTACTTTTCCAAGGAAGGACGAAGGGAATTGCCATGCCGTAACAGAGCGCAGGGGAAGTTGGAATTTTAGAAGAATGCAAGTGATAACGAGGATGGATGCACGGCTCTTGGCAGCATTGGTCTCCACCATCATATTTTAGGTAGCCATTCTTCTCATACTTGCCCTTAATCGCTTTCAGTACACCTTCAATTCAGTGTGGTCGACCCTCTGTGGCAGCGGTCCTTATCGAGGAAGAGGAAGGGAAAAGGAAGAATAGCAGAAGGGTGATGGAGGAGGAAGAAGATGATAGAAAGGTTGATCAGGATTTCACTGGATTGGTCCTAATTGAGAGTGGGTTGATGGAATCAGCCTCCTTCAAGGCCAATTTCGGGATGCCCCCCACAACATTCGAATGACTCTGCAAGCAATTTGCGCCTTTTGTCACGAAGACTAATTCTATGGGTGTGTTTGAACGTGTGGGAATGGGGTTGTTCAGATTAGCGACAGTTTCTAGCTATCAGACCGTGTCTCAGCGCTTTGTCTCGATGGAACCCACCGCGCGCCTGTGCACCAAGGAGCTTTGCAAGGTCCTCTGCATCAATTTCAAGTTATGGGTAGCCTATCTGTCCACAGGGGATCTACCTAAGCTCTCCAATGAGTTTCAAACCCTCAGTGGCCTCCCCAATTGTTGCGGCGCCATAGATTGCACCCGCCTCAAATTTACAAGTACCCATTACCCATATCTTTATAATGAAGAAGACGATGATCTACGGCAGAGTGTGGTTACCCAAATAATGGTGGATTGCTCCTCCAGAATTCTGAGTATTATAACAGGTTTCAAAGGTAACAACAGGGATTCTAGGGTTTTAAGGTCGTCCACACTGTATGCTGATATAGAGGAGGGTCGCCTGCTCAATTCTCCTCCCCTCCATCTGAAAGGCATATTTGTTCCTCAATACTTAGTGGGTGATTCCGGTTATGCTCTGCTTCCATGGTTAATGGTGCCCTACAAAAACCCTGTGGTTACTTCTTGTCAAGAGGATTTTGACAGCAAGCATTTTCTAATGCGACAGGCAGGAAATGGGGGATTTTGAGTAAACCCATTGAAGAAGATGTTAGAGTGGCTGTAGCTTGCATAGGGGTCTGTGCAATTCTTCATAATAGATTGTTGGCGAGGGAAGGTGGATCTCCCATTTTAGAAGGTACCGAAGACTATGCCTTGCATGACCAGAGTTCGCAGTATTACAGAGATGCTAATATGGTAGAGTATTGCGTCGAAAAGAAGGCATCGGTCATACGGAATGCCTTAGCTGCAAACGTGAGAGATATGAGGAATTCAGAGCAAGCTATGTCATCTCAATAATTTTAATTTTTAATTTTGAGGTGGTCAATTTCATGGCACAGATGCAACTCTGTACTTTTTAGGCAACCACAGTCTCGCTGGGCCTTGGGAGGTCTGCATCAAACTGGCAAGCTAGGCATCCTTATTGCCATTTTATTTAGGGCACGCCATGCAAATCCATCAGCACCAGGCCATTGTCGTACCATTTAATAAATTTTTATGGTGATTTAGAAGAACTGGAGGAAGATTGCACTTGAAGTTCGCATTCACACAATCTACATCATGTGTCTGGACCAGCAGGAACTGTGGGTTCAGTTCTTGGCTGCCCACCAAATAGATCGAAACAACAAATCCGGGTATGCCTTTGATTTCCTCGAGGATATATATATATATATATATATATATATATCATATGTGTGTATATATATATATATGTATGTATGTATGTATATGTTTGAGACTTACATTGTCAGTGCATTTATAGAGGTAATGGTGGCATTTATAAAGGTAATGGGATTAATGAACCATGGATTGCATAGCTAAATAAGGCTCAGAATCATCACACTGATGCCGTGCTTAATGGAACTAGATGCTGTAAGAAGAAAATGTCTCTACTTAATATGTCAGATACGGTTGGTCCTAGAACTCTTGAAATTGCACTTTTTATATGTTTTCTTTCTTTTTTATATTAAACTTTTCATACGTACCAAGGTGAATTAACCATCTTAGCCAGCATTAAGTGTTAATAAGTGCTATAATCATTTCATTTTCCAGGTAGATTTTTGGATAAAAATTGTCGATTTGTTGATATAATTATTTTTCAATTACGATAAACCACTTGAACACAAGTGGAGAAAAAGTCTAGGTATTACAGCACTGCCATAAGAGCCCCCGGTCGAACATATGCTTTTCTTCTCTATTTACCAGCATCATAAAATAAAAATTGGAAAAATGATTGCAGAACTATCATACAAACTAATTTATTAACGTTGAAATCAACTTAAAATTGTGAGATCTAAGATTAGAAACCAATTTAATGGGTATTGCTATTTCTTATATTGCTATGAAGGACAAACTGTAATGAATTAGTTCATGCAACATGGTATCAGACAACCCAGACACAATATATACAGTTGTTCAAATCAATGAATAGACAAATTCATCCTGCACCCACATCATATTTTGAAGTGACCCCAGCTCAGTTTTGAAACTCTTGTATGCAATACTAATGTGGAGATCTTTGCAGGCATCGATAAGAAGTTGGGAAAAAGAGATAGACAATACAAAACAAAGGTGACTGAGAAAGCACAACATTGAATTGTTGCATTGCGTTTTTGAGGAAATGTTTTACTTAGTGTATTTTTTTTCTCAAAATTTTAACAATGAAATACTGCTATATATATATATATATATATATATGTCAAATTGTTTTAAAATGAATTAAAAAATGAAATATTGTTTTAATTTTTTTTAATGTGAAATTGTTTAAAATAAATTAAAAAAATGAAATATTGTTTTAAATATTTTTAATGTGAAATTGTCTTAAAATGAATTACAAATTGAAATATTGCTTTAAATATTTTTAATGTGAAATTGTCTTAAATGAGTTGAAAATTTTAAGACTAAAATGTTAATAAGACATGTTCAAGATTTATAATTCATTTTAAGACCAAAATGACCAAGTCCGTGCTGCTTTCCCGTCGTCCCTTTCGGCATTCCGTCCGGTCATTTATTAAAATGAAAGTGCTAGTATGTAATATGATAATATCATAGACTGTAATGTGGCTACAAATCTCGGGTTTCCTTGTCTATTGACTCATTTAGCTTCAAGTGACAATGCAGATATAAATGAAGCAACACTTCAAATCCTTCTTGAGCTTACTCGTTATGGAAAGGAAGAGGCCGCTGGTTTGACTGAGGAGGAAGGGAAACAAGGTAAATTATTCAGGATCTCTTCACTAATATCCGCCATATGTTATTAGATCATTTAGGGGCAACTAAGGAAGAAAAGTAATTGCTTAATTCTATGTGGTATGCTCTGCGAGCTTTATAGTAGATGATGGGAATTATTGTGGCTGTAATCATTCAAATATTTTTCCTCGTCATGTAATTTTTTTCATTGATAAATCAAATTCCATGTGCGCAACATTGAATGATCCTCATTTTTAAATTTTTCTCTAAAAATAGTTGGAATTAATATTTGGGGTTGTGATGAATCAAGACATCATGATCATCTATCTCAAAGTCAACTGAGACTTTTACAGTGTCAATCTCTAGTCTCCGGGTCTTTGAGGTTTTCAACAAATTATTAAAGTCATAAATTACTCAGCTACACTATGATTATATGGCATAATCATAATCAAATGCCATAGATGTTTGGGATTTGGTTATCTATGCATATCATGAGTTTCATCAATATAACATTTTAGTAAATTGCAACTCTTTGGAACGTGCTTCTCCTGTAAGAGGCATAGTGTTGCGCAATCAATTAAGTTAGATTTTCAATTTTGATATCCATTGCAACATATCGTGTGGCTAGAACAAAGTTGAAAGTTGAGGGGGTTATAGAGTTCTGAGGTTCCTTTTACCAGTTATTATGACACACCAAGGGTGTCATAAGAAATTGTGGGGATATTCTCAGTGGTAGTCTGTAGGTTTTAATCCTCGATCAATTATTTCAAGAGGCTGACATGGTGAAATTGTTGGGAACTTCGGGATCCCTCAAGATAAATTGATGGTTGGATGATTTATTTTTTCGGGGAAGGTTATAATTATGAGTTACAAAATTCTTGTGGAGAATAGTTGTTTCGATTCAATGACTATCTTTAACATTCCCAACTTGGAGAATAATCTGCCATATATTCTGATATTTTAATAGGACAATGAAAATATTGACACATGGTTCTTGAGGAATAAAGGTTGTGAATATTTAGGATTTTTTATACCTATTTCAACATGTAAACAACCAACAACCAAAGGGTGCATTAAAGGAGAAACTATAAAGCTACTTCTGGAACCAACAGTGAGGAAAATGCTAGAATTTTGCAAATCATGATGGAAGCCTCATCACTGAAATATTGCCAGAACTGATACCCTATTCCTACATAGAGAGCTATAGTGCAGTAATAATTGATTCTTTGATAAAAAATAATCAAGATTGGAAAGTATTTTTTATGCAGAAAAGACACAAATAACTATGACGTATGGGAGAATTTATTGTTTACAGGTTGACCAAGTAGACATGTAGCTTCATTTACGTAGGTTTTATTGGAATGTTGTTGTGTATCAGAGTTTTTTTCACTACGTTGGCCATTAACATAGTGGAAAATGATTCCAGTAAATTTCAAAATATGTATAATAGCAAGAAAAAAATAGATGGTCGAGATTACCTTATTTAAAGGGCATATGACATATTTTATGGAGGCAGCTTCAACAACTCTATATTCCTAGGCAGATCACCGGCATTACTAAATAAGTTTTAGATTTAAAGGAATATTTTGAGGTAGTACTTGAGTAGTGAGTCTCAAGAATGAAGGCAGTTACTTAACAATCAAAGGAACATCCCCAAATTTCATACAGTTATTCGGACATTGTTTTTATTTTTAATGCATTGTTTATATTTTATTCCTCAAAGCTTGTAATTTATTAAGGAAGATGTTATTCTATATATTTAATTATTTTTAATAAGGGTGGGTTCGATTTTGAGGCTAGAGAACCCTCATATTATTGTCAATCCTGAAATTACAAAGTTTTAATTCAAGGGTTTCTAGCTTCAGTTTATTGAAACAACTTTTGTACACGTCATTGTTTCTAGTGATTACGTAATTTTTTATGCATATATTTGAGGTATGATATGAAATTGGAAACTTCTAGGTTGATTATCAACCTCCCTAATGTTCCTCTGCAATGTTATTTTCTCTATTGAGTAAGTAATTGAATAATTTGTTTAATTAGTCACCCAAAAACCAGTAGATTGTTTGATTCTACGCCATGCTTATATCTATTTTTGTTCATTGTAGAGCTTTTTCTACCATTTCCTACTCTTAGTTGGATAATTAGACATCCTGGATGGATATTGAATTTTTAAATTTCTCCTTCATTCCTTTATCAAAACCTTTCAAGTTATGTTTTTTATCATAGTTGAACATTGACACTTTGATCAAGCCTCTGCAAGAGAAAGCCTTATTTTTTAAGTGGGAATTTCTGGCTCATCACCAACCACATATACAACAAACCTTAGACTTTTCCAGTGTGCTTAATAGGTTGTTGTTCACTGACACTGAACAATATTAAAGCCTCATAACACTTGAGGGAGTCCCCTCTTGTTCAAGGGCCAAATAAAAAATAAAGTTGGTTGAGTTAGTTTCTTGGCGCAGTTTTGCAGCAAAGAACTATCTTCGAGAAACGATACAACATTTGGTTTCATTTCTGGGGATTGAAGTAACAAATATATTTTTCCCTGGATAATAATAATTGATTAGATATGATCTTTGTTGGTGAAAAAATACTATACATTTGATATTGGTTGTATTTATTTCACCTTGTGGCTCCACTTTGTTTATTTGGTGATTCCTTGGCTTCCAAACTCCATTGGTTTGAGATATCAGTTGGATTCACTGATGTGTTCACTCAAGGTCTTATAATGATTTTTTTCAACAATATATCTTTATTCCTCTTAGCAATGATCAAAAGTCGTAACTATCAATAGAGGATGCAATATCCATAATTTTATTTTAAGTATAAGCAGTTGATGGAATTAAATGTTCATATTGTATATTCTTGTCATGTTATCAACTACATGCATGCTGTTAGGTCATTTAATTCAATGCTCACATGATTGCACTGGAAGCATGAATACAGTCGACAGTGTACAATTTCAATCCAGTAAAATCGGAGTTTGTATGATTGAATAAGTTTGTATTCAAGATTAGTGTGCAGTACATTTGGTTATTTGTTTTTCTTTAGTTTACAAAAAAATATTCAATTTGCAAAAATTTCAATTTCCAGTATATGGATTGTTTAAATTTCAGCACTGTGAGTCTGTAGTGTGTGGGTATGCGTAAAAGGAAGAATTCATTGAAGTGAAGTGATACTAACTCCATTCGCAATGGACTATGTATTTTTTCTTTCTATTTCAGTTGTTGGTTTCTTGCTCAAGCCTTTGGATCTATTACTTCATATGGACAGACATGTTCAACATGAAGGTTATAGTTTCAGTTTTCATGTTGTAGCTTCAAGTCACAGGATTTTATGGCATGACTCCATACCCAACAGAAATGCACGTGGTATATAATTTATTTGCGTTGCACGGAGGGACGAAGTCCATAGTCGGAGATGATGTTCTAAAATTTTCTTGCACCCATCATTCAGTGAAAATGACTTAAAAATTTGTCAATTTCGTTCCTGGCCAGAGTCAAGACCATATATAAATTTTTTTGGTAAAAATGGTTCTTCTGCAAGTTGTTGGGTTATTTTTTTTAAACTAAAATTAGTTTTAGTTTTAAAAAAATTACTTTTATAAGAATATTATCATATATTTTGATAAAATTGTTTATTCAAATTACCTTTTATTTTTATAGAAGTGTTTATTTAAATTACTTTTACAAAATTAGTTGGGTGGAAAACCCAATCTTCAAGTCTTTATGCCATACAAATCATCGAAATTTCACCAAAACACTAAGTCTCAAACAAACACAATGGTCAACATATCAATGTATCCAACAAAATTCAAGGGAGGATCCCACATGGGACACATGAATGTGCACTACGCGTCAAATGGTTATAAAGGGCCTGACATATATAAACATCATCATAGTTGTTTTCACAGTTGATGTGGGATATTTTTCCCATGAATAAACATAAAAACATAGCTACCATGCAAACATTTATCAATCAAATCGATGACATCCAATTATGCTAGGTGTCAAGTGTTGGGTACCGGATTTGTATACTTTTCTCTCCCATTTTCACCCACATTTCTATCTCTTTGTGTCTTTATTATTCTAAACACGTGAGGCAAACCCTTTTATTTTATTTTAAATGGGATATTTGATTAATGAAGTAATAGTCGAGTTTTTACCATTTGCAAATGTTAACTCTGATTTTATATATTTGGCAAAAGCGGGAAGGTTACAACTATGAGTCGTGGAGCAGCTCCTAATTTCCAGCGTTATCTTCACTTGCTACTACAGCGCAAAAGACTCCGTTTTAACCCTAGCAATATTTTAGGATTTTTCATAGTTTCCTTTCTGCAATTAGTTTGTTGTTGTAACAAATTGTATAATTGTAGATATGTAGTTGTTAGAGGAAATTTGTGATTTCCTGAACAGTTGTATAAAGAGGGCTTGTAGGCTGTGAGTCTAGGTTAAGCCTAGTACATACATATTTTGTAACAAAAATATTCTACAGGTAATTGAATGCACAAAATTCTATTTTTTTACCAGTAATTCGTGAGTTTGTCGCAACCCTAACCAGAGAGTGGGGCCCACTCTTTTGATCAGGTGTTGCATTACCTTTGTTTTTGTTGATTTCATGTTACTTGGTTTTGTTACTGTTGTTCCAGTATAATTCTTAAAATGTTGTGAATGTCTTTTAATTTTGCAATCCATTTTAATTGTTGTTATAGTAGTCTATGTGTTCATTGATTAATCTTGTGATTTAACATCAGGTTATGTGATTGATCTTGCATATACTATGATGTTAGTCTTTAGATAAATAACATGTGGAAAATGGGTTTGAATATTGTTCACATCCGGACACCAACTTTTTGGCACCATTGACGGGGAAGGCTAACAAGGGCAATAACACGATCTGCAATTGATCTAAGGGTCGATCTCTCATCTTGGGGAGGAAATTTATTGCCCTACTCCAAGCCCTGAGCATAGTGTGCTATTTTTCCCTTGCTTTGTTTTCTTTTGTTAAGACTAATCTCTCATCTTAAGGAGGGTATCTATTACCCTACTTCAAGTCCTGAGCACAGTTTCAGTTTTTCTTTTATGCTTTTTTATTATTTTCTGAAAGAGGCAACTTCTCATCCTAGGGAGGGTATTTGATTGCCCTAATTCAGGTCCTGAAATTTTATTTTCTTTTTAGTTTATTTGATTTTCTATTTTGAAGCTACTCTCTCATCCCGGGGAGGAAGCTATCTGTCATGCTCTGGGTCCTGAGCACTTTTGTTATTTTGATGAATTCTTCTCATCAATTGTATGAAAAAAGATCTGAATAAGAGGGGTAGAGGAAGACCCCCAAGAAAGGAAAGGATCTACGAAGGAAGACGTAAATTCAAGAGATCATCGAGAAGGCTAAATCTGAAGCATCCTCTCGTGCTGCTGTCAGGCTAAGGGTTCAGATGAGGTCCGAAGGGCAGTTGGTTAAATAGTCAGCTCTAGCCACAGTACCAGAGGAAATTGTCTCGACAGCAGACGAAGCAATAAATAAGGTATTGGTGGAGAAGAAATCCCTGTTGTCAACAGAAGGGGAAAAAATAGCAAGCAAAGGGTCAAAAGAGCTCAACAAATTCAATTGGGAAGAAGAACCTCCGAAAGGGTTTTCATCACCAGGAGACCAAGGGAGTGTTGTGAAGCCTCTTGCAGTTGAATTAAGAAATTACGATTTGGAAAGAGAGTTCCTGAAAGGTTTTGTGTCACCAAGAGACCAGCGGAGTGTGGTTAAACCTCCTATAGTTGAATCACCCCAATTCCCAGTTGTGGAAGAATTTGACATTCCAGGTGAGTATTGGAGGATATTTATGGCACCTGCAATTTCTTCTATTGATTTTCCAATTGGAAACATTATAGGTGATGCACCAATGAAGCCCATCCCTTTAATAGCTTTGCCTAATTTTCATGGGATTTCTTCGGAAGACACTGATACATTCCTCTTCGAATTTGACATTGTGTGTCAAGGGTATGACTATATCTTCGATGCTCAAAAACTAAAAATATTCCCTTCTACCCTAAAAGGGACAACCCTGCGATGGTTAATGGGTTTAGGAGGGAGAAATATTACTTCATGGGAAGGGATGAAAGAAGCCCTTTTGGAGAAATATCAAGATTACTGTGAATCTGGTGGCATTAAGGAGGAAATCTTTAAGTTTGTATAGAAAGAGGATGAGAAAATGGAAGACTGTGTGGAACGATTCAAATATATATTGCAGAGGTTAGGCGATAGTGACCTGGATAAGCATATTCTGAAGATCATTCTTCTTTGGGCACTTAGGGAAGATTCTTTGCAGCTTCTGAACATAGTAGGGAAGGGGGATATTTCAAAAGAAGACTTCGACACAATTTGTGACTATTGCATTCAGTGTTCAGGAGGGGCTGCAAGGAGCGGAAAAGGAATTAGGTCATTAAAAGATTCTGGTGGGGGGGTTACAAAGGCTGAGATTGAAAGCCTACTGGATAATATAAGGACTGATATCCTGAGCAGATTATCCACCCAGATGGACACTTTGCAAGCAAAATAGAAACAGATAGAGTTGGAGAAGACTATGACTATATTTTTCCCACAGTGCAGAAAGAAGCATCCTTTGAAACAATGCCCATTAAGCACAGTGGAAGCTTGCATAATCTATGAAAAAACTCATTTGACCAGCTTGTGTCCTTCCTTGCTCGAAATGAAGGTGGTTTTTCAAGGAGCAAGTGAAGAAAATATGGTAGACCAGTTGTACTTGATGGGGCCGAAATAGCCATGGCAACCTTGACCACCAGCTATGATTCTAGGTATCTTTTAGGACCCATCCCAGTATTTTAATAATTTTAATATGGGTACCCAGTATGCACCATTTTCATCTATTTGGTCTCAATATCAATACCTCCCTTGGAAAAAATGGGTTCCCCATGCTATTTCGAATCCTTCATGGAATCAGAGCTGGCGTTGAACCTCTCCTACTGGTCAGTTTCCTCAATCTATCCCTCAAGAGCAACTTCAGTTGCCCTCTAATGTACCTCTTGGTAATCCAACCCTTCGACCTCAGCTTCCTATCAAGCCCAATTTGAATCCTAATAATAAAAGGGTCCAAAAAACAGATACTCTTAACCTTCCATCTTATATCATTTCCACCTCTGGACTTAACGAAATAAACTTATGATCTAGGTGAGTAGTAAATGCTCCCACTTCACCTATAATTATAGAACAGATTGACAGTGAAGTTACAGAACCAGAACAAAGGACAGCTGGGGATAAACTAGACCAAAGCATAACAAATCAGACACCTCCCCAATCTATTCCTAATCAAGGTCATTCAACTTCTCCTCCATATCCTGAAAGGCTGACCTTGAATAAACCAAACGCTCAAGAAAAGTTTGATTTCCTGGGGGAATTGCAAAATCTCTTTTTCAAAATACCCTTGCTATAGGCTATGAGGAATGTACCTATATATGCAAAAAATCTCAAAGAGCACTACTCTAAGAAACCTGGGAAGAAACCAAGGGATCCGTTAACTATACATTTGAAGGGTAGACTGTCTGAAATTATGCTAGGAAAGATTATGCCTATGAAATTTGGAGACCTAGGAAACCCAATTCTGACAGTACAAATCAATGGGGTTGAAATCCAAAATGTACTTGTAGATTTGGGCATTGCCATCAATATCATTACCTCCAAAAAAATGAACACATTAGGTATCGGAAATGTCAAGCCAATCCCTACCATCTTGGAACTAGCAGATAGGTCTACAATTAAACCAGTAGGGAAACTAGAAGATGTGACCATTTCGATGGATTCATGGGAGTACGCGGTGGATCTCCTTGTGGTACAGACAAGATCTTTAGTTGGGGGTCACCCATTTAGTTTGGGAAGACCTTGGCTCACAACTGCAGATGCTTACATAGGCTACCGATCTAGGTATATGATCATATAAAATGGGACAGTTATAAAGAATCCTACTCTTTACCCTCCTGCGGAACCTAGACCATCGGAAACATTATAAACCAGTCAGAAACCTCTACCAATAGAAGATCCTAAACCTGAAAATGAAGAAGTTAGAGAGATCCTCACTATTGGGCACGCCCTTGAATTCAAAACAAAAACTGAGGAGGATGCCATCAACACTTTTATAAATGATCCTAGTTCTGTTTCCAATTCAACTCGTCAAATTTTAGAATCTGCTATGAGCTTTGAAAAAAAGGAAAACATTGAGCTAGAAAATGAAATTGAAGACATTCCTCTAACCTCATCCCATGATAGTATTCCAATCGATATTGAACCAGGGAAAACACTCAATATCAACCCTAATATGTCTGAATCCCAAAAAAAACAACTCTTAAAAGTCCTTAAATATCATCAGGAAGCTTTTGCCTCGGATTATACCGACACGAAGGGGATCCCTACTAATGTATGTACTCATCATATTTATATTAAGGAAGATTTTCGCCCTGTAAGACAACCCCAATGGAGAATGAATCCTACTCAAAAGAACATTGTCAAAGAAGAATTACAAAAATTATTGGATGTAGGTTTCATTTACCCCATCTCAGATAGCCAATGGGTATCCCTGTTAGTTATTGTTCCTAAAAGAATGGTAAGTGAAGAATCTGTGTAGATTACAGAGAGCTAAACAAGGCAACTCAAAAAGAGCATTTCCCTTTGCCATTCATTGACTAAGTCCTAGACACCCTGGTTGGGAAAGAGTTATTTTCCTTCCTAGACGGATTCAATGGATATAACTAGATCCAGATAGCCCCGGAAGTCTAGGATAAAGCAACTTTCACGTGCCCATGGGGGACCTTTGCATATAGGGTCCTCCCATTTGGCCTGTCTAATGCTCTTGCTACCTTCTAGAGGGAAATTCTTGGGATCTTTTTGATTTGGTCGATGATAGTGTTGAAATCTATATGGATGATTTTACTCAATATGGAAACTCATTTGAAGAGGGATTCACAAATCTAGAGAAAGTACTCAAAAGATGTAAACTTATCCATGTATCTCTGACTACAGTCAAATTCCATATGACGAGGAAAGAAGGGATAGTATTGGGACATTTTCTCTCAGTTGTTGGAATTCAAGTTGATCCAGCCAAAGTAGAGGTAACATTACACTTCCCGGTACTAAAGACACCTAAATAGGTAAATAGTGTTATTGGTTGTGTTGGTTATTACAGATGATTTATAGAAATTTTTTCTAAGGTAGCGTATCCAATTTTTCAATTTCTAACCAAAGATGCAAAATTCTTGTGGACTAAAGACTGTGAAGCATCTTTCATGAAAATTAAGGGACTGATTTGCAAGGCTCCAATCCTTCGAGGACCTAATTGGGCATTACTGTTTCATATGCATGTTAATGCTTCTCATACAGTAGTAGGAGCTATTTTAGGATAGCATGTCGACAAAACACCGTATGCAATATATTATGTCAGCAAGAATTTAATTCTTGCTGAAATAAATTATACGGGGCCCAAGAAAGAATTTCTGGTTGTCATTTATGCTATCAACAAGTTCTGGTACTACATCACCAGGTATCCTACTGTTGTACATACTGATCATGCAACAATCAAGTATCTAATGAATAAACCTATCACTCCTGTCCATATTACAAGATGGTTTCTATTGCTTCAAGAATTTGATATCACAATAGTAGACAAACTAGGAAAAGATAATGCAGTTGTTGATTTCATATCTAGAATGGATAACAATGACGAATGCACACCTGTAGAGGATAGTTTTCCTGATGAGCATCTTTTTGTAGTTTCTACTAAAAATCTGTGGTATGCAGATATTGCTAACTATTTTGCTACAGGGAAAGTGCCTCCTCATTTTTCATACAAGGAACAATGAAAAATTATTCATCACAGTGCCCAATATTCTTGGATGGCAGGGTACCTTTTTAATATAGGAGCTAATAAACAGATTCGACACTTTGTATCTAAAGATGTGTTGACAGGAAAAATTGTACTGCCGGCAACAAGGGGGTCTCCTCGGTGAAAGGTCCCAATTAGACCTCACACCATTGGGATAGGAGCCCCATCTGGTATGTGGGCCCGACTGCTGCCATAAGTGTTTCCACTCTTGGTTGTCAGAGTCAAAGATGATGGAGAAGAGGCAAAGATGAAAAGACCAATTAGTGAAGCAAAATCATCCCAAGATTAACAAACCATAAACAAAGATACAAGCAAGTCCAAGAAGCAAAATAAAAAGGGGGTATGACGTGACTAGGATCAGTGAGTCGAAAAACCAGTCAAACATACATGAAATAAAACACGTCGGAAGTTAACTGCAAATTAGTTCACAATAGATCACCGATGTGGAAAGGAAAAAATAAACACCAATCCAAGAGCAAACATACATGCAACCACTGTGAATTAGTTCATAATCAATTTCATGCATGAAAGCATCCGCACAACCTAGTGAAATATTAGACAGCTAATACTCTCACCACAAACAAGCACATGGATCGGTGCCGGAAAAGAGAATATATTATTTATGTTGTTGCAACGTCAAATACATGTTTACAACCCATCCAAAACCCAATAGTGGAACATGGGCTATTCATCTCAATGCATGATACAAAAACCCTAGCCTCGCTACCTCTCTCTCTACTTGGTTCCAAGAGTTGAGTGCCTTTAGCTCTCAAGCAACAATTCCTCTGTCATACTAGCTTCCATTTTCGAGCTAAAAGTGCCTTGTACTCTTTCTCGAAGTTGTACATATAGGCTGAGATGACTCTTGAGTTTCCCTTGACACTTCGTCTTCCTGACTATTGGGCTGGCTTGAAACTTGGGCCATTTACGACCTGCGACCCATGGTTATATGCGACCTACGATCATGACCAATATGCGACCTGTGACCCGAATCCGTGTGCGAATTGTGACCTAGGCCATTTGCGACCTGCGACCCAAGGTGTATGTGACATGCGACCTTGAGGAATTTGTGACTTGTGACCTTGGGCAATCTGTGACCTAGAACCTGAGGTCATCTGCGACCTACGACCTTAGGAAATTTGTGACCTACAAACTGAGGTTTTATCCCTTCTACATTTCACTTTTGGAGGTATCAGAACCTTGTTCTATCAAGGACAGCCTTAGCTCTCACCGCGTGAACTAGCAGCTTATGGGTAAGTGAAAAACTTCTTCGTCTGGGTCATCATCATAATTTCCTCATATTACCTACATGTAAACACATTAAATTATCCACACACACACACACATGTTGAGGAAGCAGAAAATCGCAAATGCATAAAGGGAACATCAAAAATAAAATTAGGGGAGTTTAAAAACTACCTTGGACCCTTGCATAGTCTTTTTTTGTAGGAAATGTATGAACAATTTGTGCATATCCACTATGAGCTCATTTACTGGTGCAAAGAAAAAAACTTGAAATGCCAATCGATGTCCATCATTCAACAGGCATGTATAGTTAACTCTCACTTAACATTTCTTCCCAATGGAGATGATGCCGAAACCAATGAACTCCCATGTGTTACTATGTGTTGGGATGGGATACAGTGTGTGACCCCAACAATGTATTGCAAGGCTGCGACCTTGCTATACCTTAAGAGACAATCCCTTAGCTGTGATAAGGAATACATGCTTAAGAAATTTATAATTATGTCACCGAAATATTGGTCTTTGTTTAAACACCTCTGAATATTTATCATTAAACCCTCAAAATTCAAATAAAATGGATGTCCCACAATGTTATTATCTGCTGATATAGAATGAAATGATCAGAAGAACATGAAAGGAAGAAGCCCAAACTGATATGATGTTGTATAGGATATATCACCTGAAACTTTAGAAGAATTATAAGAAAAGGAACAGTTAAAATGAAGGAGCGCATATTAAGGGTTTTAACTCTTATTTACACACGTAAAAACAGACCTGCAGCTTCATTACTTCATTTTATTTAGAGACAGAAAACACACCATGTAAATTGGAAGACACATCAATATCAACAAATGCCAGAAGCCTGCATTTCATTCATTAATAATTTGAAATATGAGTACAAAAATTGTTGTTTGGAGGTCCAAAACTCCCTCCCCCTACTCCTCTTCTTGCCTATGCTTTTATATCTGCCATCTAATCTGACTCCCTAACTACTATGATCAGTTTTAAAACTGATTCTTGAAGTAGTTTAGGAAATTTTGGAATTAATTAAATTTACAAAATAGTTGTTTTAATATTATATATATAATATATAATATAAAACCAAAATAGAGCCTCACTCTACTGCAATTTAAAGAAGGATGAATAGTACATTTTGGGTCCCACTATTATATTCCTATGCATTATTGACAAAATCACACATGGTTTTTGAAAACCAATTACTGCCTATGGAAGCACCTGTAGTAGTTTCTTGAAAAAGGGTTGAGTGATGTCAGATTTCATCGTAGCCATCAATCTAAAAATAGTGGTTCAAGCCAAACCACTTTATGGGGGTACACTCTCACATAAATTCCGAGTATTTTGTGATGCCGGGAAAGCGTTAATTTGAGAAAATAATGACATGAACCATCAATCTAGTTGTATTTGTTGGAACGATAATCATGTTCATGAAAATTTGTTTCTTTTGATAAACAGTTTCATCTCTTTGCCTCTTTAATTCATCGTTTTGTTATGTTCCTTCTCTAAATAATTTTCTATATGAATTCTCCAAATCGGCCTTTGATGTTTCAGTCCTCCTGCTTCCTCTCACATTGAATGGTTGGGCTTAGAATGAGCTTATAAGTCCAACACTCTCCCAAGAAAAATATTAGCAATGTTCCCTGCTCCCCTTCTATTAACTCAACCACGATAGTCTCCTTGATCTTGGGATTGCATGAACTCAAATTATAATCTAAAATGTACAGGTTTTTATTTAAATATCATATGAATGATAATTGATCATCTTAGAAGGAAATTGTCATCATGCAAATCGAATTCCCATAGAATGGATCAAGCTCAATTTTTGCAGGACGTTTTTGGAAAAAATGGCCCTTAAAGAATCGATGAAATCTCTTAATCCGCTTTGAATTTTTGAAAAATTCCCATGATAAAGTCAATTGGGCATATTCTACAAAAAACCCATGTTGCAGATTTTCAAAATTTTCCTCCATTTGCCCAAAATATGAAATCGAAATTTTATAGAATATGCGTAATATAAATGCCTTTATTGAGATACATAATCGACCCACAACTTTTAAGGCTTTATCTGTGAAATTTATACACTATAAGTGCAGATAATTTGAAGCAATGCAACCCTAAGCTATTTCCAGCTATCCAACATCATTAACAGAATCAAAATCTAGGGTTAAATTTTCAAGATAGTGAACTCCAACAAATTCCATATTCTTATCATTTATCCTTGCACATGTTGCAATGCCAATTTCAGTATCTTTGAATAGCTAATTGCTAGTGATGTCATACCTCTATCTGTCAAACCCTCACAAAACTGAGATAACAATCCTCAAGTTGTTTGCATTGTTCTCCTACAGCTGTAAGACCTTTATATAACAACCCTGTAAATATAAGGCCTTCAAAACTCTAAAATGTTGAGCCACTGATGCTAGGCTAAAACTTGTGACTGTAGAGAAGCATATTAAATTTAGCTTTTCTAGTCTTTGACAACCAAGTCTGAAAACATTAAGACCAAGGTTTCACAGATTATAAAATTCCAGTTCAGTTTCTTTTGTTCGATGTTTCTTTTGAGTGTTGGCCTTGAAGATGAAATTTCAACAATAGTAGCTTATGCGTGCTCTTAGTCCAGTTCCAAGGTGAAAACATAAATTTTTCTTTAGGTACACTTGGAATCCTTTCATCCATGTGCATACAACGAGAATCATTAAAGTGTTGGACTAGCAAGCCTATGCATCCATAGGGACTGTCTGAGGCCCCTATTAAAAAAGTATGTCTTCTTGCACTTTCCAAAATCATACCATCTCTTTAGACAAGATCACAATAATCCCTATCTAACCTCTGTCCATATAAATCTCTCAACAACTTTAAATTTCTTAGACCCTCTCTTGACTTTTAGCTGAGTCAAATTGTGCTACAACATCTGGCTCCAAATGGGGATAGCACTCTGGTAGCAAAGTGCTAAGAACTTGTAGACCAGTAGCCTTTATTGGGCATGGAGTCAAGTCAAACTAAATTTCCTCCTAATCCAAAATCTCTAAAAATTTTAAACTTCTCTGAACCCTCTCTCTTTCAAGATCTTTGTTCTTGAAATGAAAATGCTAAACTAGAAATACTGCAACTGGGAATGCTCAAATCCTGAGCTTATTTATGTACAAATTATATATATATATGCATGGCTAAACTTAATCAAGTGAAGTCAACCTTCCAATGGAACCAACCTAACATATGTATGTTAGAATTAATACCTTCATACTGGTGAAATTTAAAAATCAAAATACGAATGTACCATGAAAATTTTCCATATACAAAACTTTGTGCATACTCCTTCATAAAATCTTTTTGCCGATCAAAGAAATTTTTCATATCCTCAGCCACTGGATCATAGAACTGATGAGACAAAATTTCAGCTGCCTCATTTTCTTGAAAATTTTGCTGATGTAGATTTCTTTGAACAGGGTAGCTTTCTTCACTATTTGACTCCTCGATTTGGAATAGTGTGCAAGGAACTTGATTTCCATTTCCTGTAGGCAGGAATTCAGGCTGAAAAGGGAAATCCAAGGTTTTTTCCCCATAATGCTGATGTTCTTCATATAATGCCAATTCTTGACAAAAATCTTCCTCCTCCTGCAAACATATCTGAGAAGCTCCACTAGTTTCCCCTCTATTCAAAAAATCATTAAAATTATGAAAATTGTAATGATATTCCAGGCTTTCATCATGTAGTTCAACTGCTGCAACGAATTTTTGACGAAAATCTTCACAATTCTTAGATTCTTGTGTTTCAAAAATATAGGAATCCTCTGACACTTTTTGAAATCCCTTTCTCACCTCTGAATTTGCATTCTCTTGTAAAGAAATTGCAACGTTTTCTTGACAGGCCCTCTTGTCTTCAACAAAACTTGTTCTTTCAACATGACAGGAAAAATTTCTACAAGCCCACACATTATCTTCGATTTCCTGTGCATAAAGAAACATCAGCTTCAAAGTGTGAGGCTTTCTCTCCTTGAGATAAAAATCCAAGACAATGGAAATAACCCTCAAATAATAAACCATAACTTCTACTTCAGAAGGTCGAATTTATTTTGGCATGCTGAAATAATTTTTTTGAAATCTCATATTAAACATAGTGATTGATTCACTGCTTTGCCTCTGGATATAATATAATTCCAAGAGGTGTTTTTCATATGAATTATGCTCGCCCAAATAGCTAAGAAAGATATCTTGAAAACGTTTCCATGAACTAATTGAACTTGCTTTCAAACACTGGAACCATTGTTGAGCACCCTGCTTTAATGAATGACAGAACATGCTTAAAGCCACGTCCTCATAAATAATTTGAAATTTGTCCTGAAAGTACTCAAATTACAAGATATGTTGTTCGACTAAAATATCCTCCTCCTCTGCAGAGAAGCTTGGAAAAAATTTGAATCCTTTTGAAGGATACTGATGAATAATTGTGGGCAGCTTCAAGGGTTTAAAGATTTCTTTGTTTTTGAGCTGAAAAATAGTCAATTTCTTGTCAGGCGGAATATTATCCTCCAAAGATGATGAATCATCACCTTTATGCTCAAACTGTGACTGATTATCTTTAGGAATTTTAATGCAACAGTCATCTCTCCTGTCATGTTTAGGAGATAAAGTTGTGTCAAGGTATATGATACAAGCAGAAGAAAAATCATCTTTTCCCAATAAAGAATTTACTTTTTGAGCCTTATAATCTTCTGAGAAAATAAAGCAAGAAACAATATTCTTGATATATAAGAGAAAATAGACCACTAAAATGATAGTAAAAAATAGAATCTCCTTTAAAACATTGAAATTCTGATACATGTTTTTTCCTGATGCTTTCTCATTTTCTCGCTAGAAAAATTCTTCATCTAATGAAACCTTCATCAGTGGAGTCACCAGGTGAATAATAAATAACCAAAATTCAAATATAAATCTTGTTCACCATCAAGAATAAGGAATTATGAGACCTTCTGCTGCAAGGTATTTGACCTCGTGTGTGGCTTTTTGAAAATGATAATTCTGTAAAAAGTAAACATAGCTGAATATTTCCTCCTCACTGAATAACCGAGGAAATTGAAAGAAAACCCAGGGAAATGAACTTCGCTTCTTCGATGCCCGACAACGGCGCCAAAAAATTTTGTACCTTAAGAGACAATCCCTTAGCTGTGATAACGAATCCGTGCTTAAGACATTTATAATTATGTCACAGAAATATTGGTCTTTGTTTAAACACCTCCAAATATTTATCATTAAACCCTCAAAAATCAAATAAAACGAATGTCCCACAATGCTATTATCTGCTGATATAGAATGAAATGATCAAAAGAAAATGAAAGGAAGAAGCCCAAACTGATATGCTGTTGTACAGGATCTATCTCCTCAAACTTCAGAATAATTATAAGAAAAGGAAGAGTTAAAATGAAGGAGCGCATATTAAGGGTTTTAACTCTTATTTACACATGTAAAAAGAGACTGGCAGCTTCATTACTTCATTTTATTCAGAGACAGAAAACACGCCATGTAAACTGGAAGACACATCAATATCGACAAATGCTAGAAGTTTTCTTTTCATTCATTAATAATTTGAAATATGAGTACAAAAATTGTTGTCTGGAGGTCAAAAACTCCCTACCCCTACTCCTCTTCTTACCTCTGCTTTTATATATGCCATCTAATCTAACTTCATAACTACTACGATCAGTTTTAAAACTGATCCTTGAAGTAGTTTAGGAAATTTTGGAATTAATTAAATTTACAAAATAGTTGTTTTAGTATTATATATAATATATATAATATAAAACCAAAATATAACCTCACTCTACTGCAAGTTAAAGAAGGACTAATAGTACATTTTGGGTCCCATCGTTATATTCTTATGCATTATTGACAAAATCACACATGGTTTTTGAAAACCAATTACTGCCTATGGAAGCACCTATAGCAGTTTCTTGAAAAAGGGTTGAGTGATGTCACATTGCATCGTATCCGTCAATCTACAAATTGTGGTTCAAGCCAAACCACTCTATGGGGGAAATCTCTCACATAAATTCCGAGTAGTTTGTGATTACGGGAAAGTGTTAATTTGAGAAACTAATGACATGGACCATCAATCTAGTTATATTTGCTGGAACAATAATCATGTTCGTGAAAATTTGTTTCTTTTGATAAACGGCTTCGTCTCTTTCCCTCTTTAATTCATCATTTTGTTTTGTTCCTTATTTATATAATTTTCTATATGAATTCTAAAAATTGGCCTTTTAAGTTTCAATCATCTTGCTTCCTCTCACATCGAATGGCTGGGCTTAGAATGAACTTATAAGTCCAACACTCTCCGAAGAAAAAGATTAGTAATGTTCCTTGCTCCTCTTCTATTAACTCAACCACGATAGTCTCCTTGATATTTAGGATTGCATGAAATCAAATTACAATCTAAAATGTACAGGTTTTTATTAAATATCATATGAATGCCAATTGATCGTCTTAGAAGGAAATTGGCATCATGCAAATCGAATTCCCATAGAATGGATCAAGCCCAATTTTTGCAGGACGTTTTTGGAAAAAATGGCCCTTAAAGAATCGATGAAATCTCTTAATCTACTTTGAATTTTTGAACAAGTCCTGCAATAGAGTCAATTTGGCATATTTTGAAAAAAACCCATGTTGCGGATTTTCAAAATTTTCCTCCATTTGCCCAAAATATGAAATTGAAATTCACTGTCCTGATAGTATGTGCGTTTTCAGAACTTTGACTTTTCATTTACATCAGTATATTTGTTCAAGACTTTAAATTTTAAATGAATGTGCAAATATGATTTCCCATAAATCATATGTGGTTACTCATAGATTTTCTTTGCCGCATTCTCATATTTTCAAATTTCTACAGCCTTTTGCTAAATAGCAAATTTGTAGCATCATTAATTCTTGAGCAATCAACCAACTGAAGAACTCGTAATTGTGTACATCACTTCCAATCTCGTGAAGACTTCTGTCTATAATTTTATAGAATATGTGTAATATAAATGCATTTATTTAGATACATAATCGACCCACAACTTTTCAAGCTTTATCTGTGAAATTTATACACTGTAAGTGCAAATAATTTGAAGCAGTGCAACCCTAAACTATTGCCAGCTATCCAACATCATTAACATAATCAGAAAATAGGGTTAATTTTTCAAGACAGTGAACTCCAAAAAATTCCATAGTATTATCATTTATCCTTGCACATGTTGCAATGCCGATTTCAGTATCTTTGAATAGCCAATTGTTAGTGATGTCATACCTCTATCTGTCAAACCCTCACAAAACCGAGATAACAATCCTCAAGTTGTTTGCATTGTTCTCCTACAGCTGTAAGACCTTTATATAGCAACCCTGTAAATGTAAGGCCTTCAAAAATCTAAAATGTTGAGCCACTGATGCTAGCCTAAAACTTGTGACTGTAGAGCAGCATATTAAATTCAGATTTTCTAGTCATTGACAACCAAGTCTGAAAACATTAAGACCAAGGTTTCATAGATTATAAAATTCTAGTTTAGTTTCTTCTATTCCATGTTTCTTTTGAGTGTTGGCCTTGAAGATGAACTTTCAACAATAGTAGCTTATGCATGCTCTTAGTCCAGTTCTAAGGTGAAAACGTGAATTTTGCTTTAGGTACACTTGGAATCCTTTCATCCATGTGCATACAACGAGAATCATTAAAGTGTTGGACTAGCAAGCCTATGCACCCATCAGGACTGTCTGAGGCCCCTATTCAAAAAGTATGTCTTCTTGCACTTTCCAAAATCATACCATCTCTTTAGATAAGAGCACAAGAATCCCTATCTGACCTCTATCCATATAAATGTCTCAAAAACCTTGAATTTCTCAGACCCTCTCTTGACATTTAGCTTAGTCAAATTGTGCTACAACAGACCTAACAAGGATTTCGATGATAATCTAGAAATAATGGATTGTTGCTCATGGGGGACATGGCCAAGCCAATCTAGGACAGATAAAATAAATATTGCAAAGAAGGAAACTTCCTCAAATTATTTCCATGTGCAATATTGTGAGTGAATAGGAATGTAGCTGCTAAGTGATCAATATGACCAGCCTCGCCATAGTGAGGACAAAATTTGATTGTTGTCATTCCTTTAGATTCATGAAGCTTGTTGAGTGTGTACAAATTTGCATAGCAATAGTAAGCATAATATGAAATATCAGGCTTGAAATCATCTGTCTACTGAGCTTGGTTTGCCATGTGCTTTGTGGGATGCCTTTCAGGCTTACTTTCATCAACTACCATATCAAAGCCAACCACCTATTTCAAGAAGACTTGTAGTTGAGGATGAGAACTTGGATCAACTGTAACCTCAAAAACAAGAATTAATATGTTATCCAAAATATTTTGAAAAGATGGAATGATTCCCATTCCCTTGTACACATTGTACAGTCAAGGAAACTAAATTAACCAGATAGAATTTTCACTGTATATCTTGCTATTAAAAAAACACTTGCCAAATGGTCCCATTCACCTTGTTTCCTTCCATAAATAGATATCCTATACTCTGCCATCTAATATTTACTTGCCTCCAGATTAGACAATACTTGTTTTGTCAACTCAACAAGAAAAAGACCTTGAATGAGATTGTCTTTCTTTAGGGAAATTTCTCTGAGTCTACTTAAACTTATTGATTCGGTGAGCTGTATTATTATTTGCATGTACATCTAGGAGATCAACATTGAGGTCGTACCCTGCCAAGTCCAAACTCTCAAAAATTTCCTTTACGGTGAGATATTTTCCATCCCGGAATATAAATACCTCATCTACTTCTTTCCTCAGTTTAGATTTGATAAAACACAACAAATGCTTCTGGTTCATGCATGCTAAGTGATGTACGTGGGTATCAACTTTCCTAACATTGTAAAAAAAAAAAATGCGATGGGGTGCACTCTTCTCAGCCACGAATTCTCTGTCTGCATTCGGCCTTGAAAGAAGAGTAAACTTCTGTTCTAAAAGTCGCAGTCGATGATGGCGCAAAGTATGAACATTTCCCAATGAAATGATTTTTAGTATCCAATGTACATTAGTGAAGAGTGGTGTTGCATCAACAACATGAAAATTTCTTCCCTTGATTATTTATTTGGATACACATATACCACACCATCCTCCATTTGAAAATAATGTTCACTTGCTCCTCCTCCTCACTTGTTGGCACATCCTTGTCCTCCACCTGTAAATCAAGTGCGTGCCCACCCCATGTGGTTCGGATGCCCAAGAATGCAGTTGAAATTTTGACAAGCATGGGTGTTGTATTTATGTGAGGTCGCAAATCTTGGTGGAAGTCACATAGTTGGGTAGTCGCACATGCTGCGGACTCTCTTCAGCATAATGTTATGCGACCTCACGACATGGTGGAGGTCATATAGTCAGGTAGTCGCATAAGTTGTAGACTCCCTCGGGCACCATGTTTGCGACCTTACGACTTGGTAGAGGTCGTGCAGTCGCACATTGGGGATGGTTCGCATTTTCCATCGCTGCAATAGAAATGCGACTGCGTGGCTTGGTCACACACTATTCCCTGCGACCCCTTTTGATCCATGCGAAACATGCATCTTCCATTGACCATGAAAATGGATGGGCTGGAGTAGGGTGGGGTGAGAATTGAAGCACTAGAATATGAGAACACAGAGTTAACGGTGACACCGAAAGCCGTGAAGATTTAGTTATCAGTATACGAGACCTTGATCTTATACCCAACTTACGCAAAATAGTTGGCATGTTATCCCGAGTCTGAGCGACTCATGGTGGATTAGCTGTGAAGGCCAAATTTTACAAGAGTCACCACGAAATAAAATAGAAGATGATTTCCTCCATAGTGGAAAAGCCCTTGGATAAATCTGCAGGTGGATAGTCACACAATAAAATTGATCACAAGCAGGTTCTTTGCATTTTATAACCTTTGTTTCATTATGTAAGAACTCGGGTTTAAATTTTAATTCGCTTCCATTTCTACGCATTGCAAATTGGATAGGTAGAGTATCTAAATGCTGAGGCCATTTGGTCCAACCTCCTCCATTGCCATTCTCAGCTAATCGCGAGACCCACCTCTTCAACGACGCATCCCATATATCACTGGGGTCATTGTGCACATCGCACGATGGAGGCTCGACCCCTAACATGCTGACTTATATAACAATTATTACTGAGAGGTTTCCACCAATTTGCAACGAGCCCCTCTTCATTCACGGGCTTCCAACAGATACGGATTGCAAAATCTCTTATAACTCCAACACAAGCACTAAATCTTGAAATATGGACCATGTGGACGATCTGCAACCAATACTTCTCCCCAAAAAAATCCTATCGAACCATCCAGTGCTTTTTCCCATCTGGAACTTTTCTTTTCCCAAGACATGAACTACCCCATCTATTTTGCATTTTCGAGGTCACTTATATCCTTTTGAACATACACAAAATATGATATGAAGTCTGCCAAAGGAAAATTTGATAGATGTATCTATTTTCTCAACGGCACTGAAGTTGATATACATGTTCTGGCTATGAATAACTTGATCCAAAAATTCATTACCCCCAATACTGAAGGAATCACTGTATCCATACTGAGCAATGCACCCGTAAACTCTTGTATATCCCAATCCTTCTACAAGAAACCTTTCATACGGTAATCTATTTTTGATGGGGACATACCTGATATTTGTTAATATAATTACCTCGTGCAAGGAACCTACGTTTTCCACATAATTACCAACAATAGGAGGGGCACCATGGATGATATGTGTATAGAAGAAACATAATCCTAGCGCCCGCTGAATACCCTTGTTAGAGAAAAAGGTACCCAGGCTTCCCAAGCCTATTTCGTGGGCCACTTCATACTGAATTTTCTTCTATCTTTCATGATTCCAACTAAACATTATAACATCAAGTACAATAGAAACTACAAAAGGAATCCAACCTTTTTGTGGAACTTTAACGAGTACAAAAGAGACATATATGCCTTCCATAATAGAAAACAGGTGGAGAACATAAATGCAACTGGTAAAGGAACTTTCCAAACAATGATCATAACCAGCACTAATAAGACAGTTGTACTTAGCATCACCATAATCATCACGATCAATTATGCAGCAAGCACGAGCTACCATGTCCTCTTGAAATCGAAGATGAATAGCAATAAATTTTCCAGTAGTGGCGGAGTTGTGCTTAACCATGCATTCTACTAACTTCCTTTCAATTTCAACAATGGGATCAACATATCGTAATACTCCATAATTAGCTAAACATCTGGGGCACCGAATTGGGGGTGGAACCTCTTGTTAAAATTGATTGTAAAATGGAGAGATTTGTATCATACCAGCCTTAAGTAGTTAGGGAGAACTTTTTATTCATAGTAACTGACAAGAGACCAGACTTTAATCTTGAGGTTGAAAATATTTCTCATATTGTTGTCAAACTTTCCATCATGCTTTCAGGCAGCTTTATAACAGTCCTCACATCATTTCTAAGAAAATAAATAAAGTGATATTCGTCATATATGTCCTTAAAATTCCTAGGATCTCGCCAAATGTTGTGAAAATGGAAATTTGGAATGACAAGGGTTGCATTCAAAAACCCCACCACAACTACCGCATTTCAAATTGATACACGTTGTTGATTCAAGCCACCATTTGCTTCAATAAATATATAACCATTTGAATCAGGTAACCGTCTCTCTTTAGGAATGAAACTACATGCCTAGACAGATGTGGCTTAACTGTGACCAAAAATTTCCCCAACTAACGCGCTCTTTTTTCTCTGCTTATAGGTGTTACATATCTTCCACTTTTCATATTTCAGCTCAGACTACTCTTACCCTTGTCATCCACCTTGACAAGGTCTTCAACTATAGT
Organism: Pinus albicaulis; assembly: GCA_034641835.2. Classification (NCBI taxonomy): domain Eukaryota; kingdom Viridiplantae; phylum Streptophyta; class Pinopsida; order Pinales; family Pinaceae; genus Pinus; species Pinus albicaulis. The sequence goes on from CM076572.1 coordinate 969,419,703, forward strand.
CTTAGTTTTCATCCCTTCATGGTGTTATGTTCCACAACTATGCCCTTATTGTTTTATTTTTCAGTTTCTTTCCCTCGGTGTGGTGGTGACATTGTTGGGTATATCATCCATGGGACTGACCTACATGAAACATTATAATATCAATTAGTTCACAGTTACCTTTTAGAGAATGATGTCCCAAAATAGTTTACATGGGACCATGAACTTGGTGGGGTACCCAAATAGAATGCCTAAATGATATACGATGAACATGCTTCTAATGGACATAAGCTATGTACAGGAAAACATTCATTCAAGTGTATGCATGATGATACCCCCCCACACATGGTGTGATTGCAGAAAAAGTATCTTGTCATGTTGATGAGAAGGTTTGTGAGGGACTGGAAGTAGATCAAGATCATCTGAGGCTGCTACCATGACAATCAAGGGGAAACCTATCTCTGAGTTCATGAAGGGACTTTCAATTCTCTTTGAAGAAGGAAACTCCCAAGCCCTAGTGTATTGATGAGACATCGAGAACAGTCGGTGCGACGACAAGGTTTCACGGGAAAAGGTCATGGGGGTATCATTGACTAGTGGCAGGGTCAAAACCCTAACAGCTGGGCAAGCAGAAGGGGACCTAAAGTTTTGAATATACCCAAAATTTTGGGTGGTGTTGTAGCGGCTACAACAATTTGCGAACCAATGGTAGAATCCAACACCTCTGTCAATTTCCCAACAATAGTTTGAGTCCACATAGTGATGCAAGGGAATATTGAACAAGTTCTTTGGGTACCCTTTGTATTACTTTGACCTTTGCAGATATGCCCAATTCTTGTGCCTCAACTAGGTCTTGTTAATCAGAAAACGTTAAAGCAGGATTTCATGGATGCTAGTAGTTTTATGATGATGTAGAGAGCAAGGCAGTAGTATTATTAAATTCATAATTTTAAAATAAGTTTCTAGTGTTGCTCCACTGCTAGTAGGCCTGGACAGTACCTCAATGGAGTCACTTCAATAAATCACAAACATTGCTCCGCTATCAGCGAGCTTGGTCAGTACCCTGGTGGATTCATTCCATTACCTCTCTATGCAGGAAACCTTTCTCAATCCTTTACCCTTATTTTCTTCATGTGCTTGTAGCACTTATTTTCATGTCCTCGTGGCACTTATTTTGCATGGGTGGATGAGGGATCCCAATTTATTTTACGGGAAATAGAGGTTATTTCTTGTTTCACAGAAACTGAAAGATATTCTGATTAGGGTTTTCCCTCATGCCAAGCCTTCACATCCCATCTACCACCCATAGGCAAAATGTGCAAAACAGATCATCAAGATGTTCAAGACTATGTTGGGCACAAGGCTCGGGTTATGGGTATAGGCCATTCAAAATCATTAGGGTTCCCCACAAGCAACTTGCTCGTATATCCCTTGCTAATGAATTTAAACTCATAGGCATTGTGTTGAGCACGTAACTTCAATGACCTATTTTGAGAGAAGCTGCCTCTTGAGGTACCCACCACAACTTCATGCAAACAATGGAGTTAGGGTTTCAAAAATCAGGGCAAAGTAAGTAAGAAATATCATTAGGGTTTTGATGCATGTAGAGAGGTAACAGAAATCCAACCAGGTTCAAATCCGTGCAAGGGAGAGTACGAAGGCTAGTCTAGCGTTGAGGGTTTCAGGGCCTCGATCTCAAAGAGGGCTCATGAAATCTACAGAAACTTTCACAGTTATCTCAACAACCGATGCAAATTATGCGAGGAATATGGAGTACAACGCAATGCAACAGATGAGGCTTATGATGCAATGCAATTCCATGTGCAAGAAATACCAACTAGTTGCAGGTTGAAAAACAAGGCAAAGCACATGTAGTGATTATTTTACTATTATGCAGCAATAAGAAAACTGGAAGAAAATGAGTGCAACATAGATGGAAAATTATAATGCATAAATCATTGACCATAAGAAAAGACAGCAACCATGAAGCAAAACCTTAGCAAGTAAATGTAATTAACAACTTGACTAACAAAATTTTATTAGCAGATCCTATCTAGCCTTAACCTAAAACCCTAGTTTAACCAAAGAGGCAGTCAGGTTATGTGAAATGAGCTTTCCAGTGTAGCCACCGCATTAGTTCCCGCCTTGTAAGAAAAACAATGTTTGCAATCCTAGCATACAAAATCATGCACCAACAACAATACTTACCTGAAGAGCATGTGCAACAACAAGAAGGTCATGGCTACTTACCAAAGAACATGCTAGAATGGATTGTTCAAGCTGAATTTCACTTTCATCGTGATGCACAAAAATATGAATTTGAAACATACAATCATCTATAAATGACACACATCCATCTAGGCACAACCCTAGGTCTGACAGATTCAGGGAAAGACATTGCCTATTTTTAGGTATATTCATCGGATAAGGTCCATCAAACCCGCTGGGAATCTCATCATGGTGTTGAGGAGGATCAATTTTATGGAATGGAAAAAATAGGTATCTTCCAGGTGAATTTGAGGTGCTTGCAAATCCAAGCACAGAAACCCTATTTTTGAAAGCCCTAGTTTGGGGTTTTCCTTGGGTTCCACCGAGGATGTGAGGATCTGAAGCAACCTTCAGTGGAGGTTGAAATTCCTCACCGTCCTGGACAAACTCTGGACCTTCAAGCGGGGGGCTTCCAAGCTTTGATGGTTTCGTGGGATCAAATAGTGAATGGATGTGATCATTAATTGTGGTAATTGGACAACTTTCAGTCGTCTTATTATTAATTTGGCCAAATATTTGCGCACTTCCCGATTGACAATCCAATGTATCAGATTCCTTAGATTTTCCAAGATGGGGTGAATTGACCGGAAGATTTTCAGGCAGTAGAGAGGTTTGCCAAACATTATACACTTGTGCCTGATTGCAACTGGTCCTGGATGGGCGAAAACCGAGAAGATTAGAGACAATGACTGGTGTTTCCCTTCCAGTGAATAAATTAGGGTATATTGGTTGTTGCATACCAGTTGTTAGGGGATAGAAATATGTGCTCCGAGAAACATCACTTGAATGGAAGGCTTGCCCAGATGAGCTAACATTCAGTGCGATTATGCTAAGAGGAGTGCGATACATGGGAACCATCATTTCAGAAACCCTAATGCGAGAAAACCTAGTTTGGCTTATTTCAGGGGTCTCATCATGGTTGTAGGGACTTGAGGTAACAGCCAGCAGAAGCTGAATTGCTTCGATTTCCTGATGGGTCCTTGAATTATCACAAAGTGGATCATCGAATTTCGGTGGCTTCATATGGTTGACAGATAGATATGAATGAAAATTCTCAGAGGTGTGAATGAATATGTTTTCAGATAAGTAGCGATCATTGGAGCCATCAATTTGATCAGGTTGGGTACCTGGCACGTTACGATTCCCAGGAGTTAATAGTTTGGATGAATCATTAAAAGAAACATCTTGAGGTTGCTGAGACAGAAAATCACTCATTTGGTTGTTTAAAGGCTGCAGATGAAAAATATTAGGCATAAGAGATTCATCAATTTCATAATGTGATTGTGAAACACCACTCGCATGTTTGTGATTTTCGTCAATACTAGTATAAGACAATTTTGAATGACTTGAAGAAATTACTGGTGTGGCCGACTCATGAAATAAATCAGGGAAAAATGGAAGAAAAGATTGAGATGCAGGGGTATCAACTGTACAAGGGCCTTCCTCTACCACATCAGTGTCATCCGGAGAGGCCAATGATTTCGCATGCCCATCACAGTCCAGTGATTTTGTAGGGAAATCAACTTTTCCCGGGACAAGATTCAATTTATTATCAGTATGAGAATGAGATTTATAATCGTACCCAGGTAAACATTCAGTGGACTTGAGATAGGTTTCATTGACAGGGAAAGATGTTATGCCAATATGCTTTTCAAGCTCCAATTTGATAGGGTGTGTGAAAGATTTAGGGACAAAGTCTGAACATCTGGCCACTTGAAGATCATCATAACAAACACTAGGATGAGGCTTGGTTGCCAATTGAAATTGTCCTAGGGAAACGAAAACCACCTATTGAAACTGTTTAATTAAATATGTCCAATTGACATCCCTTTTAGGGAGCTCAAAACAAAAATGAAAAAACCTGATAGAAAACTCCTCTAGAGATTCTTGAGGTTCCATTCTAATCTCATTTAACTTTATTAATACATTTTGAAAATCGTACCTATGAAAAGCATGTTGTAATTCACTAACGAGCTGCTTGAACGAATGGATGGAAGCTGTCGGCAATGTGCGGCACCATTTATTAACATGACCTTCGAGAGTGAGGGAGAAAATCACACAAGCCAACTCCTCATCGTCAATTTCGTAATACTCACAAAAATCACAAAAATCCCAAAGGTGCTCGGTTATAGAAACTCCGTCCTCACCATCGAATTTTAACCGAGATAAGTGATACCGAGTTTCATTGGAGATTGAGCATCGAGAACTAGATAAATCCAATAAACATCTCAAGAGAATGATTTGGGGACAAACCATTATAGATATGGGACTAACCACAGGCTGTAAGGGCTTATCTTGTCATCTGTCCCTCCTTCTACCACCAATTTTTTTGACGGGAAAAATTGTACTATCGACAACAAGGGGGTCTCCCCGCTGAAAGGTCCCAGTTAGACCTCACACTATTGGGATAGGAGCCCCATCTGGTATGTGGGCCTAGCTTCTGCCATAAGTGTTTCCACTCTTGGTTGTCAGAGTCGAAGATGATGGAGTAGAGGCAAAGATGAAATGACCAATTAGTGAAGCAAAATCAACCCAAGATTAATGAACCATAAAAAAAGATACAAGCAAGTCTAAGTAGCAAAATAAAAATGGGGTATGCCGTGACTGGGATCAGTGAGCTGAAAAACCAGTCAAACATACATGAAATAAAACACGCTAAAAGTTAAGTGCAAAGTAGTTCACAATAGATCACCGACGTGGCAAGGAATAAATAAACACCGATCCAAAAACATACATGCAACCACTGTGAATTAGTTCATAATCAATTGCATGGATGAAAGCATCCACACAACATAGTGAGATATTAGATAGCTAATACCATCACCACAAACAAGCACGTGGATCAGTTCTGAAAAAGAGAGTATATTATTTATGCCGTTGCAATGTCAAATAAATGTTTACAACCCATCCAAAACCCAATAGTGGAACATGGGCTATTCATCTCAATGCATGATACAAAAACCCTAGTCTTGCTACCTCTCTTTCTACTTGGTACCAAGAGCTGAGTGCCTTTAGCTCTCAAGCAACAATTCCTCTGTCATACTGGCTTCCATTTCCGAGTTAAAAGTGCCTTGTACTCTTTCTCAAAGTTGTACATATAGGCTAAGATGTCTCTTGAGTTGCCCTTGACTCTTGGTCTTCCCGACTGATGGGCTGGCTTGTGACTTGGGCCATTTGTGACCCGCGACCCATGGTTATATGCGACCTGCGACCCGAATCCATGTGCGAATTGTGACCTAGGCCATTTGCGACCTGCGACCAAGGATGTATGCGACCTGCGACCTTGAGCAATTTGTGACTTGCAACCTTGGGCAATCTGCGACCTGTGACCTGAGGTCATCTACGACTTGTGACCTGAGGTTTTATCCCTTCTACATTTCTCTTTTTGAGATATCAGAACCTTGTTCTCTGGAGGAAAACCTTAGCTTTTTCTATGTGAACCTGCAGCTTCTGGGTAAGTGAAAAACTTCTTCGTCTGGTTCATCATCATAATTTCCTCATATTACCTCCATTTGAACACATTAAATTAGCCACACACACACACACAGATATATCGCAGATATATGTTGAGGAAGCAGAAAATCGCAGATGCATAAAGGGAAAATCGAAAATAAAATTAGGGGAGTTTAACAACTATCGTGGACCCCTACATAGTCATGTTTTGTACGAAATATATGAACAATTCGTGCATATCCACTATGAGCTCATTTATTGGCGCAAAGAAAAAAACTTGAAATACCAACTAATGTCCATCATTCAACAGGCATGTATAGTTAACTCTCACTTAACATTTCTTCCCAATGGATATGATGCCAAAACCAAGGAAGCTCCCATGTGTTACTATGTGCTGGGATGGGCTACGAATTGTGACCCTAAAAAAGTATTGCAAGGTTGAACCTAACGAGGATTTCGATGATAATCTAGAAATTATGGATTGTTGCTCATGGGGGACATGGCCAAGCCAATCTAGGATAGATAAAATAAAAATTGCAAAGCAAGAGACTTCCTCATATTATTTCCATGTGCAATATTGTGAGTGAATAGGAATGTAGCTGCCAAGTGATAAATATCACCAGCCTCGCCATAGTGAGGACGAAATTTTATTGTTGCCATTCCTTTATATTCATGAAGCTTGTTGAGTGTGTACAAATTTTCATAGTAATAGTCAGCATAATATGAAAAATTAGGTTTGAAATCATTTGTCTAGTGAGCTAGGGTTGCCATGTGCTTTGTGGGATGTGTTTCAAGCTTACTTTCATCAACTACCATATCAAAGGAAACCACCTGTTTCAAGAAGACATGTAGGTTAGGATGAGAAATTGGATCAACTGTAACCTCAAAAAGAGGAATGAATATGTTATCCAAAATATTTTGAAAAATATGGAACGATTCCCATTTCCTTGTACACATTGTACAATCGAGGAAACTAAATTAACCAAATAGAATTTTCACTGTATATCTCGTTGTTAACAAACCACTTGCCAACTGGTCCCATTTGCTTTGTTTCCTTCCATGAACAGATATCCTATACTGTTCCATCTGATATTTACTTGCCTCTAGATTAAACAATACTTGTTTTGTCAACTCAGCAAGAAAAAGACCTTGAATGAGGTTGTCTTGCTTTAGGGAAATTTCTCTGAGTCTACTTAAACTTATCAAATTAGTGAACTATATTCTTATTCACATGTACATCCAGGAGATCAACATTGAGGTCGTACCCTACCAAGTCCAAACTCTCAAAAACTTCCTTTACTGTGAGATATTTTCCATCCCCGAATATAACTACCTCATCTGGTTCTTTCCTTAGTTTAGATTTGATAAAATGCAGAAAATGCTTTTGGTTCATGCATGCTGAGTGATGTAAGTGGGTATCAACTTTCCTAACATTGTTAAAAAAAAAACGCGATGGGGTGCACTCTTCTAAGCCATGAATTCTCTGTCTGCATTTAGCCTTAAATGAAGAGTAAACATATATTCTAAAAGGTGTAGTCGATGATGGCACAAAGTACGAACATTTCCCAATGAAATGATTTTGAGTATCCAATGTACATAAGTGAAGAGTGTTGTTGCATAAACAACATGAAAAGTTCTTCCCTTGATTCTTTATTTGGATAAACATATACCACACCATCCTCCATTTGAAAATAATCTTCACTTGGTCCTCCTCTTCACTTGTTGGTGCATCCTTGCCCTCCACCTATAAATCAAGTGCGTGCCCACCCTATGCGGTTCGGATGCCCGAGAATGTAGCTGACCTCTTAACAAGCACGGGTACTGTATTTACGTGAGGTCGCAAATCTTAGTGGCAGTTACATAGTCAGGTAGTCGCACATGCTGCGGACTCTCTCGGGCATAATGTTATGTGACCTCACGACTTGGTGGAGGTCACACAGTGGGGTAGTCGCATAAGTTGTAGACTCCCATGGGAACCATGTTTGCGACCTTGTGAGGTGGTAGAGGTCGCACAGTTGCACATTGGGGATGGGTCGCATATGCCATCGCTGTAACAAAAATGCGACTGCACAGCTTGGTCACACACTGTTCCCTGCGACACCTTTTGAACCATGCGAAACATGCTTCTTCCGTTGACCATGGAAAGGGATGGGCTGGAGTAGGCCGGGGAAAGAAATGAAGCACTAGAAGCTGAGAACGCAGAGTTAATGGTGACACTGGAAGCCGTGAAGGTTTAGTTATCAGTATACGAGAGCTTGATCTGATACCCAACATACGCAAAACATTTGGCGTGTTATCCCAAGTCTGAGCAGCTCATGGTGGAATTAGCTGTGAAGGCCAAATTTTACAAGAGCCACCATGAAATAAAATAGAAGACGATTGCCTCCATGATGGAAAAGCACTTGGATAAATATACAGGTGGATAGTCGCATAATAAAATTTATCACAGGCAGGTTCTTTGCATTTTATAAGCTTTGTTTCATTATGTAAGAACTAAGGCTTAAATTTAAATTCGCTTCCATTTCTGTGCATTGCAAATTGGACAGGGAGAGTATATAAGCATTGAGGCCATTTGGTCCAACCTCCTCCATTGTCATTATCATCTAATCGCGAGACCCACCTCTTCAACAACGCATCCCATATATCATCGGGGAGGCTAGAACCCTAACATGCCGGCTTATATAATAGTTCTTATTGAGAGGTTTTCGCCAATTTACAACCAGCCCCTCTTCATTCACGGGCTTCCATAAGATGAATATTGCAAAATCTCTTATAAATCCAACACGATCACCAAATATTGAAATAGGGACCATGTGGACGATCTGCTAACAATATTTCTCCCCAACAAAATCTTATCGAACCATCCAATGTTTTTTCACATCTGAAACTTTTATTTTCTTGGGACATGAACTACCCCAGCTCTTTTGCATTTGCGAGGTCACTTATATCCTTTTGAACATACGGAAAATATGATAAGAAGTTTGCGAAAGGAAAATTTGATTGATGTATCTGTTAGCCACCTATAAATTCTGATATGCAAAATGGTGGCTAAATTTGCATTCAAGCCTTCAAGAGATTTATTTCTTTGAAAATCCATCATCTTTGAAGTCTTATGATTATTATTTATCCCTTCGAATTAATACTCACTGTTGTTTCCATCTTAAAGCCATGCTGATTCACCAAATAAAGTTGTTCCAAAGGCCACTGAAACTGCCTATTTTCACTTATTTCCCTCCATTTTCATAAAGCCTTCTTTTCATCTTTTAACCCTCCATTTAGCCTCTAAAAGACTTAAATCCCCTTTAAACTCTCAAAGATTCATTTACAGGTTTAAATACCCTTTCTTTTCCTTTATACTGAAAGCCAAAAAACCCTAAAAAACCCTTCAAAAATCCTAAAAAAAACCATTTTTTAACATTAAGGCCTTAAGCCCCTTTTAGCCTTAGCCCTAGACCCTTTTCCACATCTGACTGGGATCCATAACTACGTGCTAGCCCTTATTTCCAATCGCAATTGGAGTTTCCTTTCCCTGAATTTTCCTTTATTCTTCCAATCTTCCGATGCGATGAGCCCCTTCTCCTTCGATCGCCAATTTGATCTGGACCGTTGAATCCACAAGAACCAACGACCAGGATTCAATCGCACTTCACATTTTCCTTTACCCTTTTCAATTTTCCATTGGTCACCGATTATATCTCCACTGTTGATGTTTACAGATCCAACGACCAGTGTTCCATTGCATCACTCCATTGGTTCTTCGCTTCGCCCATCACTCACGCCCGCCGATTTGATCTGGACGGTTGAATCCACAAGAACCAACGGCTAGGATCTCATCGCGCTCCACCCATAGTCCTCCATCATCACCCCGTTGATTAAATCCTAACCATCCATCATCCTTCAGATCGGACGACCCTCGCATAATCACATATCGCAAAGGCTTAGTCCCTTTCCCTTTGACTTCCGCCGATGCAATTCTCCGATGAGATCTCCACCATTCATTTCCCCTGATCTAACGGCCCACACTTCATTGCAATTTAGCCATCCTCCTAACCCTTCATCCACCATCTTTAATCTTCGTCATTGATATATCATGATCCGACGACCCTCATTTAACCCACTGATCACCTCTAGGATTTTTCCTCTGTACTCCCAGTCCCACCACCAACGCCCCCATTTCCTCCCATTTTCACCTTTTTCCTATGTATTTTCCATGCATACATTTTAACAATAAGAGTCATTTTTTTGAGCCTAATCAGTTTAAACCTTGGTTTTCATGGTGTTGCGTCATGAAACCTTTCTCTGCCACAAACCCTTTTACCCCAGAACTCTTCATCCATCGTGTTCAACCCGCACCGTTGGATCTAGAGCCTCCAATCCAATGGTCAACGATCAATCTCACATAAATTTTGAACCCTTCCCACAGTGCACAAATTTTATGCGATAAAATTGGTTTCCAAAATACACGCATCAACCACTAATTGGAATCACGTTCCAAACGCAAATACTGCCTCTGCCCCTTTTTGTTGCACAAAAACCATTCCTGGTTTCCGCCATACCACCCTCTGCAACATAAATTCCTCTTTTAATCTTGGTCTTCGATCTCTGAGATTGCACGGCCCATATTATATCGTGATAATATTTCATTTTCTTCCCATCTCCCTCCCAAACGACTCCATAGAAAGATCTCCACCGCTGATAGTTCTAATCCAACGGTCCACGTTCATCCTCGCACCCAAACCTCCATTGACCTGGTTAGTTGCTCTATTAGGGTTTTTTCCGATTTTTCACTGTAATCACATTCTTCCTCACTGCTCCTCCACCACCCTAGAGCCTCTACAAGTAGTCCAAACCAAGCTCGCAGGATTTCATAACATGTTTTCGTGTGTTTGCAGGTTTTTTAATGGTCGATGAAGGAATTAATGTTTTATAGTCACTAGAGGTGACAGAGAGGCTCCGATAATTATCTCAATATCGAAAATAAAAGCCAAAGGGAAACAAAGCAAGAATACGAGACTGTATCAATCAATATATCAGATCCATGAAACCTCTGTGACCCTCCAGCTCAGCGAAACCCTCCACATGTACGCAGAACACTCAGAAATATGAGGGTCACATATCCAGTGGCATATGACAAGGCATAAAAGATTAATAAAATATCTGAAGGCATCAATATAGAAAGCAGTTCAAGTAATCCACAGAGATAAAGCATGATCAGAACTAAAACAATTTGAATTACACAGAGATAGAGCAGTTATTAGTGCAGAAGTTGACTGGCATAGACAAAGCCCATCTCCATGCTCAAAGGCTTGCCAAGCAGTTATTACACCAGGGAGCTACTACAACTATCAGAAGCAGTTATTTAGAAGTATGGGAGTCCTCATAGCCCATTCTTTCAATTAACTCACATCAAGAAGATAACAATACCATATTTCTATCATATCAAAATGGTCTCAACAAGCTACAGAGTTATTAATCCAGTCTAGATTTTAATGAAATGTTTAAGACACAGAATGGAGCATTCGAATGCACTCCTCCTATCTCTGATGTTCATTAAATATTTCTTCACCTACTTTTCCTCATTTTTCTATAAAGACTCTTTGAAGTCTCATTGTAAAAGGTTGGAATTTGGTGATTTCTAAAGTAATACATATTGCTGCTTTGAAGAAGCATTGGTGTTCTAAAAGAGTGTGAAGATCTTTGTTTTTCTGTTGATGAAGGAGGCTGGACCATTGGATCCCTGAGCCTAGTTTTGGTGAAGTAATTTTTATTGTTAATGTTATTTCTTGTTTTCCACTTTGTTCCATCATGCTTTTCTTACAGTAGGGTAAAAATTTTAGGCAGAGAACTGTATCTTAGAAGAACCTCTAACATGTTTATCCTTCACTGTTTATATGTTCTCTGCTATTGAATATGACAGGGTAGTCTAATAGCTCTCTTAAATATTCAGTTTGTTTTATTTCAGAAATGGTTAATTCGGTTGTGCTAAAGGCTGTTTAGGTGTTCACTCTTTCTTTACCACTGAATATTGTATCTGAAGTCTCCCTTTGATTATTAATTCTTGCAGTTTGAAAGTTAGGTCTGTTTCAATCATACCCTCTGTTCATTATTGTAATTATTGTGTTGAAGGTCCCTATAATTGTAGTGCTAGTTGTCTAAGGCCTTCCCTCTTCTTTGAATGCAATTGTATGTTTTTGTTGATTAATCCTTCAGTAGTAAACTCATAGGAGGAAATAGGGCGTTCCCCGAATCCTATCGTTCATTAAGAAGGTTTTTAGTATGCATTTCTCATTTTCTTTGAGTGTTACAATGATTGAGTCCAAGCAGTGATCTTACTGGAGGAAATAGTGCGTTCCCCAAATCCTTTAAGCCATTGTGGAAGGGTTTAGTTTTCTTTCACTCTTAGTCCTTGATGTTCATCCCATTTCACCTATATTATTCAACAGATCCTTGAACAAGTTAGATTTTCCCTCTAGTTTCCCTTCCTTCTCAATCATAACTATTTGGAATTTAACATGACTCCATTTCCCAATGGCTTGTAGATTCCCATGCTCTATCTATACCACATGAAATGCATTTGTCCAACCATACAAAACCAAAAACCCTGCACTTCATAACTAGCCTAAAATAAAATTTTAAATCATTCAAGACATATCTTTATAAACATATTGAGATATCCCTCTCTGAGACTAGGAGGGCTAGATCCTAGAGCTCTAAAGATTGGTTCTAATGTTTCCTTTTCTTTTGGCTAGCCAATCTACCAAAAAACAGGACCACAACATAATGGCGACCATGGTGGGACCTATTGAGTATATGATATTCTAGCTAACTCTTGTGCACTCTTTAGTCCTACAAATCTCTAAGAAAATCAGCTAGTAAGCCATAGAGTAGACTCTGTTTATTTGATAACCTTAGCTAAGTGCTAAGATCAAACATAGGACACTCTCATAACCATTAAAAATGCACAAAACCCAAAAAAAATTCAAATTGGCTTCATACTAAACATGGTGGCAGAACCATGAAACAGTTTACCTTCTCAAAAAGCTAAGATTTTCCACCTGGCGAGTCCATTAGCCCCAGTAGGCCTATTACCCATCTAGGTCTCCAGATATCTTTAAGACTATGTTAACTAGCCTTGAAGAAGCTGAGAAACCCAGTCCCATATTAGATAAAACATTCTAAGAGACGAAAATTTCAAAACAGTTCCTACAAACTTCGGCCTCTCTCAATTTTTGAAAAGCAATCTAGCTTCACATAGGATCAACACTAGATCCCATCCAGACCCTAATCCTCCTACAATAGTTGACAATCCAGAGAGAATTCTGTGGCAGACTTTTAAAGCTGGAAAGTTAGCCGTTGATAGGAATATCCCAAGATCTCCCTGAAAACCTTACTGTCTTGGGGGATTTACACTTTGACTTACATCATACTCAGAACATCTTTAGAACTAGATCTCAAAGTGATTTAAACCAAACTGATCTTGAAACTACAGGTTTGCAATAGAGCTTTAGTAGAGAAGCTTCACCTTATACTCCTCCTGATTCCCAGCTTCTTCACCACTTCAGCCTCTTTCATAACCAATCTGCTCAAAGCCAATTTGTTGGCCCAAGTGTTTCTTCCACTCCAATCCATACCACCACCATCCAAAACACTCCATTTCAGCCCACTTTCTCTCTTGTAAATCCACCCCTTGTGAATCCACCTTTATTTCTAGCCATGGAAGCATGGTATGCCCCATTAGTGTTACCACAACCTATGGTTTCCTTACCAAATGACTATCAGTCTAAAATTCCCCATTTCACTGGAGAAGAATCTAAAAAAACTCAAGAACATGTAACTAGGATGGAAGATGCATTTGATTATATGGAAATAGAAGATGAGACCATAAATATGAGAATATATGCTCAAAGTTTAGGAGGAGAAGTAAGGAAGTGGTTTAAAGGCCTAACTCCTAATAGCATCAATGACCTTCCCTCTTTGCATCAAACATTCATCAACAAATGGGAAATCAAAAGAAACCCTCTCCAAATATTGACAGAGTATAAAAATATTAAAATAAATCAGGGAGAGAGCATTCATGATTACTCCACAAGGTTTAATAGTGTCTACAATGCTCTTCTACCTCACATGAAACCTCCCCAAGGCATGGACTTAGTGAAATATCCTGAAGGTTTCGATGTTGATATGGCTTATCAACTAAGGGAGATACATTATTTAACTCTAGAAGACATGCAAAAGGGAGCTGTGAGTGTAGAAGAAAACTTAATTGAGAAAAGAGTTAGGCTAAGATCAGAGAAGAGGGTAACTTATCAATATGATACTGCACCCTCCACATCTAGCTCAAAAATGGAAAGGATGATGGAAGAAATGATGAAAAGGATGACAATACTTGAGAGAGCACAACCAAGAAACAATCAGAACAACCCCCAAAATAGAAATAGGAACTAGAATTATAGAAGAGAGAAAAATCAAGATAGACAAAGGGACAGTGACCAAAATATTAGACCTCCCTTCCAACAAAACTACGTAGATCAAGAGGAAGAAGGAGAGATTGAAAGTTTGGGAGAAAACCATGTAAACTTGATTGGATCAGACAATGGGGATGATGTTTTCCTCACTAAAGAAGAAAAAGGTTTCTTCTCCTTAGAACCAAAGTTAGATACATATGAGGAGTCTGAAGACTATAGATTGGGGTTCGAGAATTCAATCATGGAGGTACAAAAACACTATGATCTAAGAAGCAAAGGGAACATAGGTAATCCAAATGACAAAAAAACTAGCTCTGCTGTTAGGAAAAATACGGAAAATCAGTCTAAGAAAATAGTAGAGAAAACCAACATTTTGGCTAAGAAAATAGATTTAAACAAAGAGAAAAGTATCCAGCCAAATTTTGAACAAAATTTCCCTATTACCTCTGCTAGTGGCCCTATTAAAACAACCCAGATTGACAGTCCTAATAAAAATCAGCAAGTCAAAATTGCTGAAAGAAACATAAGTGAGAAAATAGATGTAAACACAACAAAATCAATAGTTTGCTTCAGCCTTGAGGGAGAGATTGCAAAGATTAAAATTAACATACCTCTAGCTGAATTAGTGACCCAGGAAGTGTATAGAAACCAGGTCCTAAAAGCTCTAAATATACATGTTGATACTGCCACTTTGAACTTGATAGATGACAAGCCAGAGCTATTGTTTGGTCCTATGGTTGAAGGAAAATACCAAGAAGGGGTTGTGCCTCCCTTCTATGTCAATCTAAACATACATGACAAAATCTTACATAATGCCATGCTAGATTCAGGAGCATCACACAACCTTATGCCCAAGGTGGTAATGGAAAGCCTAGGCTTAGAGATTACGAGAACATACAAATATTTGTATTCCTTTGATTCCATAAGGGTCAAATGCTTGGGGTTAATTAAAGATTTGTGTGTTAACTTGTCTCAAATTCCTACCAAGATTCTTGTAATGGATGTGCTAGTAGCTGACATTCCCCCAAAATATGGCATGCTCTTGTCTAGATCATGGGGAGCTAAGTTTCAAGGCACCCTTCAAATGGATATGTCTTATGCCAACATACCAGTGTTTGGTCAAACTAGAAGATTATATAGGGAAACCCTTATGAAATACATGGTGAGTAGCAAGGAAAAACCTCACAACACTCCTATTTATTCCACTCATTTAGATCTAGATTCTTTTATTTTATACAATGAAGATGAAGTCACCCAAACAAAGAAGGAAAACAAGTAGGATATTAGTGCACTAGAACATTCGGGATTGTCCTCCCCTCAAACTCTAGATATATCAACTCCCAACAGCCTTGAGCAACAAAAAACCAATGAGAATGAAAAAGAAACACTTTGGAAAATGAGTTTTGATGGCTCTTGCAGCAAAAACAGTGCAGGGGTTGGTGTGTCGATACACAACACAAACAAGGGACATGCCTGCAAATTATATTTTTCATGCAGCAACAACATTGTAGAATATGAAGCCCTTCTCCTTGGCTTGCACATACTTAAAGATTTAAAGGCCAAAAAGATATCAGTACAGGGAGATTCTGAGTTAATCATTAGAAAAATCAAAGGGGAATATTCAACCAAAAACCCCAGACTAAGAGAATGTAGAAACACTGTATTATATCTCCTGAAAAATTTCGAAAAATATGAGCTTATGTTCATACCAAGAGCCCAAAATCACCTGGAAAACAAACTGGATTTTGCTACTAGTAATTTCCAGATACTACAAATCGATGAACAGTTCATTATAAAAGTGAAAAACAGACCAGCAGTCCCTGATAACGAAGATCATTGGCAGGTTTTTAACAATGATAAACATATAGAGGATTTCCTGCAATAAAAAAATGAGTTTTCTAGAGCATCACCAAGTTTCAGCCATGAAAAAGAATTTTTAGATGGGGAACAAATTCCTGAAACAGAGTCCTCCTCTCCCACTGATGTAAATCAGTTTGATCATCTTTTCAAAGAAAAATTATCTCATGATCCAGACCAAAAGGACCTTGAAGTCCTAGAGTGTAAAGGTGATACCATACCCAAAGGCCTTGCCCCATTAGAACAACTCTTTGATTTCAACGATGTCACTAAGGAACCAAAGGCAGAAACCATGGAAACTAATGTGGAAGAGCACAACATAGGTAGCCCAACTGAGCCTAAAATGATTAAGTTATCTAGCACCCTTCCTGCCCACATCAAACAACAATACATAGCACTCTTCAAAGAGTTTATAGATGTTTTTTCCTGGGACTATAAAGATTTGAAATCATATGACACCAACATCATTCAACACAAGATTCCCCTTAAGGAAAATCAGAAACCTTTTAGACAGAAATTAAGGAGGATAAACCTTGTCTTATTTCCTGCAATAGAAAAATAAATTAGGAAGATGTATGATGCAGGGATCATTGTTCCTCTCAGATACTCAGATTGGGTTTCCAATCTAGTATTTTTCAGGAAGAAGACAGGGGATATTAGGTTGTGTATTGACTTCAGGAAACTGAATAGAGCCTCTCTGAAAGATAACTACCCCTTGCCAAAAATGGACCACATTCTTCAAAGGGTAGTTGGGTAAAAAATATTATCATTTTTGGATAGGTTCTCGGGTTATAATCAAGTGTTATTCCTCCCAAGTGATCAACATAAGACAACCTTTACTACACCTTGGGGGACATTCATGTATGTCAAAATTCCATTTGGCTTGATGAATGCGGGGGGCACTTTCCAAAGGGCCATGGACATAGCCTTCTCAGAAGACATAGGCTATTTTATAATCATTTACCTTGATGATATTACTGTCTTCTCCAAAACTGATGAAGAACATTTGAAACATCTAAGGAATGTTTTTGAGAAATGTAGAAGATTTGGCTTGTATTTAAATCCCAAAAAGACACTCTTTGACCTCCAAGAAGGAAAGCTTCTTGGTCACATAATCTATGAAGAAGGGATCAAAATATATCCTAAAAGAATTGATGGCATATTGAATATCAACCACCCTATAAATCTCAAAGAATTATAGTCTTTCATTGGAAAGATTAATTTTTTGAGGAGGTTCATCCCCAACCTTGCTGAGCTATTGAGAAACATCACTAACATGCTCAGGAAAGAAGTAGGTGTTAAATGGTTAATGCAAGCTAAACAATCATTTGAACTGGTAAAGCAAGCCCTTACTCAAGGACCAGTCCTTGCTAGTTCTGATTTCACCAAATATTTCTATATTTTTTCCTTTGCATCTGAACATACAATAGCTGCAGTATTGTTGTAGAAGAATAGCATGGGGCAAGAGAAACCTATATCCTTGTTTATTAAAGCCTTGAGAGATGCCCCACTCAAATATAATATCATGGAAAAGAAAGCCTTGGCACTGGTAAAAGCATTAAAGGACTTTAGGGTGTACATTTTACATTCACATATCATTGCCTTTGTGCCACACACCGTAGTCAAAGATATTCTAAGTCAGGACCCCGATGGTAAAAGGGGAAAATGGATTGCCACTATTCTAGAATATGACTTAGAAATCAGGCCTACTAAGCTCATCAAGGGACAAGTATTGGAAAAACTCATGGCTGAGTCTAATTTCAAAGATCTAGCTATGAATATGGTTGATGCCTTGGAAGAGATAGAAGAGTTCCCAACACCATTTACTGAAGAAACATTCATGAAATCTCCATGGTATGTTGACATCATTTATGTGTTGCTTTATTTAAATGCTCCTCCTTCTTTGTCAAAAAAAGAAAGCCATATTTGTAAAATAGAAGGCTTTAAATTATTTTATGATAGATGGAGTTTTATATTGGAAAAATGTTGTTGGGATATTATTAAAATTTTTGCTTGAGGTTGTTGTAGGAAAAATCATGCATGAAATGCATGAACGAGAATGTGGAGGGCACTTAAATTAGAAGACCACAGAAAAAAAGATCCTCAGATCTGGTTACTATTGGCCCACCCTTTTTCCAGACACCCACAAACTAGTAATGTCTTGCCACAAGTGCCAATTTTTTATGGTAGATGAAAGCTCTTTCCCTTACCCTTGAAACCCATTAGTGTTGAAGCACCCTTCCAACAATGGGGTTTGGACTTCAGAGGGGAAATTCATCCATCCTCCTCAGCCCAGCAGAAATGGATCCTCACGGCCACTTATTATTTTACCAAATGGATAGATGCCATACCCACTAGGAATGCTACTGACTCTGTCATTATTAAATTCCTTGAGACCAACATATTGTCCAGATTTGGCTATCCTAAAAAAAATAATCACAAACAATGTTGTTGCCTTTAAATCCAAGAAGATGGTTGATTTCTGCCATAAATATCAGATCACCTTGGGCCACTCCATTTCCTATTACCCCCAAGGAAATGGACTTGTTGAATCCTCCAACAAGAGCCTGATCAACATCATCAAAAAGCTATTAGAGAAGAATCAGAAAGCATGGCATAGTAAGCTTGTTTATGCCTTGTGGGCTGAAAGGTTAACCACCAAAAAATCAATCAACATGTCCCCCTATCAGCTGGTCTATGGAATAGGTGTTGTTTTCCCAACATCTTTGGGAGTTCCAATCATGAAACTCCTTTAGGAAGTCCAAGCTGAAGAAAATGATATGCAGAGAAGAATCAATCAGACCATTCATTTGTAGCAGACCAAGGAGGAAGTTTACCAGAGAACTCAAACAGTCCAAGAAAACATCAAAAGGTTATTTGACAAAAGGACTAAAGCAAATGACTTCCAAGTTGGGAATGTGGTCCTCAAATGGGATTCAAGGAGGGAAGAGAAAGGAAAACATGGTAAGTTTGAAAATCTATGGAAAGGGCCCTACATTATTCATTCCATAAGTGGGCATAATGCATTTTTCTTGCAAGCACTGAATGGTGAAGAAGTGTTAGGAGGTCCTGTCAATGGCATGATACTTAAACACTATTTCTATCAAGATTCTTAGTTTCAGAGTTTTTTATCCATTGTACATACCATTTTCATAAAGAAAAAGAGAAAGAGAAAAAGAAAAACAATAGAAAAACAAAAAGAGGGAAGAAATAAAACAAGAAAGGTATAGCCCCATACCAAAAAGAAAGAAAAATATGAAAGTGTGTAAGCTCAAATTCCACTACTTTAAGGAGCAATATTGTCCAATCATACAGCCTAATCATGATTGGGAAGATTTCAATTTACTGCTGATAGGATAGTGAAGAAGATTTTCCAAACTGTTTAATATTGGCTTATCAGTAGAACAGATTAGGATATAAGAAAGAGAACTAGTTCTAACATGCTCAAAACTTGAACCAGCAAAGAGAAGAAAACAACTCTAACAGGATCAAAACCAGAGCTGAAATGAAGAAAGAAAGGTGACTCTAAAAAGCTCAAAAATCTAAGTCACAAAAAGAAGGAAGAATGTTTTCAAATTTCAGATCTTTAGCCTTCAAAATTTTGGTTTTTCAATCTCTGCAAGTTTCAGTTCATGTGCATATTTTCTTTATGCCATGAACCCACAACAAATCAGACGGTCTAATCCTGGTTTGGCTGTGTTTTCAATTTCTGTTTTAGAATATAGAGAATGGAAATCTATCAGACTTTCTAATCCTGACATATATTAGTTTAGGTAGATAAACTTATGAGTTCAACTGCTTAATTTGAAATCATGGAGAAATAAGGGTAGCATTAGATAGGTTTATTTTTCTGTTTGCAGAATAAAATGTTGGAAAAAGAGTTTTCCAGTCCAAGTGCACTCAAAGGAAGAAAAAATACTAGGATAGTAGGAATGGGTAGGTAGAGATGTTGTTTTGAAGAATGACAGTTTTTTCAGGTTGCTGCAAAGGTTATCAGATCAAAAGAAGACCAATCAAGGAAAGAAAAACCGCTGCCCAATGGAAAGGAATTGGTCTACTAAATACAAAGATTACTGAGGTTCTGGACACCTAAAGGGCAAGTTGTCCTCCCCAAGTGGAGCCACTGTTAGCCACCTATAAATTCTGATATGCTAAATGGTGGCTAAATTTGTGTTCAAGCCTTCAAGATATTTATTTCTTTGAAAATCCATCATCTTTGAAGTCTTATGATGATTCTTTATCCCTTTGAATTAATCTTCATTGTTGTTTCCATCTTAAAGCCATGTTGATTCACCAAAGAAAGTTGTTCCAAAGGCCACTGAGACTGCCTATTTCCACTTATTTCCCTCCATTTTCATAAAGCCTTCTTTTCATCTTTTAACCCTCCATTTAGCCTCTAAAAGCCTTAAATCCCCTTTAAACCATCAAAGATTCATTTACAGGTTTAAAGACCCTTTTATTTTCCTCTCTACCGAAAGCCAAAAAACCCTCAAAAACCCTTCAAAAATCCTTTAAAAACCCATTTTTTAACATTAAGGCCTTAAGCCCCTTTCAGCCTTAGCCCTAGCCCCTTTTCCGCATGTGACCTGGAGCCATAACCAGGCATTAGCCCTTATCACCAATCGCAATCGGAGTTTCCTTTCCCTGACTTTGTCTTTATTCTTCTAATCTTCCGATGCAATGAGCCCCTTCTCCTCTGATCGCCGATTTGATCTGGACCGTTGAATCCACAAGAACCAATGGCCAGGATTCAATCGTGCTTCGCATGTTCCTTTCCCGTTTTCAATTTTTCACTGGTAACCAATTATATCTCCACCGTTGATGTTTTCAGATCCAATATCCAGCATTCCATCATATCGCTCCATCGATTCTTCACTTCGCTCATCACTCGCGCCCGCCGATTTGATCTGGACCATTGAATCCACAAGAACCAATGGCTAGGATCTCATCGCGCTCCGCCCATAGCCCTCCGTCATCACCCCGCTGATTAAATCCTGACCATTGATCATCCTTCAGATCAGACAGCGCTCGCATAATCACATATCGCAAAGGATTAGTCCCTTGCCCTTTGACTTCCGCTAATGCGATGCTCTGATGAGATCTCCACCATTAATTTCCCCTGATCTAACGACCCGCACTTCATTGCAATTTCACCATCATCCCGACTGTTCATCCACCATATTTAATCTCCGTCGCTGATCTATCATGATCCGATGGCCCTCATTTAACCCGCCGACCACCCCTAGTATTTTTCCTCCGTATTCCCGGTCCCACCACCAATGCCCCCGTTTCCTCTCATTTTCACCTTTTTCCTATGTATTTTCCCATGCATAAATTTTTACACTTTAACACTAAAAGTCATTTTTTTGAGCCTACTCAGTTTAAAACTTGGTTTTCGTGGTGTTGCATCATGAAACCTTTCTCCACCACATACCCTTTTACCCCGCAGCTCTTCATCCATTGCGTTCAACCTGCACCGTTGGATCTGGAGCCTCTAATCCAACGGTCGACGATCAATCTCGCATAATTTTTTAGCCCTTCCCACAGTGCCCAAATTTTACGCGATAAAAGTGGTTTTCAAAATACACGTGTCAACCACTAAGTGGAATCGCGTTCCAAACGCAAATACTACCTCACCCACTTTTTTTGCACGAAAACCATTCCTGGTTTCCGCCATACCACCCTCCGCAACATAACTTCCTCTTTTAATCCTAGTCATTGATCTGTGAGATCGAACGACCCATATTATATCGCGATAACATTTCATTTTCTTCCCATCTCCCTCCAAAATGACTCCATAGAAATATCTCCACCGTTGATAGTTCTAATCCAATGGTCCACATTCATCCTCGCACCCAAACCTCCATTGACCTGGTTAGCTGCTCTGCCAGGGTTTTTTCCAATTTTCTGCTGCAATCACATTCTTCCTCACTGCTCCTTCACCACCCCAGAGCCTCTGCAAGTAGTCTAAATCAACCCCACAGGATTTCATAACATGTTTTCATGTGTTTGCAGGTTTTTTAATGGCCGATGAAGGAATTAATGTTTTACAGTCACTAGAGGTGACACAAAAGCTCCGATAATTATCTCAGGATTAAAAATCAAAGCGAAAGGGAAACAAAGAAAAAACATGAGATAGTATCAATCAATAGATCAGATCCATGAAACCTCTGCGACCCTCCAGCTCAGCGAAACCCTCCACCTGTACGCATATCACTCAGAAATATGAGGGTCACATATCCAGTGGCATATGACAAGGCATAAAAGATTAATAAAATCTCTGAAGGCATCAATACAGAAAGATGTTCGATAAATCAACAGAGATGAAGCGTGAGCAGAACTAAAATATTTTGAAGTACACAGAGACAGAGCAGTTATTAGTGCAGAGCTTAACTGACACAAACATAGCCCATCTCCATGCTCAAAGGCCTGCCAAGCAGTTATTACACCAGGGAGCTACTACGACTGTCAGAAGCAGTTATTTAGAAGCATGGGAGTCCTCATAGCCCATTATTTCACTCAACTCACACCAAGAAGATAACAGTACCACTGCAGATAGTATTTCCTCCCAAGGACACCCTGCAGGTGATTTCTGTCATATCAAAATGGTCTCAACAAGCTACAGAGTTATTGATCCAGTATAGAATTTAATGAAATGTTTAAGACACAGAATGGAGCATTCGAATGTAATCCTCCTATCTCTGATGTTCATTAAATCTTTCTTCACTTAATTTTCCTCATTTTTCCTATAAATACTCTTTGAAGTCTCATTGTAAAAGGTTGGCATTTGGTGATTTCTAAAATAATACATATTGCTGATTTGAAGAAGCATTGGTGTTCTAAAAGAGTGTGAAGATCTTTGTTTTTATGTTGATGAAGGAGGCTGGAACATTGGATCCCTGAGCCTGGTTTTGGTGAAGCACTTCTTATTGTTAATGTTATTTCCTGTTTCCACTTTGTTCCATCATGCTTTGCTTACAGTAGGGTAAAAATTTTAGGCAGAGAAATGTATCCTAGAAGCACCTCTAACCTGTTTATCCTTCACTGTTTATATGTTTTATTCTACTGAATATGATAGGGTAGTCTAATAGCTCTCTTAAATATTCAGTTTGTTCTATTTTAGAAATGGTTAATTCGGTTGTGCTAAAGACTTTTTAGGCATTCCCTCTTTCTTTACCACTGAATATTGTATCTGAAGTCTCCCTTTGATTATTAATCCTTGTAGTTTGATAGTGAGGTATGTTTCAATCATACCCTCTGTTTATTGTTGTAATTATTGTGTTGAAGGTCCCTATAATTGTAGTCCTAGATGTCTAAGTTGTTCCCTCTTCTTTGAATGCAATTGTATGTTTTTGTTGATTAAGCCTTCAGCAGTAAACTCATAGGAGGAAATAGGGAATTCCCCAAATCCTATAGTTCATTAAGAATGTTTTTAGTTTGTATTTCTCCTTTTCTTTGAGCGCTATATTGATTGAGTCCAAAGAAATGAGCTTACTGGAGGAAATAGGGCATTCCTCGAATCCTTTAAGCCATTGTGGAAGGGTTTAGTTTTCTTTCACTTTTATTCCTTGATGTTCATCCCATTTCACCCATATTATTCAACAGATCCTTGACCAAGTTAGATTTTCCCTCTGGTTTCCCTTCCTTCTCAATCAGAACTATTTGGAATTTCACATGACTCCATTGCCCAATGGCTTGTAGATTCCCATGCTCTATCTATACTACATGAAATGAAATTGTCCAACCAAACAAAAAAAACAACCCTGCACTTCATAACTAGCCTAAAATCAACTTTTAAACCATTCAAGACATATCTTTATAAACATATTGAGAGATCCCTCTCTGATACTAGGAGGGCTAGATCCTAGAGCTATAAATATTGGTTCTGATGTTGCCTTGTCTTTTGGCTAGCCAATCTACCAAAACACAGGACCCCAATAGTATCTGTTTTCTCAACCGCACTGAACTTGATATACATGTCCCGGATATGAATAAATTGATCCAAAAATTCATCACCCCCAATACTGAAGGAATCACTATATCCATGCCGAGAAATGCACTCGTAAACTCTTGTATATCCCAATCCTTCTAGAAGAAACCTTTCATGCGGTAATATAGTTTCGACAGGGACATACCTGATATTTGTTAATATAATTACCTCGTGCAAGGAACCTACATTTACCACATAATGACCAACAATAGGAGGAGCACCATGGATGATATGGGTATAGAGGAAACAGAATCTTGGTGCCCGCTGAATTCCCTTGTCAGAGAAAAAAGTACCCATGCTGCCCAAGCCTATGTCGTGGGCCACTTCATACTGAATTTTCTTCTGTCTTTCATGATTACAACTAAAAATTATAATATCAAGTACAATAAAAACTAAAAAAGGAAGCCAACCTCCATGTGGAACTTTAACGAGTACAGAAGAGACATATATTCCTTCCATAATAGAAAATAGGTGGAGAAAAAAAACGCAACTGGTAAAGGAACTTTCCAAACAACGATCATAACCAATGCTAATAAGAAAGTTGTAATCAGCATCACCATAATCATCACCATCAAATATGCAACAAGCACAAGCTACCACATCCTCTTGAAAGCGAAGATGAACAACAATATATCTTCCACTAGTGGTGGAGTTGTGCTTAACCGTACGTTCTACTGACTTCCTTGCAAGTTTAGCAATGGGATCAACAAATCGTAATACTCCATAATTAGCCAAACATCTGGCGCACCGAATTGGGGGTGGACCCTCTTGTGACAATCGATTGGAAAATGGAGAAATCTGTATCATACCAGCCTTAAGTAGTTAGGGAGAACTTTTTCTTCATAGTAACTGACAAGAGACCAAGCTTCAATCTTGAAGTTGAAAATATTTCTCATATTGTTGTCAAAATTTCCATCATGCCTTCGAGCAGCTTTATAACAGTCCTCACATCATTTCTAAGAAAATCAATAAAGTGATCTTCGTCATATATGTCCTTAAACTTCCTAGGATCCCGCCAAATGTTGTGAAAATGGAAAGTTGGAATGACAAGGGTTGCATTGAAAAACCCCACCAAAACTATTGCATTTCAAATTGATACACATTGCTGATTCAAGCCACCATTTTCTTCAATAAATACATAAACATTTTAATCAAGTAACCCTCTCTCTCTAGGAATGAAACTACACGCCCAAATAGATGTTGCTTAATCGTGACCGAAAATTTCCCCAACTAGTGGGCTCTTTGTTCTCTACTTATAGGTGTTACATATCTTCCACTTTTCATGTTTCAACTTAGACTACTCTCCCTTGTCATCCTCCTTGACGATGTATTCAACTATAGTCTTAGTTCCCATCCCTTCATGGTGTCATGTTCCGCAAATGCGCCCTTGTTGTTTTAGTTTCGGTTTCTTTCCCTCAGTGTGGTGGTGACATTGTTGGGTATATCATCTGTGGGACTGAATTGCATCAAACATTATAATATCAATTAGTTCACAGTTACCTTTTAGAGAATGATGTCGCCAAATAATTTACATGGGACCATGAAATTGGTGGGGTACCCAAATAGAATGCCTAAATGATATACGATGAACGTGCTTCTAATGGACATAAGCTATGTATAGAAAAACATCCATTCAAGTGTATGCATGATTATACCACCCCACACATGGCATGATTGCAGCAGAAGTATCTTGTTATGTTGATGAGAATGTTTTCGAGGGGCTGGAAGAAGATCAAAATTTTCTGAGGCTGCTACCATGACAATCTAGGGGAAACCTATCTCTGAGTTCACGGAGGGACTTTCAATGCTCTTTGAAGCAGGAAACCCCCAAGCGCTAGTGTATTGATGAGACATTGAGAAAAGTGGGTGTGGTCAAAATTTTTGGTGGGAAAATATCATGGGGGTATCACTTAATAAAGGCTGGGTCAAAACCCTAATAGCTGGGCAAGCAGAAGGGGACTCGAAATTTTGAATATACCCAAAATTCTGGGTGGTGTTGTAGCGGCTACAACAAGATGATATTTATTAAGTATTTGGATTTTCTATTTGAATTTTTTTTTCTCGTTACAACACCCCAAGAGAGATTTTTTCAGATGGAGGAGCACAATTTACATCACAAAAGATAGAAAATCTCATGCAGAAATATGGAGTCAAACATGGGGTGACATCTCCATACCATCCCCAGGTGAATGGACAAGTAGAAAGCACAAATAAGACATTGGAAAATATCTTGACAAAAACTTTGGCATACCATCGTCAGCATTGGGCTCAAAATTTTCTAAAGCTCTCTGGGCATATAGAACAACATGACAGAACACAACCGAGTTTTCACCATTTGAGTTGGTTTATGGGAAATACTCGTTGTTTCCAATAGAATTTGAAATAAGTACGCTCAAAATAGCTCTTGAAGTTGGTTTGGATTTGTCAGGTGCCCAGAAGGACTGACTGGCCTAGCTCAATGAACTAGATGAAATTTGTTTAATGGTTATCTAGAGAACTACTGCTATCCAACAGCAGAGAATGAAATGGCACGATAAGTTTATCAAGAAAAAGGTGTTTTAGAGGGGAGATTGGGCACTACTCTATGACTCTCGTTTTAAGGATTTTAAGGGAAATATTTGTACTCGCTGGATGGGACCTTACGAGGTGGACACTGTATTTGATAATGGAACAGTTAAGCTAGTCACAATTGACGATACACGTGCTTCATTTATAGAAAATGGACATCACCTGAGATTATACCACCGCCCAGCCTCTAAGGATTATTTTATCAAACACCTCTCTGAGAAATCTGGTTTGAAGGTTATCAATGCAGAGAACTCTTCCTCTACATCCTCACTCTAAAAAAAAAAGAGAATAAAGAATTATACTGTTACTATTTATTTTTCTATCTTTTTGCAGGAGTTACTACTAAGGAGTAATCGAAATTTTTTCGAAGTATCAGTTGCTACTACTCATGATGTTGTTACTTGGTTGCTACTACTCCTAATGTTGTTACTCAGTTGCTGCTACTCATGATGTTGTTACTTGGTTGCTGCTACTCAGGGTGTTGTTACTCAGTTGCTGCTACTCCGGACGCTGTTACTCGGTTGCTGCTACTCATGATGATGTTACTCAGTTGCTACTACTCAGGGTGTTGTGACTCAGTTGCTACTACTCATGATGTTGTTACTCCATATGCTGTTACTTCAGATGTTGTTACTCTGGATGCTGCTACTCGCACTACTGTTACTCCAGATTTTGTTACTCCAGATGTTGCTACTCGCATTGCTGTTACTCCAGATATTGTTACTCCAGATTTTTCTACTCGCACTATTGTTACTCCAGATTCTTCTACTCACACTTCTGTTACTCCATATGCTATTACTCCAAATGCTACTACTTGTACTGTTGTTACTCCGGATGCTGCTACTCGCACTGCTATTACTCAAGCTTCGGATGCTGCTACTTGCACTACTATTACTCCAGATGCTATTACTCCGGATGATTCTACTCGCACTGTTGTTACTCCAGATGTTGTTACTTTGGATTCTGCTACTCGCACTATTGTTACTCCAGATGCTGCTACTCGCACTGATGTTACTCCAGATGCTGCTACTCGTACTGTTGTTACTCCATATTTTTTTACTCTGGATGCTTCTACTCACACTATTGTTACTCCAGATGTTGTTACTCCAGATTTTGTTACTCTAGATGATGCTACTTGCACTGTTGTTACTCCAAATGTTGTTACTCCGAATGTTGCTACTTGTATTGCTATTACTCCAACCACATCATTATTGCGTCATCATCCTACCAACCATCACTTCGTCTAGGTAGACTGCCAGGTACTCCTCCATGTGACTTTTACCGATTTAATTGAATATCCCATGTGAGAACATTAATGCTGTGAACGAAAAATTTTAAGTTGGGGGTGGGGGTGTCATCATAATTTAAAGACGACGTAATGATGATTTTTGTAAGTCATTATTACAATATTGTGTGTGGTACACATTACGATCCTTATCAATACTCTGTATAATTAGTAAATATGCATTGAGATCTGTAACATGTGCTTTCCATTTCATATGAAATGATTACCATTCTATTCATTGAACTTACCATACTCCTTCATAATTTTTCTCAGTTTTTGAGAATTACCGTCTGTGTTTACCGTTACCACCATTCATTTTCACCATGTTTTTTTCCCAAATTTGGTATCCACTATTCTGTCCAACAGTCTTCTATTCCAAGAAGTGTTGTTATAGCCCCCAGATTATGGGCGGACTGGCTGTGTGGCATGAACCTGAAAATACAGCTTCAGTCCGTAGTAATCCAGAGGTATGGAAAATCTTTGTCAGTGTAGGTTGGGATACATATATCGATAGATTGTAGGGGTTTGACAGGGAAATCACAATGGAGTTTGTGCTTAATTTGGATGAGAATGGATCGCGGGTCAGAGGATTGGAAATTCCTGTCACAGAGGATATAATTGCAAAAGTTAGTGGGCTGAGACAGCAAGGGAAAAAATGTTTTTCTTGGATGTTTTCTCTCCCAGAGTTTCCTAAATTATTCTTGCAAGTAGGAGAAAGCGTCATTCAAATGGGAGAGGATATGAGCACAAGTCTGTGTCGTATCCATGGGATTAAGTTGCAGGTTTCGTAATTAAATACATAACTTGTAAAGGCTGGGCCATAGTTCTATTTAAATATCATTATAAAATTCTAACTCACCTTTGATTCCCACAGGCTCAGGTGCATTCCTTAAATATGCCCTTCTTCCTATTGAAATAGTTGCAGAACATGGCATAGTCTGCTCGGCATTCGTGTTGTATGCCGTCAGTGCTTTCCAACCATGGATTGGTGCATTTGCTGGTCATGCATGCAATAGTCAGATTTCAAGTTTCTTGGGT
The DNA here is from genome assembly GCA_034641835.2 of Pinus albicaulis. Classification (NCBI taxonomy): domain Eukaryota; kingdom Viridiplantae; phylum Streptophyta; class Pinopsida; order Pinales; family Pinaceae; genus Pinus; species Pinus albicaulis. Next base: position 969,448,606 of record CM076572.1, read on the forward strand.
GAAACTCTGTGGATCATCAGAAGAAGAAATAACAGGCGTCATTACTGCTAGAGAAGAGGAACCAGTCTCTTCGGCTATTTTAGCAGCAGAAGAACATTCAGATGAAATTTATCAAGAGGAACCCAAAGAAATGGAAATGGAGATTGATCAGGAGGAACCCGAAGAAGTGGAAATGGAGTTTGATCAGGAAGAACCTAAAGAAATGATACTAGAGGAGATAATTGGTGACACAGTCAAGGCTATCACACAAGAACCAGCCTCGTCTGAGGAACCCACAGATGAAGGAGTTATGAATATAGTGCATGAGGTCGAGACTGTCATACAGTCGTCGACATTTGTTAATAAAGAAAAGGAAAGTGTAATTTCATACAGAGGGATGACAAGTAATGTTGTTTTGCAAGAAACAACATCACCTGCCCAAGTAGATATGGAAATTGAAACAAGTGAGGGTGTTACACAAGAACCACCCCCGATTTAGCTAGAATAAGGAAACAGAGAAGAAATTCAAGAGGAACAGGTAGATATATGAGAAATAACCTGCAAGGTCGATATTGTCCCACAAGAACCAGTATCGACCGTAGAAGAGGAAATAATGCACAAGGGGTAAGAGGACAGAAGTGAAACGGCTCCCAGAATTGACGATGTTCCACAAGAACCAGCATCGACTCCGACTGAAGTAATAGTGAATGGAAGTCCCGCCCAAGCTAGAAACAAGGATAATGAATATTTTCCCCGCTCTCCATTCCATTCCATGATGCCTAGAGGGGCGAGGCGATTCCACTCACCCCAACTATTAAAGGAGGAAATAGTTGTCCCACCGGTGCTTAAGTTTTTGAACCAAGGAAAGGACATGGCCAATATCGGCCCAATAATTGTTGAATCTTTGTTGGAGCACTTAGAGGCTCGCAAATAATATGGGATTCGTGTGGAAACATCGAGACACTGAGTGGTCGATGGAAATGCTAACCAAACGCCAGGATTTGATGAAGTAAATGTAGAGGGAGATGCCCCTGAAGATAGGGAGCCCAAGTAGAAATACCTAACAAAATAACTAGCTAATAATAATGCTATTATTCCACCGCCTCTTGAGCCTGTTATAGGCCCAGAAAATGAATTTCTTGTCAAAGAGAAATGGATAGAACAGTGTGAGAAGAGAAGGTTACCTCTCAAGAAAAGGTATCAGTTACAGTTCAATGAAACCAATGTTGGGAAAAATACTGAGAAGGGGGGCTGAATCAATATTTAGAGCTTACTGAAAATATTTTAAGTTTTTCTTTACAGAATTCCATACGTGGCTTTGATGAACCCAACTCGTGTATACACGCGCATATAATAAAAGAAACTAGTGTATACTGATATAATTTTGCAGATGAGAAATTTTTTTTAGGAACAATCTTTAACTCAGTTTACAAATAATGCATCTATTAGATAATCAATAAATATGTAGTAACAACAACATAAATCATCACACAAGAGCAACACACATGCACACCAATATTTAAGGTGGAAACCCAATTTGGGAGAAAACCACCACTGTTGTCGTCTCTATCTTTAATATTTATTATATGGAAAACTATTTACAATATTGTACTGATGCAGACTCATATCATTACGCAGGCATCTACCTGCATAAGGCAACAACCTTCTCTCTTTTTCCAGCTGCTACTGGAAGGGAACTACAAGCCCCTAATATCATTTACCACCCACTACTGGAAGGGAGCTTCAACCCCCTGATCAGAACACCAGCTTCTACTGGCAGGATGCTTCTATATCCATACTGAAGGCTTCAAACCTCAGAACCACTGCAGACCATGTTTCATCAACTTTCATACTAGATCAAACAACATAAACACAACTCTTCATAAACATCAAAAACCATAAATTTTACCCAATTCTTCAATCATAACAGTGAGAACACTGTAACAAGAACTTAGAAATAACCCAGAATTCAGAATAAATATGCAGATACAAACTCAACCTTGAACATTTATCAACTTAAAATGCATACGCTACTTTGATTTACTGAACCCGCGTGTATATGGGCTTTCCTTCACACCAACCTGCGTATAGCTCTTTGAATACTGTTTTTCAGAATGTAATTAGTCTCAAATCCAGATCTGAGGCCTTTAGTCAGATATCTTTAGAAATGAAGAACCCTTCATTAGTTAGTCACCGTCAACCATGTTTATTCTCTCATTGATCATATTTTTACATAATCAACTTAGCAGCATATACAGTATTCAAGCAACCCAGATCTACAAGAAGACTTCATTGACAGACAACATACAAATAGTAGGAATAATAGAAAAACCTCTGCAATAAGTTTCAGAAAACCCTAACTGCCATACGCGCCTTTTCTGAAGAAAGCCTGCGTATATATGCGCTTTTACTGAGATTAAATAGCGTATAGATCTGTAAATTTAAAGTTTTTAGAATGAACCAGATCCATAGAACTTGCCCATATTTCTCCACTTGACATCAACAAACTTGCGCCAGGTCATAGATCTAACCATCTCTTCAATGGATCACACAAGAGCATAGTCATTTCAGATCTAGAGATCCTGAACCATCATTGTATCCATGGGTTCATCATAGATTCAGATTGATCAACTAAAACAAAGTTCATCCCATGTAGATATACCTTAGAGAAAATTATTCAGTTACAACCCTTACTCATCCACACTTTGCACTATGATCTTCTTCTCCTTATATAGATTTAGCTTTTACCAATACCAAGAGTCGAAACCACACAACTGCTGATGGTATTCTTGGACAGAATTTAATACACAATACATCGCTCAATACTATGGGCTAATACCATGGTAATTACCCTTCGTATCATAAATTTGGAGTGCAAAAGGCATACGCAACTTGGATCGTTCTTATCCACAGGTATATGCAACTTTTATTCATAAAAACTGTGTATATACTAATTCTAAATGTATACGTGGGTTGCCTTCATAAAAGTAGTGTATACATTGCATCCATACATAGGTTCCCTTCATCAAACCTGCATATACATTGATAAATATTTCCTGTTTCACTTTTCTGCCACTTACTGGAATTCCTTTCTCTATCACATCTGAACTGACCTGTAGAAACATCATTTTTACAGTTTTAACACATACGTTGCTTATCATAGGCAACTCATCAAGTAGTTTTCCATGAAGCACAACTTCATCAAGTAGGTTTCCATCAAGGACAACATCATATTGGCAACAGTCTCCCCCTTTGGACTTGATGGCAACCATGATGGTGTTTGATCACTGCAACAGATAAACACATTAATCATAACCATTATTCAAACACCAAAATACTCTCCCCCTTTGACAACAAGGGAAAAGGGCGATGAACACCAAAAAAATGTTTATCTTTCCTTGTATAAAGAAGAGATCTTGAGAGCTCATGTGCACAGTATTGACCATGCTCCCCCTAAGTTCATGCTAAATCTTCAGACAGATTTTTCAATGAAGTACATGACTCTATAACTCAACCGAGTATGACCTTTCCTATCACCAAGGACTCATACTTACATCAACGATCAAACCAAGTGGAATTACATATTTGACTGAACTACCCAGCCAAGTGGGTTTACAAATTTTGACTCAACTACCCAACTAAGTGGGTTTACAATTTGAAAAAGTCCTTACATGACTGTTATAACAATTTACATCATGAGTATTAACATTTTATTTTTCATCAAATGACAAAAATGGCTTTTCATAACCAGGACCAAAATATCTCAAGAGAGAAATCGTAAATCAGAAACCAAATTAGAATACCAACAATGCATCCTCTTCAACAAGACAAGTGCTCCCCCTTAGCTTGTGCATCCTGAACACCTTCAACAACCAAATCATCAAAGCATATTCATCAAGGAGATAAATATTAGAGAATGATACAGAAAGATGAATATTGAAACAACAACAGAGATTACACAACTATTCTGAAATGCTGACCCAGAGAATTTATGTTAGCAAAACCTATATGCGGTTTTATGCACAGAAACTCGTGTATATATGCAATTTTCCTTTATCAAACCCGTGTATTGAATTTAATATTCTGAAATTAAGCATATTTGATTAGAGAGGCAAAGAAAACTCCCAGCTTCTGTATGAGATATTCAAATGCTTCTCGGGGAAGAGGTTTAGTAAATATATAAACAACATGTTTTTTGGAGGGAACATACTCCAATTTAACCTTTTGTTCAAGAACTTGTTCACGTAGGAAGTGGTACTTTATAGGTATGTGCTTGGTCATGGAATGCATAACAGAATTCTCTGAGATAATAATGGCATTTGTATTATCACACGAAATGGCGATGGGAGGTGAACATTTGATTTGAATGTCTTGTAAAGTCTGCATCATCCAAAGTAGTTATGTGCAACATGATGCGGCAACCACATATTTGCTTCTGTTGTAGATAAGGAAATAGAAATTTATTTCTTGCTGAACCAAGATACCAGTCAGGGCCCCATATAGAATGCACCACCACCAATGCTTTTTAGATCATCAACATTTCCAACCCAATCTGCATCAGTGTAAGCATGAAGAGTGAGATCAACATTCTTTGGATACCATAGACCATAGTCTTGAGTTCCTTGTATATATTTGAATATTATTTTTACTGCCTGAAGGTGAGACTCTTTTGGATTAGCTTGGAATCGTCCAACAATCCCAACTACAGGCATAATGTCTGGTCTTGTCCCAGTTAGATAAAGCAGACTTCCAATCATGGATCTATATTCTGGTTGATTCACCATGGGAGAATCATCATGAGAACTAAGGTTACTTCCAGTTACCATTGGCGTACTCATAGGTTTGCATTCTTCCATCCCATACTTCTTTAGAATTTTCTTAAGATATTTTGCTTGTGATAAAAATATGCCATTTGTTGCTTGTTGCACTTTTAAGTCAAGAAAAAATTTTAGTTCTCGAAGTAAAGAAATTTCAAATTCTTGCTGCATAACAGAAGCCAATTTCTGACTCATGGACTCTCCATTACTCCCAAAAATGATGTCATCACATATGCAACTACAATCAATAGTTTATCTTTTTCAATTTTTGTGTATAATCTTCTATTAGCAGATCCCTTTGAAAAACCTTGTTGACGAAGATATTTTTCAAGATGATAGTACCATACCCTTGGAGCTTGTTTGAGACCATATAAAGCCTTTTTAAGTTTGCAAACAATTTTTTCATCATTTGCTAAAATGAATCCTTCTGGTTATTCTATATAAACTTCTTCTTCTAGATCACCATTGAGGAAGGCATATTTAACGTCCATTTGATAAACTTTGAATTGTTGAAAGCTTGAAAAGGAAAGAAACATTCTTATGGCTTCAAGTCTAGCTACATGAGCAAATGTTTCTTCAAAGTCTATACCTTTTTGTTGAGCATAACCTTTACAAACAAGTCTAGCTTTGTTTCTAAAAACATCTCCATTTTCATTTAACTTGTTTCTGAATATCCATTTCGTTCCAATAACATTTTTGTCATCAGGTCTTGGAACTAATTCCCAAGTGTGATTCTTTTCAATCTAATCAAGTTCTTAATTCATGGCTTGAATCCAACATTCATCTTTGCTAGCTTGATTCACATTCTGTGGTTCAATAGTGGATAAGAATGATAGATAGCTAGGGGATCCTACAACAGTTCTTCTTGTTTGGACACCTGATCCCTTTTCTCCCAATATTAGAGATTTTGGATGATATTTTTGTACATACCTGGATAGAGATTTTTCAAATAGATATTATTTTGTTTCTTCATTGGGTTCACCTTCTATATTTTTGTTCTTTGATGAGGGAAAATATACATCATCATCATCTTTAGTTCTTGTTGTTATTTCCTTTTTAGGAGCTAAGAGAGACTCATCAATTACAACATATATACATTCAACAATCTTCCTAAGTATTTTATTGTAACACTTATATGCTTTATTTCTTGAAGAGTAGCCAAGAAATATTCCTTCAGTTGTTCATGGTTTAAATTTACCAAGGTTTTCATCATTGTTCTTGATAAAAATTTGCTTCCAAAAACTCTAAAATGTTTTACAGTTGGAAGATTAACATACCAGAGCTCATAAATATTTTTATCACTGTTCACACAGACATGAGCCTTGTTAAGAATATTTACTATGGTATGTGCTGCTTCTTCCCAAAAGGTATCATATGTTCCGGAATTATCAAGCATAGCACGAGCCATCTGTTGAACTGTTCTATTCATTCTTTCTTCCAAGCCATTTTTTTTTGGGGTTCCATCTACAGAAAACTATCTTTTTATGCTATGTTGTTCACAGAAATCAAAGAATTCATCTGATATATATTCCCCTCCTCGGTCATATCTAAGACATTTTATTTTTAGTTTGAATTCATTTTCAACTAGGGCTTTGAAGATCTGAAATTTTTCAAATTCTTCATCTTTATGTTTTAGTAACCCAATCCAACACATTCTAGAGAAGTCATCAATAAATAGAATATAGTATTGTTCTCCATAGGGTGAATTTTTCCTGATAGGTCCATATAAATCAATATGTATGAGCTCAAGAGGCTTACCTGCTGATCCCTCTTTGGCATTGAATTTCACTCTTGTTTTCTTACCAAATTGGCAAGATGTGAATATTGTACTTTCAGGCAGAGTGATGTTGGGAAGATCACGAACGGCTTTGAGTCTACTAGATTTGTTGATTTGAGAGAGGCTCAAATGCCCCAATCTTCTGTGCCATAACCAATTTATTGAGGATTTACCCAAGAAACATTGTTCTTTGCAACCTTTCAATACATATAGATTTCTTGCTGTTCTAGTTCCTTTTATTACTATTTTTCCTGTGTCAAGTTCACGTACCATGTACATTCTTTTGAACTAAATACAACTTCATTTCCTTGATCACACATTTGACTCACATTTAATAGGTTATGTTTTAATCCATCCACATACATAACATTGTTAGCTTTTACCTTTTATTTTATAAAAATAGAACCTTTTCCTTTAATGAAAGTAGGAGTATCATTTCCAAAGGTAACATTCTTTTCTCTTTCTAAAGCATTGTATGCAAGGAGTTTATTTCTATCACATGTCATGTGTTTTGAGCATCCACTATCAATGTACCATTGATTTTCTTCCGCTTATGCAAATAAGGTTATGCTATAGTTCTCAACTTGTAAGTCCTTCTTTTTCCATACCTTGGAACTTGAAGATATATGCTCTTTTGGCTGAATTTTTCTCCTGCATTCAGATTCTTCATGACCAAAGTTATTGCAATAATCACATTCAATTTTATTTTGATGAGGAGAAAAGTTGTTATAACTATTCCTCTTTATTCTAGTCTCATTTCTTTTCTTTCTTGCTTCTCTGGTCATGATGTTTTTGTATGAAACACATTGAACAACTTTATGCCCAAAATTATGACATGAGAAACATTCCATTAAAAAAGAAATTTCTGCGATCATGAAACCTTCTATTTGTGTTTACCTGCTGATTGGTATTTCTCTGATTGATATTTCTACTATTGTTCTTTGTATTAAAGTGTTCATGCTTTACTTGTGAAGTATCTTTGTTCTCTTGTTGAGTGGCAGAATGTTGTATGCTAGCTTTAGCTACATTTAGATAGCTTGGTGCTGAAGACTGAGAGGATTCTCCGATATATCCAAGACCTCTCTTTATAAGAGGAGAACATTGTACCTTGATAATTTCATCTAAGGTTTCTGATCCTTTAGAAAATATAAGGTTAAAAGTTTTCACTTTCTCAATTTCCTTTCTTAGACTTACTATTTCACATTCTAATTTCTCATTATGTTTCTCCTTTTCTACAAGCTGATTTTTTAGTCTCTATGGAAATTTTGTTTTCTTCCAAACATATTTTTACCTGATTTATTTCTTCAAGAAAATATTTTTCTTCTAGAGCATCCATAAAGGTATCCTTAGCCTCACTAGAATATTTTTCAAAAGCCATGAGTAGTCTAACATCTTGATAAGATTATACTTCTTCAGTATTTGATAGCCCATCACTATCTTCATGAGTATAATAGCTTTTTCTATTGATAAAGAAATTCTTATTTACTTTTTCCACTTCCTTTCATTTTTCATGTTTTTCTTTATGAGGACACTTAGCATCATAATGACCAACTCTTCCGCAAGAAAAACATTTAAAAGGAAGCTTACCTCTGAATCTTCCAGTGCCAAGCTGTAGCTTCTTTACAAAATTTATCTCATCTTCTTCTGAAAAATACCCTAATCCTTCATGTTCTTCTACTTCTTTTCCTTTTGCAGCAGCTCTAAAGACAACTTCTTTGACTTCAGATGGACCTCCTTTTCTCATTTCACAAGTAGGAAAAATAACATGAAGTTGAAAAATAGTAAGAGTTTGTAGGTCCTACTTTTCTTCAATAGTAGACACTTTTGATTCAAATTTGGGAGTTAGAGAACTTAAAACCTTTTCTACCAGAGTAGTGTCAGTTATGGTTTCACCTAGATTTCTCATACGATTTACAATATCATCTAAATGTAAAAATAAATTAGCAATGATTTTCTCATTATGCATCCTGAGATTTTCATATTGAATTCTAAGAGTTTGGAGTTTAGCACTTTTTACCTTGGTATCACCTTCATAGCTTGGAATAATTTTGTTCCATATCTCCTTTGTTGTATTCAACTGCATGACTTTGACAAATTCGGATTCAGTCAGACTTCCCAATAATGCATTGACCGCCTTTGCATTGGTTTCATATTTCTTTATTTCTGTTGCATTTGTTGGAACTCATGCTAGATATTGATAACCACCTTCAACTATAGCCCATACATTTGCTTCAAGAGACTGAAGATATGATCTTGTCCTTTTCTTCCAGAAGATTCTATTGTTTCTGTTGAAGAGAGGAGGCCTGATAGATGCTATCCCATCTTGATTTCTCATCTTAACTAATCTTTCTTCTAGAAATTAAGCTTCTTCAGAAGAACCTGATCCGAAACCAATTGTTGGGAAAAACACTGAGAGGGGGGGGGGGGGGTGAATCAGTATTTATAGCTTAATGAAAATATTTTAAATTTTTATTTACAGAATTCCATATGTGGCTTTGATGAACCCAAATCATGTATACACATGCATATAATAATAAAAAAATAGCGTATACTGATATAATTTTGCAGATAAGAAATTTTTTTCAGGAACAGTATTTAACTTAGTTTACTAGTCATGCATCTGTTAGATAATCAATAACTATGTGCAACAATAGCACCATAAATCATCACATAAGAGAAACACACATGAAAACCAATATTTAAGGTGGAAACCCAATTCGGAAGAAAACCACTGCTACTGTCGTCTTTGTCTTCCATATTTATTATATGGAAAATTGTTTACAATATTGTACTGGTGCATAATCATATCAGTACGTAGGCATCTACCTGTAGAAGGCTACAACCTTCTCTCATTTTCTAGCTGCTACTAGAAGGGAGCTACAACCCCCTAATATCGTCAACCACTACTGGAAGGGAGCTTCAACCCCCTGATCAGAACACCAAATTCTACTAGCAGGACACTTCTATTTCCATACTAAAGGCTTCAACCCTCAAAACCACTGCAGACAACATTTCATCAATTTCATATTGGATCAAACAACGTCAACACAACTCTTCATAAACATCAACAACCATAAAATTTACCGAATTCTTCAATAAGAACAGTGAGAACATTGTAACCGGAACTCAGAAATAACCTAGACTTCGAAATAAATCTGCAGATACAAATTCAATCTTGAACACTCATCAACTTAAAATGCATATGCTACTTCACTTTACTGAACCCGCGTGTATACGTGCTTTCCTTAAAACAAACCTACATATAGCTTTGTGAATATTGTTTTTTAGAATGTAATGAGTCTCAGATCCAGATCTGAGGCTTTCAGTTATATATGTTTAGAAATGCAGAACCCTTCATCAGTTAGTCACCATCAACCATGTTTATTCTCTCATTGATCATATTTGTACATAATCAACTTAGCATCATATACAATATTCAAACAACCCAGATATACAAGAAGACTTCATTGACAGACAACAGACAAATAGCAGGAATAATAGAAAAAAACCTCTGCAATAAGCTTCAGAAAACCCTAACTGCCATATGCACCTTTTCTGAAGAAAAGCCGTATATATATGCACTTTTACTGAGACGAAATAGCATATAGATATTTAAATATAAACTTTTTAGAATGAAACAGATCCATAGAACTTACCTAGATTTCTTCACTTGACTTTAGCAAACTTGCGCCATGTCATAGATCTAATCATCTCTTCAATGGATCACCCAAGAGCATAGTCATTTCAGATCTAGAGATCCTGAACCATCATTGTATCCATGGGTGCATCATAGATTCAAATTCATCAATTAAAACAGAGTTCATCACATGCAAATATACTTTAGAGAAAATTATTCAATTACAACCCTTACTCATGCACACTTTGCACTATGATTTTCTTCTCCTTACATAGATTTAGCTTTTACAAATACCATGAGTCAAAAACACACAATTGTTGATGGTATTCTTAGACAGAATCAAATAGACAATACAACACTCAATACTGTGGGCTAATACCATGGTAATGACCCTTGGTATCATAATTTTAGAGCGCAAAAGGCATATGTGACTTGGATCGTTCTTATCCGCGTGTATATGCAAATTCTATTAATAAAAATTGTGTATATACTAATTCTGAATGTATATGCGGGTTCTCTTCATAAAAGTAGCGTATGCATTGCATCCATACGTGGGTTCCCTTAATCAAACCTGCGTATACATTAAGAAATATTTCCGGTTTCATTTTTTTTCCACTTACTGGAATTCCTTTCTCTGTCACATCTAAATTGACCTATAGAAACATAATTTTTACATATTTAACACATAGGTTGCTTATCATAGGCAACTCATCAAGTAGGTTTCCATCAAGGAAAATTTCATCAAGTAGGTTTCCATCAAGGACAACATCATATTGCCAACAACCGTGAGATTGAAGAGGGAGGTTCGAGAGTTGAAGAGAAAAGTTTCCCGGTTGAAAATGAAGGTAAAAGTCTACAAATGGAGGGCGGTAAAACCAAAAATTGAAGTCTACTCCACAGCTACATAGATTGTTCCAATTGAACATTTGTTTTAAGGCCAAGAATTTTTCTTGGCCGCCAAGATCCATAGGTGGCAGTCTACTGCGAATGGACATACGAAAGAGATAATGCGGGTTCGAGAATAGGCTGCCAGGATCATTATAGGATACATAGACCAACTAGATAAGGTATAACTAAAGAAAGCTAAATAAAAGGCCAAAATAGAATAATTAGAAGAACAAGTGCAGCTACTACAGATAGATAAGGAGAAGATGTTCTCCCTGGAACAACAGGTAATGGCCTGCAAACCTCCTGCACATAGCTATGCCTTATTCCTTCATGAAAAATTTATTTTCTTTTGTCATGAAAGTATATATAAGGATATTTGGCATGAGATTGAGGACCCCATTCAATTCCTCTGTATTCTAAAAATTCATGATATTATAGGACAACACTTAATGTGCGAGCTCTACATGCATGGTTACTTTTTGAGGCATAATCAGTCTTTTAACCCTATTTCATTCATGGGGGACATTAATTTAAGATATTTTTCCTCCTACACCATCAATTTGATTAAATGGAGAAAGGCCTATGACACGTTTGAGGAGAACCAAGTCATAAGGCCACTAATGATGAGGAAGGAGCATGGCTAGTCAGAAAAATATTTATAACAAGAATTTTACCTTCCTACAAATTGAGAGGCATAGATAACACATGTTGACAACCTAGAAATGGTGTGATGACCTCTATGTCAGACAAATTACAATGTTTCGTAAGGAAGCGCTGGACAGTTGTCAGAGAAGGTGGATGTTGTCATCCTCATCCGTCAGAGGACGAGAACCATTTGGGGCACATAACTTTGCACTAGATCTAGAGAGGATGCCACATTTTGTAGCATGCATTCAGACCTGTGGGGTAATATTGATGGGGTTGAGGTTTTAGTTTCCCCTTATTTGGTTGCCAGCTGAGCAATATACTCCTGCATACAATGTTGACCCAGACTAGTGGAAGGATGTTGTTTTGATAGAAGGTTATAAACCCCATGGGACAAAAATGGCCAAAGAATATGATCTCACACAGCTTCATGCCAGTCACAGTTAGTCCAACCCAGATCTGAGGAGATGACGAGCTACATGAGGACATGCAGATAGACTAGTTGGTGGGAGATGTTGGGTACTGGATTTGTATACTTTTCTCTCCCATTTTTGCCCACCTTTCTATCTAATTGTGTCATTATTATTCTTAAACACATGACGTAAACCCATTTATTTTATTTTACATGGAATATTTGATTAATGAAGTAATAGTCAAGGAGGTTTTACTTTTTACAAACGTTAACTCTGATTTTTACAGATTTGGCAAAACCGGGAAGGTTACAACTGTGAGTCGTGGAGCAGCTTCTAATTTCCAGCATTATCTTCACTTACTACTACAGTGCAACAGACTCTGTTTCACCCGAGAAATATTTCAGTATTTTTCATGGTTTCCTTTTGGAAATTAGGTTGTTGTTGTAACGAATTTCATAATTGTAGATATTTAGTTGTTAGAGGACATCTGCAATTTTCTGAACAGTTGTATAAAGAGGGTCTACGGGCTGTGAATCAGGGTTAAGCCCAGTACATACAAATTTTGTAACAGAAATATCCTACAGTTAATTGACTGCACAACACTCTATTGTTTTACCTGTAATTCATGAGTTTTTTGCATCCATGATCAGAGATTTGGGCCCACTCTTCTGATCAGGTGTTGCGTTACCTTTCTTTTCATTGATTTCATGTTAGTTGGTTTTGTTACTACTATTCCATTATAATTCTTATATTGTTGTGAATTTATTTTAATTCTGCAATCCATTTTAATTGTTGTTACAATAGTCTATGTTTTCATTGATTAAGCCTATGATTTAACATTAGGTTATGTGATTTCTCTTGCATATACTGTGTCGTTAGTCTTGAAATAACTAACGCCCTCGGGTTGATAATTTATGTGGAAAAAGGGTTTGAATATTGGTCACATCCAGACACCAACATCAAGCTCATATTGAATTCAAAAAATCAATGTGTGTGTTGAATTGTAGACCCCCAGGTGTCATCCAAGTTTAATATTTATGGGGCCTCCTTAATTTTTGGTTTTGTAAAACCATCTTGTCAACATGGCACACACATAATGATCATGGCACCCCATAGAGAAAAACCATTTACAACTATAGACCCCTCCTAAAATCCACTTGTGGTTTCTTAGCTATTGTTTTTATAATGTCAATGAGTCAAAGGAGGTATACGTGGGTATTTTTGTATATGTGGAATATCAACAAATGGCCATGATTCGACAAGGGGTAAAAATCTGAAGTTGGGTTACACTTTAGTGAGAAACGCATCCTAAAATTTCACTCTCCCAACAATTCGGTTGCACTTTTGAAATTACTTCGGCCGAATTGTTTCTGTCATTAACATTGACGATGTGGGTAACCATTTTTTTGGCCAGAGATAGGAAAACTGAAAATGAAAGTTCGACCAAACTATTATTTCGGCCGAACTTTGTATGAAATTTTAGCCAATTTTTTTGTTATAAATATAGCGGCCCCCCAGACCGCAAGAAGTTTTCAATGAGTTTTATGTTGTGTTACTGTTGAGAGCACTGCGATTATTTAGACGGTTGGTTGTTTAGGTGTGTTGCATTGATCTTGAACCAGAAGGGACTAGCAGGGGAGCAAGTTAAGGTAAATGAGAGGTTGTTCTTGTTTTTATTATTTGTTCTTTTTTTTCTTTATGGTTTTTTTCATGTTTTAATCTTATTTTCATTTTTTGTTGTGTTTATAGGATTTGTGTAGGATTCCTAGGGTCTTCTCTGCATCCTCGACATGCTCATTCTACATGCTCGTCGTTTTCTCTACCTCCTCAGTGTGCTCTATCTCCTTGTATCAGTTCCTAGTGCACAATCATGTTCATTAATCTATGTGAAATATGGCTCTATGTCTGTTTTTTGAAGCTCTATTAATCTCTTGGTGCATATTATTTTTATTTAATATAATCCTGGTTATGCCCGAATATTAGTGTTGATTACGCAAGGAATACTTAGGTTGTTGGGACCTTTGTTCACTATATATTCTAGCTATGTTGTAAATTTTATATATATGTATTTATCCAATATCTTTGTGTGTAAGTATCGGTATCTATAAGTTGTCATATCCACTGTCGTCTCTATGAAATGTAGCTCTGTTAAGCTAGGAATCTATCTAACCTAACCCACCCAATGAACTTAATGAACTGATTGCATGCTTGTTGTTGCTCCATTCTCCCTCCTTTCACTTCCCTATCCCATTTCTCTCTTCCCTAGGAACCATGAAATATCTGTTTCACCAATTTTTCATTCCATAAAGCTCTCCCCCCAATTGAAATTACATTCTTGTAGAAAGTAGTGAAGTAGAAGTTGTGAAATTACATTCTTTCATGAAGTTGTTAACTTCCACTCCCACTAATGCACTTCCATCACGAGGGGATATTTGCAAACCTCTATCACATGGAATTTGACCATTTTTAAATGAAATATAGATAGTCCTCAGTCTGTTTGTATCTATTTACATAATTTTTATAGAATTTTTATTCGCAGTAGTGCAATTTGCACTAGTTTAGTGTGTTTAAGCAGCACCTGTTGATCGAATGAAAGCATTTGAGCTAGCATTTGACCCATACTTACCATTCGATCCATCACTGAACTTGGATGGGAGGGGGAACCCACAGTCCCATGATGATTACCATAGGAGGTAGCGGGGTGGAGATGTGGTCACTGATCTCGTCCCTTCAACCTATGGATAAGAATTAATATAGACTGATGCATAGTCTTGTTTATTAATCTATATGAATTATGGTTCATTGTCTATCTGTTGAAGATCTATTAATCTCTTGGCGCATAGTACTATCATTTAATATCTATGAAATGTGGCTATGTGTGTCTATATTTACACAATTTTGTATTAGAAAAAAGTGATTTTTTTTTCTTAAGAAATTCATTTTGGAGTAGCCCTCAAGTCTATATAATTTTTTGAATTGATCCTGAGTGTAATATACCACGGAACATGCTTGGTCTTGTACAAAAAATCAGTTTGGTGCATAGTCCTATTGATTAATCTCTGTGAAATGTGGCTCTTTGTCTATCTTTTGAAGCTCTGTTAATATCTTGGTGCATAGTCATGTTATTTAATCTCTGTGAAATGTGGCTCTATCTGTCTGTATTTACATAATTTTGTATCAGAAAAAAATGATTTTTTTTTTCAATTAAAGAAATGTATTTGGAGCAGCTCTCAAGTCTATATAATTTTTCAAATTGAGCCAGAGTGTAATATACCATGGAACCTGCTTGGTTTTATACAACAAATAAGCTTGGTGCATAGTCTTGTTGATTAATATCTCTATGAAATGTGGATCTTTGGCTGTCTATTGAACCTCTATTAATCTCTTGGTGCATAGTCTTGTTATTTAATCTCTGTGAAATGTGGCTCTATCTATCTGTATGTATTTACATAATTTTGTATCATAAAACAACAATTTTTCTTTTCAATTAAAGAAATGCATTTGGAGTAGCTTTCAAGTATACAATTTTTTTTGGATTGAGTCGAGTGTAATATACATAAGAGAGCTAATAATTTGTCAACAAATGAAATTGTATATTTTTATATTTTGCATAATTGAATGTGCTCTCTTCTTAATATATTTTTTCATGCTCACTTATGGACCTCTAAATTTTAACCATCTATGAAAGTAAACTAGAGAATAGGATTCCAAGTACCAACTAAAAAAATATTTGAGAGGCTACATGATCTTGATATTGATACTAAATTACACTAGATATGTTTCATAAGTGAAAAAAAGACTGTACTATACACAACAGAGCTAATACCTAGCCAAGGAAAGAAATGATATCTTTTTATGTTTTGCAGAGTTTAATATGCTATCCGCTTAATCTCATTTTTCATGCTGACTCATGAACCTCTAAATTTTAACACCATGTGAAAGAACACTAGATAATATAAAAAAACAAACAAAAAGATCACCATCCATCCTAAATTATTGCCTAAATTACCATTCCTTTTCAAAATCCATTTGAAATTAGCGATATCTTTTTATATTTTGCAGAGTTGAATGTGCACTCTTCTTAATCTAGTTTTTCATGCTCCCTCAGGGACCTCTAAATTTTAACACCATGTGAAAGAAAACAGGATAATATATTGAAAAAAAACAACAAAATGACCATCCATTAGAAATTATTGCCTAAATTACCATTCCTTTTCAAAATCCATCTGAAATTAGTGATATCTTTTTATATTTTGTAGAGTCAAATATGCTCTCTGATTAATCTAATTTTTTGTGCTCACTCAAGGACCTATAAATTTTAACCATCTGTGATAGTATACTAGAGAATATGATTCCAAGTACCAACTCAAAAAACATTTTAGAGGTTACGTGATCTTGATATTCACACCAAATTAGACCTGAAATGTGTCCTAAGTGACAAGAAGAATGTACTATACATAACAGAGTTAATACCTAGCCAAGGAAAGAAATTATATCTTTTTATATTTTGCAGAGTTGAATATGCTATCCGCTTAATCTCATTTTTCATGATCACTCATGCACCTCAAAATTTTAACACCATGTGAAAGAACACTGGAGAATATAAAAAACCAAACAACGAAATCATCATCCATCTAAAATTATTGCCTAAATTACCATTCCTTTTCAAAATCCATTTGAAATTAGCATTACTATTCAAACTCGACAGAGTTATGTTCAATATATGAAATTACTGGTCAAACTCGAAAAAGTTATGTTTCAATATATGAAACATATGACACATTCAATAGGACTTTGATGAAAATTTGGTGGTGTACTTCTCAAATTTGAGACCTATTGAGGCTAAACCTCTCGACATAACAATAATATCAACTGCAGGTTGTTAGTAGGTTTGAACTTTAAATTTGAACTCAGAATTTCCTAGTATTTAAGTTGGTTATAGATGCAATATGTCTTTGGGCCAGTTATAAAACTTTTAGCTAAATGTGTATATAATCTCATAGGGGTCCACTATCACCTAACCAACAATAATGGATAGAATGTGTTGTTACTCATTTATCCCATGTCCTTTTTAACAAAAAAGATTCTTTCAAAATCACATGTCTATCACCTTTATAAAACTTATATAGCTAAATGCAAAGATGGTCCTAGTGCTTTTGGAAACCATCTACATGTCATTTCTCCCATAAAATTTAAGGCATTTGCTAGTGTTTTTGGAAATGATGTACATGTCATTTCTCCGATAAACTTTAAAACATTTGCTAGTGTTTTTGGAAACCATGTACATGTCATTTCTCCCATAAAATTTAAAGCATTTTCTAGTGCTTTTGGAAATCATGTATGTGTCATTTCTCCCATAAACTTTAAGTAATTTGCAATAAATGTTCATTTAATATTTTATTGTTGTCCTAGAGTTTTTAGAAACCATACATGTCATTTCTCCCATAAACTTTAAGGCAGTTTCAATAAATTTTCACTTAATATATTTTATTGAATTTATTTTTTTCAAGGATTAAAAAGCCCACTAAACAAGCTTGAAAAATGGACATTATGCATAGATGTTTCTTTTTATCCCAGTCCAAGGAAACCAGTGATTACATATGTGTTATGGAATATTGTGACTAACGAAGTCCTCCAAAGGAAAATGAATATAATTGGAAGAAAAACACACAATGAAACATATTATATTGCATTGATAGAAGGCTTAGGAATAGCTAGGGAGTATGGATCAAATGGAATTGAAGTTTTCACCAATTTTGAAGTTGTGTGCAACCAGATGAAAGGTGTGTACCAAGTTAAAAGGGAGAGGCTAAAACATCTGCATGGAAAATCAAACAATATTGTTAGACAATTTCAATCATTTCGTATAAGACATTGTGAAAATGTTAATAAGATGTCTGGTGATCTATTGTATGGGGCAATTCCAATTCAAGATTCATCTCTCAAATATGAATTAGTGTTGATACCCTCTCCTTCAAAATGGAGTGATGATTCATTTCTCAAATATGAATTAGTGTTGAGATGCTCTCCTTCAAAATTTATTGATGGATATTGTAACATATCTTTGATATGTGTGTGTTTTTACTTATAAATGTGGCATTTTTAATGACCATGTGTTTTTTTCAATTATCTACCAAATATGATCCCACCATGTAAGCACAACTTGGTGAACTTCATTTTTTATAAAATTAAAATCTACAGAACTTCAACAAATTTTTGTTTAAAGTGAGCTTTACACATCAATTTTATGCTTTGAAAGTTTTGTGTTTTACATAATTTGTGCTTGTGCTCAACATTTGTCTATTAAATTACATCAATTTTTTGAATTCTTTTGAATTTATTTTAAATAGTAATTTTAAAATAATTGTAAATGTCCAATGTATATATATATCATGGAGGATGATCATTTGGAACATGATTCTTCGAGGTGAACATCAATAGAATCCCATGCCTATATGAGAGAGGGGGATCATGGATAGTTGGGTGTTCATGGTATTTATATTAAATGTGCATGTTTTTAAATGACATTTGAATATATAATATTATCCCCATACATACATGTATACATGTGGAATTGATTTTTTATTCAATATATATAATTGTATCTCCATGTACATACATGTATACATATGGAATTGAATTTTTATCAATTTTGTGAGTTAAATTAATTTTTCATAAATTTCATTTTTTAGGATTTCAGAGGAAAAGAGTTTTTACTCAATCAATGGAGCCTACCATGGTTCACGTAATTGTGGTATGGTTCACACAATCTACACAATCATATGTATGTATGTATTTTTGAATTTATTAGAAATTTATATATTTTTATGAAGCTTACCTCTCGTTACATGAGGGTGGTGGTGGTACACATTCCCCTAGTAACCAATAAATATGTTGTGGCCAATCGCGTTAGGGTGGTGGGATTCATTCCCTCGGTGGCCAATTAATGGATGGTCATGTTTTTTCTCAACCAATGGGTGGTCATGCTATTTCTCAATCATCTCAGGGTGGGTTTGATGTTGCTCAGCGATCTCGACATGGCCATCAATCTTAGTTTTTATTCAATTATTAACTTGTTAAATTATTTATATAATTTTGTATGGTTAAAAAGAAAAAAATTCACATGTTTTTTATTTAAATACATAATTTTTTTATATTGATGTAGAGAGTGAAAATGTTGCTAGAAAAAGATGTAGGCTAGACCGAATTATTCAAGAAGAAGTTTGTACACCAGCCATGACTTATCCTTCTAAATTTTCTGATTTACATTGGGAAGCAAAAATTCAACAATGCACATTACAAAGGTGTGAACATCTTTATTCAAAATTGAAGAAATATCTTCTATCTTTGAAACTCCTTGTTGAGAGTCAAGAAAGCTTAAAAATAGTTATGCATGCTTTAAGCACACTTGTAGATGTTTACAAAAATCTTGGGCCAACCACTGATACTTTTGTAGAACTGATGAGGAAAACAAAGGAAACAGTAACAGATCCCGATACATAATACGATGTTAAAAACAGAGTTACAAAAGAAATGGTAAAATCTATGTTTAATTTCAAATAAGGGCCGAAAATAAAGATGCTAAAGGTGCAATATTTCAAGCACCCCAATATATCTTTCCATTTGTATGATAGGAACCTTACATCCTATGGAAGACTACCATGGAACAATAAGGTTCATGTTTATTTTGAAAATTTACTTTATGCAGAAATTATTTTGGGAATGAAACCCAATTATAATGACCTTCCTTCTAAATTTTTTGGTCTTAGGAAAGGTCGATTATGTGACCGTAGGGGCACTAAGCATGATGCTGAGTTGCATCACCCTGAGCCACCATTGGTACGTCGACCTCTTCGTGTGGAAAATGTGCTGTCAGAAATGGATTCCACTTCTCTAATTAGTCGAGAAGCAAGGGATGCCATCATAGACAATGTTTAGAAAGGCCTTGGTGGAATTGATATTGGTCTAAATCGACAAAGAGCATGAGAGAATGCACGTGCTAATTTTTTGTATACTATAGATGATGAGATAGACAACATGAGTATTGAAGATCTTAGAGCATATGAAAATAATTGTCACAATGGTTGATAGGACTTAATTATTCATGAGGAAGAGGGCATGGGATCGGTATGTGTTAATGGTTAGGGTGAATATTTTAATGTAATTTGTAATTTACATATACATGTTTATTTTTATATGTTAATATAATGAAAATGTATCATATTTTCACCATTTGCAGTTAACACTCTTGATGAATGAAAATTTTGATAATATCACGGTTGAAGGTTCAAGTTCTTGCAATCAAGATGATATGTTTGGAAATGTTAGTGTTTTTTAAGTGTTCATGATGTTGATGTACAATTATTATTCTATATTATTATATTGGTATCATGATGACATATTTTTAAATAAAATAATTGTGTACACATGTATGTATATAATTTAATGTTAAGAGATTCTTATTATGTCTGATATTTTCGCAATGGAGTGACCCTCTTCTTCCCTGTTAGGATATTTTCCAAATCCACCATCAGAAGTATTCAATTTTTCACTTATGTTTCAAGTTATAAATTGAAGTGAAAGTTTCATTAAAAATGAGATCTAGATCTTGTGTTATTTTACAATTTTAAAATTTTTGAATTTTAGGTTTATGGAGATGATTTCCATTGTCCAAAGACTTTAGTGATGGAATGTATGATGGAGATAGGAACATACAAACAATTTGAACAAGATGTCTATTTTTTTTTTTAATATTATTGCATTACTTTATGCATTTTCATTTGAAAATTTTTAATATATATATATATATACACACACACACACACACACACACTTGTACATGTATATTTTGTACATTTTATCGTGGAGGATGCTTTGATGCACGACCAACAGGGGACAATGGAGAGGGAACTACATGAGGTATTGCATGAAATTTTTTATTTTATTTTCTCATCTAGTTTTTTTTATTGAATTTCTACATTCTCATTCAATTTTAAAACATTAAACTTTAATTTTAATACATGTAATATAAATTTATTATACATGTGTACATGTATATGTATACATGCAATTAGGGCCAACACGAGACAATGGAGGGGGAAGTAAATGAGGTGTTGCATGAAGTTCTACATTCTCAATCAGTTTAAAAAAATATATTTTAATGTTTTCTTGTTGTGTAGGTTCCCCATTCTTCAGATGATAGAACAAGGAGGCTCAAGAGGCTGCTGGATAATGCACTACAACCAAATTCTCTATTTGATTGATGCACATGCAAAATTTTATTTGATAAATAGTCGTATTTACTTTTCTGTATAGATAGTCTTATTTATGCAGCCATATTTACTTTTCTATATAACTTGATACTTGTAACACTATACATTGTTATATTTACTTTTATTGTTCATGATATACATTTTGGACATATTTTACATTTTGGATAGTTGAACTACATTTGCTTTTATTGAATGATTTTAAATTTTGGATAGTTGTTACATTCAGAATGTGATCACATGTTGTTATATAATGTTAACCTAGATGATCTTAGATTATATTTTGTTTTTAAAACTTGTTGTTTTGTCACTTATTTAAAATGAATCTAGATGGAAATTGCAAACTATAAAACACGCGGTACATCCTATGCATTTGAACATGTGTGAATTTTATATAATTAGGATGTCTATTAAAGGTGATATTGAGCTACATTTTTCATGATCATTTGTCATTTAAAACAATCATAGATGGTTTTAGATATTTAAGTTCATGAATATGTTACAATGATTGAAGTACATTTTCATTTAGTTGTTACATTTTCCATACATGATCACATTTTTTTATAATGAATTAATCTAGATGATCTTAGATTATATGTTTTGTTTTTAAAACTCAAGTTGTTTTGTCATTTTTTTTAAAAATTAATCTAGATTGAAATTTCAAATTACAAAACACATGGTACATGTTACGCATTTGAACATGTGACAATGTTATATAATTAGTATGTATATTCAAGGTGATATTTATGTACATTTTGCATGATAATGTGTCATTTAAAACAATCATAGATAGTTTTACATATATAAGTTCATGAATATGTAATAATGATTGAAATATATTTGCATTTATTTGTTAAATTTTGTATACATTATCACATTTTGTTATAATGTTAGCTTCTAGATGATCTTAGATTATGTTTTGTTTTTAAGACTCATGTTTTCTTGTCACTTGTTATTTAAAATGAATCTAGATTGAAATTGAAACTTTCAAAAAAAATGTGGTACATGTTATGTGTTTGAACATGTGTGAATGTTATATAATTAGTTGTAGATATCTATTACAGGTGATATTTAGGTACATTTTTCATGATCATGTGTCATTTAAAACAATCATATCTATGGTCTTACATATTTAAGTTCATGAATATATGTAACAATGAATGAAGTACATTTGCATTTAGTTGTTACATTTTGCATATGATGACATGTTATAATGTTAACTTAGATTAAATGTTTTATTTTTAAAGATCAGGTTGTTTTGTCATTTTTTATTTAAAATGAATCTAGATTGAAATTGAAAATGACAAAACATATGTGGTACATGTTAAATGCATGTGAACGTGCATTCAAACATGTATGAATCTTATATAATTAGGACATACATCTATTAAAAGTGATATTTAGGTGTACATTTTATACATGATCATGTGTCATTTTAAACAATTATAGATGGTTAAATAAATATTTAAGTTCATGAATATGTAACAATGGTTGAAGTACACAAATGCATTTAGTTACATTAAATTTTGAATACATGATGACTTGTTATAATGTTAACTTAAAGATTCAATCTTAGATTAAATATTTTGTTTTTAAAACTCAAGTTTTTTTGTCATTTGTTATTTAAAATGGATTTAGTTTGACATTGAAAATTACAAAACACATGTGGTACATGTTAAATGCATTTGAATGCATGTATGGATGTTATATAATTATGACACATCTATGAACATTGATATTTAGGTGTACATTTTTCACATGATCATGTGTTATTTAAAACAATTATAAATGGTTAAATACATATTTAAGTTCATGAATATGTAACAATGACTGAAGTACATAAATTAATTTAGTTACATTACATTTTGAATACATGATGACTTGTTATAATGTTAACTTAAATATTCAATCTTAGATTAAATGTTTTGTTTTTAAAGCTCAAGTTGTTTTGTCATTTGTTATTTAAAATGAATCTAGATTGAAATTGCAAATTTCAAAACACATGTGGTACAAGTTTTAAATGCATTTGAATGTATGTATGAATGTTATATAATTAGTTCATACATCTATTAAAAGTGTTATTTATGTTTACATTTTGCACATGATCATGTGTCATTTAAAACAATTATAAATGGTTAAATACATATTTAAGTTCATGAATATGTAACAATGATTGAAGTACATAAATGCATTTAGTTACAAATTTACATTTTGAATACATGATGACCTGTTATAATGTTAACTTCTAGATTAAATATTAGGTTAAATGTTTGGTTTTTAAATCTCAAGTTGTTTTGTCATTTTTTATTTAAAATGAATCTAGATTGAAATTGAAAATTAAAAAACACATGTGGTACATGTTAAATGCATTTGAATGTATGTATGAATGTTATATAATTAGGACATACATCTATTAAAAGTGATATTTAGGTGTACATTTTTCACATGATCATGTGTCATTTAAAACAATTATAAATGTTTAAATACATATTTAAGTTCATGAATATGTATCAATGATTGAAGTACATAAATGCATTTAGTTACATAACATTTTGAATACATGATGACTTGTCATAATGTTAACTTCTAGATTCAATCTTAGATTAAATGTGTTTCTTTTAAAGCTCAAGTTGTTTTGTCATTTGTTATTTAAAATGAATCTAGATTGAAATTGAAAATTACAAAACACATGTGGTACATGTTAAATGCATTTGAACATATATGAATGTTATATAATTAGGACATACATCTATTAAAGGTGAATCTAGGTGTAAATTTTTCACATGATCCTGTGTCATATAAAACAATCATATATGGTTTTACATATTACTTGGGTTAAATACATATAAATTTAAGTTCATGAATATGTAGCAATGAAAGAAAATTTAAATTTAATTCATACATTTTGCATTTGAAATCATTATTATAATGTTTTAATATACAATACATATAGATTTATATCTAAAAGCACTCATAAAATTCTAGGTGTACATAGATGTGTCAAAAAATTCATAAAATTTTAAAATTGCATTAAAAATATATAGTACACAACATTTTTCATTAATGTGCATATAAAGGATACTATGGATGTCAGTTGATAGTAAATTGGAAATTACAAAACACGTACCACATATTTTTCATTCAAGAATAAATATTATAATTTTCTTTAGATGTCTAAAACAAAATCATAACTTAAAATTTGCATTATATCAAATATGCTAGATATATGTACATTTTGCGATAATGACATAAAATGTACCAAAGAATGTATGAAAATCGTTTAAGGCCAGAGAATATACATGTATGTGTACATCTGTATAAATTTCTTGTGTGCATGTGCCAAAACAATGTACATGTGCAAACACTTGTACATAACATAAAATATACATATTATAATAATGTAAAATTTAAGAATGTACAAAAAAAGGCTAACAATTTCTAGTTGATTTCTGTAAGTTATAAAAGATGAAACTAAGGAGAAGAAATTTTTGGGCAGTTCAATCAAAAAAATCTAATGGAATGCCATCTTCAGTGATCTGTTCATGATCAGCTTCTGACATTTTCCATTTCTTAATTTTCAGTTGTTTCTTTGATTGGACTTCTATAAATTTTATATGTGTTGCACACACCAAGTGACTATATTGACAACTTATGACATCAGGTTCAGAGTCTTGAAAGTAAACAAAATCTCAACTTTGATGATTTTGTTGGAAAAAATAACTTTTAAGTATAATAGACCCTCTATCATATATAAACCCGTTATAAACATAGTTTTCCAATAATTTCATCTTTCGTTCAGAGAAATGCATCAAATAAGACTTCACATTTCTACATTGTTAGTAGGTGCAACTATAGCAAAAACATCTCATGCACAATAAAAAAAACTTACATAAAATTTAGATCATATAATTAACATGAAAAAATAACTTTAAGATTAACATGTGTACTTGATAAATTATTATCTATTTTTAGATCTCTATCATTTGAAAGCAATTGAAATGTTACCTTCTCTAACAAGATCATAAACTTGGTCACCTTAAAATGATACTATAGTCTCCTCTTATTTCATTTCTTCAAATTTTGGAAAAGACACTTTCCCCTTTGTATTTATTTATGTATGTTGCCAATATTTTACATAAATTTTGTTTTCACAAACATCATTATATTATGTGTTGTCTATGCAAACATGAAAAAAATACGAATATTTTCTTTTATCGAATGCAAACACATTTTGGTACTCCTTTGTTTTAACTGAATGCAATTTCCAAGTCCCTTTTATTGTTTCAATGTCATTTCCAATAGATCTATCTACATCTTGGACCCCAATATGCCAAAAAAACCTATATGGAAAATTCAAACAAGAATATAAATATGTTATTCAAAATACAATCAAAGATAATAATTGTGATAAATAATGTTTAAAATTAGAAAATTAATAAAAATTAGATCATGTATATTAAATTTTTGCAACTATATATACATGCAAGTAAATTTGTATATATATGTACATGTACCTTCGTACTTCTCTTAATCGGTTACTCTCATGGCTTAGTGCAGCAATGCACTATTAAACAACTTATTCAGCTGAGACAAGTCAGTGTGCAGAGTGGTCCATTTGATATCTTCGAAGTGCTCATTTTATAAATGCGTATGCACCATCATGTTCTCCTTTTCCATGACCAGTCTCAAAGAAATTCCAACAATGTTTAATGCGGGTTTTTATATGAAGACGATAAAACCAAAATAATGATCATGAAGATTTGAATTGACCTACGCATCCATTTGACCATATCCAATTTTCATTGAATTTTATTTCACGACTTTTCAATGAGTCATAAATATTTTAAAAAAAATGTAGTACAAAATATGTGTCATGTGTACGATCGTCAGTGATATTCTTTAAGGACATGTTGATTTTCACTAGTGCTTTATATATGATCAAAATTTTGTTCAACGTGTCTATATAGAATATGGACAAGCATGGAGACTTGGTCAGAATAATAGTATTCACTCTGTATTTGTTTTTGTACAACAAATGTAAAATTCTCTACAAAATCAACTATTGACAAAATGGTCCCTTGTGGAAAAAATTCACGGGATTTTTTAATTGCAAGTCCTACCATCGAGATATATGGGAATGCTTGGTGTATTTATAATTTTCTTCCTTAAAATTTCTCAAAAACTCTATCACAAAAATTTCTTCTTCTTGTAAATCAATTTTTTTAGCACTTGTAGTACTACTTGAACCAATCCATGTATGAATATATTCATATCTCTTCCATTTTTCTTCTATCTTGGACAATGGTTGATCATTTATATCTATACGATATTTGTCATGAAATAAAATCAAATTTCCACAATCATCACACTTTTTACCACCAACACATTTATTTTGGTAAAATTATTCATGGCTTTCTCTTACACATAGAATTTGAGATATGAAATCATGGATAGTGGAAGGAGGTAAATATTTCCAAAATGTTTTACAAAAATTAAGGAATGTGTCTTAATATAACTTAAATTCCACATGATAACAACAACAACAATAAGTGTTGCGTACAATGATAGGTATAACATGCCATGGTTTTTGTTGCACAAAAGCACTAATTGAAACATTAATTTCACAATTTTCTTCTATGAACTTATTGAACAACTCTATATGAGTGGTGTCCAATATATGTTTTGCACATTCTTCGTACTAATTTCATGCTATTCTTCATCGCATCACATCCCTTGCTTTTTTTGAAACAGGTGAATTTTGCATCCAATATTCATATATTATTTTTTTAACATATTCTCCAAGTAAATATTTGTATGGTTTCCTACAAATAACTATCCAACAAGCGAGTTCATCATTTACATCTATTTGCAATCGAAATTTCCAATGTTTGTGCAAATTTTTTCATGACGTATCTAATGCTTCTGCCATAGATTTTACTAAACGATTGTCTTTAGTACTTGATGAAACCACTCCCATTTGTATTTCTTTACGTGCATCTAAATCAATTTTCTTTCTAGATCTTCCAATTGAGTTTAGAGCACTATTTATATTTTGTATCACATTTTCCTTCATTTTTTTATTTTTTGTTGTTTTTCGAATACCCAATAAAGTCGTATCTTCCTTTAATTTATTTGATGTTAAGAGACTTTTCAAAATTTGGTCTTGAACTGCCACATTTTCATCTTTGAAGAACATATCAATAATTCGCTTAACACGATATCGTATAACATGGTCAGGTTTTTTATCTCCATATGTGTCACTGTCAACATTTTCTAACATCTCATCATCGATATTTATTTCATCTGTACATATTAGAGTTAAATGTACAAAATGAGTTTACATATTCAATAAATAGTTAAATTTATAAATGTATATAATTTCAATAATACACATTCAACATATATATACATACTTGGTCATTCAATTTCTTCACTTGAATTTCTTTCAACATTTTCAAAATCTTCAATCATTGGTTGAATATCTCTTTCACATTCTCTTTCAAAATATTATATCTCATCATCAATGTTATGAGGAATATCTCTCTCTATTTACATTGAAAAATATTTTTCAAATTAGTTCATCAAATAAAATTTAAATTTCACAAAACAAGTTAGTTAAATTTTAAATGTCGTTTATAATATTTACATTTACATACCTTATTCAACTTCTAGTTGAGGTTGACTTCCCTTTCAATATTTGAGCGTTATTCTCTCTTTTTTTTGCGATATTCTCTCCCCTGTTCTCTACAAGCCTCAAGGTCTCTTGTTCGATCATAATTTCTCTTTCAATTTCTTTTATTTCCCATGATAATTTCGTAAGAAGCTAAAAAAATTTCCTTCAAAATCCTACAAAAAAACTCGCTATCAAAATTTAGACAAAAACTCTCAAAATTTAGACAAAAACTCAATTCAAAAAGCATCACATAATATTCAATTAAAAAAAAAATCACTTTAAAATTTTTTCACAAAAGACATAATTCAACCCAAAACACTTACTTTAAAAATTCTGCTAAGAAAAATGTCTTTTAAAAACAAAGCTTAGAATATTTCGAAATCCTGCAAAAAAAATTCACTTTAAAAAATTAGACAAGAACTCACTTTAAAAAATCAATATGAAAGATTTACTTCAACCCAAAACACTTACTCGAAAAAAAATGTCCTTTGAAAATTAAGCCCGAAAAACCTTTGCAAATTCAGCCCAAAAAAAATCATTTTCAAATTTAGTCCAAATGAAGAAATGTGAAAAAATAATTTTTCCTTTTTCAGTTATTTATATAGTTGCAAAATTTGTTTTTTTGTAGGTGCTTCAATGAATTTTTTTCCGACCGATGGAAATTTTGAGTAAAAATTTGGCCGAACTTTGATAAAAAAAATTGGTCAAACTTTTTTGTTGTTGAAACTAACGGGACGGAGTGGTAAAAGAAAATGGCCAAACTTAAACATCTACAACTACACTACAGCTCAACTCTAAACACATTTCTTGAACTTTGGAATGGTTAAACCCCATCAAAATTTATGAATTAACTTTGGTAACCAAGACTAAAATTTGTAGAATTCAATATACTTTCAGGGAATGTAACCTTTATGGAATTCCTTAGATATTTACTTAATTTAATTAATTTTGTAATAAAATGGGTGCAAACAATTTCTGAAGGTCATTATGATTTACTGAAATCAAAATTTTGTATCTCCCAAAATACAATGTAAAAAAACTAAAAAAAATTTGGTGCATTACATTGGTTTGTCGTTTGTAATGGGTAGTTTTTATATTTTTAGTTTATAACTAATATGTTGAGAAACTTGAGACGGGCTGAAACATATTCAAAATATTCATTTTTTTCATATTGGTTCAGATCGAACAAATCTAGTAATTATGATATGGATTAGTTGGTTTCGTAAATAGTTTTCGGAAACACCATTGCGTCTCAATGAATTTTTATGAATCCTTTGATTGTTAAAGAAAACACACTCAAAGAATTGCTAATTTGACATATCAAATGTGAATAAAAAAACTTCCCAAAAAAGAGTAATAGAAAGCTAATAAAATTTGACAAGTTTCTTTTTTATCGTAAAATGAAATTCTAAACAAAAAATTTGTTTTGTCTTGCAGAAAGTTGAAGAACTTCCAAAAATGATATGTTTTTCTCCAAAAAGGGAAAAAAGTGTAAACCAACTTCACATTTTAACCGAGTATGCTCTGCGAGCTTTATAGCATATGATGGGCATGATTGTGGTTGTAATAATTCCAAGAATGTTCCTCCTCATGTCGTTTTTTTCATTAATATATTAATTTCCATGTGTGGAATTCCAAATACTTTTCATTGCTATATTTTTCACTCAAAATAGTTGGAATTAATATTGGGGGTTGCGATGAATCAAATCATCATGCTCAACAGCCTTAAATTCAATTGAGACTTTTAAAATTGCAATCTCTAGTCTCTAGGTCTTATGAGGTTTTCAACTAATTATTAAAGTGGAAATTACTCAGCTACACTATGATTAAATGTACTTATCGAAAAGAATCAAATGAGGGCATTCGTGTTTGGGTTTTGGTTATATATGCATATCATCAGTTTCATTGATATAACATTTTAGGAAATTGAAACTCTTTGGAACTTACTGCTCCTGTAAGAGGCGTAGTGTTGTGCAATCAATTATGTTAAATTTTCAGTTTTATATAGATTGCAACATATCTAGTAACTAAGAACAAAGTTAAAATTTTAGGTGGTTATAGATTTCTGAGGCTCGTTGGACCACTTATTATTACACAACAAGGGTTTCATAAGAAATTTTGGGCAACTTATGAGTGTTAGTTTGTGGGTTTTAGTCCCATACCAATTATCTCAAGAGGCTAACATGGTGAAATGGTTGGGCACTTCAGGATCCCTCAAGATCAATTGATGGGATGGATGATTGTTTTTGCTGGTGAAGGTTATAATTATGTGTTACAAAATACTTGTGGATAATAGTTGTTTAGAGTCAATGACCACCTTCAGCAGCTTATCACTCCTATTTCACCATATTACATATGTTTGGACCAAAAGGGTGTTGTGTGCTCAAGGTATGCATATTATCTTAAAAACTATCATTTTTATATTGTTCTTAAGTATTTCTAGAGGCTAAGTGTTTCCTGATCGAATTGTCTACAAATGTTAATTTTGACTGATTGACTCTTATGCAGATTAGTTAGTAATCAAATAATCTCTATGATTTCTTGTAGACAACCCGTGGTCTCTAATTTCCTACAGACACTCTGTGATTTCCTGTAGGTGCAGATTTCCTATAACCACCCAGATTTCTTGCAGCAAAATCAACAGTTGAGCATGTTTCAGTTAGTTTCAAGCAAAACAGGAACATGGGTTTTATGAGTAAATCCACCTACATGGACTTTGTCCTATTGGCTACCTTTAATTCATCATCAAAACCACCCAGATCTTCATTCCTCTTCTCAATAACCGTATTAGGAAAATCTCCAACAATTTAATGAAATCAGTTTGATCCATGCTTTCAGTCATGGATCAAACTCAATAGAGCTATTTTTTATAATTATTTTCAATTATTGATAGAAATTAGTTGCAACACAATATTTTTCCTTATTCGAGCTAGCATATGGCTCTGAACTTGTATAAATGTTATTACGCTCCATTTGCAAAGGGGCCAGTGGATTGGATATCAGACTTGTACATCACTGTAATAATTTCCATATTAATAAAAAGGTATATGCTATTTTTATTTTGTTGAGGAAACACTTTTAATAGTGAAGGGGTTGTGAGTAAGGGAGGGCCTCCTTTTCTCACAACTCCATTAGTTACAGTTTATGTTTCTTTAATTATTTTCATACATAGATAGAATTATTTGCACAGCCTATTTGTTTCTCTTTTTTAGTTATAGCAGCATATGTGTAATGGTTAAATGTTGAAGTTCCTTTAATAAATGTGTTTGGAATAATTTGATAAAGTTGTGGTTTATGTTATGAAATGTTAAATTAATGTTTATGGCTATTTTCTTGGTCCTTTATCTTTTCTTATCAACATTGGCAATCTTAGGAGCTATAGAGGGATGATTAAATCCACTCCATAGCCTTTGCTACCAAGTATTGATAGGGAAAAGAGACATTAGAGATATCTGTGAATGATTATTTTAATTAGAAAAGTACTTAAATTATTATCCTTCATATATCTGGCACAACATCTCACAAGATTACCTACCCCTGGTTGATAATTTATGTTTGTCAAATTGTAAGTCTATAATTTGCCTCAACATTTTGGCACTATTTTTGGGGAGGTGCTAAGGGATGATACAAAAATTGTTTTTAGCATGATTTCTGTTGTTTCATATTGTTTAGGACTGGGGCAGTCAAAGTGGTAAAACAATAGGGTAAGGCCTACGCACCTGCAGAGATTATAATTTGCCAAAGCCATGTCCTGATTGTTTGGTAAGTAGAAGTTCTTTTTGAATTTGTTTGCATAATATATTATTATGGTCCAATATTCTCAATTTTTTTTGCTGGTGGTATGAGCACCACTTCATTCACTAATAAACTGACAAGAACAAGGAAGTCTACAATAAATAAGCCAGTAAAGGAAGAAGAATCCGAACAAGAGGTATGTAGTCCTCAAAAGAGCTTGGTCATTGACCCTAAGTAGATCAGTACTTCTACAACAGAATCTTATGTTGAGAAATATTATGTTGTTGCCCATTTAGAACCTCATATTGCAAGGAATTAAACATATCTTCTCATTGGTCAACTTGAAGAGAAGTTCCTCATCAATCCTATTCAATAACGAGATTTTTAGGCCATTGAATCTGTCGTTTACAAGGGCCCTACTCTCTCTTGGTATGATATGCCCCATCCAGAGGGTACTGGTAACACAGATGGGAACTATAATGAGAAGGAAGAGGAGCTCGTCACATTTGAATTTCCTATCAGGGATATTGGTGGAGCTACTCAGATTAAAAGCATTCCTCCTTCAGCCTTGCCTAATTTTTGTGGTGTCTCTAGTGAAGATGATGACGCCTCCTTATTCGAATTTGATGTGTTATGCAGAAGCTATGATCATTCTTCCAATTCTCAGAAGCTGAAACTATTTCTTGCTACATTGAAGGATGGAGTTCTGAAGTGGTTTATTGGTTTAGGCTCAAACTCCATTTCAAACTGGGATGAAATGAAGAAGGTGTTCTTGAATAAGTATCAAGATTAGTTTAAAACTAGAGAACTCAAAGAAGAAATTTTTTGAATGACTCAGAAGGAAGGGGAGATTATTGAGGACTTGGTGGAGAGATTTAAATACAATCTAGAGTGATCTAAGATGAATCAACTGATAAAAGAGACGAAGAGAAAAAAAATTCTCAGGGCAATCAGACTAGAATTTCTGCATATTTGAACTTAATGGGAGTAGATGATATATCAAAGCTGAGTCAAGAGACACTTCTTCCAGGCTTGTCAAATTAGCTGCCGGAGATGGAGTAACCAGAGCTAAAATGGGTAATTTATTTGAAAATTTTAAGACTGATATTCTTAGCACTTTGTCTTCATAATTGGATGTTTTGTAGACTAAGAAGAAACGGGAGGAATTGGAGAAAGTCGTGGCCATGTTTTTCTCCAAATGTAGGAAGAAACATGCCTTAAGGGAATTTCCTACAAGCAGTATAGAGGTATGTTGAATTTGTGAAGCTAAGAATTCTACTGATCAATGTCCTTCTCTTCCCGAGATTAAAGCAGCATATCTAGTAGATCGGGAGCTTTCAATGAACTCTATGCAATGGCACCTCAAAAACCATGGCAGCCATGTCATATAGGTATGTCACAATCACATTTTCAAATTCCTTATGCTTAGAAACAAATGTGGAATATTCCAATGCTATGGCATCCCTGGCATCCACAACAAACTTTGCAGGAGAACGTTTCCTACCCTGCTGCACATAATTTTCCATCTAAAAATTTCTTTTCACCACAACCCATACCACAAAAAAATGGTATAGCCACAACAAAAGAAACTTTAGCTCCCTACCCCACCAAATCAGGCTCGTCCCACAAAACTCCCTGCTCAGCCAGTATCAACCCCAATAATAAAACCATCCAATCTAATCACAATATTGGAGTGCTCACTTATCCCACTTTTCCTAATTACTATATTGCACCACAACCTCTACAAAAAAAAATTGTTCCTTCATTGTAGGAAATTAAACTCAGATCAGCCAAAAAAGTGGTGACTCGGGCTAGAAAAATTGAAAAGGTTATAGAGGAAGAAACTCTGGAAATAACTGAAGTAGAAAACACACCTGCACCAGTATAACAAACCACTTCAAAGTCACAAGAAATTCCTCGTCCCATATTGTCTAACCTCCTTTTCCAGAGAGGTTGGAGATGAAAATAAAACAACCTGATTTCAATATTGTGTCTAAACTGAGAAATGTGTGCATTAAGATCTTGTTAGTGCAAGCAATTATGGATACCCTATTTATGCCAAAATAATGAGGGAGATATGTACCAAGAAACCAGGGAGACAAAAGAAAGAACTATCCACAATTCAAGTAGGTGGGAAACTTTCAAGCCTTATGTCCACCAGATTTGTTACTGAGAAATATGCAGACCCTGGAATTGCTGCAGTTACCACCTTTATCAATGGGTATCCGATAAGGAGCACTCTAATTGATTTAGGTGTAGCCATCAATGTGATGACAATGGAGACTTTATCTCACATAGGATCCTTTGACTTACTTCCTACTCCTACCATGTTAGAATTAGCAGATAGGTCCAAGGTAAAGCCAGAGGGTGTATTAGAATACATTGTCATTTCATTGGATTCTTAGGAGTACACTACAGACGTTTATGTTCTTCAACCTGAAATTGACTTGGGAGGGCATCCTTGGATCTTGGGGAGGCCTCCGTTAGCCACAACAGATGCCTAAATAGGGTGTAGGTATGGAAACATGACCATCACTCATGGAGCAGAAACTAAGAATATCAATTTGTACCCCCTACTAAACCCCTCTTAAGATCAAAAAATACTCTTTGGGTTGAAGAAGTGGAGCATAATTCAAAATGTACCAAACCATTTTTGAAAATATCCCAAGCCATGAGCCTTAAGGAAAAATCAGAGGAAATTTTGATAAATTGTTGTATTTCTAACCTTGTTTTTTCACACCATTTGGAAGGGTAGTCTAGTCATATTATAGATATCATTATTGACCTGCAGAATTTTTATGAACATAGTACAGCATCTGAATTACATTCATCCCTCTTTCTTGCATTCCTTGGATATTCAATGACTAAATGTGGAGGTAAGGCAATTGAAATTTTTCCTGGAAAAACTTTAAACACCAATTCTTCCTTGACTCCTGAACAAGAAAAACAATTAATTCAGACATTGAAAAAATTTTCATATACATTTTCTTGGGAATATATAGACATGATGGGAATTCACGCAGATACATGAATTCATCATATATATAGAAGGAAATTCCAGGCCTGTGAGACAACCACAAAGGAGGATGAACCCCACTTTAAGAGAAATTGTAAAAATTGAATTGCAGAAATTGTTAAATGTAGGGTTCATCTATCCTATCTAAAATAGCCAGTGGGTGTCTCCACTAGTTATTATCCTAAAAGGAATGGTAAATGATGATTGTGTGTATATTACAAGGAACTAAACAAAGCTACATTAAAATATCATTTTCCCTTGCCTTTTATAGACCAAATGTTGGACACTTTAGCAAGGAAGAAGTATTTTTCCTTCATAGATGGGTTCAAAAAGTAAAATCAAATTAAGATAGCTCCATAGGACTAGGAGAAAGCAACATTCACATGTCCCTAGGGTACCTATTCATATAAGGTACTACCATTTGGTCTATGCAACACACCGGCCACATTTCAACGGGCGATCCTTGGTATCTTCTCTGACCTTTTGCATGACTACGTAGAGATCTATATGGATGAATTTACAGTAATGCGTGTTACTTTTAAAGAAGCTTTACATAATCTTAAGAAAGTTTTGCAAAGATGTAGAGAAAACAATCTTTCATTGAGTAATGAAAAAAAAATTATGATTATGACTAAGGGTATTTTTTCGGGTCATCATGTTTCTGCTACATGCAATAAAGTTGATCTGGCTAAGATCAAATTTATTGTAAAGTTTCCCCCACCAAGCAGTAAAAAGGGAGTTTGAATTTTCCTTGGACATACAGGCTACTACAAAAGGATTTTTGAGAATTTTACAAAGGTAGCCTCTCCATTGTTTCAATTATTGACTAAATAATCTAAATATCATTGGAATGATGAGTGTCAAGCTACATTTTATTCACACAAGGAAAATTTTTCTTCAGCACCTATCTTGAGAGGTCCATATTGGAAATTTCCCTTTCATATTTCCACTGATGCCTCTAATTCATCCATAGGAGAAGTATTGGGTCAAAAGGAAAATACTGTAACCCATACTATTTATTTAATTAGTAAAAATTTAATTCCTACATAATTAATTTACACGTTAAGTGAGAAAGAATTCCTTTTTGTAATTTATGTTATTAACAATTTTAGACATTACATCACTAGTTATGAAGTTTTTGTACACACTAATCATTCTTCCATATGATATCTCATGAAAAAACCAGTCACTAATGGTAGGATCACTAGGTGGATTTTGTTGTTGTGGGAATTTGACATCACAAAATTGGACAGGCTGGGAAAAGAAAATCAGGTAGTTGATTTCCTATTTAGGCTCAACCATGTAGGTGAGAATGTTCCTATTAATGATATATTTCCTGATGAGAATTTCTTTGATATTTTTTTCAAAACACCTTGGTTTGCAGACATGGCCAATTACCTTGCTACGGGAAATTTCCCACCCTACTTTTCATATAATCATAAAAAGAGAATTATAGGAAAATATTTTTATTACTCTTGGATTAAGGGAGGCTTCTTTTTCCATGGACCTCATTTGATTATTTTTAGGTGTGTCAGAGAGGATGATATATATGATATCTTGAGAGTTTGTCATGATGCACCATGTGGAGGAAACTTTATAGATAACCATACAGCCTACAAGATCCTCCACTCAGGTTACTATTTCTCAATTCTTTTCAAAGATGCAAAGGAGTATGTCCAAAAATGTGATAGCTTCTAGAGAATAGGGTGGCCTATTCAACTAGATGAAATTCCTTTGCAACCACAGGTTCCCATAGAATAATTCGAGAGGTGGGCTCTTGATTTTCTAGGTCCCATCAATCCTATGTCCAAAGGTAAGAAGTATATATTGGTTTTTATTGATTATGTTACGAAGTGGGCGGAAGCAAGAGCACTACCTAGAGCAATGGAGAAAGCATTGGTAGAATTTCCCTTTCAAATATTTTTGTAGGATTTGGGGTACCAAGGGAAATAGTTACTGGTCAGGGTACTCAATATTGTGTGGAATTGTACAAAAATATCAGATTATTCATCGAAAGTCCACTCCTTACCATCCATAGGCCAATGGGCAGGTGGAATCAACAAATAAGGTGCTGGAAACAATCCTAACAAAGACAATGAAATTAAATTAGAAGGATTGGTTTGATCAACTTCCTGAGGCATTGTGGGCCTAAAGGATCACATGGAGGAAGACCACTAGCTTATCTTGATATGAATTGGTGTATGGAAAACAATTTTTATTGCCAATTGAAATTTAAATCAAAACTTTCAAAATGGCAGCAGATTTGGGTATAGACCTTAACGAGCCACAACATCAGATAATCTTGCAACACAATGAGTTGGATGAGATTAGGCAGAATTATTTTCAGCATACTGATCTGATCCAACAAAAATGGGCTAAATGGAATGACAGATACATTAAGAAAAAATAGTTAAAGGAGGGAGACTGGGCATTGTTATATGATTCGAAATTTAAGAATTTTAAAGGGAAATTTAACACAGATTGGTTGGGCCCCTATGAAGTTGATTTTTTTTTTTTTATAACGGATCTTTTCAAGTTAAAAAAATTTATGATGGTAATGTTACCTTCTTAAAGAATGGGAATAGACTCAAGCTATATCAGAAACACCAATCTAAGGAGGAAGTTTTGGAAGAAATTTTGAAGAAGGAGCTGGAAATGGTGGGAGAAGGAGTCGTTACTTTCACTACCTCTTCTTGATTTCCTGCTGATACATTGAGCTCTATTTTCTCCACCTCGTGCTCGGTAAATATGAGAGGAATGTCTATTGGGTGCAGGTTTATTCATTTTTTCGGACCCAATGGACTAGGTACAGAAAAGGAGCCCCCTTGGAGTCTTCCTTTTCAGTATTTTAGACTCTCTAAAATTGAAAGCTGGCAAGCATGGACTGCCCTGGGCTTGTTAAAATCATAGGTATTATATCCTTTGGGATCCTCTCAATAAATTATGTTTTTCAGCTAATTTTTGGATTGATCGTGTTGGACTAATGTGGGATTTCTTAAGTCCCTCCTTCCAACAATCTTGGCCCATCGACATCAGAAAATTATCTAGGTCCAATATTAGAGCCTTATGATACCTTCAAGCTTGTATGCCTTAATGATAGGTTATCTCACCAGTATAAATGGGGATTCATCATGGATCCTTGACTACTGGATCCTATAGGGGGTTTGACAATAACTCATATATTCACACCTGATGGGATGCATCAGATGTACCTTGGCCCTCACTCTCATTAATGGTGATTGACCTCACATTGGTTAATATCTAACCTTAACAATTGGTAACCCAATGAGATCACTGCACATTCAACATTAGCATATACATTCATGTGCAGTGGACTGTACACAAAAGGGGAGGAGACAGTTTCTAAAAGACAGATTTCCTGCAGAAAAATTTAGCAGTTTCATTTCATGTAGCAACACCACTTATTTCCTAAAGAATGAATTTTAGACAAAGCATTATCCTAAAATGATCTGATAAAGTACTGAACATTTTCATTATTAGTGAGACCATCAACTATACAATTGTGCATATGATGAGGTTTCAAGGTGGGTTATTATTTCAAGATAAATTCATTCATCATCCAAGTACTGGACCATTGTAAGGTAAGATCGAGAAGGTAGTGTCGCCATCATAAAACTTAGGTGAAAAGGTAATGGTATGAAAATTTTTAAATTTTATTGAATGTGAGTCATGGTCACCCTTGCGAAAGAAATAAGCTATGATATTTTGTGTCATAAACTGAGTTCCATTCCTGATTATCATTACTCTGACATGTCCTTGGCTATATTTCCAACAATTATCTCATAGGACAGATCATGATGGCAATCATGACCATGTCCTGCATTTTTCGAAAGTTTCCTCTTAACCCCGAATATTTCCAAATTTAAAATCTACCGTTCTCAATTTTTCTGTCTAAGGCTTAGAAGAATCTTGTGAAATAAATCATCTCTGCTCTCTCCTACTCCTAACTATGTTAAGAATGTGATATGTTTTCATATTTGAACCTCACGGTCCTGCACTACTAGACACTGACCCTCGAAGAAAAGAAAGGTTGGAGTTTAAGGCAATATTGTTGCCTCTGTTCCAGAAATTTAGTGAGCATAATTCGGAGGTAGCAATGTATTCTTCCCTTAATCTATATGGTGACAGAGTGTAGATCAGTAATGTTCAATTTAGACTGACAGAGGAGTTGGTAGCTTGAGCTTGCGACATCCCATAGGAAGGGGAGCGTTGGTTCAAGAACCAACAATTCAACAAAGATATCTGCACACCCTTCCTCTAAAAATAACATCAAAATCTAGATTGGAGTAAGGGAATCCCATAGGATTACCTTCAAAGTAAGTACCGACATATTTTATTTTTTTAGCAGAAATACATAACCTGTGAAGGTCATTTCGAGCTAGCATTTTTTTTTTCACATTCTTCTTCTCGGCCACTTCCGAGACAGACCCTGTAATTTTCCCTATTATCTGATAATTTCCTTGTTAAAAATGTCCTCTTCTGCCAAGGAAATGGAAGCACAAATAGAGGAGAACCTCTATCACCACGGGATGATAAAAATTATCATGATATAGGTTCTTGGTAAACAAAAGAAAATAGGGGAAGACTTTTTTTCAGAGAATTAATTTGTGGAGGATGAGAAGGACCCTAGTTCTTTAGAAACTAAGGAAGTAGATCCAACAGAAAATTCGAAAAATAAACCATGAACCCATGGTCCATTGATGGAGGAGGTTAGGAAATACGAGAAAGTCATGGTGACTGGGGAAATTGTAGGGAAAAATCCCAATTCTAATGGTACTTCTACCCCTGCCAAACGCTTCACAAGAAGGTAGGCTGTGAATATGGCAATAGAAGAAAATGCAGAGGAAGGGGCATCACCAATTAAAAATAATAAAAAGAGCAAGAATGTAATATTCATAAATTAGCATGCAACTAATTGGAATATTAAAATCTAATTTTTCTTTCTTGTTTGATAAATAAGTGGGTAGGGAGACCCATAAATCTCTTTATTAGGAATAAAACCACTTCTCATGTGAAAGTGGATCATATTTTCAGCTTAATAAAGCACCCTAAAGTGTCAACAGGGGCTAGAGCATATGGACTGGGTCAACCTTGACGAAATCAACAGTGTTGTCATGGAGCAGTGGCATTCAATGAGGGACAACGCAGTTTTAGATGGAGACACCTTGCATGGAAATAGTGTCATAAATGAATGGGGCTTAGGGTTTGGAAGCTCATTTCTTATAAAAGGAAGATTATGGAAGCTATATTCATTATGTTATGATATGTTATGTTTTTATTATATGGTTTTTTTAGACATATAATCTTTCTTCAGCTATTTAGCTAAGATTGCAGTGTTGTTTAGCACCGGGTGTTCCCGATTGGGAATCCCACCTCTATCCTTGAGAGGCCTCATGCAAGAGATTTTCACTAAATTTCCACATTCAGGTTTCATACCAAGATTCATTCTTGTGGTATAGAGTAGTTTCTATTGAGAGATGTGTTGAGTTGCAGGGTGCAGCAGTGGAAGATTATATTGGGTGTTTTATGAGCTAGTTTTGCAGTGGAGGAAGGTTCCCTTCCATTGGAAGGCCAAGAAAGGAGCCCCTTGGGCTTATTTGGAATATTTGGCAGTGGGCCAAGGTGATTTTATTCCCTACAGTGCAGTTCAAGTCTAGATATGTGTTATTTTAGTGATTTTTTGTAGGGGTAGGTTCAGTGCTCAATTTGGAGTGTTTGCTTTCCATTGAAGGTATCAACCCTTCATTGAGAGAGTCCAAAGGAGGGGTTATTTCATATCTACATCAAATTTAGCCACCTCCTTCTATGTGCTTCAGTTACAGTGCATATTTAGCCCTAGGGCTTTAGATCCACCATTCATATTTTGTGTATTTTTGGAAACCCTTCCTATTTTGTCTAGGAAAAGTGTATGGGAGCATAGATCTCCATTTTTGGCCTTGTATGAGCATGATATTTTCAAATCCATTTATTTATATGTCGCGGCTACAGTAGTAGTCATTAAAACTGTGTTTTTCTTGCTTCAGTAATTTGTGTAGCAGTTTCTTACATGTTTTGGGTGCATTTTGGCATTGGAGGCTTCTTTTGCCTATCTTGAGGGGCTTGATCCCCAAGATATTGTACTTATTTATTGTTGTTATACATAATACCATGGATCTATAATTTGGCTCACATGTAATGTGTTAATACTTGCTATTATTTCCATTATTATGAGCTATATTCCAGGTTTTCCCATTTGGGAATATTACAGTGGTATCAGAGCATAATCTTGGCTCGGCCTATGGATCTCAGCCATTATGTTATTAGAAGAAGAGGAAGATTCTCAAAGAAAAGAGAAGGCTTATGAAAGAGACAAAGGCAGGTCTCCATTACCTGGAGAAATGGAGGGAAAGAAGTTTTCAGAACTTCTTCTCCAAGCTATGCATGAGCTTAAAAGAGAAATCAAGGGAATGGGGAGGGAAAGA
The DNA here is from genome assembly GCA_034641835.2 of Pinus albicaulis. Taxonomy (NCBI): domain Eukaryota; kingdom Viridiplantae; phylum Streptophyta; class Pinopsida; order Pinales; family Pinaceae; genus Pinus; species Pinus albicaulis. The sequence continues at coordinate 969,489,937 of CM076572.1, forward strand.
CATGAATGTCCTCAAGAAAATTTTCACATGAAGAAAGCTCCAATTCTTCATATTATGGGTGTGATAATTCAGCCACACAATCAGATCTACAACGTGGTACCATGCCTACATTCTTCGCAAGAGAAGAAGAAGAAGGAGAAACACCAAAGGAGGAGACTCTTGGTGACTATCTCCAAGAATATGAATCTCAGTCTAGAAGATTCAAGGATCATCTAAGCTTCCAAGGGTTTTGTCAAATCAAAGAAGATAGGAGACATAGTAACTACAATAGAAGAAAAGGGTGCATGCAGCACACTTTGGGTAGATTCTTTCTACCAACTTTTGATGGGTCACCCAGGAGCACAACCAAGGCTTGGGTAAAGAAGCTAGACACATATTTCCAGCTGCATCAAGTTTTAGAAGAGGAAGCCATTAGAGTAGAAGAGATGCATCTTGAAGGTAAGGCTTATGCCTATTGGTTATTTGAATCTTCTTCATTGAATAATGCAAATATATCTACTTATGAAAATTTCACTAGGAGTTTAGTAAAAATATTTGATTCGAAACGATCTGAAACGTCCTTGGGAGAGCAAACCAAACCCAAGAAATCAAAACCTTTGCATGATTTGGAAGGATCCATGAAACCAACTCCATTTCAGAACATTGTTGAGGGGGTTAAATATCTACAACATGCTTTTCTTAGGGAAAAATCCCCACTTTAGCAAGAACTTTCTTCTCAAGAAGAAGACTTGAGGATTCCTCCTTCAAGAGGAGATCAAGGCAAAGGATCTCTTAATGATGAGGTATTCTCCATTGATGAGGAGAAGGAAGAGGAAGAGCTAGAAAGATCCTCCAGCACTGTCACAGTAGGAGGAGCTCTACTTCTAATTGGAGATGGAGATGAAGAAATTGCTTCAACTAGAGGAGCTCTTGTATCTTTGCAAGAAGTTAGAAGGGATATTACATATGAAGATCATGAGTAGCATATGTCTGTGTTGATAGGCGATAAGACAAAACAATGGAGGAAGTGTTTTCCAACATTAAATATAGTCTTGGGGACACACATTATGATAGATCATTCCTTTGTGATCAAGACTCTTGACACCAAGGATATTTTGGGTGTACATGGGTTGATTACATTTGAAGAAAACACCTTAGATTGTGAGATCTTGCAGGAGGTAGGAGAAGATGAGAAGGAGTGCCAACATCCAGTGATTGGAAACATACACACCCATCATTTTCAGGAGGATTATGCACAGAAGTAGAAGGATTATTTGCATAGTGAGGGTAGGGACAAATTAGTCCACTCACATATACAACCTGCTCTAGGCCTTGATGTTTCATTACATGGAGGCATTCCACCAGGGAAACCCCCTCATTGGAAGATGATAAAAGATTTATCTCGACATGTTTCACCACTCATAGATATAAGAGGAGTGGGAAAAATGGGAGGTCATTGTACTGTGCTGAGATTCTTGGGTAGACTCAAGGATGAGGGAGACATTCTCCCAACATCATCATTACCCACTCTCATTTTAGATTCTACGCTGAGAAAGGAGCAACAAGGGGAGGATGGCTGCCTTCCAATATGTCACTTTGGCATGGGAGATGACAAAGAGGAGGACAAATACATGAAAAATTATTTCTATGATAGATCATTAGCACTGTCACGGTGAAGGATAGATCCATATTAGAAATCCGAGTTGTTGGTGGATTGTTCCAAGGATATTTTTACTTGTATGATACTTGATGACCAGCGACATGATGAGGGATATTCAGTCAGAGATGAGGTCATCTACTATCATGGTAGGATCCTCCTATCTATAGATTCAAATATCAATGAGAAGTTACTACAAGCAGCTCATGAATATTTCCTCTTTAGCCACGCTTATTATATGAGAGCATACCACACCATCATGGAGGGGTACACTTGGGAATGCTTTGAAGAGAATATATATCATCATTTGAGGAGATGCATCGATCATGTGGAGATGGAGGAGATACATGAATCTTTGGGAGAGTTATCACAAGCACCTCTTTCCTCTTCAGGAATAAGAGGGGATTTATCTATGAGCAACTCCATTTGTATGAGAAAAGCATATGGTAAGGATCATGTTTGTTTGCATAATGATTTATATATTGAATATGTGAATTCCTTAACCATATATGTGTAGGCCATTGTTCCAAGAAGGAGAATTCTTCCTTACAAACTTCATGGCCAACTTTGGGCCATAAACTATGTTGTGCATGGCCACTCCCTAAGAAGATATAGGGAGATGATTTACCATTCAGGGTGCACTCCAAAGGCACCAAACATTTTTCACATTTTCAAAACATGTGAGAAGGATATGGTAGCAAGTAAGTGGAGGGGAAACCACTTACTGTATCATTATCTGATGCATCCAGGAGATATATTGTGCTGGTTCTATATGTGGGACTATGATCCACCTCCATTATTTCATTTGATTGTTTATGTATCACTGATTTTGATCCTATATATTGATGATGTGATTATTATTTTTATGGGAGTGATTAGAGGGAGGATTGAAGCATTGGATGTGCCCTTTGGGAGAGAGATTCTCCATGTTTCTTATGTTTCATATATCTGGTAGAGCATTGGACCATCCATGATTGTTACATTGGGTCTCTTGTTTCCTTATAGGATGAACCATTTGGGTAACTTGAGCACTTGGGAGGTGCCTCTGATGAGTAGATGGGAGGAGTTTTTCTATGAATTACCATTCTGGAGGGTGATTCATTTTATATGGATGATAGCTTGGAGGATGGAGCTTTACATGGGGATGAAGGTTCCCTATATTTTTCAGATCTATCCTTGCAGTTTCTTGAGGAAAAGCAACATTTGGGAGGGGAGGATTGTAATATTCCTAAATTAGCATGCAGCTAATTGGAATATTAAAATATATTTTTTCTTTCTTGTTTGATGAATAAGTCGGTAGGGAGACCCATAAATATCTTTATTAGGAATAAAACCACTTCTCATGTGAAAGTGGATCATTTTTTTAGCTTAATAAAGCACTCTAAGGTGTGAACACAGGCTAGAGAATATGGACTGGATCAACCTTGACCAAATCAACAGCGTTTTCATGAAGTAGTGGCATTTAATGAGGGACAACATAGTTTTAGATGGAGACATATTGCATAGAAGTAGTGTCATAAATGAATGGGGCTTACAGTTTCGAAGCTCATTTATTATAAAAGGAAGAGGATGGCAGCCATATTCATTATGTTATGATATGTTATGGTTTGATTATATGGTTTTTTTAGACATATAAGCTTTCTTTAGCTGTTTAGCTAAGATTGCAGTGTTGTTTAGCATCGGGTGTTTCTGATTGAGAAACTCATCTCTATCCTTGAGAGGCCTCTTAGAATAGATTTGCACTACATTTCCACATTCAAGTTTCAGACCAAGCTTAAGTCTTGTGGTACAACGTAGTTTCTATTGAGAGATGTGTTGAGTTGCAGGGAGCAGTAGTGGAAGATTGTATTGGGTGTTTTCTGAGCTATTTTTGCAGTGGAGGAAGGTTCCCTTCCATTGGAAGGCCATTAAAGGAGCCATTTGGGCTTATTTTTCATATTTTTCAACAGGCCATGGTGATTTTATTCCCTACAACACAATTCTAGTCCAGATATGCATTATTCTAGTGAGTTGTTGCAGGGGTAGGTTCAATGCTCCATTTGGAGTGTTTCCTTTCCATTAAAGGGATCAACCATTCATTGAGAGAGTCCAAAGGAGGAGTTCTTTCAGATCTACATCAGATTTAGCCACCTCCTTCTATGTGCTTCATTTGCAGTGCATCTTCAGCCATAGGGATTTAGATCCACCATTCATATTTTGTGTATTTCCAGAAACCCTTCTTGGGTTGTCTAGGAAAAGTATATGGGAGCATAGATATCCATTTTTGGCCTTGTATGAGCATGATATTTTTAGATCCATTTATTTATATGTCCCAACTATAGTATTAGTCATTAAAACTACATTTTTCTTACTTTAGTACTTTGTGTAGCAGTGTATTACATGTTTTGGGTGGATTTTGGAATTGGAGGCTTCTTTTGCCTATCTTGAGGGGCTTGATCCCCAAGATCCTATACTTATTTATGGATTTTATACATAATACCATGGATATATCATTTGGCTCACATGTAATGTGTTAATACTTGCTACTATTTCCATTATTATGATCTATATTCCTGCTTTTCCCATTTGAGAATATTACGAAGAAGCCCCAAGACCTGTCAAAAGTGAAAGGGAAGGTCGAGGTAGCTGATTTCATCAACTAAGGAGAATGGGAGCTTGCATATTTCCAAGACCCACTATTGTAGGAAAGTTGGAACAAGACAGTTGAAGACTGCCAAGGGTAGGTGGAACCAATTTTTCCATAGTCCTCTCAAGGATGGCGTGAGGGGGAGAGAACTCCCCATAAAAAGAAGTCTCAGAAGGAAATGGAAGAAATCATCAATGAGCTTACCGTGTCAAAGTGATCTCTTCGAAAGGAAAATGAGACCATGAAGGAAAATAGCCTATGTATGCAGAAACATTTTGATGACTGGCATAAGAAGGAATGCAAGATCATGAAGAAGAAGCAGACCCAAATCGACCACCTACAGACAAATAATGAAGCATATTAGAGTTAGGTTCAGGCAGAATTTGACAGAGCCCAATTAAATCACTTGGTTGTAGTAGCCGCAACATAGGACAAGGATTTAATTTTTCTTTCTGAAGTTGCACATTTTTTCTTACATAAGGGACATGGAAGAAGCTAGGTGTGGGGGCAATTCGAGTCCCGATTTTTCTCACTCTTGATAGAATTATAAGACCTTTATACCTCCCATTTTGAACTCTTTTTTACTCCTAATTACTCTTATTTTGCCATATTACCTATGTTTTGACAAAAAGGGTGTTGTGTGCTCAAGGTATGAAAATTATCTTAAAAAGTATCATTTTTATCTTGTTCTTAAGTATTTTTAGAGGCTGTGTTTCCTAATATAATTATCTACAAATGTCAAGTTTCACTGATTGAATCTTATGTAGATTAGTCATTATTCAAAGCATATTTACAATTTCCCATAGACAACCTGTGGTCGCTGATTTCCTGTAGACCCTATGTGATTTCCTGTCAGTGCGGATTTCCTGTAACCGCCCAAATTTCCTCCAGCAGAACCAACGGTTGAGTATGTTCCATTTAGTTTCAAGAAAAATGGGAACATGGGTTTTATGAGGAAATCAACCTACATGGACATTGTCCTATTGGCTACCTCAAATTCATCATCAAAACTGCCCAGATCTTCAGTCCTCTTCTCGATGGTTATATTAGGAAAATCTTCAACAATGTAATGAAATCATTTTGATCCATGCTTTCAGTCATGCATCAAACTCAGTAGAGCTATTTTTGTTATTATGTTTAGTTATTGATAGAAATTAGTCGTAACACAGTAGTTTTCCTAATTTGGGCTAGCATATGGCTCTAAACTTGTATAAATGTTATTATGCTCAATTTGCAAAGGGGTTGGTGGATTGGATGTCAGACTTGTACATCACTGTAATAATTTTTCAGATTAATACAAATTTATATGTTTTGTTTATTTTTTTGAGTAAACCCTTTTAACATTTATGGGATTGTGAGTAACAAAGGGTCCCCTTTGCTCACAACTCCATTAATTACAGTTTGTTTTTCTTTGATTATTTTCATGTATTAACAGAATTATTTGCACAAATTATTTGTTTCTCTTTTCTGAATTATAGCAGCATATGTGCAATGGTTAAATGGTGAATTTTCTTGGATAAATGTGTTTAGAATCATTTTATCAAGTTGTGGTTTATTTTATGGAATGTTAAATTGATGTTTATGGTTGTTTTCTTGGTCCTTTATCTTTTCTGATCAACATCAACAATCTTAGGAGCTGTAGAGGGATGATTAAATCCACTCCATAGCCTTTGCTGCCAGGATTTTATAGGTAAAAGAGACATTAGGGATGTGTGTTTGTCATTAGTTTAATTAGAAAAGAACTTAAAGTATTAGCCTGCATATATATTGCACAACATCTCATAAGCTTATCTACCCCTAGTTGATATTTTATTTCTATCAAATTATAATTCTATAATCTTCCTCAACAATAACACTTGAGGGACCCCCCTTTGGTTCAAGGGCCAACTGAAACCTAAATTTGGTTGACCTGGTTTATTGGCATATTTTCACAACCAAGAACTTCCTTTGAGAAATGATACAAAAATGATAAATCTATTATGTAGGCCATTGATCCAATCCCCTCAAGGATCTCAAAAGGGCCACAATGTTGAGGTACCAACTTGGCACATGACCAAAACCTCAATGGGCTTTTCTTTGGCTTGATTTTCAAGTACACATGCTCCCTAACCTAAAAATCCTTGAATTCTCTATGTTGATCTGCACAAATATTTTTCCTGTCATGTGTTTCCTTTAAATTCATTTCAATAATATGCATCTATTGTTCCATCTTTGCCAACATATCTGGTTCAATCAACACCATGTTCATTTTATCACTCCAGTTGATAGGAGTATTATAGCTTCACCTGTAGAGAGCCTCAAATGGACTCATATTCAAGGATCCCTGATACCCATTATTATAAGAAAACTCTACTAGTGGAAGATACTCCTACCACTTCCTTTTTTCATGCATGACATATATCCTCAACACATCCTCAAGAATCTGGTTAACCCTCTTTGTCTATTCATCTGTCTGTGGATGATAAGTTGTACTAAAGGCTAACTCTTTCCTCAAGCCTGCAAACTAATGCTTGCGGAACCTAGAAGTGAATCTAGAATCCCTATCTAATATAACATTCTTGGTAATACCATGAAACCTCACTATCTCAATGAATATCTATCTACTTCACTAGTTGAAATTTTATACTTTACCGCAATGAAGTGAGCTACCTTTCTAAGCATGTCAACCACAACCGTGATGGAGTAATGTTTCCTTGATTTCATAGGAAATACTGTAATGAAGTCCATGGAAATGACCTTTGATTTCCATTCTATAATTAGAATAGGCTGCAACAAACGAGGTAGGTGTTCGCATTCAACTTTCATCTATTGATAGTCCAAACAATTTGCAACAAAATCAACCGCCTCTCTCTTAAATTTATACCAATAGTATAACTTCTTGACAACTGTCAAAGTCTTCAATTCATTGTTATCCAACACATATATCCTTCTCCTAAATTTTATCAAGCCATCTCATGTGAGGTGATAATCTTCATCCTCAGCACCTTCACCCTACTACTACAATATTTTCTTCAGATACTGGTACCTCTCATCATGTTTCCCTACATGTAAGATCCATTTTTGTAAATCCATCCCATAATAGCTCACAACTGAAATATGATTCACCTGCACTCTCCTACAAGGATCATCTATAACCTGGTTCTCCTTGCCCTTGATGTTCCTAATCTCAAAATCAAACTCACTAAGAGTCGCCAACAATCTAAATTGTCTAAAATTAATATTGGTCTGGTAAAATAGGTACCTCGGTCCACTTTGATCATTCATTAAAATTAACATCATGGAAAGGAGTTGATTCCTCTGCATCTTCAACACATGAATGACAATTTCCAACTCAATATCATGAGTCACGTAGTTCTTCTTGTGCTCATTCAACTTCCATGATTCGTACAAAAACCACCTATCCTTCCTGCATCAAGACTCCACCAAGTCCTTCCTTTAAAGAATATGTGCAAACCACAAACTCCTTATTAGGATCTACAATAGTCAATACTAGAGCATTTATAAGCAAATTCTTCAACTACTCAAAACTAGGTACACACTCCTCAGTTCATTCAAACTTCTTCCATTTATTTTACAATGATGTCAATGATATCCAATATTATAGAAGTTCCTCATGAGTTGCCTATAATAACCTACTAGTCCCATGAATGATCTAAACTCATCCATATTCGTTGGAGTTGGCCACTCTATGATGCCTTTAATATTTTCCAGGTCCACTACTATTCCTTCCTTGGAGACAACATGTCCCAAGTAATGAATCTGAGTCTGAAAGAAACTACACTTATTGATTTTGGCATACAACCTATGCTCTCTCAACAATCTCATTACAAATCCTAGGTACTCTACATCCTCCTCATTCTTGTAATATACCAATATATCACCAATAAAAGCTACCACCAAATTGTCCAGGTAATGATGTAAAAAACTATTCATCAAACCTATGAAGTTGGTTGGAGAATTGGTAAGACGAAAATGATTTCAGCAGGCTCTTTTTAATAATTTTATCATTCATCATTTATTCATATTCCATTTGTTCTTTTTACTATTCTTTCATTCACTAAATTTCTTGATGATGGATCCCCTTTTGGATTCAAAACATTGGCAAGATTCCTATAATATTGTGGAAAATATGAACTATACTTTTCCAAAAGAAGGCCACAAAATTTTAAAATCTAAGACCAAAAGAAACCACCACAAAATCATATTGCCCATACCTTGTACAAAATGTAGTCTTGTAGATGTCTTATTCTTTGATGCATACCTGATGATATCTGGATCTCATATCAATCTTTGAAAATATAGTTGTTCCCTTCATTTGATAAAACAAATCATCAATATGAGGCAATGGATACATATTCTTGATAGCCACCTTATTCAATTTCATGTAATCAATGCACAAATTAACAAAAAAGACTGATGCACCACAAGGTAAGACACTTGGTCTTATATATCCCTTATCAAACATATGTTTAAGTTGCATCTTCAGTTCCACTAACTTTGAAGTAATAATCTTGTAAAATACCTTAGATGTCTGTGTTTCCCCTAGCATCATTTCAATAGAGAAATCCACCTCTCTATGATGAGGAAAATCTGAAATCTTTGCAGGAAACAACTCCTAAAACTACTGCAATATAAGATACCTCCTCAAAACTTCATCATCCTCAACATACTTCCCTTTATCACTAGAAACATGAGATGTAAATAATACACACCCTTTCCTGCAACTGTACTTACCTTGTGTTGGCTCGAGGGGTCCTAACCGAGGTTCGAAGGTTAAGGTTTGCCAACAAACCCCTATATTACTGGCCCTTTCGGCAGTGACCTACTTGTGTAGGAAAAAGTCTCACCCGAAGCAGTATGGGAGAGTGCTGGAACAAGGTTTCCGCACCTTGAGAGAGAGAGTAGGTAAATCAAGAATACCTAAGTTCGCAACGTAACCGATTTACACAAAACAGATCTATTCGCAGGTTCGCTAATCAGGATAGTCCCCAGTTAACAAAGCTACTATCAATCATGGATATAATCAGCACTTTTGCATCAACAATATCACATGTACTATCATAAACACATAAACAATAGATCACAGGAATACTCTGTATTATAACAAATACATCTCTGCATCAACAATGGATAACCAACAGTAAGAGTAAGAGATCTAATATTTCACATCAACAATAATACATAAACTCAGATAACAGAGAGATACTCTAACCATATTCCCATATATTAGCATCCAAAACCCAATACAATCCAACACAGCCTGCGCACATAGCTAACGGGTCTGCTAAAGCCAATACAATCCAACACAGCCTGCGCACATAGCTAACGGGTCTGCTAAACCCAATACAATCCAGCACAGCCTGAGCACATAGCTAACAGGGTATGCACACAGCAGGACTGAGGATATCAACGCACACAGCTAGTAAAAGTCCTTACCCTAGCAACCCAACCAGATCTAACAATTTGCAACTATCATCAATCTCTATTCTTTCCTACTTATGACTCAAAAAGGTTGATCTATTTATACTGATTTAGCCTACGTATCCAATGGTCCACAAACTGTGGTTTGCATACTCTTGGTCTACCCTTGACCCGTTACAATGCATTAGGGGCTTTGACACACCTCAAAACCCCTGCATTAGACTAAAAATTACAAAAATAGACAAAAATAGACAAAATTCGTAGCTTTTTAGGAGACCCTATTCCAACAGTCCCCCAACACAATCTTATGATGCGTCTCGAGTCACGGCGGCCGTGGGTCCTCCATATTTTCCTGAAGATTCTTGACTACATCAATCAATGGTAGCAGCACTCCTTCACTTTGTGCAGCAGCAATCAGAGCTATCTCTACCAACTTCTGTGAATTTGGGCCTTTTGTAGCGACTATGACACTCTCCAATGTTTGGTTCACCTGTTTCACTACAACATCAACATCGTGGGATAGCTTGAGGGCCTCGTCCGCCCATGGCTTGAGGTGATCACTCAGCATCAGCTTCCGCTGTCGAAGGGCCTCCATGTCGTCTCTGAGGGCCTAGATGGTACCTATTCAGGCCAAGTGCTGGGCAAGGACCAACGTAGTCAAGGTAGCCTCCAATTGATCAAACTCCTCTTCCTTCTGGTGCAAAATTTCATTAAATTCCCATATGAGAGGATCAAATTGTACCTTCTTCCGTAGCTACATCGTTGTGTCCAATAATTGGGCACCCTGAGCAATTTGGCCTGTGATCACATTTGTCGTAGCTGTAACCAGTGCAACTCACTGGGCCCTGACCTCTGTAGGTGTTTTTGGCTCTGTTGAGGCTATCATTTGCAAGGGCTCAATAGGGTTGGTGGTCTTCATTCTAGCATGTAATTTGAATCCAAACCCCGAGTGGCTATTGTTAGTATGAATCTTTATTCGAAGTTTACAAAAAAAACCACCTTAGCCATGCATAACTTATAGCCCTAATAGCAGAAATGACTACTAATATCTTAAGATTTTTAATTAGATGATCAAGGAAAATGCTGCAAAAATCTATATCTATGCATTAGAAGACATTAAATAGTATAAAAATAAGATTTACTCCATAGATCCAATAGATATGACAAGAATATATCGAATGAATATTTTTATTAATGGCACCTGGGAGGAAAACACAAGAGGGTGTTCCCTGTTCTCCTCAATGGGATGGGTTCTTATGAGTCCTCAACACTTCAGATTTAGAACTCCTCTCTCTTGATGGTGTAGAAAACCGAGACAAAAATGGAAAAGTGTGGCTATGATTATGGATCATTAGGCAGACCAACTGTTGAGATCCAGAGTGATCTTTAGGCAACAAAAGGTGACAAAAAAATGGGAAAACCCTTCTATTTATAACAAAATATTGACTTAGTCTAGATCTTGGTGCATAATTAAAATATTATTAACCAAATCTAGATCCAAATTTTATGGAATATTTTATTATATTTTTTGTAGGGAAAAGGTCTATGACTTGAGTCAAATCCCCTTATTTGTAAATAATAAATAAATAAATGATTTATTTATTATTTTAAAGATGTAATTAAGTAATAATAAATAAATAAATGATTTATTTATCATTTTAAGGATATGGTTGAGTAATAATCAAATAAATAATGATTTATTTAATTATTTAAGGGTGAATTAGTCATATTTAACAACGAATATTATTTAAATAAAATTTAAACAATTATTCTTAGAAAATAATAAGATAAATAATTTTGGGTTAAATATAACCAAAAATATTAATTAAACTATTGTTTAACTAATTATTTCTTGAGGAAAATCAAACAAATGTATATGTGTTTAATATTTCGTTACGGGGTTTCTTGTTTAGACCATAAACAACTTAATAAAGGTGATTTACTAAGTTATTTTCATAGTGAAAGAAATTTTACTTGGAGTAAAATTGGTCTTACATGGTGTACTTGGGTCCATCTAACGATAATAAGTTGGATGACCAAAAAATAGTGTAACAGATTGCCCCCCAGCGTGCGAGCATTAGGAGATAATCGTATGACCAAAGTACGTTGTAAGAACTCAATCACTAGACATTGAAGGAGAAGTTAAAGAGAGAGAAGTATAAGGTAAACCGAAGTGCTGAAAGAACTAGACCTTGAGGAGGTGACTTGCAGGTGCGACAAGTATTTTTTAGTGAGTACTTGCTATAGTTAGCGGGGGAGGCATAACTATGCCCGCCGAGGCAATAGTACAAACAATAAGGCACCCGAAAAACCATGGAACATAATGATAAGGTAAATGCTAGCATAAACATGAGCCAGATAAATAACATGATAATGAATCCCACATACATATAGTGCCTAGGATAACAGCTAGGACTTGTACAATAAAAGTTGAGTACATGAGATATGAGTGCAACCCAGATACCCCTGAACAGAGGAAATGTCTCTAAAAATCTGACTGATAAATGCAAACACAATGGCGTTGCAAGCGGCTGAGGCCGGCATCATCAAATTTATGGAGTTGCATCGAAGGCTCTAATGAAGAGGTCATCCGAAAGTGTGGGGGGCTACCTGTAGGGCCACCTCCTCATGAGGATTGAGACATCTCACACACACTCGGGAATCATCAATGTCATATGCTATATCATTGAATCATCAAGTATACGGATATTGATCATGCTGAAAGGAGCTAGAGCTCAGAAACAATCAAGTCAGAGTGCAACAAGGAGTCCCTTTGCCTGATCCGAGGCACCGAACCAAAGTGTAAGCTAGAACCAAGGTACACCACCCTCTAGACCTCTTTTTTGGAATGAATGAGATGATGTCGATAGAAGGAGGTCTGCCATAGGTGAGGCAATAAGGCATCCTCAACTAGGGCACAAGAGATAAAATATTAGAGTGACTGACATACTGACATCAATAGTGATGATGAAATGGGGGAACTGAGTAGCGAGAAAATGAATTCCCTTGCTAGAGCATAAAGGGCATGGATGACCTGGCAGCGACTGACACAACATCATGAGGTGTAGGGGATAGTGGGACTGAAGGCCATAAGATGCGACATGAGAGAGGGACCAAGAAGTGAATGATGGAGAACTATAGCGGGATGCAAAGGGACTCAAAATAGACTCAATGATTATAATGATGACTCAACTCAGATGCTCTAAATAAAGGTGACTCAATGGTGTTGCCACATATGTGAAGGGTCCAATGGAGACCATAAAAGCATGAGTACAAGATGGTAACTCACAACGAAAGTCGACACAAGCATAGAGAAGTATGGAGGCAACATGGTGCCCCATATACAAGTGTTTCAAGTGAATAAATTCGATTTTGAGGAAGGATGAAGTGGCTCTTCTTGGAAAAAATGTGTCCTGGTAACATGTTCTAGTTATCTAAAGACAATAAAACATGAATTTCCAGAAGGAAATGTTAAGGGTAATACTTATTTAGATAGAGTGCATTGCAAGGATTTGGAAGGGGATGGCCTTAAAAGTCCTCTAATAGATATGCGCCCTTTCCCAAATCCTTACTGATAATGGAAGGTCCTAACCATAATGAATCAAACTTCCCATGACCAAGGACATCATGGGCCTAGTCATACACTAGAACAAGATCACCTTCGTGAAAAGTACGAGGTTGGACTTTTTGATCATATTGAGCCTTGGTGTGTTTCTTAGCCGTCTCGATGGTTTGTAATGCAACACGAAAATATTTGGAAGCGCATTCAAGCATGATAAGTCTCTGTTCTAAAGGTTGGGTGTCAGGGAGAAGTTCAACGGCTAGGATAAGGGAAGGGATTTCACACTCGATCGATAATACTTCTTGCTCTCCAAAAACAAGATGGAAAGAATTGAACCCAGTGGTTGTTTTAACAGAAGTTTTATAGGCCCACAATGTAGGGAAGAGCATAAGGTGCCAGTTGGTTTTGTGCTTATCCAACGTTCCTTGAAGTATGGTTTTGAGAATTTTATTGACCGCTTCAACTTCGCCATTACCTTGGGGGTAATAAGAAGAGGAATATTGGTGCTCAAAGCACAACAGTGAGGATAGCTCATGCCATATCTCATCTTCAAAATGTCGGCCATGGTTTGAGACCAATTCTTTCGCAACTCTGAATCGAGCGATCAAATTGTTGAAGAAAAATAGGGTGGCGGTAGCTACCGTGTTGTTAAAAGTTGGCATGGCCTCAGCCCATTTAGTGAAATAGTCAACGACCATGATTACATACTTATGGTTACCAGCTGATGATGGTCGAAACTAAATAAATTCTATGCCCCACTTGCAGAAGGGGCTAGCAGAGATGACGGGATGGAGGGGAGCTAGAGGGGCTCGTGCCTTGGGGGAAAAATGTTGGCAATTGGGACAGTGTTTGACTACCTCAATTCAATCACCAAAGAGAGAAGGTCAAAAGTACCCAGCGTGCATAAATTTCTAGGCAGTGGCCATTGCAAGCATCACTATGACAGGAATTTAGGACCTTCTTTGCTTCAGCGTGTGTGAGACAATGACAAAGGACAAAATCCACACCGCAATAATAAAGGTCTTCACCGATGAGAACGTAGCCGGGGGCCTGGTGTCGGATATGTTGTCGAGCATCACGGTCAAGATGGAGGGTAGAATTTTGAGTCCACAAATAAGTGAGCATGTCTCCATACCAGGGGTCATCAGTGGTAATGGCAAACAAGTGTTCATCGTGGAAACTATCATTAATTAGAGAATCCTGTGTACCTGCAGGTAGTTCGGAAATGAGTTCAGCGTAGGCTAAACCCTTCTTACTTTTTGGTGTGAAAAATTCAAGATCAAATTCTTGGAGGATCACGATCAAACGGGTGTACTTCCCACTGATGATTTGATGACTCAATAGTAAGGCCATGGGGTTGGAACTAGTCATTACCAAGGTGGAATGCATGAGGATGTAATGATGAAGTTTTTGGACCGAGAACATGACAGCCAGTGCTAATGTTTCTTCATGTGAGTAGGATACAGGAGGTCCTACCAGGTTCTTACTGACATAATATATGACATGCTCAATTCCGTTGCCATCTTCCTGAATGAGGACTCCAGCAACCGAGTGGGTGGAATCGGATATATACAGGATGAAATCCTTATCAAAGTCAGGCGGATGAATCAAGGCAGCGGATGTGAGAGCATGCTTCATGGCATCAAAATACTAGGCATCCCATACAAAAGGGATATTGGAGCAGAAAAGTCTAAGGAAACCATGTGCGGTGGTGGCATAATCAGGTACGAACCAGTGAAGAAAATTAGCTTTGCCTTGGAGTCTTTCTAATTGGCATAAAGTGCGGGGGATCGGAAGCTCAAGAATGACTGGAAATTTTAATGGGTCAAGAGAGATACCATATTTAGACACAATGAGGCCTAGAAGATGGCCAGCAGGCACACAAAATACACACTTCAGTGGGTTGAGGCGGATATTATACTTGCGACATCCGAGAAAGATGGTGCACAGATCGTGGAGGTGTTGCACTCGATGTTTAGAACATGCAATAATGTCATTTAAATAAGAAAGGATAATGTGAGCCAGGTCATGGAAATAGTAAGACATAGCCCACTGAAAAGTGGCTCCTACATTTTTAAGACCAAATGGCATGACTTGATAGGCAAAGGTCCCCATGGACTAATGAACGTGGTTTTGAGTTGATTAGCATGACAGATGAAAATTTGGTTGTATCCAAAGAAACCATCCATAAAAGAGAGCACCTCGTGCCCCACACACTCATCAACGATTTGGTCAATGAATGGTGTGGGGAAGTTGTCTTTGGGACAAGCTTTTTTCAGATCATGAAAGTCAGTGCAGACACGGATTTTGCCTTGTTTCTTGAGAATGGGAACTAGATTGGACACCAAGGTGGTGTATTCAATGGGATAGATAAAACCAGCCTGTTTGAGCTTATCAATTTCAGCTTGGACAGCTTCACGTCTAAAAGGATTAATGGATCTCATATTTTGATGGACAGGATTGGCATTAGGCCATGTATCGATATGGTTTTCGACAATGGCAGGATTAAGTCTGGGCATTTCTGAATAGGACCAGACGAAAATATCATTGAATTATTTGAATAACTTGGTGTAAGCTTCAATCTCTTCCGTGGTGCAATGGGTGCCCAATGTGATATTTGTTTCAATCCCTGATTTCTCAAAAATGTCAATTTTAATGGTAGGAGAGATATTGGCCATATTTCCTCCTTTGAAAGCATCAAGTGTAGGGATGGGATTTCTAAACCAATCGACTCTGTTAGGAAGGAAGTCTTTAGTTTACACAGCATATTGGTCATGAGACTGATGTGCGAGGAAGTACGCACGGTGGTGCATATCATTCCATGGAAAGTCGGGATGGGTCAGTGCTTCCATAATGTCTTCATCGGAGTGAAAGATATTTTGACTAGCGAAAGGAGGACCACTTGTCGTGGTAGAGCTACTTGACTCATCAACATGTCAAAAATGGCACACATGTGCAACGTCATCGGGAGTGGTCGAATGCTTCGTCACGTTGGCATCAGGAGGAGGGATGCCAATGGGAGTAGGCAGATTTGAAGCATAATGCATGAACAAGGAGAGGGGGTTCTTGTCCTTTGCTACCCCCTTGTGAGCTTTGCCCTTCTCACCCAAGACGGTCGCAACTGGAAAAGGTTCCAGTTGAGATGACGGAGGCACTTGTGTAGCGGGGGGAATCAGAGAGACCAGTGGAACTGGGGTCAAAGCAAGGTAAGGTTTGGGGGTAGCGTCTGGAGGATCGAGGGGGTCACGAGTATCATCAGAAGGTAAAGAGCTAGGGGAAGGAGGTTCAGAAGGCTGATCAGATTACATCATGAAAATCTGGTAATCAGGGGAACCTGATGGGAGAGGTTGAGCGGCCACCTATGCTTCAAGTGGTTGGGTGGCCATAAATCCCTACTGAGGGAAAGGATCGGTAAGCACAGCTGGTTGAATAGATGCAGGACTGGGAGGAATGGAAGTAATGGCTTGTTGTCCTCTTAATGTTACTTGAGACTCCCATAGCTGTCGCATCTATGGTAGAAGGGGACAATCATTCGTATAATGACCATAAACACCAAAACATGAATAGGGCTTATTCGTACGAGGAGGCCTGTCTTGCTTGGGCTGGGTGCCTTATTGCTGGTTTATGGTGTAAGGAGCATTACTTTGACTATGTCCATGATTCCCAGAGGTAGCTTGATTTTGATTGCCTTTCCTCTTCCCTTTTGAGCAAGGAGGATTAGTCATGCCCTATTGTGAATACACCTGCCCCGGAGGGGGTGGTGGTTGCTGTTGCGAGGGTTGATAAGGCAAGGGAGGAGGATGTGCTAATGCAATAGGAGCTAGAGCACCAGGCTGTGGATATAGATAATAAGGAGGTTGGGTAGAAGTGTGGTAAATAGAAGTTTGGGCAAAAGGAAGAGGCATGCTGTATCCTGGATACATTCTATCGGGAGGGGTTCAAGTGCCGAAGGAGCTGGCCCCTCCCTGAGAGAAACCATAGCCCATGGGAGGTTGAGCATGCGGATTAAAGAGAGCTCCAACGATACCATCGGCGGCATGAGATTCTCTCGGTGCGTTAGCACCACCAGGTCTGGGAAGATTAGGTAGGACGGTATAAACATAACCTGACTGAGCGTAGATCAGGTCATACTTTAACACAATCTTGAGAGCGGCTTCTTCGGTTTGAGGAAAGTGCGATGTCACGTATTTTCTGATTGGCGGCAAGAGAATCCTAAGGAATGATTCCATGTAGACAGGGTGCTTGAAGGGAGGGGCTCAACATAGACTCCTTCTTCTCCGCCATTCTTGAACATGGTCGGAAAGGTGGGTCATGGATGATTGGCAGAAATAGGTTAAGAGCTCGATACCAGTGTCGTAACATAGGGGGAGCTGAAAATAAGAGAAAAAGCCCCGAGCTAGAGTTGCAAAGGTGGTATGAAAGGAACGGGCCTGATATACATAGCACTTAGAAGCCTCGCCTGTAAGTGTTCATTGGAACAACCAAAGATGAATAGAGTCATTGATAATAGAATTAGACGAACACCACATTTGGAAAGATCAAACATGATTTGAAGGATCTTGTCCAGCAAGACCTTCAAACTTTGGGATGTCTGAAGGGAGCTTTGTTGGCATAGTAGGCCAACTAGCGTCATGGTGTATAGGGTCATTTATCAACTGGTCAAAATTGAGGAGGTTGAGGCCTGCCATGAAAGGGAGCAAGGGTGTTGCTGGGGTGGTGTCCATGGCGGTCCCACTAGTGGTATTTCCATAGGAGGGCCGGGGTTACCACCAGTGTTAGGTCCTGCACCAGACATAGTGAAGGTGTCAGGGGGAGAACTGAAGGTAGAATGGGAAGGAGAACCCAAAGGACTAGAAGAAGAGTCAGAGTGCGGACTCGGTTGAGGACTAACTCGAATCCTTTGCGGACGAGTGAGTCTCCCTATCGGAAAATAAGGATGAAGGCCAAGAAGTTTCCAGGATGAACGCCTTAGTGGCACAATGGTGACGACATAAACACGGCACAAGGGAAAAAGAGACCAAAAAGGGTAGGAAGGTGTAGGATCAAATGATTACAATGTCGAAACAAGGGAAAAGAGGTGCAGGACCAAATGATTTCAATGTTTTAGAGTCTTTGCTTGGCGGTCTTAACCAAACCATTTTTCGCTTAGGGTGTGTGTGTAAATTTTAATTTTTAAACCCAGACATTTGTAGAGAAAAAGAAAAAATTTTGTTGTATAGCTATAAATAAACCCACAAATGACAGTATATAGGTCTGCAAAACAGAAAATAAATAGCTAATAATGCAATAATATAAACCCAATAAGGTGGGACTCTCAACAACTAGTGTATAGGTGAGTATAAAAAACTAATCTAAACACACTAAAAAATGCTAATAGATCTTGGGTCAAGAGGGATAGATATCTAAAAGACAAAATCTAATGGAAAGTGGTGCAGAAAATAGCAACAAATCAGAGGGAAATTGATGTAAAAAAGAGGTGGCGAAAGGCTATTTCCAAGAAGGAAGCAGAGTGCCCCATAAGGAAAACCCAAAGAAAGCTAAAAGAGGAGATCTAGATGGATAACAAGCCTATATGAAGTGGATCTGGAGATGAGGTATCAGATCTGAAAAAAGGGCTGAAGAGTCTGTAATTTCAGACAACCTGCAACATCAAACACTCTTCCACAAAAGGTGGAGAGTACTGAAGCCCTAGGGGGCTAGGTTCCCACTTAGTTGAGCGAAACAGAACAAGTACAGGTCAAAAACGGGTGGAGAGGGAGGTCAGAAAACCCTAAACAGAGGCTCAGCAAAACCCAGAAAACTTTTAGACAAATACCTAAAGAAAGTTCAGGTCACATTTTTTGGCATGTTTTTAGTAGTGGTCGAACTTTTTTGGCAGTAAAGTGCACCCTAGAGGTCCAGGTCACAGGTTTTGGGCAGAAAAGTGCGACCTGCACTTCCGGCACCCTCAGTGGCAGGTTTCAGAAAAAAATTTCGTCTCAGCTGCGACTGATGTCATTCACCTGTGCAATGGGTCCGAAAACATGCAGAAGTTAGGATTTTTATCATTTTAGGGTTTTATGGATTAAAAACAACATCAAGAATAAGTAAAACAAGGGGCTGAAGAGAAATCCTAGGGTCTGAAGCAGCTGGATATGCAAGGATCAGAAAAGCAACAATGGTTGTAATGGTAAACCCGTGTGGAGTCGCCAGTTGTTAGTATGAATCTTTATTCGAAGTGTATGAAAAAATACCACTTTATCCACGCATAACTTATAGCCCTAACAGTAGAAATGACTGCTAATATTTTCAGATCTGTAATTAGATGATCAAGACAAATGCTGCAAAAATCTAGATCTATGCATTAGAAGACATCAAATAGTAGAAAAATAAGATTTACTCCATAGATCCAATAGACAAGACAATAATATATCTAATGTACATTTTTATTAATGGCACCTAGGAGGAAAACACAAGAGGGTGTTCCCTATTCTCCTCAATGGGATGGGTTCTTGTGAGTCCTTAGTACTTTAGATTTAGAACTTCTATCTTTTGATGGTGTAGAAAACCCAGACAAAAATGGAAAAGTATGGCTATGATTATGGATCAATAGCCAGACCAACTGTTGAGATCCAGAGTGATCTTTAGGCAACAAAAGGTGAAAAATGAATGGGAAAACCCTTCTATTTATGACAAAATATTGAGTTAGTATAGATCTTGGTGCATAATTAAAATATTATTAACCAAATCTAGATCCAACTTTTATGGAATATTTTATTATATTTGTTGGAGGGAAAAGGTATTTGACTTGAGTCAAATCCCCTTATTTGTAAATAATAAATAAATAAATGATTTATTTATTATTTTAAAGATGTAATTAAGTAATGATAAATAAATAAAATATTTATTTATCATTTTAAGGATATGGTTGAGTAATAATCAAATAAATAATGATTTATTTAATTATTTAAGGGTGAATTAGTCATATTTAACAATGAATATTATTTAAATAAGATTTAAACAATTATTCTTAGAAAATAATAAGATAAATAATGATTTATCTAATTAATTTCCCTGTTTTGGGTTAAATATAACCAAAAATATTAATTAAACTATTGTCTAACTAATTATTTCTTGAGGAAAATAAAAAAGAATGTATATTTTTTTAATATTTCCTTATGGGGTTTCTTGTTTAGACCATAAAAAACTTAATAAAGGTGATTTATTAAGTTATTTTCATAGTGAAATCAGTTTTACTTGGAGTAAAATTGGTCTTACATGGTGTACTTGGGTCCATCTAACGATAATAGGTTAGATGAAAAAAAATGGTGGAACAGATTGCCCCCCAGCGTGCGAGCATTAGGAGCTAATCGTATGACCGAAGTACATTGTAAGAACTCGATCACTAGACATCGAAGGGGAAGTCAAAGAGAGAGAAGTATAAGGTAAACCAAAGTGCTAAAAGAACTAGACCCTACAGAGGCGACTTGCAGGTGCAACAAGTATTTTTGAGTGAGTACCTACTATAGGCAGCGAGGGAGGCATACCTATGCCTACCGAGGCAATAGTACAAACAATAAGGTGCCCAGAAAACCACGGAACACAATGATAAGGTATATGCTGGCATAAACATGAGCCAGATGAATAACATGATAATGAATCCCACATACATATAGTAACTGGGATAACAGTTAGGAATTGTATGATTAAAACTGAGTACATGAGATATGAGTGCAACCCAAATGCCCCTGAACACAAGAAATGGCTCTGAAAATCTGACTGATACATGCAAACAAAACGGCACTGCAAGCGGCTGAGGTCGACATCGTCAAATGTATGGAGCTTCATCGAAGGCTGTAATGAAGAGGTCATCTGAGTGTGTGGGGGCCTACCTGTAGGGCCACCGACTCATGAGGGTTGAGACATCTCACACACACTCGAGAATCATCAATGTTTTCTGCTGCATCACTGAATCATCAAGTATACGAATCTTGATTATGCTGAAAGGAGCTAGAACTGAGATGCAATCAAGTCAAAGGGAAATAAGGAGCCCCTTTGCCTGATCCGAGGCACCGAACCAAAGTGTAAGCTGGAACCAAGGTACATCACCCTCTAGACCTCTTTTCTGGAATGAATGAGTTGATGTCGACAGAAGGAGGTCTGCCATAGGTGAGGCAATAAGGGATCCTCAACTAGGGCACGAGAGAGAAAATAGTAGAGTGATTGACAGACAGACACCAATGGTGATGATGAAATGGGGGAACTGAGTAGCAAGCAAACAACTTCCCTTATTAGAGCATAAAGGGCATAGATGACCTGGTAGTGACTAACACAACATCATGAGGGGTAGGGGATAGTGGGACTGAAGGCCATAAGATGCGACATGAGAGAGGGACCAATCAGTGAATGATGGAGAACTATAGTGGGATGCAAAGGGACTCGGAATAGACTGAATGATTGCAATTATGACTCAACTCGGATGCTCTAAACAAAGGTGACTCAATGGTGCTACCACATATGTGAAGGGTCTAATGGGGACCATAAAATCATGAGTACAAGATAGTAACTCATGATGAAAGTCGACACGAGTGTGGAAAAGTATGGAGGCAACATGGTGCCCCCTGTACAAGTGTTGCAAGTGAAGAAATTCAATTTTGAGGAAGGGTGAAGTGGCGCTTCTTGGAAAAAATGTGTCTTTGTGAAGTATCACATAACTAACATGTTCTAGCTACCTAAAGACAATAAAACATGCATTTCCAAAAGGAAATGTTAAGGGTAATACTTCTTTAGATAGAGTGCATTGCGAGGATTGGAAAGGGGATGGCCTTTGAAGTCCTCTAATAGATATGCACCCTTTCCAAAATCCTTACTGATAATGTAAGGTCCTAACCATAATGAATCAAACTTCTCATGACTAAGGACATCATGGGCCTGGTCATACACTACAACAAGATCACCTTCATGAAAAGTACGAGGTTGGAATTTTTTATCATATTGAACCTTGGTGTGTTTCTTAGCCACCTCAATGTTTTGTAATGCAACATGGTGATCTTCAAAAGTTAATTCAAGCATGATAAGTCTCTGTTCTAAAGGTTGGGTGTTAGGGAGAAGTTCGACGGCTAGATGAAGGGAAGGGATTTCACACTCGATCGGTAAGACTGCTTCCTCTCCAAAAACAAGGTGGAAAGGAGTGAACCCGGTGGCAGTTTTAACAGAAGTTCTATAGGCCCACAATGCAAGGAAGAGCATAAGGTGCTAGTTGGTTTTGTGCTTATCCACCATTCGTTGAAGTATGGTTTTGAGAATTTTATTGACTACTTCAACTTGGTCGTTACCTTGGGGGTAATAAGAGGAGGAATATTGGTGCTCAAAGCCCAACAATGAGGATAGCTCATGCCATATCTCATATTCAAAATGTCGGCCATGGTCTAAGACCAATTGTTTCGGAACTCCGGATTGAGCGATCACATGGTTGAAGAAAAATATGGCTGCGGTAGCTGCCGTGTTGTTAAACGTTGGCATGGCCTTAGCCCATTTAGTGAAATAGTCAACCACCATGATGATATAGTTCTGGTTACCAGCTAATGATGATCAGCACTCCATAAAGTCTATGCCCCACTTGCAGCAGGGGCCAATGGAGATGACAGGATGGAGGGGAGCTGGAGGGGCTCGTGCCTTGGGGGAAAAATGTTGGCAATTGGGACAGTGTTTGACTGCCTCAATGCAATCACCAAAGAGAGAAGGCCAAATGTACCCAGCACGCATATCTATCTGGGCAGTGGCCAAACCGGAGAAATGGCCACCGCAAGCATTGCTATGATATGGATTGAGGACTTGCTCTGCTTCAGCATGTGTGAGACAACGACGAAGGACAGAATCCACACCGCGACGATAAAGGTCTTCACCGATGAGAAGGTAGCGGGGGACCTGGTGTCGGATACGTCGTCGAGCATCACGGTCAAGATGGAGGGCAAAATTTTTAGTCCGCAAATAAGTTAGGATATCCCCATACTAGGGGTCATCAGTGGTAATGGTGAATAAGTGTTCATCGGGGAAACTACCATTTATTAGAGAATCCTGCGTACCTGTAGTTAGTTCGAAAATGAGTTCAGCAAGGGCTAAACCCTTCTTACATTTTGGTGTGAAAAATTCAAGATATAATTCCTGGAGGATCACGATCCAATGGGCATACTTCCCACTGATGATTCGAAGACTCAATAGGTAGGCCATGGGGTTGGAATTAGTCACGACCTTGGTGGAATGCATGAGGATGTAATGATGAAGTTTTCGGACCGAGAACATGTCAGCCAGTGCTAATTTTTCTTTGTGAGTAGGATACAGGAGGTCCTGCTAGGTTCTTATTGACATAATATATGACATGCTCAATTTCGTTGTCATCTTCCTGAATGAGGACTCCAGCGACCAAGTGGGTGGAAGCGGAGATATACAGGATGAAATACCTATCAAAGTCAAGCGGATGAATCAAGGGAGTGGATGTGAGAGCATGATTCATGGAATCAAAAGACTTTGAGCATAGGCATGCCATACAAAAGGGATATTGGAGTGGAGAATTCTAAGGAAACCATGTGCAGTGGTGGTGTAGTCAGGTACAAGCAGGTGAAGAAAATTAGCTTTGCCTTGAAGGCTTTGTAACTGGCGTAAAGTGCGGGGGATCGAAAGCTCAAGAATGGCTTGAAATTTTAATGGGTAAAGAGAGATACCATATTTAGACACAATGAAGCCTAAAATATGGCTAGCAGGCACATAAAATACACACTTCAGTGGGTTGAGGTGGATATTATACTTGCGACATTGGAGAAAAACGGTGTGCAGATCATGGAGGTGTTGTGCCCGATGTTTAGAACGTACAGTAAGGTCGTCTAAATAAGCAAGGATAATGTGAGCCAGGTCATGGAAATAATAATAAATAGCCCACTAAAAAGTGGCTTCTACGTTTTTAAGACCAAATGGTATGACTCGATAGGCAAAGGCTCCCCGTGAACTAATGAATGTGGTTTTGAGTTGATCAGCACGACGGATGACAATTTGGTTGTATTTGGAGAAACCATCCATAAAAGATAGCACCTTGTGTCCCGCACACTCATCAATGATTTGGTCAATGAATGTTGTGGGGAAGTTGTCTTCGGGACAAGCTTTGTTTAGATCGCGAAAGTCAGTGAAGACATGGATTGTGCCTTGTTTCTTGAGAACGGGAACCGAATTGGACACCCAAGTGGTGTATTCAATGGGATAGATAAAACCAGCCTGTTTCAGCTTATCGATTTCAGCGTTGACAACTTCACGTCTGGAAGGATTAATGGGTCTCATCTTTTGATGGAAAAGAATGGCATCAAGCGATGTATCGATATGGTGTTCGACAATGGCAAGATTAATTCCGGGTATTTCGGAATAGGACCAGGTGAAAATATCACGGAATTCTTTGAATAACTTGGTGTAAGCTTCAATCTCTTTTGTGGTGCAATGGGCACCCAATGTGATATTTTCTTCAACCCCCGGTTTGTCAGAAATTTCAATTTTAACGGTAGGAGAGATATTGGCCATATTTCCTTCTTCGAAAGCATCAGGTGCAAGGATGGGATTTCTAAACCAATCGACTCTGTTAGGAAGGAATTCTTTAGTTTCCACAGCATATTGGTTGTGGGACTGCTGCAGAAGGAAGTACGCATGGTGGTGCATATCATTCCATGGAAAGTTGGGATGGGTCAGTGCTTCCATAATGTCTTCTTTAGAGTGAAAGATAGGTTGACTAGCGGATGGAGGACAATTTTTTGTGGTAGATCTACCTGACTCATCAACGTTGTGAAAAATGGTGCACTTGTGCAACATCATGGGGAGTGGTCAAAGGCTCAGTCACATTGGCATCAGGAGGAAGGATGTCAATGGGAGTAGGAAAATCCGAAGTAGAATGCATGAACAAGGAGAGGGGGTGCATGTCCTTTGGTGCCCCCTTGCGAGCTTTGCCCTTCTTACCTGAGACGGTTGCAACTGGAAAAGGTTCAATTGAGGTGACGAAGGCACTGGTGCAGCGGGAGGAATCAGAGAGACCAGTGGAACTGGGGTAAAAGCAAGGTAAGGTTTGGGGATAGTTTCTAGAGGATCGAGGGGGTCACGAGTATCATTTGAAGGTATAGATCTAGGAGAAGGAGGTTCAGAAGGCTGATCAGAGTACATCATGAAAATTTGGTAATCAGGGGAACCAAATGGGAGAGGTTGAGTGGCCACCTATCCTTCAGGTGGTTGGGCGGCCACAAATCCTTGCTGAGGGAAAGGATCGGTAAGCACAGCCAGTTGACTAGATGCAAGACTAGGAGGAATGGAAGGAATGGCTTGTTGTCCTCTCAATGTTGCTTGAGACTCCCATAGCTATCACATATGTGGTAGAAGGGGACAATCATCCGTATAATGACCATAAACACCACAACATGAATAGGGCTTGTTCATACGAAGAGGCATGTCTTGCTTGGGCTGGGTGCCTTGTTGCTTTTTTGTAGTGTAAGGAGAATTACTTTGATTAGGTCCATGATTCCCAGAGGCAGCTTGATTTTGATTGCCTTACCTCTTCTTTTTTAAGGGAGGAGGATTAGTCATGCCCTGCTGTGCATACACCTTCCTCGGAGGGGGTGGTGGTTGTTGTTGCGGGGGTTGAGAAGGCAAGGGAGGAGGAGATGCTAATGATGTAGGAGTTGGAGCACCAAGCTGTGGATACGGATAATAAGGAGGTTGGGTAGCAATGTGGTACATAGGAAGTTGGGAAAAAGTAGGAGGCATGCTGTATCCAGGATACGTGCTACCGAGAGGGGGACAAGTGCCGGAGGAGCTGGCCCCTCCCTGAGAGAAACCATAACCCATGGGAGGTTGAGCATACATATTAAAGAGAGATCCAGCGATACCGTCGGTGGCAGGAGATGCCCCCGTAGCATTAGCATCACCAGGTCTGGGAATATCAGGTAGGATGGTATAAACATAACTTGACTAAGCATAGATCATGTCATACTTTAACACAATATGGAGAGTGGCTTCTTCAGTTTGAGGAAAGTGCAATGCGACGTCTTTCTCGATAGGTGACAAGAGAGTCCTAAAAAACCATTCCATGTAGACATGGTCCTAGAAGGGAGGGGCTCGACATAGGCTCCTTCTTCTCTGTCATTCCTAAACATGGTCGGAAAGGTTGGACGCAGATGATTGGCGGAAAGAGGTCAAGAGTTCGGTACCAGTGTCATAATGTAGGGGGAGCTAGAAATAAGACAAAAAATCCTGGGCCAGAGTCACAAAGGTGGTATGAGAGGAAGGGGCCTAATCTACATACCACTTAGAAGCCTCACCTGTAAGCGTTTGTTGGAACAACCAAAGATGAATAGAGTCATCGTTAATGGAATTAGATGAACACCACATGTGGAAACATCAAAGATGATTTGAAGGATCTTGTCCATGAAGACCTTCAAACTTTAGGATGTCTGAAGGGAGCTTTTTTGGCATAGTAGGCCAACTAGTGTCATGGTGTATAGGGTCATTTATCAACTGGTCAAAATCAAGAAGGCTGAGGCCTGCCATGAGATGGAGCAAGGGTGTTGCCGGGGTAGTGTCTGTGGATGTCCCACTAGTGGTATTTCCAGCAGGAGGGCCGGGGTTACCACCAGTGTTAGGTCCGACACCAGACATAGTGAAGGTGTCAGGGGGAGATCTAAAGGTGGAACAGGAAGGAGAACCCAAAGGACTAGAAGAAGAGTTGGAGTGCGGACTCAGTTGAGGACTAACTCGAATCCTCTGTGGAGAAGTGAGTCCCCCTACTGTAAACTGAGGATAAAGGCCAATAATTCTCTGGAATGAACGCCTTGGTGGTGCAATGGTGACAACAGAAACAGGGCACAAGGGAAATGGAGACCAACAAGGGCAGGAAGGTGTAGGATCAAATGATTACAATGTTGAAACAAGGGTAAAGAGGTGCAGGATCAAATGATTTCAATGTTTTAGAGTCTTTGCTTGGCAGTGTTAACCAAGCCCTTTTTGTCTTAGGGTGTGTGTGTAAAATTGTGTAAATTTTAATTTTTAAGCCCAGACATTTCTAGAGAAAAAGAAAAAATGTTGTTTTATAGTTGTAAATAACCCTACAAATGACAGTATATAGGCCTAAAAAATAGAAAATAAACAGCTAATATTGCAATAATCTAAACCCAAGAAGGTGGGCCTCTCAACAACTAGTCTATAGGTGAGTAAAAAAAACTAATCTAAACAAATATCTAAAAGACAAAATTTGTTGGAAAGTGGTGCAGAAAACAACAACAAATCATAGGGAAATTGATGTAAAAAGAGGTGGCGAAAGGCTATCTCCAGGAAGGAAGTAGAGTGCACCCTAAGGAAAACCCAAACAAAGTTAAAAGAGGAGATCTGGATGGATAACAAGCCGATCTGAAGTGGATCTGAAGATGAGGTATTAGATCTGAAAAAAAAGGCTGAAGACTCTGAAATTTCAGACAACCTGCAACATCAAACACTCTTCCACAAAAGGTGGAGGGTACTGAAGCCTTAGGGGGCTAGGTTTCCAATTAGTTAAGAGAAACAGAAAAATTATAGGTCAAAAATGGGTGGAGAGGGAGGTCAGACAACCCTGAACAGAGGCTCAGCAAAACCCAGAAAACTTTCGGAAAAATCCCTGCAGAAAGTCTAGGTCGCATTTTTTGGCCTGTTTTCAATAGAGGTTGCATTTTTTGGTAGTAAAGTGCACCCTGGAGGTCCAAGTCGCAGGTTTTGGGTAGGAAAGTGTGACCTGCACTTTCGGCACTCTCGGCAGTAGGTTTCATAAAAAAATTTCGTCTCAGCTGCAACTGATGTCGTGCACCTGCACAATGGGTCCGAAAACACGCGGAAGTTAAGATTTTTATCATTTTAGGGTTTTATGGATTAAAAAAACATCAAGAATAAGCACAACAAGGAGCTGAAGAGAAATCCTAGGGTCTGAAGCAGCTGGATATTCAAGGATCAGAAAAACGATAATGGTCGTAATGGTAAACCCGTGTGGAGTCACCAGTTGTTAGTATGAATCTTTATTCGAAGTGTACAAAAAAATACCACTTTAGCCATGCATAAATTATAGCCCTAACATCAAAAATGACTGCTAATATCTTCATATCTGCAATTAGATGATCAAGACAAATGCTGCAAAAATCTAAATCTATGCATTAGAAGGCATTAAACAGTAGAAAAATAAGATTTAATCCATAGATCCAATAGACAAGACAAGAATGTATCCAATGAATATTTTTATTAATGGCACCTGGGGGGAAAACACAAGAGGGTGTTTCCTCTTCTCCTCAATGGGATGGGTTCTTGTGAGTCCTCAGCACTTCAGATTTAGAACTTTTGTCTCTTAATGGTGTAGAAAACCCAGACAAAAATGGAAAAGTATGGCTATGATTATGGATCAATAGCCAGACCAAGTGTTGAGATCCAAAGTGATCTTTAGGCAACAAAAGAGGAAAAATGAATGAGAAAACCCTTTTATTTATAACAAAACATTGAGTTAGTCTAGATCTTGGTGCATAATTAAAATATTATTAACCAAATCTACATCCAACTTTTATGGAATATTTTATTATATTTGTTGGAGGGAAAGGGTATCTGACTTGAGTCAAATCCCCTTATTTGTAAATAATAAATAAATAAATGATTTATTTATCATTTTAAGGATATGGTTGAGTAATAATCAAATAAATAATGATTTATTTAATTATTTAAGGGTGAATTAGTCATATTTAACAAAGAATATTATTTAAATAAGATTTAAACAATTATTCTTAGAAAATAATAAGATAAATAATGATTTATCTAATTAATTTCATTTTTTTGGGTTAAATATAACCAGAAATATTAATTAAACTACTGTTTAACTAATTATTTCTTGAAAAAAATCAAACAAACGTATATTTGTTTAATATTTCCTTATGGGGTTTCATAGTGAAAGCAATTTTACTTGGAGTAAAATTGGTCTTACATTGTGTACTTGGGTCCATCTAACGATAATAAGTTGGACGACCAAAAAATGGTGTAACATATTGCCCCCCAGCATGCGAGCGTTAGGAGCTAATCGTATGACCGAAGTACGTTGTAAGAACTCAATCACTAGAAATATAAGGGGAAATCAAAGAGGGAGAAGTATAAGGTAAACTGAAGTGCTGAAAGAACTAGACCCTGAGGAGGCGACTTGCAGGTGTGACAAGAATTTTTGAGTGAGTACCCGCTATAGGCAGCGGGGGAGGCATACCTATGCCTGCTGAGGCAATAGTACAAAAAATAAGGCACTTGGAAAACCACGGAACATAATGATAAGGTATATGCTGGCATAAACATGAGCCAGATGAATAAAATGATAATGAATCCCACGTACATATAGTGCCTAGGATAACAGCCAGGACTTGTACAATAAAATCTCAGTACATGAGATATGAGTGCAACCCAGATGCCCCTGAACATAGGAAATGGCTCTGAAATTATGACTGATACATGCAAACACAATGGTGCTACAAGCGGCTGAAGCCGATATCATCAAATATATGGAGCTGCATCAAAGGCTGTAATGAAGAGGTCATCCGAGTGTGTGGGTGGCTACCTATAGGGCCACCCCCTCATGAGGGTTGAGACATCTCACACACACTCAGGAATCATCAATGTTGTCTGCTGCATCACTGAAATATCAAGTATATGGATCTCGATCATGCTGAAAGGAGCTGGAGCTCAAAAACAATCAAGTCAAAGGGAAATAAGGAGTCCCTTTGCCTGATCCGAGGCATCGAACCAAAGTGTAAGTTGGAACCAAGGTACATCGCCCTCTAGCCCTCTTTTTTGGAATGAATGAGCTGATGTCGACAGAAGGAGGTCCGCCATAGGTGACGCAATAAGGGTTTCTCAACTAGGGCACGAGAGAGAAAATAGTAGAGAAATTGACAAACTGACACCAATGGTGATGATGAAATGGGGGAACTGAGTAGCAAGAAGATGACTTCCCTTGTTAGAGCATAAAGGGCATGGATGACTTGGCAGCGACTGACATAACATCATGAGGGGTAGGGGAAAGTGGGACTGAAGGCCATAAGATGCAACACGAGAGAGGGACCAAGAAGTGAATGATGGGGAACTATAGTGGGATGCAAAGGGACTCAGAATAGACTCCATGATTGCAATGATGACTCAACTCGGATGCTATAAACAAAGGTGACTCAATGGTGTTGCCACATATGTGAAGGGTCCAATGGGGACCATACAAGCATGAGTACAAGATGGTAACTCACGACAAAAGTCGACACGAGCATGGACAAGTATGGAGGCAACATGGTGCCCCCTGTACAAGTGTTTCAAGTGAATAAATTTGATTTTGAGGAAGGTTGAAGTGGCGCTTCTTGGAAAAAATGTGTCCTAGTGAAGTATCACATCACTAACATGTTCTAGCTACCTAAAGATAATAAAACATGCATTTCTGGAAGGAAATGTTAAGGGTAATACTTCTTTAGATAGAGTGCATTGCAAGGATTGAGAAGGGGATGGCCTTCGTAGTCCTCTAATAGATATGCACCCTTTCCAAAATCCTTACTAATAATCTAAGGTCATAACCATAATGAATCAAACTTCCCATGGCCAAGGACATCATGGGCCTGGTCATACACTAGAACAAGATCACCTTCGTGAAAAGTATGAGGTTGGAATTTTTTTATTGTATTGATCCTTGGTGCATTCCTTAGCCACCTTGATGGTTTGTAATGCATCACAGAAATCTTTGGAAGTGCTTTAAAGCATGATAAGTCTATATTATAAAGTTTGGGTGTCAGGGAGAAGTTCGACGGCTAGATGAAGGGAAGGGATTTCACGCTCAATCGGTAAGACTGCTTCCTCTCCAAAAACAAGGTGGAAAGGAGTGAACTCGGTGGTGGTTTTAACAAAAGTTATATAGGCCCACAATGTAGGGAAGAGCATAAGGTGCCAGTTGGTTTTTTACTTATCCACCATTCATTGAAGTATGGTTTTGAGAATTTTATTGACCACTTCAACTTGGCGATTACCTTGGGGGTAATAAGAGGAGGAATATTGGTGCTCAAAGCCCAACGGTGAGGATATCTCACACCATATCTCATCTTAAAAATGTCGCCCATGGCCTGAGACCAATTTTTACAGAACTCTGGATCGAGCGATCACATGGTTGAATAAAAATAGGGTTGCGGTAGCTGCCGTGTTGTTAAACGTTGGCATGGCCTCAGCCCATTTAGTGAAATAGTCAACCGCCACGATGATATACTTATGGTTACCAGCTGATGACGGTCGACACTCCATAAATTCTATGCCCCACTTGTAGAAGGGGCCAACAGAGATGACAGGATGGAGGGGAGCATAAGGGGCTCATTCCTTGGCGGAAAAATGTTGGCAATTGGGAGAGTGTTTGAATGCCTCAATCTAATCACCAAAAAGAGAAGGCCAAAAGTACCCAGCGTGCATAAATTTTTGGGCAGTGGCCAGAATGAAGAGGTGTCCATCGCAAGCATCGCTATTATAGGCATTGAGGACTTGCTTTACTTCAGCATGTGTGAGACAACAATGAATGACAGAATCCACACTACAACTATAAATGTCTTCACCGATGAGAAGGTAGCGGGGGGCCTTGTGTCAGATACGTCGTCGAGCATCACGGTCAAGATCGAGGGTGAAATTTTGAGTCCGCAAATAAGTGAGGATGTCCCCATACCAGGGGTCATCAGTGGTAATGGAGAATAAGTGTTCATCGGGGAAACTATCATTAATTGGAGAATCCTGCGTACCTGTAGGTAGTTCAGAAATGAGTTCAACAAGGGCTAAACCCTTCTCAATTTTTGGTGTGACAAATTCAAAATCGAATTCATGGAGGATAACGATCCAACGGGCATACTTCCCACTGATGATTCAACGACTCAATAGGAAGGCCATGGGGTTGGAATTAGTCGCAACCTTGGTGGAACACATGAGGATGTAATGATGAAGTTTTTGGACCGAGAACATGACAACCAGTGCTAATTTTTCTTCGTGTGAGTAGGATAGAGGAGGTCCTACCAGGTTCTTACTGACATAATAGATGACATGCTCAGTTCCGTTTTCATCTTCCTGAATGAGGACTCCAGCGACCGAGTGGGTGGAAGCAGAGATATACAGGATGAAATCCCTATCAAAGTTAGGCAGAAGAATCAAGGGAGCGGATGTGAGAGCATGCTTCATGGCATAAAAATAGTTTTGAGCATAGGCATCCCATACAAAAGGGATATTGGAGCAGAGAAGTCTAAGGAAACCATGTGCGGTGGTGGTGTAGTCAGGTACGAGCCGACGAATAAAATTAGCTTTGCCTTGGAGGCTTGTAATTGGCGCAAATTGCGGGGGATCGGAAGCTCAAGAATGGCTTGAAATTTCAATGGGTCAAGAGAGATACCATCTTTAGACACAATGAAGCCTAAAATATGGCCAGTAGGCACACAAAAGACACACTTTAGCGGGTTGAGGTGGATATTATACTTGCGACATCGGATAAAGATGGTGTGCATATCATGGAGGTGTTGCACCCGATGTTTAGAACGTGCGGTAAGGTCGTCTAAATAATCAAGGATAATGTGATCTAGGTCATGGAAACAGTAAGACATAGCCCGCTGAAAAGTGGCTTCTAAATTTTTAAGACCAAATGGAATGAATCGATAGGAAAAGGTTCCCCACGGACTAATGAGCATGGTTTTGAGTTGATCAGCACGATGGATGACAATTTGGTTGTATCCAGAGAAACCATCCATAAAAAATAGCACCTCATGCCCCACACACTAATCAATGATTTGGTCAATGAATGGTGTGGGGAAGTTGTCTTTGGGACAAGCTTTGTTTAGATCGCACAAGTTAGTGCAGACACTGATTGTGCCTTGTTTCTTGAGAACGAGAACCGAATGGGACACCCATGTGGTGTGTTCAATGGGATAGATAAAACCAGCTTGTTTGAGCTTATCGATTTCAGCTTTGATAGCTTCACATCTGGAAGGATTAATGGGTCTCATATTTTGATGGATAGGATTGGAATCAGTCCATGTATTGATATGGTGTTCGACAATGGCAGGATTAAGTCCGAGAATTTCTGAAAAGGACCAAGTGAAAATATTACGGAATTCTTTGAATAACTTGGTCTAAGCTTCAATCTCTTCCATGGTGCATTGGGCTCCCAATGTGATATTTTCTTCAACCCCCGGTTTGTCAGAAATGTCAATTTTAATGGTAGGAGAGATATTGGAAATATTTCCTTCTTCAAAAGCATCAGGTGTAGAGATGGGATTTCTAAACCAATCGACTCTATTAGGAAGGAAGTATTTAGTTTCCACAGCATATTGGTCATGGTACTGCTATGCGAGGAAGTATGCACGGTGGTGCATATCATTCCATGGAAAGTTGGAATGGGTCAGTGCTTCCATAATGTCTTCATCGGAGTGAAAGATAGGTTGACTAGCAGAAGGAGGACCACTTGTTGTGGTAGAGCTACCTGAATCATCAACAAGTGAAAAATGGCGCACATGTGCAACGTCATGGGGAGTGGTTGAAGGCTTCGTCATGTTGACATTAGGAGGAGGGATTCCAATGGGAGTAGGTAGATTTGAAGCAGAATGCATGAACAAGGAGAGGGGGTGCTTGTCTTTTTTTGGCTACTTGCGAGCTTTGCCCTTCTTACCCAAGACGGTCGCAACTGGAAAAGGTTCCGGTTGAGGTGACGAAGGCACTGGTGCAGTGGGAGGAACCACAGAGACCGGTGGAACTGGGGTCAAAGAAAGGTAAGGTTTGGGGGTAGTGTCTGGACGATCGAGGGGGTCATGAGTATCATCTGGAGGTAAAGAGCTAGGAGAAGGAGGTTCAGAAGGCTGATCAGAGTACATCATGAAAATATGGTAATTATGGGAACTAGGTGGGAGAGGTTGAGAGGACACCTCTCCTTCAGGTGGTTGGGTGGCCACAAATCCCTATTGAGGGAAAGGATCGGCAAGTAGAGCCAATTGACTAGATGCAGGACTGGGAGGAATGGAAGGAATGGCTTGTTTTCCTCTCAATGTTTCTTGAGACTCCCATAGTTGTCGCATCTGTGGTTGAAGGGGAAAATCATGCGTGTAATGACCATAAACACCACAACATAAACAGGGCTTGTTTGTATGAAGAGGCCTATCCTGCTTGGGCTGGGTGCCTTGTTGCTGGTTTGTGGTGTAAGGAGCATTACTTTGATTAGGTCCATGATTCCCAGAGGCATCTTGATTTTGATTGCCTTTCCTCTTCCTTTTTGAGGGGGGAGGATTAGTCGTGCCCTGCTGTGCGTACACCTTCCCCAGAGGGGGTGGTGGTTGCTATTGTGGGGGTTGAGAAGGAAAGGGATGAGGAGATGCTAATGTTGTAGGAGCTAGAGCACCAGGCTGTGGATATAGATAATAAGGAGGTTGGATAGCAGTGTGGCAAATAGGAGGTTGGGAAAAAGAAGGAGGCATGTCGTATCCTAGATACATGCTATCGGGAGGGGGACAAGTGCCGGAGGAGGTAGCCCCTCCCTGAGAGAAACCATAGCCCATGGGAGGTTGAGCATATGGATTAAAGAGAGCTCCAACGATACCATCGGCTACATGAGATGCCCCCAGTGCGTTGACACCACCAGGTCTGGGAAGATCAGGTAGGACGGTATAAACATAACCCAAATGAGCATAGATCAGGTCATACTTTAACACAATCTGGAGAGCGACTTCATCGGTTTGAGGAAAGTGCGATGTGACATCTTTCCTGATAGGTGGCAAGAGATTCCTAAGGAACCAGTTCATGTAGACATGATCCTGGAAGGGAGGGGCTCGATATAGGCTCCTTATTCTCCACCATTCCTGAACATGGTCGGAAAGGCGGGTTGCTGATGATTGGCAGAAAAAGGTCAAGAGCTTGGTACCAGTGTCATAATGTAGGGATAGTTGGAAATAAGACAAAAAGGCCTAGGCCAAAGTTGCAAAGTTGGTATGAGAGGAAGGGGCCTGATCTACATACCACTTAGAAGCCTTGCATGTAAGAATTCATTGGAACAACCGAAGACGAATAGAGTCATCGTTAATGGAATTAGATGAACACCACATGTGGAAATATCGAACATGATTTGAAGGATCTTGTCCAGCAAGACCTTCAAAATTTGGGATGTCTGAAGGGAGCTTTGTTGGCATAGCAGGCCAACTAGTGTCATGGTGTATAGGGTCATTTATCAACTGGTCAAAATCGAGGAGGCTGAGGCCTGCCATGAAAGGGAGCAAGGGTGCTACCTGCGTAGTTTTCGAGGGGTTCCCACTAGTGGTATTTCCACCAGGAGGGTCGGGGTTACCACCAGCATTAGGTCCTGCACCAGACATAGTGAAGGTGTCAGGGGGAGAACCGAAGGCGGAATGGGAAGGAGAACCCAAAGGACCAGAAGAAGAGTCGGAGTTCAGACTCGGTCGAGGACCAACTCGAATCCTCTACAGAGAAGTGAGTCTCCCTACCAGAAACTGAGGATGAAGGCCAAGAAGTCTCTGGGATGAACACCTTGGTGGCGCAATGGTGACGAAACAAACACGGAACAAGGGAAAACAAGACCAAAAAGGGCAGGAAGGTGCGGGATCAAATGATTACAATGTCAAAACAAGGGCAAAGAGGTGTAGGATCAAATGATTTCAGTGTTTTAGAGCCTTTTCTTGGCAGGCTTAACCAAGCCCTTTTTCACTTAGGGTGTGTGTGTAAAAGCGTGTAAATTTTAATTTTTAAACCTAAACATTTGTAGAGAAAAAAAAATAAACCTGCAAATGACAGTATATAGGCCTGCAAAATAGAAAATAAAAAGCTAATAATGAAATAATCTAAACCCAAGAAGGTGGGCCTCTCAACAACTATTCTATAGGTGAGTAAAAAAAAAAAATCTAAATACACTAAAAAAGGCTAATAGATCTTGGGTCAAGAGGGACAGAGATCTAAAAGACAAAATCTTTTGGAAAGTGGTGCAGAAAACAACAACAAATCTGAGGGAAATTGCCGTAAAAAGAGGTGGCGAAAGGCTATCTCCAGGAAGGAAGTAGAGTGCCCCCTAAGGAAAACCCAAACAAAGCTAAAAGAGGAGATCTAGATGGATAACATGCCAATCTGAAGCGGATCTGAAGATGAGGTATCAGATCTGAAAAAAGGGCTGAAGACTCTGAAATTTCAGACAACCTGCAACATCAAACACTCTTCCACAAAAGGTGGAGGGTATTGAAGGCCTAGTGGGCTAGGTTCTTACTTAGCTGAGCGAAACAGAACAAGTATAGGTCCAAAATGAGCGGAGAGAGAGGTCAGACAAACCTGAACAAAGGCTCAACAAAACCCAGAAAACTTTCAGAAAAATCCCTGCAGAAAGTCCAGGTCACCGTTTTTGGCCTGTTTTCAGCAGAGGTCACACTTTTTGGGCAGTAAAGTGCGCCTTGGAGGTCCAGGTCGCAAGTTTTGGGAAAAAAAGTGTGACTTGCACTTCCGGCACTCTCGACAGCATGTTTCAGAAAAAAAAATTGTCTCATCTGCGACTAATGTCATTCACCTCCGCAATGGGTCCGAAAACATGAAAAAGTTAGGATTTTTATTATTTTATGGTTTTATTGATTAAAAACAACATAAATAATAAGAAAAACAAGGGGCTAAAAAGAAATCCTATGGTTTGAAACAGTTGGATATGCAAGGATCAGAAAAAAGATAGCGGTCGTAATGGTAAACCTGTGTGGAGTCGCCGATTGTTAGTATGAATATTTAGTCGAAGTGTACGAAAAAATACCACTTTACCCACGCATAAATTATAGCCCTAACAACAAAAATGACTGCTAGTATATTCATATCTGCAATTAGATGATCAAGACAAATGCTGCAAAAATCTAGATCTATGCATTAGAAGACATTAAACAGTATAAAAATAAGATTTACTCCATAGATCCGATAGACAAGACAAGAATATATCCAATGAATATTTTTATTAATGGCACATGGGAGGAAAACACAAGAGGGTGTTCCCTATTCTCCTCAATGGGATGGGTTCTTGTGAGTCCTCAGCACTTCAGATTTAGAACTTCTGTCTCTTGATGGTGTAGAAAAAAAAGACAAAAATGGAAAAGTATGGCTATGATTATGGATCAATAGCCAGACCAAGTGTTAAGATCCAGAGTGATCTTTAGGCAACAAAAGGTGACAAATGAATGGGAAAACCCTTCTATTTATAACAAAATATTGAGTTAGCCTAGATCTTGGTGCATAATTAAA
The DNA here is from genome assembly GCA_034641835.2 of Pinus albicaulis. Lineage (NCBI taxonomy): Eukaryota > Viridiplantae > Streptophyta > Pinopsida > Pinales > Pinaceae > Pinus > Pinus albicaulis. Next base: position 969,527,479 of record CM076572.1, read on the forward strand.
ATATTATTAACCAAACCTAGATCCAACTTTTATGGGATATTTTATTATATTTGTTGGAGGGAAAAGTTATTTGACTTGAGTCAAATATCCTTATTTGTAAATAATAAATAAATAAATGATTTATTTATTATTTTAAAGATGTAATTAAGTAATAATAAATAAATAAATGATTTATTTGTCATTTTAAGGATATGGTTTAGTAATAATCAAATAAATAATGATTTATTTAATTATTTAATGGTGAATTAGACATATTTAACGAAGAATATTATTTAAATAAGATTTAAACAATTATTCTTAGAAAATAATAAGATAAATAATGCTTTATTTAATTAATTTCCTTTTTTGGGTTAAATATAACTAGAAATATTAATTAAACTACTGTTTAACTAATTATTTCTTGAGGAAAATCAAAACAAATGTATATTTGTTTAATATTTCCTTATGGGGTTTCTTGTTTAGACCATAAAAAACTTAATAAAGGTGATTTATTAAGTTATTTTCATAGTGAAAGCAATTTTACTTGGAGTAAAATTGGTCTTACATGGTGTACTTGGGTCCATCTAACGATAATAGGTTAGATGACCAAAAAATGGTGTAACAGATTTCCCCCTAGCATGCGAGCGTTAGGAGCTGATCGTATGACCAAAGTATGTTGTAAGAACTCAATCACTAGACATCGAAGGGGAAGTCAAAGAGAGAGAAGTATAAGGTAAGAGGAAGTGTTGAGAGAACTAGACCCTGAGGAGGTGACTTGCAGGTGCAACAAGTCTTTTTGAGTGAATACCTGCTATAGGCGATGATAGAGGCATACCTATGCCCACCAAGGCAATAGTACAAACAATAAGGTGCTTGAAAAAGCATGGAACACAATGATAAGGTATGTGCTGGCATAAACATGAGCCAGATGAATAACATGATAATGAATCCCACATACATATAGTGCCTAGGATAACAACCAGGACTTGTACAATAAAAGCTGAGTACATGAGATATGAGTGCAACCCAAATGCCCCTAAACACAGGAGATGGCTCTGAAAATCTAACTGATACATGCAAACACAATGACGCTGCAAGCGGCTAAGGCCGAAATCATCAAATGTATGGATCTACATCAAAGGCTATAATGAAGAGGTCATCCGAGTGTGTGGGGGGCTACCTGTAGGGCCACCTCCTCATGAGGGTTGAGACATCTCACACACACTCAGGAATCATCAATGTCATCTTTTGCATCACTGAATCATCAAGTATATGGATCTTGATCATGTTGAAAGGAGCTGGAGCTCAGAAAAAATCAAGTCAAAGGGCAATAAGGAGTCCCTTTTCCTGATCTGGGGCATCGAACCAAAGTGTAAGCTGGAACCAAGGTACACCACCCTCTAGACCTATTTTCTAGAATGAATGAGTTGATGTTGATAGAAAGAGGTCTGCCATAGGTGAGATAATAAGGGATCCTCAACTAGGGCACGAGAGAGAAAATAGTAGAGTGACTAACAGACTGACACCAATGGTGATGATGAAATGGGGGAATGGAGTAGCGAGCGAACGACTTCGCTTGTTAGAGCATAAAGGGCATGGATGACCTGGAAGCGACTGACACAACATCATGAGGGGTATAGGACAGTGGGACTGAAGGCCATAAGATGCGACACGAGAGAGGGACCAAGCAGTGAATGATGGAGAACTATAGCGAGATGCAAAGGGACTTGGAATAGACTCCATGATTGCAATGACGACTCAACTTAGATGCTCTAAACAAAGGTGACTCAATGGTGCTCCCACATATGTGAAGGGTCTAATGGGGACCATAAAAGCAAGAGTACAAGATGGTAACTCACGATGAAAGTCGACTTGAGCCTGGACAGGTATGGAGGCAGCATGGTGCCCCCTCTACAAGTGTTGCAGGTGAAGAAATTCTATTTTCAGGAAGGGTGAAGTGGTGCTTCTTGGAAAAAATGTGTCCTGGTGAAGTATCACATCACTAACATGTTCTAGCTACCTAAAGACAATAAAACATGCATTTCCAAAAGGAAATGTTAAGGGTAATACTTCTTCAGATAGAGTGCATTGTGAGCATTGGGAAGGGGATGGCCTTCAAATTCCTCTAATAGATATGTTGATCCAGGTGGATATTGGTGGCCACCCGCCTATTCCACTCCCACTATCGTTTCTTCGCTCGCTTGGCATGTTAACTTACTATTTTTAGCAACAGTCTCAATCTCCGGAGCCGTTTTGAGGCCCTAAACGACGTTTTTTGGGTACGAAAGCGCCAGCGAATTTTCTGATAAAATTGGCCCCGATGTACCGTAGTCCTCAGATAGAGTTTTCTAATGATGTATCATGTGCATCAAACGGAGATAGTATGCCAAAGTTACGTCCCTGGGAAGTTGAAACACCAATTTACCCAAACGGGGCCCATAGTTTTGGCGCTTCATCTCCTAGGTTTAGGTTTTTGGGATGTTGAGGGTTCTCCATTGTTTCTCAATAATAAATAGGCCCTCGAGCCTCATTGTAACTCAGTTCAGAGGCCTGTAGCCGCCACATCTCTTCTCAGAGATAGCTACCAGTGCCCTAGCTAGTTTTATTTCCATTCTGTCTGTAAGCAAATTTCAGTTCTTTGATATTAATGAAATGAAGTGTTATTTCCGCCGCATCTCTGTATTTATGGTTATGTGTTTATTCTGTTGCGTTCCTGCATAAATCCGGATCAGTGGTATCAGAGCGGTCTGCTTTTTCTCGATCCTTCTTTGCAAGTCCCCAACGAGGTCGGGGTATAAGGAGCTAGGGCTTGATCTGGTGGAACCTTTGCAAGATCAGCCTCGCAAACCTCGACGGACGCCCATGGGGGACGAAAAGAAAGATGAGGGAGCAGGAGATCCTATCAAAATATTGCTCGAGGAGGCCCTCGAAAAACAAAGGAACGCGATGATGGATAGCTTTGCTCGGATCCTTCAACGGCTGCCCACCGGCGGCGCATCTGCATCCAGTAGCCACTCTGGAGTTGCGACTCCCTTTAAGGTACAAGTAAATTTTGACATTCCCATATTTGAGGGTCAAATAGACGCAGATGCCGTAGATAGATGGTTAAATCTATTAGAAGGATATTTCTCTGTTCATGACTTTTCAGACCGGGAGAAGATTATTTTTGCACTCCTCAAAGCTACCCCCCATGTTAAGGACTGGTGGGAAACCTACTGTGAGAACAAGGACCAGACAGAACCCTCTCTGTTCTCGGCTGTACCAACTTGGAATTCTTTCCGAGACGCCGTCAAGGAACAGTACTATCTCGTAGGGAGCTATGAGGACAAGTACATACAATGGACCACGCTGCGACAACAAAGGGATCAAGATGTGCACGAGCTGACGAATCTGTTCCATACCCTGCGCACAAAGTTGGGTATCAAAGATTCAGAGAAACATTTGGTGCTAAAGTATCGCAGCTGTCTGCACAGATACATTCAGGAGAAAATGGAGTTCCTCGACATCTCCTCGCTTGGTACGGCATACCGGTATGCTGCCAAGATTGAGCAGAAATTCAAACAGAAGAAGCGAGACTTTGGATCTGCGAATCAAAAGCAAGGAAAAGGTGCTTCCAAACCGCAGAACAAAGGACAGAGCCAAGGCATGGTGGCTAAAGACAACCCGTTAAAGCCACAAGAAAAGAACAACACCGTAAAGCCAAAGAAGGACACGGGAAAGTGGTGTGAGTTCCATAAGAGCTCCACTCACAACACAAGTGAGTGTCGGGCCAAGCAGTCGCTAGTGGCCGAGATGAGGGCTTCTGAGTCAGATGCATGCTCTGACTCCGAATCAGAACCTGAAAAGGGGAATGAAAAAGGGAACAGATTATTGATGCGGAGCCCAACGCCACTGTTGCCACTGCAAAGATCCAAAAGGAGGAACCGGAAGATCCAGAGGAGGAGGAACGTCTTTTCCACTCCCAGATGTGGGTAAAGGGCTCCCCGGTACAGTTCATTGTCGACAATGGGAGCCAAAAGAACCTCATTTCAGCAGACGCCGTGAAGCGGTTGGGCTTGCCGACCACAGCTCACCCACATCCATACACCACCGGGTGGCTTCACCAAGGACGAGATCTCCGCGTCAGCCAGCAGTGTCGCCTTCCCTATAGCATCAAGCCCTTCACGGATGAGGTATTATGTGATGTTGCTCCTATTGATGTTTCTGATGTATTATTAGGACAACCATACTTGTGGAAGCGTCATGCTGTGTATGAGTCTCGACCTCGTGCTGTTATTATTACTTTGGGAAATAAGTTGTACAGGATACCAGAGGTACCACCTCCTACGTCTATCTCTTTGGTTACTGCAAAACAATGCAGTAAGCTCATTTCCCAAACCAGGAAATTCGTTTTCCTGATGATCCGCCCCCAGGGCAAGAAGAAGACTGTGGCTACGACCTCCAGACAGGGCTCCTCTGCACAACAACAACAAATGGATAAGGTTGTGGAGGAGTACGGGGACATATTCACCTCACCCACAGGGGTTCCTCTGCACTGTCAGGTCAAGCACCCGATTGATCTGACCCCCGGTGCGCCGCTACCTAATGGACCGATCTATCGACGCTTCCGTTTCCGGAAAATGATGAAATCAAGAGGCAAGATTCGTGAGCCGCGTGCAAAGTCACACACGACCAAGTTCATCGCCCGTGGGAGCTCGATCGTGTTGGTACAAAAGAAGGATGGGACTTGGAGACTCGTATTGACTATCGGGCGTCGAACATCATCGTCTGGGATTAGGTACCCAATCCCATGGATTGATGACCTTCTGGACCAACTCAAAGGTGAAAAATATTTCGGCAAGATCGACCTGAAGTCTGGGTATCACCAGGTACCAATTGAACCCTCTGATGTGTGGAAGACTGCCTTCAAAGCCAAGGAAGGCCTTTTTGAATGGCTAGTCATGCCTTTCGGGTTGACGAATGCTCTCGCAACCTTCATGAGGATGATGGACGATATCTTGCGGCCATTCACCAACTCATTTGTAGTGGTGTACTTGGATGACATTCTGATCTTCAGCAAGACTTGGGAAGAGCACCTTCACCACATCCGACAAGTCCTCCAAACACTGCGGCAACACAAGTTGTGTGCCAATTTGGAGAAGTGCACGTTTGGCATGACCCAGGTTCAATATCCGGGATACATTATTGATGAAAAGGGGGTGCATGTGGATCCAGCCAATATCCAAGTCATTCGGGATTGGCCAGCCCCGACTACTATAACAGAGCTTCGCAGCTTTCTGGGTCTTGCTAATTTCTACCGTAGATTCGTGTTGGGATTCTCTCATATCACTTTGCCCTTGAGTCAAGTCACCAAAGGAGGAGCGAGAGCAAAATTCTTTTGGTCGGAACCTCAACAGAAGGCGTTCAAAGAATTGAAAAATCGCCTCTGTTCTGCCCCAGTGCTCACCTTACCAGACTTGCAGCAGCTATTTGAGATCGAGACAGATGCCTCTGACTATGCTATTGGGGCAGTTCTTACTCAACAGGGACATCCAGTGGCATATCACAGTGAGACATTGTCTGAGACAGTTCGCAAGTATCCCACCTATGACAAAGAAATGTATTCCATTGTGCAAGCCTATCGACAATGGAAGCATTACATTTTGGGGAGGGAAACAATCATCCACACAGACCACCGGCCCCTGCAGTTCATACAGACACAAGGGAAGTTGCAGAATGATCGCCATCAGAAGTGGTCCACATATCTGCAACAGTTACATTTGAACATCAAGTACAAGAAGGGTAGCACCAATAATGTTGCAGACTGCCTCAGCCGACCACCGATCGTGGCGCTCACCACCGTGCTCAACTCTTGTGGGCACGAGACTTCTGATTGGCCGCTTCTCTATGAGAGTGACCCAGAATTCGGACACACTTACAAGGCACTCTTGGGGGGCACGCAAGTTCCAAATTTTCACCTCCAAGATGCACTTTTATGTCACCTGGGACACCTTTGTGTTCCTTCAAGCGAGCGTGCCAAGATGATATGGGAAGCACACTACAGTCGAGTCGCTGGGCATTTCGGGGTCGAGAAAACAGTAGCAATACTACAGAAGTATTTCTATTGGCCGAACTTTGAAAGGATGTCGAGAAGCACATCAGATCCTGCACTGCTTGTGCCATTGCCAAACCGACCATCAAGAAGCAAGGCCTATATACTCCACTACCTACCCCTAGTCGACCGTGGGAATCCATCTCCATGGATTACATGTCGGGCCTGCCTTCTACTAAGAATGGAAATGACTGTGTTTTCGTGGTCGTTGACAGATTTTCGAAGATGGCCATCATGGCGGCCTGTAAGAAGAATATCACAGCAGAAGCCACTGCTAAACTCTTCTTTGAACGAGTGTGGGTGCACTTTGGGATCCCACAGTATATCATATCATATCGAGATAGCAGGTTCCTCAGCACATTTTGGTCCAGCCTCTGGTCAATGTTGGACACAAAGCTCACCAAGTCCACAGCTTTCCATCCCCAAACAGATGGCCAGACAGAGGTCGTCAACAGAATGATTGTACACATTCTGCGCATGTACAATTCAAAGCATCCACGCACATGAGACGAGAGCCTCCCCTATGTACAACATAGTTATAATCGGGCTCTCCACAGTTCAATCGGCCATAGCCCCTTTCAGGTGGGCTTGGGATTCCAGCCACTATGTCCCATTGACGTAGCCATGCCATTTGCAGCTGCTCAGGCCAATTCAGCTCATGTCCAGTCTGAAGTTGACAAAGCAAGTAGCTTCATCGAGCGCATTCAACACATCCGCCAACAAGTTCATGATATATTGGACAGAGCCAATGCGAAGTACAAGCAGCGCCATGATCAACACCGGGTGCCACACCACTTCCAGGTGGGCGACAAAGTATGGCTACATTTGCAGAAGGAGCGCCTCACTGGACCTCACCGCAAGCTTCGCCCGCTCCGATACGGGCCGCACACCATCACCAAGGCTGTAGGTAACAATGCCTTCGAGCTTAGTATTCCACCATTCCTTGGTCTGCACCCAGTCTTCAATGTGGATCGCCTTCGTCCTTACTTTCCACCTCTACTGGACACCTCGGACATTGCAGAACAACTCACACCAACAGAATTAAACCCAGACTGCATGGAACAGGCCACCACAGATTGTATCATGGACATGCAAATCAAGAACACTCGTCAACAGCAGATCCAACTGTATCGGGTTGTCAAAGCTGGCCAACTCCTGCACCAAGGAAAGTGGTTCACCAGTGACCAAGTTCAGCAGAAATTTCCTCATCTCATGGAGGAACTTAACGCAATGGGGACCATTGCTTCCTAAGGGGGGAGGAATGATCCAGGTGGATATTGGTGGCCACCGACCTATTCCACTTGGCCCCCCACCATTGTCTCTTTCAGTTTTTCAGTTTCGGCATAACTTACTATTTTTAGCAGTTTTTCGGGTCCTGAACTTCCGGAGCCGTTTTGAGGCCCTAAACGACGTTTTTTGGGCATCGCTCCTCTAGCGAATATCATTCCGTTTTAAAATGATATTAGTGGCGAAAGTTTTATTCCTTGGATAGAGCTTTTTAATGATGTATCATGTGCATCAAACCGAGATAGTATGCCAAAGTTATGTCCCTGGGAAGTTGAAACACCAATTTACCCAAACGGGGCCCATATTTTTTGCGCTTCATCTCCTAGGGTTAGGTTTTTGGATGTTTAGGGTTCTCCATTGTTTCTCAATAATAAATAGGCCCTCGAGCCTCATTGTAACTCAGTTTAGAGGCCTGTAGCCACCACATCTCTTCTCAGAGATAGCTACCAGTGCCCTAGCTAGTTTTATTTCCATTCTGTCTGTAAGCAAATTTCAGTTCTTTGATATTAATGAAATGAAGTGTTATTTCCGCTGCATCTCTGTATTTATGGCTATGTGTTTATTCTGTTGCGTTCCTGCATAAATCCGGATCATATGTGCCCTTTCCCAAATCCTTACTGATAATGTAAGGTCCTAACCATAATGAATCAAGCTTCCCATGACCAAGGACATCATGGGCCTGGTCATACACTAGAACAAGATCACCTTCATGAAAAGTACGAGGTTGGACTTTTCGATCATATTGAGCCTTGGTGTGTTTCTTAGCCGCCTCAATGGTTTGTAATGCAACACTATGATCTTCAAAAGCGCATTCAAGCATGATAACTATCTGTTCTAAAGGTTGGGTGTCAGTGAGAAGTTCGATGGCTAGAGGAAGGGAAGGGATTTCACACTCGATCGGTAAGACTTCTTCCTCTCCAAAAACAAGGTGGAAAGGAGTGAACCTAGTGGAGATTTTAACAGAAGTTCTATAGGCCCACAATGCAGGGAAGAGCATAAGGTGCTAGTTGGTTTTGTGCTTATCCACCATTCGTTGAAGTATGGTTTTAAGAATTTTATTGACCGCTTCAACTTGGCCATTACCTTGGGGGTAATAAGAGGAGGAATATTGGTGCTCAAAGCCCAACAGTGAGGATAGCTCATGCCATATCTTATCTTCAAAATGTCAGCTATGGTCCCAGACCAATTGTTTCAGAACTCTGAATCGATCAATCACATGTTTGAAGAAAAATAGGGTTGCGATAGCTGCCATGTTGTTAAACTTTGGCATGGCCTCAGCCCATTTAGTGAAATAGTCAACCGCCACGATGATATACTTATGGTTACCAGCTGATGACAGTCGACACTCCATAAAGTCTATGCCCCACTTGCAAAAGGGGCCAGTGGAGATGATAGGATGGAGGGGAGATGGAGGGGCTCATGCCTTGGGGGGAAAATGTTGGCAATTGGGACAATGTTTGACTGCCTCAATGCAATCACCAAAGAGAGAAGGACAAAAGTAACCAGTACACATAACTTTCTGGGCAATGGCCAAACCGAAGAGGTGGCCACCGCAAGCACCACTATGATAGGCATTGAGGACTTGTTCTACTTCAGCATGTGTCAGACAACGACGAAGGACAGAATCCACACCGCGACGATAAAGGCCTTCACCGATGAGAAGGTAGCGGAGGGCCTAGCGTCGAATACGTCATCGAGCATCATGGTCAAGATGGAGGGCGAAATTTTGAGTCCGAAAATAAGTGAGGATGTCCCCATACAAGGGGTCATCAGTGGTAATGGCGAATAAGTGTTCATTGGGGAAACTATCATTAATTGGAGAATCCTACGTACCTGTAGGTAGTTCGGAAATGAGTTTAGAGAGGGCTAAACCCTTCTTACTTTTTGGTGTCAAAAATTCAAGATCGAATTCCTGGAGGATCACGATTCAACAAGCGTACTTCCCACTGATGATTTAATGACTCAATAGGAAGGCCATGGGGTTGGAATTAGTCATGACCTTGGTGGAATGCATGAGGATGTAATGATGAAGTTTTTAGACCGAGAACACAATAGCTAGTGCTAATTTTTCTTCATGTGAGTAGGATATAGGAGGTCCTAACAGGTTCTTACTGACATAATAGATGACATGCTCAATTCTGTTGTCATCTTCCTCAATGAGGACTCTAACGACTGAGTGGGTGGAAGCAGAGATATACAGGATGAAATCCCTATCAAATTCAAGCGAACGAATCAAGGGAGCAGATGTGAGAGTATGCTTCATGGCGTCAAAATAATTTTGAGCATAGGCATCCCATACAAAAGGGATATTTAAGTGGAGAAGTCTAAGGAAACCATGTGCGGTGGTGGCATAGTCAGGTACGAGCCAATGAAGAAAATTAGCTTTGCCTTGGAGGCTTTGTAACTGGTGTAAAGTGCAGGGGATCAGAAGCTAAAGAATGGCTTGAACTTTTAATGGGTCAAGAGAGATACCATCTTTAGACACAATGAAGCCTAAAAGACAGCCAACAGGCACACAAAAGACAAACTTCAGGGGTTTGAGGTGGATATTATACTTGCGACATCAAAGAAAGATGGTGCACAGATCGTGGAGGTGTTGCGACTGATGTTTAGAACGTCCGGTAAGGTCGTCTAAATAAGAAAGGATAATGTGAGCCAGGTCATGGAAATAGTAAGACATAGCCCCTTGAAAAGTGGCTCCTACATTTTTAAGACCAAATGGCATGACTTGATAGGCAAAGGTTCCCCATAGACTAATGAACGCGGTTTTGAGTTAATCAGCACGACGAATGACAATTTGGTTGTATCCAGAGAAACCATCCATAAAATATAGCACCTTGTGCCCTGCACACTGATCAATGATTTGGTCAATGAATGGTGTGGGGAAGTTGTCTTTGGGACAAGCTTTGTTCAGATCGCGAAAGTCAGTGTAGACATGGATTGTGCCTTGTTTCTTGAGAACAGGAACCAGATTGGACACCTAGGTGGTGTATTAAATGGGATATATAAAACCAGCCTATTTGAGCTTATCAATTTTGGCTTTGACAGCTTCACGTCTGGAACGATTAATGGGTCTCATCTTTTGACGGAGAGGATTGGCATCAGGCCATGTATCGATATGGTGTTCGACAATGGTAGGATTAAGTCCGGGCATTTCTAAATAGGACCAGGAAAAAATATCGTGGAATTCTTTGCATAACTTGGCGTAAGATTCAATCTCTTCCGTGGTGCAATGGGCACCCAATGTGATATTTTTTTCAACCCCCGGTTTGTCAGAAATGTTAATTTTAAAGGTAGGAGAGATGTTGGCCATATTTCCTTCTTTGAAAGCATCAGGTATAGGGATGGGATTTCTAAACCAATCGACTCTGTTAGGAAGGAAGTCTTTAGTTTCCACAGCATATTGGTCATTGGACTGCTGTAGTAGGAAGTACGCATGGTGGTGCATATGATTCCATGGAAAGTCAGGATGGGCCAGTGCTTTCATAATGTTTTCATCATAGCAAAATATAGGTTGACTAGCGGAAGGACGACCACTTGTCGTGGTAGAGCTACTTGACTGATCAACAAGTGAAAAATGGCATACATGTGCAGCGTCATGGGGAGTGGTCTAAGGCTCCATCATGTTGGCATCATAAGGATTCATGCCAATTGGAGTAGGAAAATCCGAAGCAGAATGCATGAATAAGGAGAGGGGGTGCTTGTCCTTTGGTGCCTCCTTGTGAGATTTTCCCTTCTTACCTGATATGGTCGCAACTTGAAAAGGTTCCGGTTGAGGTGACGGAGGCACTGGTGCAGCGGGAGGAATCAGAGAGACTGGTGGAGCCAGGGTCAAAGCAAGGTAAGGTTTGGGGGAAGCATCTGGAGGATCGAGGGGGTCACAACTATCATCTGAAGGTAAAGATCCAGGAAAAGGAGGTTCAGAAGGCCGATCAGAGTACATCATGAAAATCTGGTAATAAAGGGAACCATATAGGAGAGGTTGAGTGGCCACCTGTCCTTCAGGTGGTTGGGTGGCCACAAATCCCTGCTAAGGGAAAGGATCAGTAAGCACAGCTGGTTGAATAGATGCAGGACTAGGAGGAATGGAAGGAATGGCTTGTTGTCCTCTCAATGTTGCTTGAGACTCCCATATTTTTTTCATCTGTGGTAGAAGGGGACAATCATTCGTATAATGACCATGAACACCACAACATGAATATGGCTTGTTCGTACGAAGAGGCCTGCCTTGCTTGGGTTAGGTGCCTTGTTGCTGGTTTGTGGTGTAAGGAGAATTACTCTGATTAGGTCCATGATTCCCAGAGGCAGCTTGATTTTGATTGTCTTTCCTCTTCCTTTTTGAGGGAGGAGGATTAGTCGTGCCCTGCTGTGGGTACACCTGCCCTTGAGGGGGTGGTGGTTGCCGTTGCGGGGGTTGAGAAGGCAAGGGAGGAGGAGGTGCTAATGCTTTAGGAGATGGACCACGGGCTGTGGATATGGACAATAAGGAGGTTGGGTAGCAGTGTGGTAAACAAGAAGTTGGGCAAAAAGAGGAGGCATTCCATATCCTGGATACGTGCTACCGGGAGGGGGACAAGTGCTAGAGGAGTTGGCCCCTCCCTAAGAGAAACCATAGCCCATGGGAGGTTGATCATACTGATTAAAGAGAGCTCCAACGTTACCATTTACGGTATGAGATGCCCTCGATTCATTGGAACCACCAGGTTTGGGAAGATCAGGTAGGACGGTATAAACATAACTCGACTAAGCATAGATCAGGTCATACTTTAACGTTATCTGGAGAGTGACTTCGTCGGTTTGTGGAAAGTGCAATGTGACATCTTTTCCGATAGGCGAAAAGAGAGTCCTAAGGAACTGGTCCATGTAGACACGGTCCTAGAAGGAAGGGGCTCGACATAGGCTCCTTCTTCTCCGCCATTCCTGAACATGGTTGAAAAATAAGGTTGCGGATGATTGGCGGAAAGAGGTCAAGAGTTCGGTACCAGTGTCATAACATAGTGGGAGCTGGAAATAAGACAAAAAAGCCTAGGCCAGAGTCACAAAGGTGGCATGAGAGGAAGGGGCCTGATCTACATACCACTCAGAAGCCTCGCTTGTAAGATTTCATTGGAAAAACTGAAGAGGAATAGAGTCATCATTAATGGAATTAGACGAACACCAAATGTGGAAAGATCGAACATGATTTGAAGGATCTTGTCCAGCAAGACCTTCAAACTTTGGGATGTGTGAAGGGAGATTTGTTGGCATAGCAGGCCAACTAGCGTCATGTTGTATAGGGTCGTTTATCAACTGGTCAAAATCGGGGAGGCTAAGGCCTACCATGAAAGGGAGCAAGGGTGCTGCTGGGGTAGTGTCCGTGGCGGTCCCACCAGTGGTATTTCCAGCAGGAGCGCCGAGGTTACCACCAGCATTAGGTCCTACATGAAACATAGTGAAGGTATCAGGGGGAGAACCGAAGGTGGAATGAGAAGAAGAACCCAAAGGGCTAGAAGAAGAGTTGGAGTGCAGACTCAGTTGAGGACTAAGTCGAATCCTCTGCGGAGGAGTGAGTCTGCCTACCGGAAACTGAGGATGAAGGCCAAGAAGTCTCCGAGATGAATGCCTTGGTGGCGTAATGGTGACGACATAAACACGGCACAATGGAAAAAGAGACCAACAAGGGCAAGAGTGGGTTAGATCAAATGATTACAATGTCAAAACAAGGGAAAAGAGGTGCAGGATCAAATGATTTCAATGTTTTAGACTCTTTTCTTGGCGGTCTTAACGAAGCCCTTTTTCACTTAGGGTGTGTGTGTAAAAGTGTGTAAATTTTAATTTTTAAACCCAGACATTTGTAGAGAAAAAGAAAAAGTGTTGTTGTATAGCTATAAATAAACCTACAAATGACAGTATATAGGCCTGCAAAACAGAAAATAAACAGCTAATAATTCAATAATCTAAACTCTCACCAACTAGTCTATAGGTGAGTAAAAAAAACTAATATAAACACACTAAAAAATGCTAATAGATCTTTGGTCAAGAGGGACAGAGATCTAAAAGACAAAATCTGTTGGAAAGTGGTGCAGAAAACAACAAAAAATCAGAGGGAAATTGTTGTAAAAAGAGGTGGCGAAAGACTATCTCCAGGAAGGAAGTGGAGTGCCCCCTAAGGAAAACCCAAAAAAAGCTGAAAGAGGAGATTTGAGATCTGGATGGATAACAAGCCGATCTGAAGTGGATCTAAAGATGAGGTATCAAATCTGAAAAAAAGGGCTGAAGACTCTGAAATTTCAGACAACCTGCAACAACAAACACTCTTCCACAAAAGGTGGAGGGTACTGAAGCCCTAGGGGGCTAGGTTCCCACTTATTTGAGCGAAACAGAACAAGTACAGGTCCAAAATGGGCAGAGAGAGAGGCCAGACAACCCTAAACAGAGGCTCAGCAAAACCCAGAAAAATTTTAGAAAAATCCTTGCAGAAAGTCCAGATCACAGTTTTTGGCATGTTTTCAGTAGAGGTCACACTTTTTGGGCAGTAACATGTGCCCTGGAGATCCAGGTCAGTTTTTGGGTAGATAAGTGCGACCTGCACTTCCAGCACTCTCGGCAGCAGGTTTCAGAGAAATTTGTCGTCTGAGCTGCGGCTGATGTCGTTCATATGCACAATGGGTCTGAAAACACGTGGAAGTTAGGATTTTTATCGTTTTAGGGTTTTATGGATTAAAAACAACATCAAGAATAAGCAAAACAATGGGGCTAAAGAGAAATCCTATGGTCTGAAGCAGCTAGATATGTAAGGATCACAAAAACAATAGTAGTCAAAATGGTAAACTCGTGTGGAGTCACCAGTTGTTAGTATCAATCTTTATTTGAAGTGTACGAAAAAAGACCACTTTATCCATGCATAACTTATAGCCCTAGCAGCAGAAATGATTGCTAATATCTTTAGATCTGCAATTACATGATCAAGAAAAATGCTGCAAAAATCTAGATCTATGCATTAGAAGACATTAAACAGTATAAAAATAAGATTTACTCCATAGATCCAATAGACAAGACAAGAATATATCCAATAAATATTTTTATTAATGGCACCTGGGAGGAAAACAAAAGAGGGTGTTCCCTTTTCTCCTCAATGGGATGGGTTCTTGTGAGTCTTCAGCACTTCAGATTTAGAACTTCTGTCACTTGATGGTGTAGAAAACCCAGACAAAAATGGAAAAGTATGGCTATGATTATGGATCAATAGCCTAACTAAGTGTTGAGATCCAGAGTGATCTTTAGGCAACAAAAGGTGACAAATGAATGGGAAAACCCTTCTATTTATAACAAAATATTGAGTTAGTCTAGATCTTGGTGCATAATTAGAATATTATTAACCAAATCTAGATCCAACTTTTATGGAATATTTTATTATATTTGTTGGAGGGAAAAGGTATTTGACTTGAGCCAAATCCCCTTATTTGTAAATAATAAAAAAATAAATGATTTATTTATTATTTTAAAGACGTAATTAAGTAATAATAAATAAATAAATGATTTATTTATCATTTTAAGGATATCAGTAATAATCAAATAAATAATGATTTATTTAATTATTTAAGGGTGAATTAGTCATATTTAACAAATAATATTATTTAAACAATATTTAAACAATTATTCCTAGAAAATTATAAGATAAATAATGATTTATCTAGTTAATTTCCTTGTTTTGGGTTAAATATAACCAAAAATATTAATTAAACTACTATTTAACTAATTATTTCTTGAGGAAAATAAAAAAAATGTATATTTTTTTAATATTTCCTTATGGGGTTTCTTGTTTAGACCATAAACATCTTAATAAAGGTGATTTATTAAGTTATTTTCATAGTGAAAGCAATTTTACTTGGAGTAAAATTGGTCTTACATGGTGTACTTGGGTCCATCTAACGATAATAGGTTATATGACCAAAAAATGGTGTAACAACTACTATGAGAGGGGATAGGCTGTTGGAACATGAAATAAGTACAGTAGACCCAAACTGTCTTAAGGCATAATCCCGCAGAGCACAAACAAGACAAAATATACGGAAACCTCTTCCAACCTATCCTTCCCCTTTTATAACCGTAGAGAGCCACCAACGATTGGGTGAACCTTAATTGAAACTTACCATCAGATAAACGGTAAAAAATCTCCAGAAATCGCTTCATTAAATGTTGGTCGCCCGCTCCTTTCAATGGTAACTTTGGCTTTTTACCCAATTTTACTATTCCAACGGCTAGTTTTCACACCTCCTATGCGCCCAGTGCATCCCTGTGCTCCCAGCACACCTGCTGCACTTTGAACAGAGACCTAAGCCTCCTACACACCTCTCCAGGCTTCCTATGTGTACCCTGGTCATACTCATTTTCTTTGGTGGGCATATCCTGCCCTATACAGCTACTCCAGCCATATAGTCATATGATCCGATATGATTTGAACTGGCTACCATTGACATAGCTTGGTAGTATATCGCCGCATAGGGTAGCTAGCCTAACAGCTCTGCCATCCATGATTTCCTTAACTGTGTAGGGACCAAGCCAGTGTTTTCGGAACTTCCCTGGGTGTTTCACAAACTGGCTATCATACAAGAGGACCAATTCGCCCTCTATGAATGTCTTTTGGCGAATATGTCGATCATGCCATGCCTTATCGAAGGCCTTCTGGACTTGTTGATGGAAATTAGCAATAAACCAATCTTCCTCCAAAGCCATAAGCTACGCTAAATGCTCCTTCATGATGTTAGGTTTTGTCATGTTCTTAAATGTTGCGATACACAGATTAGGAACAATATACTCCATCGGCATAATGGCCTCCTTTCCATAGACCATCCTAAATGGGGTTTTCCCTATTAGCTTCTTGCAGGTCGTCCAATAGGCCTAAAGAACTGATGTGATGCACACATCCCAATTGCTGCGATCACCGTTGCAGACTTTAGTTAGTTCTTGCTCCAAGATTTTGTTAAAAGCTTCGACCACTCCGTTTGGATGATACGAGGTGCTCTTCGCATGATGGATCCAGAACTCTTCAGTCAAAGCTTGTATTGTTTCATTAACAAAGTGTGTACCTCTATCGCTCATAAGGATCTTTGGACATCCAAATATTGTCAGAATCTGCTCAAATATGAAGTGTGCAGTGGTATCTACAGTAAAATCCTTCACTACTTGTGCTTCGGCCCACCTGGTTACATAATCAGTGGCAGTAATTATGTAGCAGGCACCTATTTTCTTCCCTGGTGGGTTGATTGGTCCCACAAAGTCAATGGCCCATTTATCAAATGCTTGCAGAGCCATTTGTAATTGTAAGGGCATTTCGTCTCTGCATGATGGCCTCCCTGTCCCCTGGCACATATTGCAGGCTTTACAATAGTTGTGAGAGTCACTATGCAGGGTAGGCCATCATAGCCAAGCCAGCAAGATCTTTTGTGTCATTTCCTTGCATGCGTAGTGACCTCCTGTGATGCCTTCGTGAGCTTATACCACGATAGTGTGCTTTTCATGCTCTAGAACATATCTACGCATCACTTTCTCAGTGCTTAGTTTATATAATTACCTGTGATAATGGTAAAATCCGTCGCTTGGGTAACCAACTCCTTCTTTTGTTGTATTGAATATTCTGCAGGTGCCATGCCTATAGTGAGGAAGTGAATGATATCAACAAATTGCGCATCAACAACCTTAATGGCGAACATCTGTGCATCAGGCAATCCTTCCTCCAAGTTAGTGGGTTCCTCACCCGTCTCAATTTGGGACAAGTGATCCGGCCCAACATTCAACTTTCTTGGCTTGACTATGATTTCAAAATCATATTCCTGAAACAAAAAAAATCATCTGCAGATTTCACCCCCCAACACAGGCTTATTCACCAGGTACTTTAAAGTCGAATGATCTGTAAACATCTTAAAGTATCCTCCTAGCAGATAATGCCAATACTTCTATAGTGCATAGACCATAGCCAACCCTTCCCTCTTCGTGGTGGCATAATTGCGCTCTGCATTCGAGAGTTTTCGACTAGAAAATGCAATTTGGTGATCAATGTCTTCGATGCCAGGTTGCGTAAGGACCACTCCCAGGGCAATCCCTGAAGCATCAACATGAACATGAAATACCTTTGCCCAATCAGGAAAAATAAGAATAGGTGCAGATACCATCTTTCCTTGAGTAGCTCAAAGCTCCTCTGGCACTCATCATCCCAAAATAATGAAACATCCTTCTTAAGTAGCTTTTCTAGAGGTGTTTTGATTAGTGCGTATCCCTGAATGAATTTTCTGTAGTAGCGCATATGTCCAAGGATCGAACATAGCTTTTTTTCAGCCGTAGGCACTGCCGGATTGATGATAGCTGCCACGTTTGCAGGGTGCACCATCAACCCTAGTTGGCACACTATATGTCTGAGCAATATTCTGAAGGGTACGCAGAATATACATTTTTTTATATTCAAGGAAATCTCGTGTTTGCGACAGGCGTCCAACATCATGCGCAGGTTGGAAACATGCATATTTACTAAGCCAAAGGAATTCTAATCATCAAAATACACTTCTAGAAATTTATGGATGAATTCCTCGAAAACTGCAACAACTACCTGCGAGAAGATAGTATGGGAATTCTTGAGTCCAAACGGCATTACTGTATACTGGAACGATCCCCATTCAGTGGAAAATTTAGTTTTGTTGTGATCTTCTGGTGTGATTCTAATCTGATGGTATCCTAAGAACCTATCAATGAATGAGTATGCTTCCTGGCCTCCTAAACTATCTAGGATCTCATCAGAGAATGGTGTCGGAAATGGGTCCTGTATGTAGGCATCATTTAGCTTGCATAATTCCACACAGGGTCGTATTTCTCCCTTTGTTTTCTTTTCCTAAACCACCATCGGACTTACCCAATCTGACTACTTGACCGGCTCGATAATACCTGTGGCAAGCATTTTATCGATTTTTTCCTTAACCTTCTTCTTATACTTACGATTCAGGCGATAAGGCCGCTGCTTTATAGGGCGTGCATCTAGTTTTAGCGTGATGCACATAACCCCTAGGTCCCCTGTGATCCCTTTGAGTTTTGAAAACTTGGTTGGGAATAAGTCTTGATATTTTGTGAGCAATTCAGCAACTTTGCTTACAGTGTGATCATCCCAGTAGTCCCCAAATTTACCCAACTTAGGCTGCTCTGTCGTGCCAATGTTGACTTTCCGCAGTTTCAGAGGCTTCGTCACATCCATAATTTGCAATGGGGGTCCCGCAACTGTGTGCTCTCCCTTTGATTTAGGGATAGAGACATTGCGCGGATCCTCATCACACTCTTGTATAGTTATATTGCAACAATTGACAATATCTTGCATCTGTGTTTCCCATGTGGGTATTTTGTATGCTACGTAAGGGCTAGATTCACCAAATACAAACGTATCGATATCCTGCAGAGATTCATCAAGCACCTTCGATCCTCCTGTTAACCCGAATGTCCCCAAAATTTCATCCGTTAAGGTTTCCCACTAGCGGGTGTGTTGATTTAGCTCTGCATCTAGGTACCATGCAGTGGGAATTGGTCCCAAGGCATGAATAAACAAGTGAACCCATTCTTCTCTAGTACGATCACCCCATTTCTCCATCCAGGTGATCAAATGTTGGCGTGTATCCCTTGGGCCAAGAAATGTCTTGACGCACACGTTGCCTGGAGGCTCAAATCATAGGACCATCATATCTCGACATTCCTCCCACTCTTGGAATGCCCACTTATGTGTGTCCCACCATCTTGCAGGTGTTGAGTGCATGGCTAGATTAAGAGCCCATAACCTTCGTTCTCTAGGCACCTCAACTTTGAATGTTCACAAAAACTCTTTTATACTACCAGAACCATCAAAGTAGGGCAGTTCTCTTACCTCTAAATATATGCAGCGGAAGTCCCTTATAATTCGCAGGTAGCGCAGCGCAGAGACATCATGCAATCGATTTTTCCAATTTTCCATTTCCTCGTCGGAGTCGGAGAAGAATTCACTATCTCTTTCCCAACAAAGCACACCATCGGCTGTACGATTGATCCCATCTTCGTCCCTCATAGTTAAATTATAGATGTGATCCACCTCTTCTTCCTCATGCACTGGCTCTGTATACCTTTCTCCTTCTGCGAGATCTAGCGGTACTATCACTCGTGTTCCTTCACTCTCAAATACCATGCTCCTCTTTTTAAAATGATAATATCGCCCATATATATGGCCTAGTCCAATCCTAGGAGTGCGGGATAGGGGTCTGCATCTTCTACAATCTAAATGACCTCAAATTTGGCCCGAACCTTGACCCTTGCGATGTCTACCATGATCTTTGACAATATTCCTAACGGTATGATAGCCATGCACAGCTGGATAGTGGACCATTCCAACTTAGGTTCTCCTATTTGCTGCTAGGTTTGCTTAGGTAGTACGTTCACATCTGAGCCCAGGTCTAGAATAACCTGATCCATCTCATAGTCACCAATCTGCGCAGTTAACCGCATCTCAATGCCAGTGCACCTCTTATGCTTATACTATTTGTGTATGTCCTTAACTTTCATAGCTGGGGTTGTCTTCTCTGCGTAGTTGTCTATCAATGTTTGAAGGTTTTCTATAGCCCTTTGGTTGCGTAAAAACTTCATACATGCCTGCAAGAATGGTTTGACCTCATCATCTACTTTGGGGTTTGTAGGGGCATGAAGAGTAAGTGCCACAGCCTTAGAAAAGTCTTGGTGAGCTGCGACAAAGGTTTCCTTTTCTTTCTGTAAGTCCAATCCTTCTTGTTTAACAACTGCTTTATGGATCAGAGGCTCTGCCTCAGCTTTCTCTGCAGCTCCTCTGGTGGCCATGTCATTGCGTGTTATCACATTGACACTTGGTCCTTCAACTCGAGCCTCTGCCTTGATCCTTTGTACATTCTGTGTAGGTGTTTGTTGCTTCTCCTGCATCTTAGCTATCAAAATTGGGCAATATTCGATCACATGATCCAACTGTCTACAGTATCTAAAGGATTGTCTAATGGGGTTCATGAGATCCCTTGCAAAGTGCCCTATTTATCCACAGTTATAGAAAATCAGTTTTCCTCTCCCCCTACCTGCACTTCCACCTCGGCCTCCTCCCCTGCCCATAGCTGGGGAGCCACTTATGCCCGAAGGGGATCTTAGCAAGGATAGATCCGGCTGTACCCTATATATATTTTCATGATCTATCATTAGATCGTACGTTCAATAGTTCTGTTCATCATGGCCTACAAATCTACATAACCTACACCATTTTTGCTTTATTTCTAGGACATATGCGGCAATGTGGGGGCAGTGGTTGGTATCGTGCAACCCAGCAATGTGACAATCATCACACCAAAGCACCTATCCAATTGGTCTTGCAGCTTGCCTAGGTCGCAATGGACTGGGTCCCCCAGCCTTTATGTAGTCTGCTAGCAGAGGACAGTTATCCTTGTTATGTCCATTCACCCTGCATCCTATGCACCATATTTCAGGGCTAACCTCTGTTCCTCACTCCTTCCTCAAATTTTTGATCTCCATATGCATTTCTTCTAATTGGCCTTGTATATGCTGCACTCCTACCTGGGTATCATCTCTTGTGGTAGCTTCTAGCTTCATCTCAATTCCAAGGCCTTTTCCTGAAATTCAATGGCTTGATGTCCAATTGGCATTTGGAGATGGGGAAAAAACATAGCAATGAACCACTCCGTGTGTTGCCTATCATCATACATAAATCCTCCTTCTCTAATTACCTTCTTTAACTATTGTGCAACCTCGCATACGGAGTCGGACGATCCTTGCTTGAAATCCTTCAGATCATTCACTATCTGCGAGTTGGACTTGTGCTTCTTGAACCGTTGTTTCAAAGCATTCTAAATCTATTCAATGGTTGCATTCGCATGTTGGTTGATGTATCCCATATACCATTCCAAGGCCCTTCCTTCAAAGGCAAGGGAAGTTGTGCCCTTTTTACCACATCACTAGCTACATTATGCGCAGTCCATATCGATCTTGCGAAGAGCTAAAACTGATCCATATCTTCATCTCCTACGCCCTTGAAGGTGGGTAGCTTCATGTGCGAGGTCATATCGCCTTCTGGTGGTGGAGGTGGTGAATTCTTACCCCTATGAGGGTTCGACGGTGGCGTAGACGGAGAGCTATGCACATCAGAGTTTCTTACCAGACTATATACAGATAGATCATCTTCTTGATTAGTTTTGTAATATTTACACTGCACGTTGTGCACTCACTTTGATCGGAGCTCATTCACTATGTGTGGCTGCACATAATGCTCTTTTCGCATAGTAATATCTTAATTAGCAATGGTAAGGTTTTCATAAACTTACCCCATAAACCATTGAAGAACCTTCGCTTTGCTTCAGAATAGGAGATGAATTGATCGATCGAAAAATTTGTCACAAAACCTCCTAGCACACTATCCACCCAGTGATCCACCATATGAGTGATGGTGTTATCAGTATTTTCTAACCGCTAGATCAACTTTGGAGTCCACTGCATGACCCGTTCATCCTTCAAATACTTCTAGAAATCTACGAGCCTTGCAAGCCACTCCTGAAGCTCGGTCACAAATGTCACAAAGAAAATTTCATAGATCTCCATGAAAATGTACTTATTCTTCCACTTTTCCATTGTCAACCTTGTGTTGTGATTCTATTTTATCGCAAATTCTTGAATTTTTTTTTCGAACCACTCCTCAATTTATTTCTTCTCAGGTTTCCAATATTCTCTTGGCATTACCTGATCTCTCTCTCAAAATTCTCCCAATCCCGGAAACATAACCATTTTTTGGCTCGAGGGGTCCTGACCTAGGTTTAGAGGTTAGGGTTTGCCAACAAACCCCTATACTACTGGCCCTTTTGAAAGTGACCTGCTTGCGCAGTCCAAAGTCTCACCCGAAGCAGTATGGGAGGCTGTTAGAACTAGGTTTTCGCACCCTGAGAGAGAGTAGGTAAATAAAGCAGACCTAATTTCACATCCTAACTGGTTTACACAAAATAGATCTATTCACAAGTTCGCTAATTAGTGTAGTTTAGAGTTAACAAAGCTACTATCAGTCATATATCTAATCAACACCTTCGCATCAGCAATATCACATGTACTATCATAAACACATGAACAATAGATGACAGGAATACTATGTATTATAACAAAGACAGCTCCACATCAACAACGGATAACCAATAATAAGAGTAATAGATCTAACAATTCACATCAACAGTAATACATAAACTCAGATAGCGCAAAGATACTCTAACCAGATTCACATATATTACCATCCAAAACCCAATACAATCCAACACAACCTGCACACACAACCAGCAGGGTCTACACATAGCAAAATTGAGGATCTTCATGCACAAAGCTAGCAAGAGTCCTTACCCTAGCAACCTAACCAGATCTAACAATTCGCAACTATCATCATTCTCTATTGTTTCCTACTTATGACTCAAAAAGTTTCATCTATTTATATCGATTTAGCCTATGCATCCAATGGTCCGCAAACCATGGTTTGTGGACTCTTGGTCTACCCTTGACCTGTTACAATGAATTAGGGGCTTTGACCCACCCAAAAGCCCTTGTGTTAGACTAAATATTACAAAAATATACAAAAATAGATAAAATTCACAGCTTCTTAGGAGACCCTGTTCCAACAGCTTGCATAGTTGTAACTATTCTTACTAATTTACTCTTCTTCTTTCCCTACAAAATTATATTTTCTTCATCATATTTTAGGCACTCAATATCCTTCTCATATAAATCTACCTTGGTTTTGTGCATAAACAACCAGTCTATGCCCAAAATCATGCTATGTGCACCCAGAGGAATCACATTTAGATGTGTTGATGTGGACATAGAATTCAGATCAAATGCACAAGATATCAACCAATGGTGAATTCTTCTCTTGGTCCCTCTATCCAACCACACTGTTGGTCACTTTAATTTCTTATTAATTTAAACAATAAAGTGCTACATAAATTGTCAACCCAGGGAAGTCTGTTTATTTCAAAGGAAATCACACACTGTATATGCTTAATCTCAAAAGCAATGAAATGTTGTAGTAAAAATCACGCTAATCACACCTTGCTTCAAAAAAACTGAATTTCAACCTTGAGTTACAACAAAAGTGACCTTTCTATTGTAGACAATTATCAAAAGAATCCTGGATTACATTAAGAAAACAAAAATCTAGGAAAAGAAACCAATCTGCAGAGAAAAGACCAATTATGCTATAACAGAGAACAAGACCTTATTCCCCAAGTAGGAATCTTCAACACCTGTTTCTGACTACCATGCTTTCACAAACTCATTCTATAAACAAGATTACCAATTTGAAATAATAAATGATTACCTAGTAATGAATTATATGAAAACAATGCGATAATCGATGGAAACAGAGTTTCAACAATAGATAACAGAATTCCAATAATGCATAAATGATTTCAGTAGAACAGAGTTTTAACAAGGTGTAAATGAAAATAAAAATTAACACACTACGGAAATTAATGGGTGAATCTTGTGAAGAAGGTGGGCCCTTTCCTTCTCACAAGATTCCCCGGAAGAAGGAATTAAAACAAAATACTCATAACAGCTTTTATTCATCTGTCAAATGTAACATATTACAAACAATGTCCACGTTCCTTCTCTATAACTCCCTTTAGAACTAAAACCCCCCGTAATCTGTAATGTTCTCTAATGCTGATGTCTCCTCTATTTAAAGAGGAGACATCTATTACACTTTTGATTACATCATACAAATCCTATTCTTAACCTGATCTAATCTTCTATACTAGAATAGGATATTCTGTTCTTCCATAGCAAATATGTTGTTACAATGGTTAGGATGGTGCTAGCTTCGAGGTGCAGTTGTTACAGCCAGTGTAACAGCTCCCTTACTTATATTTTCTTGTTGCTATCATGCCTGAAATACTCCTTCAGAATCGAAAATCACGGGCTGTTTCAGCAATGGGATTTGCATACTATTTTGACTGTTTCAGCAACGCGATCTTCAGACAGCAATGATGAATAATCTGCAGTCTTCAAACTGTTTCTGCAACTATATATTTTCGATTCATGGCTAAATATAAAAGTAATGTAAAATTACATGTAAAACAAGTTAAACATATAGTAAAGAGAAGAAATGTTATATACATTTGGAAGAATAGATGAAAGTGATAATATAGGCTTTAAATATGGACTGGAAAAGAGTGGAATGATAGAAAAATGTATGATCAAAAAGGTACATTATAGGGTCATAACATCCCCCCCAATTAAAAAGTTTTCATGTCCTCAGGCAAATTCAATCTGAATCAGAGTCCGGATACTGGCTTTTGGCATGCAAGTTACTTAGGCAGTAGTTGTGGAAGGTACTGTCTATTGAAGCTCTGAACCCTTGAACATTTTTCAGCTTTTGCCAAGCTACTTCTTCATCCTTTTTGGCCAACCTATGATGAGCATGATATTCCTCTGTTGGCATCCACAAAATAGGAAAATGAAAGTGATACCCTATACATTTTTCCGCACATTGCTAAACACACTTGATGTAGTCTGGTACCCTGGAGATTGTTGTTTCAAGATTAGTAGGAATGAAAGGATTATACTCCTAATTTTCCTTAGAAGATTATTGCCAAAACATATTATTTGCTCTTAAGGAAGTAGTTTCTTTGGCCTTAATAAAATGTTGACAGTCCTGGAGTACCGAAGCCTGTAATTGCCATATGTGTTCATTCATCCCTGGTTTCTTCAGAAATTGATAATATTCTACCACAAAGATGGCAGAGTTCTGTGGTTTTGGCTGTATCCAGAGAAGACAGTTATCTTCATTATGCCTAACTGCTAGAAAAGCAGTTTGCCATGTAATCTGATTAGCAAGGAAAGAGGAAAATGCCCTGATCTGAATGTCATAAACAAGAGGGTTAAGATTAAACCTTCTGTTTTCAGGAATGGCTTCATTGTGAAGATACAATTCACACAGTAAGTGTTGATCACTGGTGGAGGCTCCTGCAAATTTTTTCACAAACTGTTCGGGTGTAAGAACCTCTTGGGGTCTTCCATCTTTGATTGCTTTCATCTGAAAGAAAGCAAGGCGCTTTGTGAGCAATAGAAAGTAATTTAGAGATGGTTTCCTAGCAGCCATTAATTTTTGTATCAAATCAAACATGAGGAGAATTTTTCCTTTTAACACTGTATTCTTCTTCTTATGGGTGCCAGATTGTTGGAGTATTTGCTCCAAAGCCTCCCAGTTTGAGTATATGTGGTTCTGCCAAAGTGATTTATGCTTCTGCAAGATTTTGTCTTGCGAAATGGCATACTCTTTCCTCCACTTTTTCATTATTTCCAGCTCATCCCATGGTTCAGTTTGTGTTTCAGCATTGCAAGTGGTAGGCTGAGGTATAGTCTGAGTAGAAGAATCAGTTAGAGTAGGGCAGGGTACTTGTGAATCAGCTTCTTTTTCTGAAATTTTTGAAGGCCCTACTGGTTCTTGTGTAACAGTAGGGAATTCCTCTTTGACCGCAGAATACATAGATGCTCCCGGAATTGGGATTTGAACAAATTTATATCCTGCTTGATTATAAATATTCCCACATTGGCTGCACATGTATTCCTTATACTGATCATTTTATTTGTCTTTTTCTGCCATGGATGCTGCGTGAGCTAAGGTATACAAATTAATCTCCTTGTCATAGGATTCCCTTTCCATTACCAATTCTTTCTTGTAGGCTTCCAGTTATGATCTTAGAAACTCATTTTCTTGTAAGAGGGAAGCCATGGTGACTGGATTTTGTGTAACAGTCACAGTCTCAGTAACTGGTTCTTATGTAGCAGCTACTGAATGAGGAGCTGGTTATTATGTGATAGCTACGTGATGTGTAGCATCCTAGGCATCTAGTTCTTGTACATCAGCAGCTGGTTCTTGTGTGGCAGCTACTTGTTTTGAGAAAAATGATGTTGCAGTACCCTAGGCATATGGTTCTTGTGTTTCAGTGCCCATAGGTGAGACAGGTAAAGATTCCTGGATTTGGGGTTGTGGTGTTGTATGGGCTTTTAGAAGAATGGGTTGAGATTCTAGGGTAGTGGCAATGGTGGCTACTTCAGTTGACGCCCTCATTCGTCTTCTAGGTAAAAAGGTAGGAAAAATAGTAGTTTGATTTTTTATTTTATGAGTGGGATTTTCTTGAGGGGAAGGGCTATCAGAAGTGGTGGCTGATTTGGTTGTGGCCCTCATTCGTATTTTTTGTAGAAAGGCAGTTGTGGTTTTCCTTTTCCTCTTGCGAGTAGAAGAGGTGGGGTTATCTACTTGAGAATCATCACTAGGGATATGAACAGTAGGATCAGATGATTCTACTACATTATGGGATGGAATTGGTATGGTAGGAAGGTTAATTGAATCAATTGGTTCTACGGGTGGAATTTCTGGAGGGTCAGGGGTGTTTTGTGGTTGCTATTCATCGGGATTTTCAGCAATTTCCTGAGGATTTTCAGTAGCTTGCTGAGGGTTTATGGGTGGATTGTTTAAGGGAAGGTTTTGTTGAGAAAAACCTTTTTGGATTAGTAACTGGACAAGACAGTGATGAGTGAGGGAAAGGAGGGGGAATTTTACCTTTCTACAATAATGCGACATATTTCTAAGACATCCAAGTAAATAATAAGGAATATTCAACAGTCTACCATGTCGTAAATGATTTAACAAGACAAAATCATGTTGGTAAACTACCTAGTATCAACCTTCACAAGTGAGGTAATGTTTTACAAATTCTGCAAGTTTCGGCCAAGGAGTCAGCAACGAGTTAAGTCGAACACCCTGACCTGTAGGCTCAACTTGTTCTCCTGGTAGGAGAAAATCCTGTCGTGCATTAAGAATGATATGTTTTCAACTGAACCATCGAAAAATAGTGACAGGAAGGCCCAAAACCTCTGTTATGTCACCCTCTGAGA
Source organism: Pinus albicaulis (assembly GCA_034641835.2). Classification (NCBI taxonomy): domain Eukaryota; kingdom Viridiplantae; phylum Streptophyta; class Pinopsida; order Pinales; family Pinaceae; genus Pinus; species Pinus albicaulis. Next base: position 969,554,774 of record CM076572.1, read on the forward strand.
CTGGAATTCAAACTCCTTGAACAATAGAATGATCTTCCTTAAGATTCTGTGAAAATTCAAGAACCTGTTGTGGATCAAATTCCTGAAGCCTCTGAAAATAACCTACCCATCCTCCCTGCTAAAAAATCTGATATGCCTTTGGGTATAATTTGAGCAGGGCTATCATGGCAGGTTCATGTCGAATAGCAGGTCCTCCCATAGCTAATCAACTTTGGTAAAATGCACATTCAAAGAGCCAAGTTACCACACTTGAACAGAGTAAGTTTTGTGAATGATAACATGGAATGATGGTGAAGAGATGAGGTAATGGGTAATAAAAATGACAGTTGTCGACTTGTTGTGAAGTGACAGCGTAAATTTTAGATATCCCCCCCAACTATGGCTGAAATGATGAATTTAAGTTTGTGGGGATTGTGGTAGTAATAAAAGAAATCTTCTCATTTAACCATAGTTTAATTGTACTTACATACAAAATTGACATACCTCATGTTTACCTTTAATTCGTACTTCAAAAAATATAGTGCTTGCTCATAATAGATTGGAAATAGTCATGGAAGAAACTTTGGAAGCTTTTCGAAACATGAGGGAGATTATATTAGAGGTCTATTTAATCATAGGAGAATGCAATGAAAGGACACGATTAGCATGAGAAATAAGAGAAGTGAGAATAAAAGAACTGAAGAAGATGATTTCATGACTGAAAATGCTGCATGGTCATGTCTTTGAAAAAAAATGGTGTTTTGGCAACAGGAAAAGCGGGTAAATTGTTGCTGAAGAGTGGTGTTTCGACAATGGGAAAAATAGGGAAAATGTTGCTAAAGAGTGATTTTTTCAGCAATGGGAAAGATGGCGAAAATGACATGAAAAGGGGAAATGAGGGGGGATGAATGATGGAAATGTTGAAAGAAAACTGGAAGATGGGGAATGAACTATGAATGGGTTGAAGTAAGAAGATCAATGCTTCAAAAAATGAAGGTTGGATCTTCTTGTAAGTGATATTGTCCTTTCTTGGTATGCCTTTCCTAAATCGAGAACTTGCAAAAAATACCAATTGTAACATGCTAGCCCTTGACAGGGATTATTAGTTAAGAAATCTAATTCTAATGCTAAAAATACAATTCATAAAAATTAAATGCAATGAGGGGTAGGAGACTCCCATAAAAAGAGATAATGTGAATCTGCCATGCAAGTAGCCTTAAAATCTTCTTTGGAAATGGGGCACTGGTACAGACGGAGTCGATGACCATTTAATAAGAATGGTGTTTTAGAGTCATCAATTGTTAAGAGCCTTACTGTTCCATTGGGAAAAATAGTATCTATTTCGTACGGTCCTAGCCATCTTGTACATAGCTTCCCTTGAAAGTTTTCAAACCAAGAGTCATACAATAAAGCCCAATTACGTTTTTGTAATTTCTTAAGCTTGATGATTTTATCATGCCATTTTGTTCTCTGTTGTTGGATCATAGTTGTCTGATGAATGGAATCTAATATTTTTTCATCCAATTCATGAAGCTACTACAACCTGGCTATCTGTGCATCAGTCAAATCAAGGTTAACAGCTAAAGCAGTCCTTAAGGTTTTAATTTCAAATTCCACAGGAAAAACAACATTTTTACCATAAACCAATTCATAGGGAGAAAATCTTGTAGTATTTCTCTAGGTAGTTCTGTAAGCCCATAGTGCTTTAGGGAGCCTTTGAGACCAATCCTTCCAGTTTTCCTTCACTTCTTTTGTTAGAATGGCTTCTATTACTTTTTTTGTACTTTCCACCTGTCCATTGGCTTAGGGGTGGTATGGTGTAGTCATTTATGATGGATATGATATTTTTGAAGAGTGGATTTAAAACCATGAGAAGTGAAAGGAGGTCCTCCATCTGTAACTAGCTCTCTAGGCACTCCAAATCTAACAAAGATCTCTTCAAATAGGAAAGCTAGGACAACTTCTTCATTAGCTCTAAGGAGCGCTTTAGCCTCCACCCATTTAGTCATATAATATATTCAGACCAATATATAAACTCTTTGGCTGGATGGACGATTAATGGGTCCTACAAAGTCTAAGGCCCATCTTTCAAATGGTTCAAGTACTACCTAGGGATTTAATGGCATTTCATCTCTATGATTAGGTTGACCCATTCTCTAATAGCTATCACAAGCTCGGATGTATTTCTTTGCATATTTAAAGATTGAGGGCCAATAATAACCCATCCTAAGAATTTTATGTGCCATTCTCTTATCAGCAAAATGTCCTCCACAAGGGCCATCATGACAAGCTTTTAGTACATCATAAGCCTTATCTTCTTGAATGCATCTTCGGATCTCATGATCAAGTCCTGTATAGAAAATACACCCACTTATCCAACTATACGGAGCACTTTGTTGAATGATTTTTCTTTTCTCTCGATGGGATAGATGTGATGGTAACTTCCCTGCAACCAGATAATTGGCAATGTCTGCGTACCACGGCGAGTGAGCAGATAATGCAAATAAATATTCATCAGGAAAGGAATCATCTACTGGAGTATTATCATAAGCTTTTAACTGAGAAAGGAAATCATCAACTACATTTTCTTTTCCTGGTCGATCTACAATTGTAATATCAAATTCTTGCAATAACAATAACCATCTGGTGACTCGAGCATTTGTGACATATTTGTTCATTAAATACTTATTAGCCGAGTGGTCAGTATGGACAAAAGTAGAGTAACCAGTAATGTAATGTCGAAATTTATTAATAGCATAATAACTGCTAAAAATTAATTTTTGGTAACTGTGTAATTAAGCTCAGCAGGATTCATATTCTTACTAATAAAGTAGATAGCATAAGGAAGATGGTTTTCCTCTTATCCCAAGACAACTCCAATCGCAATATCCGAAGCATCAGAGGATATATGAAAGGGAAGTGCCCAATCAGGTCCGCTTAGAATAGGAGCTGTAGATAACTGATGCTTGAGTTCAACAAATGCTTCCTGGCAAAGATTAGTCCACTTGAATTTAGCATTTTTCATAAGTAACACAAACAAAGGAGAAGCTATTTTGGAAATTTTTTTAATAAATCTCCTGTAATATCCTACATGTCCTAAGAAACTTATCACATCTGTTTGTGTTCTAGGAATAGGAAGGTTCTGAATGACTTGTATTTTGGATGGATCTACCTGAATTCCTTTAGATGAAATAAATGGTCCAAGTACTACTCCTTCACTCATCATCATATGACATTTTTCGGTACTTAAGGAGAGGTGAGCTTGTACACATCGTCTAAGTACTTTCTCAAGATATTGTAATGCATCCTCAAAAGACACACCATAAGGGGTAAATTCATCCATAAATATTTCCATATATTCATTAATAATATCAGAAAACATTCCTATAATTTCTCTTTGAAAGGTTGCTAGTGTGTTACATAGTCCAAATGGGAGAACTCTGTAAGCAAAAGTTCCCCAAGGACTAGTAAAAGTGGTCTTATCTTGGTCTTGGGGTGCAATTTTGATTTGATTATACCCACTAAACCCATCTAAAAAGGAGAATAATTTCTAACCTGACAAGCTATCTAACACCTGATCAATTAATGGTAAAGGAAAGTGATCTTTTTGAGTGGCTTTATTTAAGGCTCTATAATCTACACACACTCTCCATTTCCAGTTTTTCTTATGAACTATTACCAATGGGGAAACCCATTCATTGTCAGATATAGGATATATAAACCCTGCATTAAGCAAATTTTGAAGTTCCTCTAACAATTTCCCTTAAATTAGGGTTCATTCATCATTGAGGTTGACATATTGGTCGTTAACCTTCCTTGATATAGATACGATGAGTACATAATTCAGGAGAGATTCCCTTCATATCTGTATAGTCCCATGCGAATACTTCCTTATTTTCAAGAAGTAACTTCATTAATTGCTATGTTTTAGCAACTATCAAGTTGGGGTTTATGTTCACTGTTTTTCCAGGTTCAATTTCTACTGGTATACTTTTAGAAGAGATGGTGGTTGATGTTTGAGGTAGATCTTCAGATTTAAGCTTTTCCTGGGTATCTGATTTAAAAAGTAGCCTGTCGATTATGTGTTTCTGGAGTCACAAAGGAGGTTTCACAAATAAAATTAATTACCTCATCCTCAGTGGTATCTTTAAGGCTTAAATCTTGTCCAATAGCCATAATAGGTTGAGTAGCATGATCATCATAGTCCATCCATACATAATTATCATTATTAATCATGGGTGTAGTGTAAGGGTAGAGAGTAAGCTACTTAGTTTCATATCCATTGGAAATTGCAATTGAACCAAATCTACAGCTGATAAAGGCATCGGCTGTGGCTAACCAGGGCCTTCCCAAAATTAGAGGATGTCCCCCCAACTTTGTTTTAGTCTGAAACACCACAAAGTCAGCTGGGTAATTCTAGGATTCAACTGAGATGATTAGGTCTTCAATAACCCCTTCCGGTTTGATTATAGAATGGTCAGCTAACTCTACAATGGTTGGTGTATCTTTGATTACGTTCTTTAGCTGTAACAGTTTTGAATTTTCAAGAGTCATAATATTTATAACAGCACCTAAATCTACCAGAACTCGAGGAATTATTGCTTTTCCAATTTTCACAGTGACAGTAGGATGGCCGGGATCACCATATTTAACTGGAGGAGCTTTACCAGAAATTAATGCAGATATATCACCCATAACATGAACTGTAAAGGGATCTTTAGCTTTCCTACCAGGTTTCTTAACACAAATATTTCTCATAGTTCTGGCATAAATTGGTACATCTCTTAGTGCTTGTAAGAGTGGAATTTTAACATAAATATTTTGTAATTCCCCTAGAAGATTGAAAGTGTGTGGCTCAGGCGTTTTAGTTAAAGCTAAATGCTCAGGGAATGTTGGTTCTGCTATTCCAATACCCTTAGTAGAGGGTGGTTGTACCTATTCATGCGAGTCACATTTTTCTGTCTCTTCTTTATCAGAATCAGAAGAGGTAACGTCATCAATAATGGGTTCAACTATTTTTCCAGATCGTAAATGAATATCATTGCATTGTGTAGGGAAAATAGGAAGTATATGCTGGTTCTAAATATAAATAACCTACACAGATTTATTATTGGGGTTAGGGTTTGGTTGTACAAGTAGCTGGGGTCTCATCATTTTATTATTCGATGGAGCACCTGATGGTAGAGGGAGTGGTTGCTGAAATTGAGGAAAATGATTTGGAAACAGGAGTGGTTGACCCCTCCAATTTGTATTCCATTGGTTAAAGTAAGATTGTTATTGTGGAGACCAAGGAGTCCACATTGTTGGGTCTACAAAGGGAGTGTTTGTTTGTTGCATGGGTGGGTAATTGATTTGATTGAAGGGTGGGTATTGCATTTGATTAAAGGGAGGGTAATTTTCTTGACTAAAAGAAGGATAATTTTTCCAATGATTAGAAGATGTAAATGGCATATTAGAATTCATACCTTGTCCTTGCAGTTTCCGTTGTCTTCTTTGTGTCAATAAGTAGACTGCTTCAGCTTCTTATTCGGTTGGTTGCAATGATGATTTTATTCCTGGTAAAGAAGGGCATTGTGGCGTTTCATGATCCTTCTCAAAAAGGATGAAAATTGGCACCTTGTCCAATGGGCATTCCCTTAGTGGGTGTTTATCTTTGCATTTGGGGCAAAATACAGACAAAGCCGCTTCTGCTTCGACTTGTTTATGCTTAACCTGAAAGGTGTCAATCTGTGAAGAAAAAGAACTTAACCTTTCAGTTTTAAATTCCTTAAGTAAATTACCTATTTCAGATCTTGTTGCTCCTCCACTGGTTGATTTTCGAACTCTTGAATATGTGGTATCCTTGCTATTTGACCTATTCCTTGCAGCTCCTTTTGAACATCTTTTACAGAGGTTAAAATTTCATCATATGATTCTTTAGATATGTCCCCTTTACTAAGCATATTTAGCATATCTAGACAGTCATCCCTTACTCCTTTCAATAATATTATTTTAAGAATATCCTTACTTACATTGGGATGATTGGATCTCTGCAAGTTATATTGTAGTATTTCCACAAAGTCCTCCAGATTTTCCTCCCTCTGTACCATCTTAAATAGTTCCTCTCTTTTTTCTCTTGTCCGGCAGTAGTCTTGATATTTGAGAAGAAATTTATGTTTCATCTGATCCCATGTCGTGATTACATGGCCTCCAAGACTCATGAACCACCTTAATGCATTTCCTTTTAATGTTGCTGGAAATAGGTTCAATTTTTGGGCATTGCTAATGTAATCGTAACTTCTGCATAATATATCAAACTCGAAAAGAAATTCATCAGGATCTTTAGAAGATAAACCATGAAAGTTAGGTAAAGCTTAAAGTGGGATATTCTTCATGGGGGTTTCTCCCCTAGGGAGATCACCAATAGGAAACCCCAAGGTAAAGAGAGAATTCTCATCTCTTCCCTCTCCTTCAAGATCTACTTGTACTCCTTCGAAGAATTTGTCATTGTTCCTATCCATTGCTTGTTCTCCTACTGCATTTGCTCGATCGTCAATGTTTTATGCTGGCTCTTCAACATTTCCTACTGGTTCTTCAATGTTTTCTGTTGGCTCCTCAATGATTTCTGCTAGCTCTTCAATGTTTTCTGCTGGCTCTTCAACGTTTTCTACTGGCTCCTCAACGTTTCCTGGTAGCTCCTCAACTATTTTAGGGTTCACAATTTCTTCTGTTTCATAGTTCGATTGAGGGGAGTGTTGAGGCTTTGGCCTTCGAGAGCTTAGCCTCTGAGAAGATTCAACTTTTTATATGATCTCATCAATAAAGATATTTCTTCCTCCCCTTTATTTTCCCTTGCCACCTGTAGGGTTAGTTTTCTTGTGGGCTCTGCGTCCTCTCATGCAATCTGCACATCTGAAAGAAAAACATCAATGCTTTTGAAACTTATAATTGTCTTTCCCGGCAACAGCACCAAAATTTTGGTCACTTTAATTGCTTATTAATTTAAACAATCAAGTGCTACATAAATTGTCCACCCAGGGAAGTCTTTTTATTTCAAATGCAATCACACACTGTATATGCTCAATCTCAAAAGAAATGAGAATTTGTAGTAAAAATAACACTAATCACACCTTGCTTCAAACAAAATGAAGTTCTACCTTGAGTTATAGAAAAAACAACCTTTCTATTGCAAAAAATTATCAGAATAATCCTGGATTACATTAAGAAAAAAACAATCTAGGAAAAGAAATCAATCTGTAGAAGAAAATACCAATTATGCTATAATAGATAACAGGACCCTATTCCCAAAGTAGTAATCTTCAGCACATGTTTTGACTACCACGCTTTCACAAACTCATTATGTAAAAAATATTACCAATTTGAAATAATCAACAATTACCTAGGAATGAATTATATGAAAACAATGCGACAATCAATGGAAACAGAGTTTTAGAAATAGATAACAGAGTTCCAATAATTTATAAATGATTTCAGCAAAACAAAGTTTTAACAAGGTGTAAATGAAAATAACGATTAACACACTACGGAAGTTAATGGGTGAATCTTTTGAGGAAGGTGGGCGCTTTCCTTCTCACGGGATTCCCCAGAAAAAGGAATTAAGAAGAAATGCTCAGAACAATCTTTTATTCATCTGTCAAATGTAACATATTACAAAATGATTCTTGTTCCTTCTCTGTAATTCCCTTTCAGGTAAAACATTCTGTGATCCCCTTCTAATACTGATGTCTCCTCTATTTAAAGAGGAGACATCTATTACACATTTGATTACATCATAAAAATCCTATTCTTAACCTGATCTGATCTTCTATGCTGGAATAGGATATTATGTTCTTCCATAGCAAAAATGTTGTTACAATGGTTATGATAGTGCTGGCTTCGAGGTGTAGTTGTTGCGGCTAGTGTAACAACTCCCTTAATTATATTTTCTTGTTGTTGTCGTACCTGAAATACTATTTCAGCATCACAAATCACAGACTATTTTAGCAACGAGATTTGCGTATTGTTTTGACTGTTTCAGCAATCCGGTCTTCAGACAACAACGATGAATTAACTGTAGTCTTCAAACTATTTTAGCAACTATATATTTCCGATTAATGGCTAAGTATGAAAGTAATGTAAAGTTACATGTAAAACAAGTTAAACATATAGTAAAGAGAATAAATGTTATATACCTTTGGAAGAATCAATTAAAGTGATGATATAGGCTTTAAATATGGACTGGAAAAGGATGGAATGATAGCAATATATAAGAGAAAAAAGGTACATTACAGGGTCCTAACACACACCAACCAATATTCTCCATGCACTTATTTATTCAAACGACACTGATCCACTAGGCCGAGAATAACATAGCTATAGTTAGATCCAATATCAATAAAAATGGAAGAAAACTTGATCATAAAGCTTATCATCCATCTCAATAATAGATTTTTGATGGCATGCTTTCATGTTATCAAGTGTTTCATAGATCTAAGGAATTCTCTGACTAACATCCCTAATTGTTTATACCTCCTAAGCACTATAGATCTATGTCCTTCCACACTGGTACAATGGAAATTCCTTCTTACGATGGTATTTAGCACAAATCCAACACTTCAATGGTTCCCTCACATTTCCTTTATTTTCCTACTCTCCAGGTGGAGACCCATATCCCTTCTCAGCTGCATTAAACTTCTTATGAGGGGATGGATTTTTTTTCTCACCTGCATCCTGAGATCTTCCTTGCTTCTTAGGTCATTTTCCTTTAGTATTTTCATTAACTTTCCAATCGCACTTGAACTCGGGCTTGCACTTTGACTTCTCATAAAAATGATTTAATTTCCTGATAGCTTCCTCTAATGGCATAAGTTCAACAAGCTCAATATCACATTTAAATGACAATGGTAATCCACTAATGAACATTTGGTTGTTTTCTCTCTCATCCTTGAGGTAGAGCACATATCTCAACAACTCTATAAATTTAGTTCTATACTCTTCATCTGTTATGGAACCCATCCTGAGCTCATATAACTCCTTATCTTTTACATCATAATATCTCTCGGACATGTACTTCTTCCTGAATATTTTCCCAAACTCTCCCCCAAGTTGTCTTCTATTTTCTAATGCCTATGAAATTATTAATATTTCCACCAAATATCTGATTTTCCTTCGAGACTGAAGGTGGTTATCTTATCTTTTAAATTCACTTAGTAGTCATGCAATCTGAAGAATGTCCTTGTCCCAAGTAGTCATGCTTTTGCATCTTCTAATTTCTTCAACTCACCATCAAAAGTAGGAGGCTTGGATTTCTTAAAATACTCTAGAAAATACTTCTATGATGTTGACGTTGATGGCAATGATGTCTCTTGGAAGAAGAGCTAGAGTATAACCCATGCGTAAAAATCCTCATGTCAGGTGTATCCAAGAATATGCCATTCTTCAATGTATCCTCCCTATCCAACATGTTCCCTTTCAGAGATCTACTACCACCTACCCCATTAGTCTTCTCCTCTTGCCTATCTCCATGATTAATACCAATATATCCCTACTTCTGCAAGTCTGAAAGGTTTTGAAGAATCCCTTCATTAAATTTAGCTTGATTCTCTTCAGCCTTGGCAAGCCTTTCATATGCCTCAATTAACCTACTATTATCTACTTTTATTATTCTCATCTCTACCCTTAGACTCCTCAATATATCTCCAAGATCAAGAGAATCATCCTCTCCTTGTTTCTCAACTGACTTTTCCCATTCCATTGATTTCACTTCGGGCTTCTACGGGGAGTTATGTGAACTGTAATCCACCATTCTACTCTTCATCTCTCATATTTTATTTCCTATAAACATGCCATTTTAGATAAACCAAATAGAAAACATAATCAAAATCATACATTAATGTATCTCAAGGGAGGCTTTCTCATCTGCACAAGTTAGTCCATATTAGCACGATATATAATAATAGCAACAACATATCAACATTATGCATGATAACATAAAATTGTAATAAGAATCACATTCATGATGAACATAACCATATGCATGTACCCTAAGTCCAATATTTTAAACCTCACTCTAGTACCACTCTGTAATATCAGAACTAGAGAAAGGTTTACATGGAACGAAAATGCTCTAATACCACCCTGTAAAATCTCACCCCACATTTACTCGCTTTTACAAGCTCTCCAAGGAAAATATGAGCTAAGAGTTACTATGACATGACCCATCTCCAAGTTCCAGTTATGTATGTGGGGCCTACAAAACAAAATCTTACTGATACCTCTTAGGAACACCATATCACCCAAATATCAGCTAACAACATCTTGTGATTGAACCCTGATTTGGAGCTTCTTTTTAACTGAGCTCACAGCCAAGCTTCATGCATGGTAAGTTTTGCATGCGCCTGTAAGCTTTATTGGTAGCAACAATCCCTCCTTTGTGTGGTTGCAGCCAAAAATTCCCATAACTATTCATGTGGTCATGAAATCAGTGCCACATTTTCAGGGCTAGGCTACAGTCCATTGCCTATAATTTCCCAGAATTTTCCATAATCAATTATAAGGAAATCACAAATCTACACAAGCTATACTAGGCTTAGAATTTCCCAGATAAAAATGTGATAAAAATTTCATCAAACATGTAGTAAACATTGTAGCTACATGTCATAAATGCATATCTGATCATTATTTAATTCACTTCACTAGAGATTCATCAAGAAGGATCACTGGCCTCTCAAGCTAGTTGCAACAAAAATTGTTAACACATGCATTCATATAACCATACAATAACTTATCAAATCGTGAAAAATGTCCATAACATGATCATACCATTTGACCATGCATATAACTATCATTTAACCATAATTACATCATGAAAAAATAGTTATAAAATCAACACAATAACCAATACATGTGTTCATTATCCTCAATAATAATTAACACAAAAATACATATGCAAATTCCAACTAAGTCAGGGACTTCCACATGCCAAAGGACCATAGATTGGACTGATCCAAATATTTCTTTCATCCAATAAATAGTGTGTCTTATTCCAAGCATGGATGTGGGATGTCACGGGATAAACCAAAACAAAACAAATAAGGGATTCTAGAGGTTAAACCACCTCAACCCTGAACCAAAATTATTTCACCTAAACCAGTATATAAATAACCAAACCAACATGAGCTTGGATGTCTTAGAGTTTCAACACCATACCTAGAGGAATTTTCCTGTCTCCACCCACCTGTGAATGCATTCCCAGAGAAAACCATCACAACCCCCAACCCTTGGGATTTTCCTGAGAACACCTCACCCAAATCCAAAATCTTCCAACAGTACAAAGCTCAACTAAGACTGAATCCCATCAGACCATGGCTATATAGGAATTGGAAATGAAAGGTTTAAACCACTATCAATCCCGAAAAATCCCATTCTAATGATGACAAATAATCATGTAAACCAAATGCATGTACCATGCATTCAAATCCCAACAAGGAAATCAGACATGCAACCTGTTACCTACAGAATCTTCTTGTTAATTTTTTTTTCCAATCTTCTCCTTGAGCTCCATTTCTTTCCTTTCCTTTATTGCTTGATTCTTGATTTTCCTTTGCTTATTTTGTTTATCCATTTTTTTCTCTCTCTTTCCTAGTGTATCTCTCTTTCTAAAATTGATCTAGAGCTAAAATTGGAAAAAGTTGTAAACTATTTCTCTGATGCATTTTTATCAGTGATGTCGAGTGTCTCTTCCTTTCCTTTTCCTCTTTTATTTCATTTTCCTTTATTTTCTCTCTAATTTTCCTTACATGCATATTTTTGTCTTTTCATCTCCCTTTTCTCCTATTTTCCTTTATTATTTTTAGTTAATTTCTTTTTATTGTCTTTTTCCTTTGCTAATTCCATTGCTATTTTTCATAGCCATTAATTAACCAAAAGTGATGCCCACTATAATGTTTTCCCCCTCCATTCAGATTAGAATATGTGTCCCATGCCCTTCGTCTTATTTTTTCCTTCAATTCCCTTTATTACATGAAACTTTAACCTGGGGATGTTGCATAATCACTCTCCTATACATGACTCATACTAGGGTTACTTAACCAAAATGTCAAATGATAATAATAACAAGTATATAGAAAGTTGATTCATAGCTTCTAACTCATTTCGATAACCATATGGATCTATTGCAAAATATTAAGTGAAATAAATATCTATAATAATATGCAAACCTTGGAACCATAGATGCATAGATATCTCCCTGTGAGTTCATTATACCTTTTGATCTACATGATGATCATGCAAACCTGATTGTGCATTCTATTTGTTGAATCACACTATGTTGTTTCTGCTACAACTCGCACTCAAGTCATATCATGTTGTTATTCGCTCCCCCTGAGACAAAGTAGGCCTCACATGCACCTCTGCAGTATTTTATGAATAGATCTAAGAATAATGGGCTGCAGTGGAGACTAGCTTCTCCTACTCAAAATATGAATAGGAAGAGACTTTCCTCAATATCTTACTTTTGATCACTCTTCCCATCAAGATGTACTCATTTTCTGGAGTCCTGATTCATTTGGAAATTACTCTATTTTACCATTATTTACATATGTTCCAACCTTTGGAGTTTAAAATCACTTCTTTTCATCCATCAACCATTTAGAATCACACTCAAAATATTATGCTTTAGTCCTTCTACCAACAACACATCAACTACATTAATCTTCCTATCACCAACATTGATATTTCCTTTTCCCAACACCTTAGTAGGTGTATTTTATCCAAGAATGACATGGCCATATTTAGCCTTCCTCAATGAGAGAAAACTACTATTTTCCCCTAAAATATGACTAGATAACCACTATCTATATATCACTAGTAATCATGATCAAACATGCATAAAGATATTCCACATTTTACTTGCCACTCCTCCTTCTTCTTCCACATTGTGGTAGGATACTTTTTGACTTGAAAATTCTCCTTTGGTTTTTTGTTTGGCCTAATTTGAATCATATGCTCATTTTTTCAAATCTTCGTTGAAGAATCGAACAACTTGCAATATCTAGCCATGTTCCCAACGTTTTCATAGGTATAGCACCTCACATGGCCGAGCTATGTGGCTATAGGGTCAAATATTTTGCTCATCATGTGATATCTCTGCCTTCCATAAAACATGCCTCTACTCATGCATTAGATCTGGAATCAACTGCCTTGTGGCCAAATAGGTTACAAGAAAAGAAATAACCATTAAAATAACTATTATACTTGAAGGTTATTCTTCTCCTTAGCCACCCATATTGTTGCATGCTCTGCTAATTATATTTGTGCATTCTACTTCTATAAATGGTTGCAACATGTCCATAGTTGTGGTAGATGTGGCATTCAATCTCATCCATCAAAGGAGAAAAGGGGTTTTGAATCCTGTGAAATCTACCAAAATCAACATTAGGAGTGAATGGTATTATATTCATAGGTTCTCATTTTTGTACAATTTTTTGGTTTCTACTAGTGGATTTGTAGATTGTTACCTTTTTTGTTGATCTTGCTTGTTCCATTTTTTGCTACGGGCTTCTTAGGTTTTGCATCATTATTTGTGTGTCTCTGTGATTTAGACTCTCCCTTGTGAAAGAAAAAACTAGATATGTTCATGGGAGATATTTTATGCTTAACCATGTTATCCAAGAGCCTCATACTCTTCTCCTGCTTGAGCTGATTTTATTTTTCCTCAAGTTGCTTCTTCAACATGACAACTTCAACCTCAAGCTCTTCAAATTAACCCTCTCTCTATTTCAGTTGGTTTCACTTTACTTCTTCAATCCTTTTCTCCTCTTGTAACTGAATATTTAGATGAGGATTTCTTCTCTCAACTCATTCCCCTTCTCATCAAAAATCTAAATTTTCTTTCCATTATCTTTACATATGGCTATTTTTTTCATACATCAATAGATATTTTCGCTATTACAACCATAGTTGACTCATATTCAGCTTGAAGAAGCACCAATATATAACCATCATCAACATCTTGATCATGCAACTCAAAATGACTACCATTAGAACTATTGAAAGTATAAATAAGCAATAACTCACCATCGAACACGTTTTGTTGCATGAGATGTGGTTCTATCACACCTTCATTTTCTAAATTCTTCCCTTGAATATTAGCTATCGAACTTGCCCAAGGGGTTTTAATCGCATCAGTCTGAGATTAAATCTTGTGAGATAAGTTATTTTTATTTTTTCTTTTATTATTTATTTCTCCATTGTTGATATAATTTTTGTCTCCATATAAGATTTGAAATATGTCCCATATTTTTTTCTTGGATGTCAAATCCATTATCTTCTCCAAATCTGCATTACGAAGATTCTCATATATGACACGTTTCAATTGGGTATTTTATTGCATCATTTTTGCTAATGGGGGATCTATGCCATAGCCTTCACAATCCAACTTACACTCATTAGATCCATAATCTAACAACTTTTATTTGAATTTATTTTTCACAGACAATAGTTTCCAACACTGACCAGGAACACTCCTTAACGATCCATCAGTCAAAAAAAAAAAAAAACAAAACAAAACAAAACTTATTGTATCTTCCATCTAGTGGTCATGTTGCACATGAAAGCACTCGCTCTGTTACCAATTCTTGGGAGGCTAACAATAATCGGGGGCAGGGATAAATCAATATTGTGCATTAGATTTCCAAATTATACCATTTACCCTTTCTTATAATTTAACCGAAAAATTCATTAATCAACAACATATATAAACGTCACGTGCACATATCATGAGCAGGATATAAAAATTCAGAACATATAACCAAACAAGAAACAAATCAAAAAATAAAGTAAACATCATCAACAATATGAACATTAGATATAATGTTGAAACCCTTTTAAGAGAAAAACCACTATCTACTTCATCTGATCCGCCTTCTTATTATTAAAAAATAATTTTTACATCAATCACTAGCCACCAACAGTACTTTTCAAGCCCAAAATTGTGATGCATGTGAGAAAACTCTCATTATAGCCCACTACTTGAGGGAAGCCACCACTCCCAAGTTTTTTCACCACAACGCGAAGGAAGCTTCCACTTAACCACTAAAGGCCCCAACCATCAAAATCTTGTGAATATATTTTCATCCATTTTCAAACTAGGATCAACCTGCAACAAACTCAAACAATTGTAGACCTCATTTCATCCTATTTTCAGACTAGACCCACTATATCCTTCTTAGCTCATTTGAAATGCAAAAACAAACCCTCTTTGTAATACAAATCTCCAAAATAACTCACCATACATACTGTCATCAACTATAACCAGCAAAAATACTACTTTGATAAATCAAGCATCAACATACACTTTACATAACAACCATGTATATGGCATCAAAAACAAATATCTACAAAATACTAAACCATATACAAACAGTAAAAATGAAATGCAAGACTATATTCTCTCAACACTCAACCTTTAATATTGAGACTCTATCACTAGAACAATAGTAGAAGTTGCAACTAAAATTTGTCCTTGTGATCATAAAATATCTCACAAGGGCTTGCACATATTGATCCAAAATACTTTTTCTCTTTTCACATGAACATATTACGTTTCCTCAAAAATCAACATTACAATGCTTAGGGTAGGAAATTCTAACCTTTTCCATCGCATTTCCTTCTCTATGAATCTCACACATAGGGCTCTCTTTTATACACATTGGATCCAATATTATTTTCTACAAGTACCATATGCACATGATCTATGTCATTCACACCTTTGATCAAAACATTAAGACATTTGTCATTCATTATTATTCCATATGCACCATTGCCAATCTCGCATTGTCTAGCCTCAACAATGATACAATGCAAGAGATATTTAATTGGGAGGTCAACAAAAAAATCGACCAAATCTACCACTAACATAACGATCAATGATTAATTTCATTCACACTTATTGATGATCAAGTCAACCATAACCATTGAATAGAAAGTAAAGACATTGATCGATATGTTTACCATGGGAAATTTAATTGGTTTAAACTCGAGCTTTTACTTTCACACCCATAGGAAGTGTTGTGAGCACTAAACAATGATCCTATGCATAGTGTTGCGGGAATAAAGGACAAGGATGAAGAAGTAAGGTAGTGTTTCTTGTTGAAAGAGACAAGGTTGTGTTAATCACTATAAAAGTGGAAAACCTTAAACTCCTTTACTGAAAATTCCCACCAACTTCTTCGACATCTTTCCCAACATTTTTACAACCTCTAGAAACATCACCACTCATCTAGTAAACTGTGTACAAGCTCATTACTCCTATCGACATCATTTCCAACATAATTGGCTCCATGGTTGGCATCAATGCCAATACCATGTTGCCAACACATTTTCACAGATTTACATATCATCATCTTATACACATCCAAGTGACATTCAAACTAGTGTCTTGAAACAGTGGTCATGATGTTCTTCTTATTTGCATCTTTCATTTGGTTCTTAAGGTTAAGATCTTGATGCAACTTCAAACACTTCTCTTGTACATGACCATCAATGTTTTAGTGGTTGAAGTGGTTGTTGGGATATTTACAGTTTTGTGTTATGGTTTTTTTATTTTTTTCTTCTCCCTTTTCCACATCTTCTTCCCCTCCTTACAATTTTCTCGATGCTCCTTCCACTTCAACTCTCTTGATTTCCCTTTCTTCTAACTTATATTCTCTGGGTATTTCTCCCATACACAAGCATCATCTATTGATCTACGTTATAAAAAAATCACTTGATTCCACAAATGGATGTGTAGACACACCATATACTTGATGAGTACATCTTATTTGTATACATTCCAAGAATTACAACCATATTTCTAAGTTTTGTGGTGTACTCCCATACACTTTGCCCCTTCTTTTTCCTAAAGTAATGCCACAAGATCCACTAGTCCTCTACATACCAAATCGGGTAAAATTTTGACTTTATAAGGGTTTTGAAATCCTCATAATTAGTCATTAGAGGATCTCCCTCCAACCTCAAGGTCTATATGTGGATTTCCCACTAGGTCAGGGCATGGCCCTCTAATTTCAATTAAGAAAATGAAATTTCTCGTTCTCTGTCTATATCATGAACACTAAAATAAACTTCTAATTTCTACAACCATTGATTTAGTTTTAGTCTTCAAGGCATCAATATTACCATGATACATGTTTGGAAATTATATGTGTTATAATTCCAACATTAAATTATTAATTCCAGGCTCGTAAGCTTCGAGGCTCAAGCACATGGAGTGTAGGATAAGAGCATATAAAATAGACTAGAGTAAGAAATCAACTTGTTGTTCAAGTACAGAATCATTGTTTTGAGTTTGAAACTAATAAATTGATGAAAACATGATCAATTAATACGATTAAGAAATCCTAATTACTGTTCAAATAAAACTAAATCTAATCTACATCTAAACAATATTAATTACAACCCAAGTAATACAAATTCAATTTTAATTTTAATCTAAGTAAATGGAAAATTAAATCTAAGATCTATCTAATCTAAGTACAAGAATCCAAAACTAATTCAAAATGAAATTAAGACTATGTTAAATCTCAATCTCAACAGAATTAATTCTCACTCAAGTGATTTTTAAACTAACTAAATTGGACAATTCAAGAAAAAATATAACTAATCTAATTCCTGGGACGTGAGAAATTAAAAAGCATAAAAATGAAATGCAATTTTCTTTAAACTAATTGTATTATGTACCTAACTCAGAAATCCAATCTTATAACTAAAACGATTAAACTTAAGAAATATTGATTCCTATCATCTTTCAATCATAACAAAACTCTAATCCTATCCTAATCATGCTAACTTTAACACACTCAATTTGCAACCAACATTTTATTTCTATTTTCCTAAGCAATTCTCAAATAATAATAATTCTGCAAAACTTGTTAATGTATGGAAAATAAACATAGCATAATCAGTTCGTTTTTAATCTTGTGACACGGTGATTAACCCCTGTATGTTTCTGAATTAACAGTTTCTTCTTACGATTCCATGTCATGGAACCATATCAAAATAATATTTATATATCACAGATCATTTCTCAGTGCAATCCTTGTTGTTTGTTTGACGAATAAGTAATGAAATATACAACATTCAGCTCGAAATTATAAAATAGAGTAAGCGTGTTGAGTACAGAAATGAAAGAATTCAAAGATATAAGCATTCAAAAACCATTTCAAACAACTTGCAAAACCTCACACCACTCACATTCATACACTGGCAGCATTGGGAAAGGAATCAAAAGTTCTATTCATGACTCAATTCTTCAGAAAAATGAAACTCATAATAAAAATTCATAATTAAATGAAAATCAGATCAAACTTATAATAAATTAGTTTCTCTACTGTGCAATTAATTCATTCCCATATTTACTCTACAAAGAAATTCTTATGCTATGAAAAACAAGAAGGCTTTTAATCAAAACATATGCTAAACTAAATCCTAGGTTAAAAACGTTTTGTCTTACTATCATTTCAAAAGGACTTCACACCATTCACACTCATTTTTCACACCGGCAACATCAAATATACAATCCAAAATCTAAGTCTTGTTGTAAATTAGAATGATAGCAATCCAAATTTCATGAAAACTTAGTATTTCTCTCAAACAAATTAACTCCAAAACAAATTAAATTTAAGTGCATTCAGTTTTTCATCCTAAAACATTCCCCATAGCAATGTAACATTATGGATTTAGGATAAAATGGACATAGTATTATTATTTTCTGTTCTCGACTTAGGGAAATTACTCCTAAGTCATTTATAGCTTAAAAGTATTTTTTGATAGCCTGTATTTCTGAAGGAAATCATTCATATTTCAAGCATCATGATCTTAGCATAATTTCTCATCAATCCTAAACGTTTGAAGAGTGAGCTTTGGGGTATTTAATCATGAGATTTACAAAACAGAGTTCTAAGTACATAATACAAATCTACACTTTGAATACAAATCCTATGATCTAAATAAGTTATAGAACTCGTTTCTAGGTGATGGTGCACTCGTGCCACTCCTGGAACAAGTTCAAGTTAATTCAATCTTCATTAAAAATCAAAATACATCAACACATACAAAGATTAAATGTTGAATTGGGGATTATGTATTAGAATCAGCAACGCATGAGTTCATATAGCAAACACACCAAAGTCTTCAATGTCTTCTGAGTGTGAAGATCTTATAGCAAAAATTACACAATAATCATTTTTTTCTTCATCTCCAAATACAAAGCATATCTAGATTTGAAAGATTAAGAGATGGAAGCTAAACTTAACTAATTAACCATACAAAGTAAATAGTTTGAACAAAAAAACTATTATAAGTTGTATGGGATCTTTGTGAATGATCCTCTAGGTGGATCGGATTAGTTGGGATGAGTTGCAAAAATCATTCCTTATTTGAGCATAAGAGGCTTATCCAAACCGTGGACGTGACTAAAATAGTCAAATCCGAATTTTGACCCCGACTTTGTACTTAACCTATGATGGAATATTCCCCTGATCATTACTTCATCATAATGGTGAATTTTACCAAACCATTTTTTGGGTTACCTGAATGAGGCTGCTCTGAAAAAAAACCCGTGTGTCGAAATTTCAAGATTATGTCCCATTTGATCACAAAATTCATATTTTAACCTATAGCAATCTATTTTGTACTCAACCTGTATTAACTGACTTGTAGAGATTTCCGGAAATAGAACCTTGCGACAATTGAACTTAGTGAAACCATCATTAGCAAATCATGACTAAATAATCTCTAATCATATAAAATCTTAAGAAAACTAATGATACTTAACCACAAGGGGTAGGAGATTTATTAGTGACAAATGATGGAATTATGATGTGAAATGAGTATATGGGTGTCAGAATTTAGGTTATGAATAATGGTACTATGCGATGGAAAAATGGGCATATACGAGCCTCAACATCCCCCCATGCCTGAGGGTTTGCATTTCTTCATGCAAACAAATCTCTTGCTCATTGACATATTCTTGACATTGTTTTGTATACGTTGGTTTTTGTGGGAAAAAATTCTTCATACGGATTTTTAGAGCAATAAAAATTGAGGAAAAGAAAGGGACGGGTGAGGGAGACATGATGGATGAAATGAGGTGGTGATAGAGATGGTGAATGGGTGGTTGCATATTCTGTCTTCGTCAGACAAATGTTTATAGGTGGTTTCCTTTATCATTTCATGGAAATGATAACTTCATCATGTGAATAGAATGCTTGGAGAAGACACTATAGAGACTGCTTTGATTAATGCACCATAAAGCCTTTTATTTTAACATGGTCTTGTAATTAGAGTATATGCGGAGTGACTGGAAGGAAATAGAAGGATAATGGTTTATGAAAGATGAAATGTGTGGAATGAGAAGTGTTGAATCATTAATATTCTTTAACTTTATAATTAATTAGAGGATCATAGACCAAATTTACCTCAAGTTTTACCTCTGTCGTTGATGTGCTTGGTGCTGAAAAATGAAGTGGAGGATGGAATGGTTGGAGCTGATGTGGCTCATGATCTGATCTGTTGAATAAGGCTAAAGGATGAGCTACAATGGAGGCTGATTTGGATCTTTTGAAGGAAGCTAAAGAGATAAAGGATGAACTAAAGAGCTTAAGGATGAATTGAAGGTCCCCTTCTCCCCCATGCCTGAGGAGTTTTATGCCCCAAAACAACTGAGGAAAGGTGACTAATGCTGCAAATGATAATGGAAATGTTGATACAAAAATCCAAACTGCTCCAAATCTATGTCAGTATATCAAAACCATATAGTCTTCAACTGCTACACACCCATGTGCAATATTTCATATGTCAATTAATTGCGTCGATGTCGAACATAAGCAAGAATCATTGGATTACCGACCATTGAGGATGTCATTAACCAATGCAAGATATCCCACCTTTGATGTCAATGGGAATTAAGGCACCATGTACATTCTACTAGCCATGAATATATTTGTCAGAGTCAAATGGACTGCAGAATTTATCCATGAAGAAAAATTGATGTATTTCCTTAGTATATGACAAGGATACCTACCATTAAGGCATACACACTTTGAGGTACCTTATCTAACCATAATCTTGGTCCCAAATAATGTGTTGATGTTGATGGGACAACTCTCGTTGGCAAGTGGGCGTTAAGGAATCCCATGTCAACCAACTTGAGTACAAACATAATAACTCAAAATATACATGATTTGAAGAACTTATACAAATTTACAAACTTTATTAGGAACCTTGCCTACCAGTTACCTAGTTTTCCAGCAAAGTCCATATCGAGTTACCTAGTTTTCTAGCAAAGTCCCTATCCAGTTGTGCTAGAGAAGCTGGTTTTTACAAAAGGACTTATTTTTCTGTTTACTATTTCATTTATTTATTTACAATAATAAATTTCCTACTATACTGGAGAAAATATTTCCTCCTTCAATTAAAAGAGAACTTCCAATGAATCCATGTGCGAATCAAGTACAAAGATATAACCATGCCGAGATTTAACACATAAACTTTAGAAGGTAAATGATCATGAAAAATCAGTAGCTTTGAAAGATGTGATACAAAGAGTATTTGAAGATGAGAGTGGTACTTTTACTAGATTGTGATTTGGAACCAATTCCTTATGTAATCCTGGTGATATTGTCTCATTTCTTCTTTTGGACCACTCTGAAAGTTCTCCTTGGTCATGGCAGGTAAACTTGGATAATTGTTCTCTCAAATGCATACAAGGCTTGTTGTTGGACATGGTGAAATTTATTCGATCTCAGGTTCAACTGGATGCTCCCCATTGGATTTGGTACATGATTCATTGGTCTCCTTGGTAGATAGGCAGGAGGATTCAAGGGATACTTCCAAATATTTTTCTAATTATGGAGAGATATATAACTTCCCAAATGCCGTCAGGATGAACTCTTCCTAAGAGGAAGACACCCCAGCTACTGATAGGATTTGAGAAAGTGCTTTGAGGGACATTCTTCAAGCACTAAATTACTCTTGAATTTCTCCTACTAGTTGATGATCCCTGTCTCACAACATGGATTAGTACAAAGGGTTCTTACAACACCCCAAAAAAGTTTTGTCTTTAAAGAGCTTTGAAATTTTAATCTAAAATAATAAAAACTAATTGCAGCAAAAATCACCAAACTTGATTACTCGGACAACCAAACTTTGGAGCAACCCCACCATAGTGGATGCATGGCTCTTCACTCACCTCTTATTGTATGCTCTCCTCCCTCTAATTGTCCTGCAACTAAGATCACAGAAGAAAAACTTGTGACAAAAACTAGGCTCTAATCCCTTTAGCACCTCCCTAGCAACAACCCCAAAAATGTTGGGGAAATGATATGTGTTATAATTCCAAGATTAAATTATCAATCTGGGGCTCATAAGCTTCGAGGCATAAGCGCAGGGAACGTAGGATAATAGCATATAATCTAGACTAGAGTAATAAATCGAGTTGTTGTTCAAGTAAGAAATCGTTGTTTCTAGTTTGAAACTAATCAATTGATGAAAACATGATCAAGAAATACAAATAAGAAATCCTAATTAATTTTTAAATAAAACTAACTCTAATCTACATCTGAGCAATATTAATTACAATCCAAGCAATAAAAATTACAATTTTAATCTTAATCTAAGTAAATGGAAAAATAAATCTAAGATCTATTTAATCTAAGTACAAGAATCCAAAACTAATTCAAAATGAAATTAAGACTATGCTAAATCTCAATCTCAACAGAATTCATTCTCACTCAAGTGATGTTTAAACTAAATAAATTGGACAATTCAAACAAAACTACAACTAATCTAATTCTGGGGACATGAGAAATCAAAAAGTATAAAAATTAAATGCAACTCTCTTTAAACTAATTGTGTTGTGTACCTAACTCAGAAATCCAATCTTATAACTAAAACAATTAAACTTAAGAAATATCGATTCCTATTAGCTTTCAATCATAACAAGACTCTAATCTTGCCCTAATCATGCTAACTTTAACACACTCAATTTGCAATCAACATTTGTTTTTCTATTTTCCTAAGAAATTCTCACATACTCATAATGCTGCAAAACTTGGTAATGTATGGAAAATAAACATAGCATAATCAATTCGGTTTTACTCTTGTGACAGGGTTATTAATCGTTGTATGTTCCTAAATTAAGAATTTCTTCTTAAAATTATTTTCCGATAGCCTGTATTTCTAAAGGAAATCATTCATATTTCAAGCATCATGATCTTAGCATAATTTCTAATCAACCTTGAACGTTTGGAGAGTGAGTTCTGGGGTATTTCATCTTTAGATAACTCATTTCCAGGTGGTGGTGGGCCCATGCCACTCCTGGAACAAGTTCAAGTTCATTCAATCTACTTTAAAAATCAAAATACATCAAAAATTAAAAATATTAAATGTTGAATCAGGGATTATGTATTAGAATAAGAAAAACATGAGTTCATATAGCAAACACATCAAAGTCTTCAATGTCTCCTGAGTGTGAAGTTCTTATAGAAAAAATTACGTAATAATCATTTTTTTTCTTCTTCCCCAGATACAAAGCATATCCAGCGTTAAAAGATCACGCAATGGAAGATAAACTTAACTAATTAACCATACAAAGTAAACAATTCAAACATCAAAACTATTATAAGTTGTATTACATCTTCATGAATGTTCCTCTTGGTCGCTCGTATCAGCTAGGCTAAGTTGCAAAAATAGTTCCTTATTTTAGCATAAGAGGCTTATACAAATCGTGGATGTGGCTAAAACAATCAAATCTGAATTTTGACCTCGATTGTGTACTTAACCTATGCTGGAATATTCCCCTGATCATTACTTCATCATAATGATGAATTTTACCAAACCATTTCTGGGTTACTTGAATGATACTGCTCTGAACAAAACTCATGTGTCAAAATTTCACTATTATGCCATGTTTTATCACAAAATTCATATTTTAACCTACATCAATGTATTTCGTACTCAATCTGTAGTGAGTGACTTGTAGAGATTTCTGGCAATAGAACCCCGCGACAATTGAACTTAGTGAAACCATCATTAGCAAATCATGGATAATCATCTCTAATCATAGAAAAACTTAAGAAAACTAATGATACTTAACCACGAGGGGTAGGAGATGTATTGGCGAAAAATGATGGAATTATGATGTGAAATAAGTGTAAGGGTGTCAGAATTTAGGGTATGAATAATGGTAATATGTGATGGAAAAATGGGCATATACAAGGCTCAATAATATAACGTGATGTTGAACTTCTTTTCCATTTTCAACAGGGACTATGAATGGTTCATGACACTTGAATTTGGTTAATCCATTCCAAGTTATTTTTTCTATTCTCTCTCTAGTTTTTCTCAATCTATCTATTACCCCTCTAATCTAACCTTCACGTTAGAACCTCCATCTTCTCCAAATAGCCCATGCTTATTGGTTTGGGCTACCATTAGGAGGCTCACATTATGGTTTATATCTATGAATTTTGTTTCCAACTGCAAAATACTCTCGTCTACGAAATCATGAGGGGTTTTCACTATTTTATTGCCCATGAATGGTATTTTATGACTGTTGACTTAACAAATTTCAATCCCCTATAACTCCCCACAAAATACGCAAACAAACCTACTCTAATACCAATATATTTCATAAACTACCATGGAGAGTCTCATGGATAGTTTTTCACAAGATATGTAATAAAATTATGCTTAAAATCGAATATGTAAATGATGAGGGTTTATTTCTACTTAGATTTCTAGATTTGTAAAATACTAGTTGTTTATGCATACAAATTATAATTATGTAGAAAATATAGAACAACAAAATAAAGCTCACAAACCACAAATTAACACAAGATATTACTTCAGAGACCCTTTTGGGAGAAAACCTAGCAGAAAGGTGAGGTTGTTCTACTATCTTTATATGAATGGAAAATCATTGCAAGTACAAAGAAGTGAAGCTTGTGGTTCGTGTGCTACTACAATGTATAAATCCTCTATATTTTATCTTTCTCTATTCTGTTAGGTCCCTATATTACTAGTATAGTCCCTTATTGTTATTAGTATAGCCCTCTTATTATTATTGTTGTACCCCTATAACCCCAATATTGTTATTATTGTGCCCTTACATTATTATTATTAGGTTGGCTAGGATTATATTGTGACCCCATGGACCCCTATATATAGAAGGAGGTTTTTTCATTTGCATCATCGAAGAATTGTTCATTTATGTAATGTAAAGGAGATTTCCCCCTCGAAGTGGCTTATTTCTAAGGCGTTGATCTCTCTTTTCTTCTATTTATGGAGTTGGTTTCATAACATTTGGTATCAGAACTTTGGATTCTAGGATTTTGCTGCTCCAAATAGGTCATCGTGAAATTTGCGATATAACGTTTTTTCTACGAAGGTTCAAAAACTGAAACTTTTACAGAACAAAGTAGAAGTCGAGGAATATCCTGTAAAAATTTGAAATCTTGGTTTGCGATATTTTTGGATATATGATCTGTGGAAGTTAGGGATTTTTCAGGCTCCCAAATTTCACCTAAAATAGCTCATCGTGAAATTTACACTATAAATTTTTTTCTACACAGGTTAAGAAGCTAAAAATTTTATAGACCAAAGCCGAATTTCGGGGGAACATCCTGTAAAAATTTCAGATCTTTTTTCACAATATTTGCGGAGATATGATCAATGGAGTTTATGTTTTTTCAGGCTCATGAATTTCATCTCAAGGAGGTGGCCGTGGGAAAATTGTCATAACTCTCTCTCTGAGCGTCCGATTGGAATTATGTAAAATGTGACCGAAAGTAGAAGGAATGTAGTTTCTTTGATATCAATTTAATATCCAAACAAGGAAACAGTGACACATGGTACATCGTACAAGTTAGCTCTACTGAACCATTCCATAATTATGTCATTGTGGGGGATTGGGCATAAATTTGCCTTGAAGAATGCAAATCAGGTCAGACCTGTGGAATTCGAAAGAAGATTCAGAGGGCTACTAAAGTGCCTAATTTTAGATATTGAAGATGCAAAATCACAGAGATAATTTATTGTAAATATCGAGCTCCTGAAAATCAAGAAAAAGCTATGTATTTTTTTTCAAATTGCATAAGTCTTGTATGAAAAATTAATTTGAAGTGATTCCAAGGGCATATTGAAGCATATATATCAGTATTGGGTTATAAAATGCCACCTAAAAGGAATTAAACACCCATTAATCCTTCATAAGGCTATACTATGACTCATGAAGAGGAAGAAGCACAACATGACATATCAAAATTACAAGAGCAAGTGCACCAAATTTCTCTCTCGCAAAGAGCAACAAAAAATTAAATGAAATATTTGAAGAAAGGCATGGATGGTTTGAAGAATGGCATGGAAGCTAAGATGGATGGCATGGAAGCTAAGATGGATGACATAGAAGCTAAGATTGATGAAAAAAAGAAAGACAGCATGGAAGACATGAAGAATGATATAAAAACAGACATGGAAGGTTTGATGACAAGGTTAATACAATAAATGATTCCTAACGACGGAAATATAGTAGAGGAAACTCATGATGAGAACAAAATAACTGTTAATAGTGATTTAAGAAACTCTAATGTTGGATTTAAGAACCACAATATTCCAAAGATGGATATGAGGAAGTTTGATGGAAAGGATCTTGTAACATGGATACTACAGATGGAGAAATATTTTGATCACAATAATGTGCAAAACACACAAAAGGTACACATTGCAACTTTACATTTAGAACAAAATACATTTGTATGGTATTGATGACTTTGCTCCTGTAAAAAAATTGTCAGTTGCTCAATTTCTACGGAGGAAATGATAGCACATTATGAGAATAAAAAGAGCAACACCTTCTTTAGCCAATTGATAAATCTCAAACAAAAGGGTTTAGCGGTGGAGCACATTGAAGACTTCCAAAAATTGAATTTAAGGGTAATTGATATTCCATAGGAACACAGGATTGATGTCTTCATAGGGAATTTAAAGGATAACATCCAACATGAAGTTCGTGTTTGGGAACCTGATTCATTGGAGAAGGCATTCAAGTTAGCAAGAAAAATTGAATGTAAAATTATAGCGACAAGGAAGCCTACCACTCACATATATAAAGATGGAAGTGGTGCTACTTCCACAACCTACAAGGTTGACACCACAACAATTGGAAGAAAAAAGAGAAAAATGGCTTTGCTATAGTTGTGATAGAAAATACACTAAAGGTCATAAGTGTGCTAAGAAGAAATTTTTTTACATAGATTGTGAAGAGGAGGAAGAAAAAAAACAAAAAACTTCAAAATAAGAGGATATACACCAGGAACCAACCCTAGAAGAAAAATAAATGAGTCTCACCATATCATGTAATGCATTGGAAGGAATTACCACTCCTCAAACTCTCAAGATAGAAGGACATATCAAGAAGAAAAAGGTAATAGTGTTGATTGATTCGGGTAGTACCCATAATTTTATTCATTGTAAGGTAGCCAATGAATTGAATTGTTTCCTATACCCAACGCCAGAATGCCAAGTGATGGTTGAAAATGGAGGAACTATAAATTTCTCTGGAAAATGCCATAATATCAAGCTAACCATGGGGGAATATGTATTGAATATTCCTATTCTTTCCATTCTAATGGGAGGTACTGATGTTGTACTAGGAGTACAATCGTTACAATCTTTGGGGATGGTAGCTTTTAATTTTCAAGAAATTTTCTTGAATTTTTTTTTGGAAGGAAAGGAAATCGAATTACGGGGTATCACAGGGAATCTAGGAAAGATAATAAGCTCTAATGTCATGAAAAATATTCCGAAGAAAGAACAACGAGGCGTAACTACGCAATTATGCTCACTGGAAGTTCCAACGTCAAAATCATTTATTTCTTCAGATCTCCAAAAAGTCTTGGAAAATCATTTCAAGGTGTTTGAAACTCCCAAAGGACTCCCACCTATTTGTGATCATGATCATGCTATTCATTTGATTCCAGGAAGTGTTCCTCCAAACATCAGGCCTTACAGATATCCTTATGTCCAAAAGAGCGAAATTGAACATATGATTGCAAAAATGTTAGAGGCTGGTATAATTCAACCTAATCAAGGTTCTTTCTCTGCTCCAATAGTATTGGTGCACAAGAAGGATGGATCATGGTGCATGTGTCCGGATTATAGGGAGCTCAATAAGCTCACTATTAAAGATAAATTTCCCATTCCTGTGATTGATGAATTGTTGGAAGAATTTCATGGAGAAATTTATTTTACCAAGTTAGATCTTCAAATTAGAATGAAGACTGAAGATATTCCGAAAAAAAACATTTCAAACTCATGAGGGTCATTATGAATTTTTGGTCATGCCTTTTTGCATTACCAATGCACCTTCTACATTTTAAGGGTTGATGAATTCCATTTTCAAACCCTTCCTTAGGAAATTTGTGCTAGTATATTTTGATGACATACTAATCTACAATAGGTCTTGGAAGGATCATGTTCAACATGTTGACAGGGTGCTCAAACTATTGGAGGAGAAACAACTATATGCGAAAGTATCCAAATGTTTCTTTGGAGTACAAGAGGTGGAATATCCAGGTCATATTGTATCTCATGAGGGTGTTAAGTAGACCCTAACAAAATTAAAGCCATTAAGGAATGGAAATTCCACACAACCATAAAATAGTTGCGAGGATTTCTTGGGTTAACAGGGTATTATTGGAAGTTTGTTAAGAATTATGGGAGAATAGCAGCACCTCTAAGAACATTATTGAAGAAAGATGTATTTTCATGGAATCCTGAAGCAAGTAATGCCTTTGAACATCTTAAAGAGGCAATGTGCCTAGCACCAGTCTTAGCTACGCTAGACTTCACAAAAACCTTTATTGTGAAATATGATGCCTCTGGAAATGGAATTGGTGTTGTTTTAATGCAAGAAGGAAGACCCATTTCTTTTGAAAGCCGTCCAATCAAAGGAAATGTTGGTAATACTACATGCACTAAAGAAATGGCGACCTTACCTAATGGGAAGATACTTCAAGGTAAAAACTGATCATGATAGTATTAAACACTTTTTGGAACAAAGACTATCTTCAAAAGAGCAGCCAAAATGGGTCACAAAGATGTTGGGTTATGACTTTGAAATCATCTACAAAAAAGGCAAGCTAAATCTTGTTGTAGATGCATTCTCAAGAAAGGATGAAGAGGTGGAAGCATTTCTTTGTGCCATTTCTATTATCCAACCAGATTGGATAACCGAAGCAAGGGATGAATAGAAGAAGGACAAAGAAATTTGGACACTCATTCAAAAGTTGCATCAAGATCCTAGTACATATGATACATTTAGTTGGAAAAATAATTCCTTATGGTACAAATATTGCTTATATATTTGCAAGAATTCCCAACTAAAACAAAAGATTATTTTGGAATTGCACACTTCTCCTTTAGGAGGACACTCAGTAATTTTAAAAACTTACCATAGGGTGAAGAAAGAACTTTTTTGGGATGGCCTTAAATCTAATATTGAAAATTTTGTGGCAGAATGTTTGGTTTTCGAGAAAAATAAAGTTAAGACAATTAAGACCCCGGACCTTCTACAAAATTTATCCATTCCAATTTAATGTTGGGAGGAGATTTCAATGGATTTTATCATAGGTTTACGTAAGTCCGAAGGAAAGAGTATCATCATGGTGGTAGTTGATAGAATTACCAAGTATGCACACTTTTGTGCATTATCTCATCCATTTAAATCAAGTACAGTTGCTAGTGAATTTATGGAAACAATTCAAAAGCTACATGGAAACCCAAATATTATTGTAAGTGACAGAGATCCCATTTTTACTAGAAATTTTTGGACAGAATTATTTTCTTGTTTGGGTACTCAACTAGCTTTTTTATAGCTCATCTTATCATCCTCAATCCGATGGTCAAACTGAGATAGTGAATAAATGTTTGGAAGGATATATTTTTTGTTTTGTATCTAATAAGAAAACACAATGGGTCAAGTGGTTACCTCTCGCTGAATGGTGGTACAACACTTCCTTCCATACTACAGCAAAAATGACCCCATTTATGGCACTTTATGAATATCATCCACCGTCCATCACATCTTTTTTAAGAGAAAATCACAATTTTCAAGCAGTGGAAGATCACATCGAGGATCAACAAGAATTTCTCCAACTCTTAAAGGATAACCTAAATTTGGCACAAAATCGAATGAAACAATAGGCAGATCAATATCGCAGCGAGAGAAGTTTTGATGTAGGAGACTGGGTAGTTTTACAGCTACAACCATACAAAATAATTTCCCTCAAGCAAGCTAAGAAGGATAATAAATTATTGCCAAAGTACTATGGTCCTTACAAGGTGTTGCAAAAGTTTGGTACTATGGCTTACAAATTGGAGCTTCCTACTTCTTTGCGAGTGCATCTAGTTTTCCATGTTTCATGCTTAAAGAAGGTTATAGGGGACACACTTCCAGTTCAAACAATATTGCCAGAACTTGATGAGGAAGGAAAAATCATATTGGAACCTGAAACAGTCATGGAAACAAGAACTCGACAGATACGAAATTTATCAATTTCAGAGTATCTCATCAAATGGAAGAACTTACCCACTGAAGATTCTACATGGGAGGATGAGAATTTTATACAAAAGCATTTGGAGCTACTCAAGTGTTGAGGAAAACACTTTTTTGAAGGAGAGGGTCATGTTAGGTCCCTATATTACTAGTATAGTCCCTTATTGTTGTTAGTATAACCCCCTTATTATTTTTGTTGTACCCTTGTAACCCCAATATTTTTATTATTGTGCCCTTACATTATTACTGTTAGGTCGGCTAGGATTATATTGTGACCCCATGGACCCCTATATATAGAAGGAGGTTTTTTCATTTGTATCATCGAAATTTTTTTCATTTATGTAATGTAAAGGAGGTTTCCCCCTCGAAGTGGATTATTTCTAAGGCATTGATCTCTCTTTTCTTCTATTTTTGGAGCTGGTTTCATAACATATCCACTATTAGCTACTTGTTTCATCTATGGAACAAAAATGAACTCAAGTAGAATGTAACCCATATTCCTCCTAGTGGCCCAATTATAACACAACTTGATAGCCCACTAGTGGTTAGGTTTGGTTCCCTTAACTCCTAACTAAATTTTCAATATAAACTCTTATAAAGAATTCTTCACCATGATCATGTGGCTAGTGCCTTTTCCATGAATAATGGGGGCTGATGTGGCATCCTTTGGAATTATGGTGGTGAAAACATTGAGGTCAACTTCTAAGTGGCATAACTTTTATATGAACTCTGATTAAGGTGATTATTATGCCATTGAAAGTTATATATGTGTATAATAACAAAAAATGTGCCGCACTTAGGTAACAAATTTTTACCCAAGAAAAATTATGTTTGATGCCTTAAATTTATTCGAAATATTTTAGACCCCAATTTCGCAAATAGGATCCTATCGGTGAAAATAGTCATGTGAGTTGATTCCTTCACTTTTTCCACTCTACAAACATCATGATGGATGAAAAACAATATAATGATCCAATCTAGATCATTGGTTTCCCCCAACATTTAGAGAAATGATTTACTTTAAAAAGGATAGGGTTGTAGGACCTCAACCATCAACATGGTTGTATGGGATTGCACTAAATAGTTTGAAACGTTATAGCTATGAATCATCCTTACATGAAGGTTTTTGTATAAGAAATAGTAGAGGACCTTGCAATAAACTCATAGTCGAGTCACCACTAGGACGTATGATCATCGAAGACATATTAACTACAGATGGCATGGTATCTGAGGTTGTTGAATTGGGGTTAAGATTCATATTGTATTGTTTGTTGGGGATATATATATGTATGTCTATTTTGTTCATGAGGATGTTTATGCGTGTCATATCTCCACTTTGTCATTCACCTAGTGACAAGGATGAGCCATGATTTTGTATGGAGGAACTAGTATCCTACTAAGTAGCCAAAATTCCTTATTGGGGGGAGGGTTATATAGCATTGTTGGTTACTATGGTGGAGGCATTTTTTGTTGAGGTGGTGCCCCTTGTGGGGGAGCAGGACTTGGGTTGGACATTGTTTCCTTCATCTATTTAATCTCCACAATATGGGGGCAATGACGACTACAATGATCAAATTCATGACAAAAGGTGCAAGGGAAATTAATGCATAGCCCAATATTTTTCCTTTGTTTTACATTGTTGTTATTTCCATAATTATGGTTTTGATTGCTAGCATTGAAATTGATGTTAATGTGTGTGTTCTAGTATTGGGGGTTGTAGGAATTGGGTCAAATTAAAAGAAAATTAAAGGCTTCAAGTAAGCAAACAAAGGAAAGTGGTTAATCCTCATAAGCTCATTTTGGTACAAAGGGGACTAGATGTGTTATAGTTGTGTAGTAGTAATGAATCTAGAGGCTTAGATAATGATTAAAAATTAAAAAACAACATCATAGATGAAAATAAGACATCTAATCAAAACACGTGTCCCCTTTATAGGGTTTTTATTCTAAATATCATTAAGTAATTTTGGGAAAAAGATAGCTCTATGAGATTTTATTATGTCCACTCAAGAAAAGTAATTTCTACACCCTAAAAAAATATTTTAATATTAAAAAATTATTTTTTAGAAGAATAAGTTAAAAATATATTTTAGTATTTAAGATTTCCTTTTAAAGGAAAGAGGGGAAGAAATATGCATCTTACTAATACTCGAACTTTCTCATAAATTAAAAATAATAAAATGATCATATCCATTTCTGTATATAGAAAAATTAATATATATATATATATTAATACTCTATTTATTTGTAAAAATCATATAATGTATAAATATGACTTAAATAATAATATTTCTTTTAAACAAAAAAAATTATTTTAATTTATTCATTGAAAACCAAAATAAACCCATAACAATGTTACATGTTCGTATGTCAATATCTACAAACACACGCAACTTAAATACATAAGCATTATGACATACGTCTCCGTCAGTGGTTCAAATTTCCCCTGATTGACCAGCCCAAAATCCTTATGTAACATAAATATATTTAAATAAGTTATCAAAAGTAACATAAATATATTTAAATATGTTACTTTTTGTATTATAAAAAATATATGTATTTTGTGTACTTGTTAATATTTGTATATTATAAAAATTAGCATTGTGGTAGGTTATTTACAGCAATGTTATGATAATGGAGAGCATACTTTTATATATTTAATGTGGTGTATGGATATCGAGTGCTTGTTCTATTGAAATTGATATACTTGCTGGCTAATCTAACAAAACTTAACCGACTAAAAGAGCTTTACCAATGTATTGAGGAGATTTAACTGCTGTAACTTTCTTATAAGTGAAATAATTAACAAAGCAACCAGACCTCAACCAAACAAACTATCCCTTAGGGCTTGGAAGAGCATAATTATATATCTCATCGCAACAGGATATTTAGGATATTTTTATGAGTTTATTGTATATGTAGTTTACGAGCTGCTGCATATATCTGAAATGTTGCTGTTCTCTGTCAAAAAAAATATTTATATAAATTTTAGTTTAAGATTATGGCTGCTCCAAACACTCCATGAACGAATAAAAAACCATAGTTTATCACCAGATAAGAATACAAAAAATGCCCAGATCTTTGTTACGTAATAACAGACCATGGGGAACGAATAAAAAACCATATTTTATCAGTGAATAAGAATACAAAGAATGCCCGGATCTTTGTTACTTAATAACAGACCGTGATCAAAATTGACCAGGCCATTTATCACGACATAAGAGTACAAACACTGACATTAATATGCCTGGATCTTTGTTACATAATGACAAATTAAACAATGGCTAATCAAAATTGACCTGGTGATGTGTCGCTGAATAAGAATACAAACAATGACATATGCTGGGAACTTCATAATATGAACAAACAATCGGTGCTCAACATTGACCAAACAAATGAAACAAGCGGAAAAATATTGTAAGTGTTATATCATCCAGAGCAGTTGGCCTTAGCATTGCGGAAGATCTGCCGGGGGAGACTCTAGACTCTGAACAGAGTTAACTCCATTGTTCACCACAAAAACCATCGCCAATCCCCATGTTATGTGCGCATCCAAGTGGCAGTGCAACAGCCAAGCTCCTGCCATACAATTATACAATTATAATTATACAATAAGTAACTTGATGGATTTTCTTAAAATCTTATCTAAATTTCCAGGCAATGGATTTTCTTAAAATCTTATCTAAATTTCCAGGCAAAAAAGAAAAATATATGTTCACTAAAATCTAACCAGGAATCAAAGATATAAAAAAAAAAAACGCTCACTAAAATCTAACAAAGAATCAAGGATATTAAAAAAAAACGCAGACAAAAAACTGCAACTTTATGCATACCAGGATTGTCAGCTACGAATCTTATTGCAGCCCACCCATTTACTGGAACGTTCACAGTGTTGCGCATAGGAGGATCCACCAGGTTGAAATTTTGAGGATCTGTTTGTCCATTATAATTACCAAACCCTGATCCCACGACGTAAAAGTCATACCCATGGAGATGGATAGGATGGCTTTCACCCGCAAATATATTTGTTCCCTGCAGAATTACTTGCACCTTCGTGTTATAGTTTAGAACTTTTGCTCTCGTGGCTTTCACCGGAGACCAGAGGCTTCTGCTTACGGTTTGTGCAGTATAATCAAATTGCACCTCAGGGTTGTCGGGGAAGTCGCGAGAGAACACTCCTTTCATGCCAAAATGGTGAGCTTGCAGGATTGAAGAAGTTGTTGGGAGAACAAATGATACGTTATTCATACTGGCTGCAAATCTTGATCCATTGGGACCTCCACAAGACTGTCCTGGACAATTGATCAATCCTAGACCGATGGTGTAGAACAGATTTGTGTCCACGCTCTGAGGAACGAAGACTGGGTGGTCGTTTGAGGCCAAGCTTCTGAGAGCATTGGCGAACTTAGTGGCAGTCTGGGTGTCGTTATAAAATGGAAGATTAGGCATTGTTGGACCTGATGTACTGTTAGAGCTTCCATTGTATTCTAAAATGGCAACTGTAGTGGTGTTATCGAAGGGAACTCCTTGCCCACTGGAATATGCTCGGGCAGCCATGTAATATCTACCTGTAGTCTGATCGGCAGTGATAAGTACGTCTGTTGTCTGCCCGGGCCCAAGCATCAGAGAGTTTGTCTGAAAAGGTTTCGTATACAAAGCATCCACAGCCACTACTGTCATTGTGTGGCTACCTACTGAGAAGAATAGGTCAGTATTGAGTCCAGCATTGATCACCCGTAGGAGTTTAGTTTCCCCAGCTTTCACTGGCACGCGAAAAGTATCTGCATCCACCGTTTGCCATTAGCAGACTCCAAGACTTCAAGATAGACTGGTTCTGGATCTCATTCATGTTGATTTAGAAATGGTTTTTTTCTTAAATTGTGATTTATTATATAGTTATTAAGTTTGAATTTGAATTCAGAATAATATGTAACAAAAAATTGAATCTGTAGTAGATTTTAAATATTTAGATAAATATATTTTTGGTCTTTTAATTATGAAGTATTTTGATGATTTTCTTTGTATTTCTTTTAAATTTTGAACAATTTTAAATAATGTAAAATTTTAGAATTACAATTCAATAAAAAAGAAAAATTTCATTTTTTGTTTCCCCATAATTTCTAATATAACAATAAAAGATAACAACTAGATGATATAACAACTTTAGAACTGCAGTTCAACCAAAAAAACATTCACACTTTCTCTTCTTTTTGAAATTATGAATTTAACATGATTTTTTAGATTCAGAAATATTTTTCCCAAATTATTATTTAGTAAATAAATACAAAAATCACTATTTTAAATTTATTAATTTAAAATTTGTCAAAATAAAAATAAAAAATAGATATTTTCCAACTTACAATTATTTCTAATTATTTTTGTTAGCTCTTAAGTTCACATAATTATCTAAATTCTAGAAATATTCAAGCCCAGCCAATTCTATTATCTAAATTCTAGAAATATTCAAGCCCAGCCAATTCTAAATAAAATCCACCCCTTCACACAGCCAAAGGATATCTATAGGTCTCAGATCTAACCAGAAAGTCCAACACTCAATCGTAAGTTACGGGTAATACTCTCATTATGGACGGATTTGAATGGACAACACTGTACAAGAATAATTTTTTCCTCTAATTTGAGTAATTTGGTAGCTATGATTCATTATTAAGGTAAATGTTTGTATATTTTGATAATGAACCACGATTGATGATTCTAAATATAGATCTAAATCAATATAAATAAGATAAATTTAAAAATAAATATTTTCCAACTTACAATTATTTCTAATTTTTTTATTAACTCTTAAGTTCATATAATTATCTAGATTCTAGAGATATTCATGCCCAACCAAGTAAAATCCATCCCTTCAGTACACAGCCAAAGAAGGATACCTATAGGTCTCAGATCTAACTAGAAAGTCCAACCCTCAATCCTAAGTTACCAATAATATTTTCATTATGCACGAGTTTGAATGGACAACACTGTACACGAACAATTTTTTCTTCTAATTTTGTAGCTATGATTTATTATCCAGATAAATGTTTATATATTTTGATAATGAACCACACTTAATGATTCTGAATACAGATCTAAATCAATGTAAATAAGATGGATCTAAAATATCTATTACAGTAAACTAACAATCCCAAAAATATTAAATATCTATTACAGTAAACTAACAATCCCAAAAATATTAAATCAGAAATTTCAGTCTATTAGATGCATAGAAATGTACCTGAACTTGAGCATTGATATAGGTCTCCTGGTTGTCCATTTATAGTAAACGCATCTGAAACGCTGGGGGCAGCTCCTGTTCGGGTTGCTTGGTTCACAACATCGATAGGATTCGTATTCCACCATTCTCCTGCAAATGTAAACAGAGTCAAAATTTCAATCCCATACACAATGTGGGAACA
Organism: Pinus albicaulis; assembly: GCA_034641835.2. Lineage (NCBI taxonomy): Eukaryota > Viridiplantae > Streptophyta > Pinopsida > Pinales > Pinaceae > Pinus > Pinus albicaulis. Next base: position 969,591,758 of record CM076572.1, read on the forward strand.
TTAAAAGTAGATTCCGTGACACCATACCTAGAAGAATGGTGGCCTGGCCATGGGGTTTGGTATAGGGAAAACTGGCTCCCACCCTGGGAGAGATAATCAAGGCTCCATAGACAGTAGCTCGAAGCCATGAACTGTGTGCATGCCACCACAAAGTCCCTTCTTGATCAGTGATGGTGAATTTATATGTGTAACTTCCTCCTGGGCGAATGGGGCATTGGGTTATAAATTCAGGACCATCGGACCACCCAGTACGAAATTGGCGTATTCCATGCCTGCAAATACAAATATGATGGCAACCATTTATCACATCTTTTAAAATGCTAATTCAGAGATAGATACACACTAAACTGCTGTGTAGTGTTGCTATTACCATATCGCTCAATGCTATATACTTTGAATTTAAGACGTACCAGTGAATTGTTGCATTATACTGCGCGTTGTTGTACACCTTGACTATGAGAGTGTCTCCGTTCCTGACAAGGAGCGTTGGACCTGGAAACTGGCCGTTCACAGTGATTATATTCTGTGTACCACATAACCTCTTCACAGTGGTAGATTGAAGCTGAATTTTTAATCAACAAAAGACAGAGTGTTAGATTAATAAGCAAGGAATTGGAATGCGGTCATAGACTTGAGCGGATGTATCCATCCTAATCCCAAAATTTAATGTAAGGAGATAAGAAGTTTAAAATGTCGAAACCTATTAAGTAGTATTTTTTGATATATATGGTGCTGAGAATTAATATTGATAATTTTAAGGAGATACAGTTGAATTATTATTATCTAATTTTAATTTTAATGTTACTTTTAAGCTAGTTATAATGAGATAAGAAGTTTAATGTTACTTTTAAGCTAGTTATAATGAGATAAGAAGTTGTATAGTATTTTTTTATATATATAATGTTGAGAATTAATAATGATAGTTTTAAAGAGATATTGTTTAATTATTGTTGTTATTATTATTTAATTTGAAGGTTATTTTTAACTTTTTATGAAGAGATACATATTTCTTCTTTGGTTTTGAACCTGTGACGTTTTGGGAAGAAATATATGTTGTAAACTATTAGGCCCACTCAAGCTATATATCTAGCAATTTGGTACATAAATATATTTTGCAGTTTTAGAAAGAAATACATGTTGTTAACTATTAGGCTCACTCAAGCTATATATCTAGCAATTCGGTACATAAATATATCTAGCAATTATAGTTTAATATTTAGAAATCTTTTAAAAATATATATATGAAACTTTTATTCAGAATCATAATCTCATTATATAGAAACACAAATAAATAAATTAAAATTTATAAATATTATGATAAATAGATAAAATTTTGATTTTTTTTTATGAATTCCATCGGTTTTTATAAAGATAATTTTAGTCAAAATTATAATCTTTTAATAATAAAGAAATTTTGTTTCTTTTTGGAAAGATTGATTAGTTGGCATAATAGGACATTATTTCTTCTACTTAATGTTGACCATGGGGTTTTGGATAAAGAGTAATTAAGTTCTTGTTAAGGGGCTTCTAATATGAACTCACTAATTCAATTCCCTATTCCAATTAGAGTAATATATTGAATATAATAATTGCTAACTATTTTATCTTATAATTCATTTTAAATTAATATATATATATAAAATATATATTAACTATAATAGCTAACAAACCATGTATATTATAAAACTTTATACTATAAAAATTTATAAAAAAATAATAATATAGTATTAATTTTAATAACTAAAGAAATCTCAATATTGTTATCATTTTTGAAATACCAAATTCAGCGACGGGAAGAGATGCTCGTGAGGTTTTCGGTAATCGATTAGAATTTGAAAATATAGATCCTTTTCTTTGGCAAGGTTTATTTCCCAGTTTATAGTCAGAAATAAGAGTATATGTTTATTTCTGGTATTCATCTCTTATGGTGTACCTGTTTTAATTCTAAACAGAATATATCTTATTCAGCATATTTATGGTTCTATTGACTGGGAAATAACCCTCGTCTTTTTCTTTATTATTTAGTTGCAATTGACCCAATTCACTAGTAAAAAAACTATTTAGAATATTTCAACCTCTAATATTAGAAAAGCAAAAAACATCAAATTTTAAAATATTCTAAAAATCTAAATTAATTTCAACTTAACACCTACAGAAATATATAAAATCTAAAATAAAGAAGTTAAAGAATCGTACGGACATGACACAAGGTAATAAAGACATAAAATGGAGAATAAAGAAGTTAAGAAGACATACAGTGAATGTCTCGGTACGTATCTTCGCGGAGGCCATAGCACTAAGCAACGTCAGGCATACGACCATCAAAACAAACCTCGCTGCAAATGAGTGTGCAGACACACGTTGTTTGAACACCTCCATTGCACTTTGATTAGCGTACCCACTAGGTATATCCAGTACCAGAGCAGCGAGTCAGCCTGAGAACTTTATACTGTACCGTTTCGACGTCAGCTTCGAACTCCACAAAGCACGTGCCAGTCCGGACTGATATGAGAGAACAAAGTAGTCATGATTTAAAAAACTAAGGAGCTCAAGTATTTATATATGTAAATTACCGATTCAACTCAGTTTAGTGGTTAGTCTACGTTGAAGTTGTTAGAGGTGGTTAAAGTTGGTGAAGTTGGGCATTCAGTTGCAGAGAGAACAAGCTACAATCTTAGTCTACGTGTACCGCACAGAAGAAGAGTAAGCCACGGAGCAGTTGAACAGAACCCAACTAGCTTAAATTAGTATTATGACTTTTTGAATCGTGAAGGCGGCCTTCGCATCAAGTGATGTTTTATTCCAGGTCGACTCAACACTGAATAGATTCTTCCTTTCCAGGATGGTGATTGTATCATTGTGTCGTCTGCGAAACATAGATTTGTAATAAAAGAAAAAAAAGACAATATTTTATTTTATTTTTGCAGGACTATATTTTCATCATGTCTAATACATTATTTTTATTGTTGTTGGGAATTAAAGCAATGACTTATCATTAAGATTCTTCTTTTCCATAATAGTGATTGTATCATTGTCTTGTTTCAGAAATATAGAAATATAGATAGAATATAAGAAAAAGACAATTTTTTTTTTAAACTTTTTGTAGGATTATATCTTCATCATGTCTAATACATCATTTTGATTGGGGCTGGGAATTAAAACAGTGACTTAACATCAAGATTTTTCCTTTTTATAATACTGATGGCATCATTGTGTCAGTCTAGAAACATAAATAGAATACAAGAAAAAGGCAATTTTTTTTAACCTTTTGTAAGACTATATCTTCATCATGTCCAATACATCATTGGAATCCGGGTTGAGAATTAAAGTAATGACTTAACATCAAGGAGCATTAAGAAATGCATCTCCGTCTATCTATCTAAGAGCCAATGGAGAAGAGTCCTTTTAATAATTGTTATCAAAGTTTCATCAAATAAATATTAGGCTCATAATTATATTAGTAAATATCATAGATATATAAAATTTGAAGTTAGGGTTAGAGTACGTTCTAAAATCCAGTTTGAGTTTGTTTAGTTAAAACATCATTTTTTTTTGACTTGAAAGAATAAGTTAACGTCCCAAGACCCAGAATTATATGACAGGAATGAAAGCCTGTAATCTTATAGACCACCGGTTAATCATACCAGATGGTGTGTTTTTTCTTGCATAAGTGTGACGAGTCAGCCTACATTGACTAATAATAACAAAAGATAATTGTCCTCTCTTCTAAATTTCCCACTGTTGAAAATAAAGAAACATAAAATAAAAGTAAAGATTGAAATCATTTTCATGATAATGCTTGATTGTACCGTTCTTTAGCCTGCGCAACATACAAAATACAAGCAACACTGAGAGCTCTTAATCATGATTGCCTCCATTGAAACAAATAGTAAAAGATTGACAAATAAGCCAGGCAGCATCCAGATTCTTCCCAGGTATTTACCTTTACGTTGAAATGTATCATTCTGCCGACTTTCCTCGCCAGCTCGATATTTGATGAGGGGGCGTCCTTAAATTCAATCATGTTTCCAATGTTGTGTGGATACTATCTCTCGCTTGTGAACGAAGGCCTCTGACTTTCGTTAGGCAATCCAGTGCGAGAGATTCGCTGTAGATCTGGTGATGGCACTCTTTGTCAATACATTCTGAACACGGCTCTTCGCAAAACCTTATCGTCCAACCTACCCATAACAGCTTACGCCCTCTTTGACACGGCTTATCACAAGCCCAGTAAGTACAAGCTATCGATAAGATCTTACAGCTGCCAATGCTCATTATTATTGCAACCGACTTCAAACGTGATTATTATTGGAGCGGCTGAAACTCATTATTATCGCTGCTTCTTTCAAACAAATCTATTATAGCGACTTAAACCCATTATTATTACAGCCAACTTCAAACATTAGTATTACAATTTGATCAAAATTTTCCCAATAACTTAAAATTTAAGCGATTGTGCCATATTTCTACCTATAACAAATCATTCTTAACTTTCATATTGTCACGCTATCATAAATAATTCTCATATTACGGTAACCTAAAAATGAGATTCAACGCAAAGCTCAGACATCGGACGCTTCCAATGAGTTGATGTTTAAACATGTTCATAAAATGAATCTAGATCCGCCTTCGTTTACTCTGTTTCTGGTGGTGGTTAACCGGAAAATGCTGGTCCCGGATCAACGGGCTATATGACTAGATTTGAAATAGCAGGGAAAGGAAGCTTAGAAAAGCTAACATATACGTCATTTATGTCTTCGCGGTTTTACCTTCTATCTTCCGGTCATTTATGTAAGGTTTTGTTGCGTAGTTTATACCATCTTAGTATTTTACACTTTTTATAGGTCGTTTATGTATGGTTGTGTAGTTTATACAATCTTCCGGTCATTTATGTAAGGTTTTGTTGCGTAGTTTATACCATCTTAGTATTTTACTCTTTTTATAGGTCGTTTATGTATGGTTGTGTAGTCTATACAATCTTCGCGATACAATCCGAGAGAGATTTGTAAGGTTGGAAGTACACATTGTTCACCTTACTAGCAATACGAATCTACTTCGGGTGGCTTTAGTAAGTAATCCTGGAATATTTAGAGAGTTTGGAGGTTCTCACTCATAGATTTCGGAAATTAGGAGATAATGAAGATCGAGGAAAAGAATCGATGAAAGAAAGAATCCATCAAAGAAGTTGAGTTCTAAAGACGCTGAGTTTTAGTGCCATTAACCATTCATAGTCCAAGATGGAAGAAAAGTGGACATAAAGCAAATATTAATGTGAGATATGTGTATTAAAATTGAATCATTGGTTGTAGTAGTTAGGCATTTATTTTATTGAATTGTTTAGCATATAGATGAAGAATACAATTCATCATTTTCCGTATTGAAGATAAAGGGACATGCTTTAAGTTAGTGGCAAAGCCACATGGAAACACTTAGGCAACAAGGTTATCCACTAGTAAGTAGGTGGGATGACTTCAAACTCCTTGTTGTGGTTCATTTGTATTTATCTTTGAAATATTTTTCAAAACACCAAAAAAACATATATGATAGAAAATGTAAAATTTTGGGTGTCGTAGAAGAATTTTAATTTATATGTTGGTACATTAACATTACGTGATGAGGTGTGAAGGTGGGTCGAGTCAGACTCATTCATGTGCAGAACAGTTCAAGAGTCGGACCGATGGGCACGTTCGGAACATTGCACACCTGACAAGGTCGAGTCAAGCTCATTCACAAGCTCAGGAGAGACTAGCGCGACAGAACACCGGATAGCTCAGGAGGGTTACATCGTGGAGCAAACAAACTAATTTCTCGAAGGTGGAGAAATGGCACATTTACCTTAACAACTTAAGAGTTTTGGAGGAGGTGCAAAGGGAAAAATAGATGGTCAGGATCAAAGCGCAAATCAACAAAGGAGCAGTGTGGACTGTTGGATCAGGGCATTGATCAACAGCGGAGATTAAATCGCATATCACATATTGGCGAGTTTTACATTGATAGGATAATAAATTGCAAGTTAAATTGTTTAAGTTGCGAGGCGAAGTAAGTCAACAAAGGAGCAGCATGGATTGTTGGATCTAGGCATTGATTAACGATGGAGATTCAATCACATATCACATATTTACGAGTTTTAGATTTATATGATAAGAAATCGAAAGTTAAACTATTTAAGTTGTGATGCGATAAGTCATACAAACTATGAAATGCGAAGTGCAGGAGATGACGTGGCAAGATGACATGGCAGATCGCAATTGATTCATGATGATGTGGCAGTGATGTGGCAAGGTGACGTGGAAATGTGACGTGGAAGATGACGTGGCCCTGGCCCGCATACCACACATCACAAGTTTTAAAAGTTAAGTGCTAAGGGTTTGAGTTATAATCACCGAAGTGTGATATCCGATGTGGTGGGGCTCGATCGCAAATTGCAAATCGCAATTTTTACGAATAAGTGCAGAGGTAAGAGTTAAATTCACCGAAGTGCGATGTGCGATGCTAGGTGGGAACCGATCGCATAGCACACATCACATGTCTTAGAAGATAAGTGCTAAACAAAATTTAAAGACAACTAAATGCAAAGTGCGATGTGCAGGTGGATGTGATGTAATTTAAAAGGCAAAATCCGAAGGTTTTCAAATCTGGAGGTAAGGATTTTCTTGTGTTAAACCGCATTAGAGGAAGAAAAAGAGGATTATAATGTAAAGCTGGTGAAACGAAAAATGTGAGAAGGCGGAATGTTGCAAGCACGAAGAAAAGGGGACAAGATAACATTGTTTGAATCACAAAGGCATAGCCAGAGTCGGGCAAAAGAACATATAGTGGCACTATTGGAAGCATGACAGCTAGGTAAAGTCGGGCACTGAGGCATCGTTACAAAACTGTGCAGCTGCTGCATCATAACTAGAAAGGACACCTCAGCACATCGGGAAGATGCATCAGCAACATCAGATTGAACAAAATGAACAATATTTTCAGTTTTAATTTTTTTTCTCAGTATGATTGCATAAGTAATCTTAACAGTTTAGGTAGTCGAGTAGTTTCAATAAGTTCAGCAGCTACGAATTACTTTGATGTATTTAAGTAAACAGAAATAAAGAAAAGAGGTTCTGAGTTTTGGTCCACTTGATGACTGGTAATTTGGTACTGAATTTTCTGAGAAATTAATGAAAGAAGATCAAGTTTCCTACATGTGTTGATGTTGATATACATCTTTCCAGTTTTGCTCTGTGTTTATTCCTCTTTGAATGAAGTGAAGTGATGTAGCAGTCAGTATCTTAATTACATATGTGAGTAAGAGTTAAATAACCTTAATCTGCACTCCTTCACATCATATCTTCTGTCTTCGCAAACTCTTGATGAAACTTTAAAGTAATAGATTCTTTTTTTACAACATATTATTTCGAGTTTCTTCTCTCTCCATCAATTTCCTCTGAAACTTAGAAGTGATAGATTTCGTTTCTCCGTATATCATTTTGAGTTTCCCTTACAGTTCTTCTTTTCATTTCATTCAAATATCAGTAGTTTATGGCATTGTGAAGGCTTTCATTATATCAGATTATTGAGGGTATTAAGTAATTAAATTCCAAAGGTGTTAAACAGAGGCCATTTGATATTGTAATTGTGACATACATTTATAAAATGTCTTAAGCATTGATTCCTTACCACATCCAAGGGATTATTTCTTGAGATACAACATTTTCTGGCATCATTGTCGGGGACGAAGAAACGAAGTTTGTTTTCCCTGGGTTTTTCACATTATTTCCTCTTGTTGTTCAGTGAGGGGGAAATATTTGGCTGTGTTTGTTATATTCAAAATTTTGGCTTTCAAAAGGCCTCACATGAGGTCAGATACCTCAGAGTAGATAGTCTCTACTTTGCCAGATCTAGAAAGATTGGTTTCCAAAAAGGCTCAGAAACCTGAAACTCCTTCAACACCTGATCCTACATTGTCTGCTCCTGAGAGTAGTTCTAGTAATCCTTTGTTCGAAGATATTTCTGAAATACTTCCCTCCTTGGAACAATATTCACCTTCCACACCCATTCATTTTCAAGAACCTAAGTTAGAAGAGCACTCCTTCGAGTCTGTTTCTTTTACATTTACTCAAGCTCAACCAAATATTGTTGTTGGTTATTCCGCCATTATTCATCAACCCACTCCCATATCAGTATTCTCACCACCTTCATTCACTTTCATAGTAGGTTCATCAGCCTCAACTACCCAAGGAACAATTATCCAAGGTGTAAATATGGTAGCACCAGCTTTATTAATGAATAGATATGCACCACTAAATCTTGCGCAACCAATAAATTCCATGCCCCAATAATACCTCAAATTACTTCCTCCTTTCACTGGAGAAGATGAAGTAACTCCAGAACAGCATTTACCCTTGTTTTGCACTTTTGCTGAGAATTTAAATGTAAAACATCTTGATGTTGTGATGAGACTATTTGTGTAGTCTCTAAATGGAGAGGCTAGAAAATGATTCAAAGGTTTACCAAATGGTTCAATAAATAACTGGGAAGAGTTAGAAACTCAATTCACTCAGAGATGGGGAGAAAAGAGAGATCATGGTTACTCATTGACAGAGTATAATGCAATTAAAAGAAAGCCTAATGAAAACATTTCTGAGTTTGTAAAAAAATCAAAAAATTGTACAATTGTTTACCTATAGAGATGAAGCCCCCCCTGTAGGAGAAATGGTAGTTTTTGCTAGGGATTTTGAAGCTGATTTTAGCTTTACATTAAGAGAGAGAAGAGCCCCTACTCTTGAGAATATATAGGCAGATGCTTTACAGATTGAAGCTAATATGACTGCAGCTAGCAAGGCGAAAGGGAAATAGCCAGTCCCAGAGAAGGGGAAAGAAAAAAAGGAATCATCACAATATCTAAGAATTGAATATATGAAAAAGGTGATGAAAAATTTGTCAAATAAGCTACCTAAGAAGGAGTTGGAAAATAAAAACTCCCAAAGACAAGTACAACAAAACCGGGGGGGGGGGTTCAACCCTCAATTCAGAAGATATCCCCTGCAAATTTGCAGAGGGAATGAAGATATCAAGACCAGGTTCAAGCATCGTTGTATATAGAAGCAGCACCCGCAGAGCTAGCAGAAGATGACCAAAGGGAGGCTGAGGATCAGGTATCTGCTATGTATACAATAGAAGAGGATGAAGAGGGAGATTGTGAGGGAGAATATATTGAAGCTGAAGTATCTTTTGATCAAGATGAGATGGATGAATACTGTAGACAATTCATAGATTTCATGCAAGATGAAATACATAAAAAGTATGATTTAAGGTCTAGAAAGAGATCTAGAGTGTAGGATAATGAAGGTGAACAACAAGATTCCATTCCTTCTCCAATGGTGACTCCACAACAAAAGGACCTTGTGAAAAAGGTTAGTAAGGGGAAACAACTTGTAAATTCACTTAATATAAGCAATGTGCAACAGGTTGAATCTTCCTAGAAAAAATTAGTTGACACTAATATTTTGGAGAGAGTTGTTCTTGTACCCGAACAAGTGGCAAATTCTAGAAAGAGTGAAGAAGAACCTAAAAATAAAGTTAAGAAAAGTCATGCTTTTAGTTTGGCAAAAGAGTTGGAGAAGGTTAAAATTTAGGTACCTCTTCTAGAATTAGCTAAAATACCAGCTTACAAAAAAACAAATTTCAGAATTTATTAATCTCACACAGGTGGAAGATATAAGTGACACGGTGAAGTTACAAGAAGAAAAACCAGTGGTCACCTTTGGTCCTCATGTAGAAGAAGTAGACCCTTTTGTACCACCCTTCTATATTTCTATGTTGCTTCGTGATTTTACTCTACATAATTGCATGCTGGACTCATGAGCATCCCATAATCTCATGCCATTGTATGTTATGAAGGAACTTAACTTGCAGATTACCAAACCTTATAGGGATCTGTATTCATTTGATTCCATAAGGGTGAAATGTGTTGGGTTAATTAAAGATGTAGCAGTTTCGTTGGCACAAATCCGAGAAAAGAGTATAGTCATGGATGTAGTGGTTGCTGACATCCAAACCAGGTTTGGAATGCTCCTGTCAAGATATTGGGGAGCAAAGTTGGGAGGTATTCGAAAATTGGATTTCACCTTTGCTATCATTCCAATTTTTAATGGGGAAGAAAGGAGATTGTACAGGGAAACAAGGTTTGTGAAGACCACCTCCAAGAAATATGCAGGAAAATTCCCCATTTATAGTCAAGAAATGGAGGATCTTTCTTGTTTCATGCTGCATGAAGATGCAGAATTTGTTGAAGACACGGGGAAGAAGCTCTCTTCAGCCATTGTAAACAATGAGTTGCACTCAAGGAAGAATTGTAAATGCTACTTTGATGGTGCCTACTCCAAGGAAGGCACAGGCACTAGATTCATGCTGATATCACTAGAAAGTAACCTCATGCCTTTCTATTTTAAACTAGAATTTGATTCAACAAACAATGTGGCTGAGTATGAAGCCTTAATCTCAAGCCTTCAAGTTGCTAAACAGATGGTAGTTCAATGTATTTCAATTTTTGGTGACTCTGAATTGATAATAAGGCAGATTAAAAATCATTGTTGAACCAAGCATCCGAGGTTAACATCATATAGGAATGAAGTTTTGGATCTGATAGAAAACTATTTTGAAGCCTTTAATCTTCAATTTATTCCGAGGAAGGAGAATAGATTTACATATTCTTTATAATTTTCATCCATCACCTTCAAACCTCCAATAAATCCAAGGCTAAGGTATGAAATTGAAATTAAACGTAGACCTTCTATCCCTAGCATTGTGAAACATTGGTAGGTGTTTGATGATGATGAACAGATAAATCAGTTCCTGAAAATGATTGGAGAATTTTAAGATGCTGAGATAGACCAAGAGGAAGAAAAAACAGAGCAGAAAGCAGAAATAAGAAATCTTAAGCAGTCAATAGGTGAACAAAATACTATCCAATTGAAAGATAATGTGCTCCCTCAAGGGTTGGTTCCCCTTGAAATATTATTCGATTCTAATGATGTTGTTGTTGATACAAAGAAAACACATAAAGAAGAAGAGATGGAAGATTGTAATTTGGGAACTCAGTAGGAACCAAAAATAGTGAAATTATTCAAAGGTGTTCCCAAAAACTACAAAGAAAGATACATTGATATTTTTAATAAATACATGGATGTGTTTTCTTGGTCGTATGAGGACCTGAAAACATATGACAAAATCATAATTCAGCATAAGATACTATTGAAAGAAGGAATAAAACCACACAGACAGAAGCTCGGAAAAATCAATCCATTATTGCTAGCTCCAATCGAAAAAGAAGTGAAGAAATTGTTGCAGGCGAAAATTGTAGTCCCTGTGAGATATTGAAACTGGGTTTCTAATATAGTTCCTATCAAAAAGAAGAATGGAGAGATAATATTGTGTGTAGACTTTAGGAATTTGAAAAAAGAATCTCTAAAAGATAATAATCCTTTGCCAAAAATGTATTATGTCTTACAGAAGGTGTCAAGAGCTTACAGGTTGCCTATGGCTGACATATTTTTTGGGTATAATCAGATAGTAGTAGAAAAATAAGATCAGAAGAAGACTACTTTCACGTTGCCTTGAGGCACCTTCATGTATGCAAGGATGCCATTTTTCCTTAGGAATGCATGTGCAACATTTCAGAGGGCCATGGACATAGTCTTCGTTGGTGACAGGTTTGTAGTTATATATCTGGATGACATAATCGTGTTCTCAGGGTCAGATGATGAACACTTGGAGAATTTACAAAAAAAAAATCAAAAGTGTAGAAATTTTAGTCTGTCTTTAAATCCCAAGAAATATTTATTTTTCTTAGAATAAGGTAAATTATTAGGTCACATAGTTTCTAAACAAGGAGTAAAGATTAAACCAGCAAGGGTGGAAGCCTTTCAGATGATTCCTTTACCCAGAAGCAAGAAAGATATATATATATATTCCTGGGTAAAATAAACTTTCTAAGGAGATTTGTGCCCAATTATGTTGAGATCATGAGAAGTATAACATATATGTTGAAGAAAAATGCAGAAGGGAAATGGGATAAGGAATCAAGAGATGCATTTGCTAGAATAAAGGAAGAATTGCAAGAAGCTCCAGTTCTGATTAGTCTAGACTATCAAAAATCCTTTCAGGTATTCTCATTTGCATCCCCCACTACTATTTCTGTTGTGTTGTTGGAGAAAAATGAAGATAGTAAGGAGCAGCCAATTGCATTTTTCAGTAAATTTCTCAGAGATGCGGAGCTCAAATACAATATTCTGGAGAAAAAAGTATATACTTTGGTCAAAGCACTGAAAGCCTTTAGGAATTATGTGTTATAGTCCCAAATATTTACTTAAGTTCCTAATTCTATTTTGAAAGACGTGCTGGTCCAAAGTGATGTTGAAGGAAAAAGGGGCAAGTGGATATCAAAAATCCAAGAGTATGATTTGGACATCAAACCCACCAAGCTGGTCAAGGGACAGGGTCTAGCAAAGTTGTTGACATAGACAAAATTTCAAGCCTTGGGGATCAATCTGTTTGCACCAGTGGATGGATTTGTTAATGAAGAAGGTTAAAGAAAGTCCAACACAGGTATTCAATACAATTTTTTGTGCTCTGATTGGTATAAAGATATTGTGCATTACCTGTGTTTCTTTTCATGTCCAACTTCACTAAATCGAAAAAAATACAGAGCTCTCAAGCTTAAGTATCAACCATATGTTATAGTAGAAGAAAAGATATACTGGAAGGATCCTATTGGTATTTTTCTGTTATGTTTGACTGAAGGATAATCTACTGAAGTCACCAAAGAATATCATGAAAGTCTTTGTGGAGGTCATTATAGTTGGAAGGTCACTGCTCATAAAATTCTCAAGTCAGGCTTCTATTGGCCAACCCTATTTGCCGATGTTTATAGGCTAGTCAGAAGTTGTTAGAAGTGTCAGTTGTTTGCTGAAAAGAAAAAACTTACTCCATTACCTCTCATCCCAGTATTTATTGAAGAACCTTTCAGGAAGTGTGGATTGGATTTTATTCGAGAGGTCAATCCACCATGAAATGGACAGTTCAAGTGGATTCTAAATACCACTGATTACTTTACAAAATGGGTTGAAGAAATATCCACTAAGAAGGTGAATGACCAAGTAGTGATGAAGTTTCCAGAGGAAAACATTTTCAGTAGATTTGGATGTCTAGTCAAAATTGTGATTGATAATGCTCAGGTATTCAACTCATCTCATTTCATTAGTTTCTGTCAAACATATAATGTAATTTTATCACATTCCACATCATATCATCTCCAAGGGAATGGATTGGCAGAGTCCTCAAATAAGACATTGGTCAGAATCTTGAAGAAGAAAATCACTGAGAATCAAAAGGATTGGGATATGAAGTTGAAGTTTTCCCTCTAGACAGTTCGAGTCACTACCAGGAGATATATTGGGAAGTCTCCCTATGAATTGGTTTATGGAACTCAAGCACTATTTCCTACTCAGCTGGCCAAACCAATGATTTCTTTCCTTCAAGAAGCTTAGGAATAACCTAATGCTCTAGTAAGAAGATTGAAAAAAATAATTGAATCATGTGAAAACATAAACAAAGTCGAGGATAACTTGATTACTTATCAGGAAAATATGAAGTCTATATTTGACAGAAAAGAAAAATAAGTTCTCTTTCAAGCAAGAGATTTGGTACTGAGATGGGACACCAGACGAGAAGAAAAGGGGAAGCATGGTAAATTTGACCCTCTCTAGTATGGTCCATACAGAATCTCTAAGGCAAGGTCAAATAACACGTTCATTTTGTAAGATCAAGATGGAGAGTCAGTACAAATGCTTGTGAATGGGATGTATCTGAAGAATTGTTTCCAGCATTAAAAGTCAACATTCCACCATTGTAAATACCGGATTTCTTATTGTTCATATGTCACCAAGAAATATTTGAGTCCATGCCCAATGGATAAGGCAATAATCTACGGTTATTAGCGCTTCCTTGGAAAAAAGCACTATCCCCAAGTGGAGCCAGATGTTGTGGCTCATTTGCATTTTACCTTTGAAATATTTTTCAAAACACCAAAAAAACATATATGATAGAAAATGTAAAATTTTATGTGTCGTAGAAGAAATTTGATTTATATGTTGGAACATTAACATTACGTGATGAGATGTCAAGGTGGGTTGAGTCGGGCTCATTCATGTGCAGAACAATTCAAGAGCTGGACCGATGGGCACATTCAGAACATTCCACACCGGACAGGGTCGAGTCGGACTCATTTGCAAGATTAGGAGGGACTAACACAGTAGAACACTAGATAATCTCAAGAGGGTTACACTGTGGAGCAAACAAACTAATTTCCTGAAGGTGGAGAAATGGTGTATTTCCCTTAAAAACTTAAGAGTTTTGGAGGAGGTGCAAAGGGAAAAACAGATGGTCAGGATCAAAGCACAGATCAGCAAAGGAGTAGCGTGGACCGTTGGATGAGGGCATTGATCAATGATGGAGGTTAAATTTCATATCGCATATCGATGAGTTTTACATTGATATGATAAGAAATCACAAGTTAAACGGTTTAAGTTGCGATGTGAAGCAGGTCGGCAAAGGAGCAACGTGGATCTTTGGATCTGGGCATTGATTAACGACGAAGGTTAAATCACATATCGCATATCGGCGAGTTTTACATTTATATGATAATAAATCACAAGTGAAACTGTTTAAGTTACAATGCGATAAGTCATAGAAACCGCGAAATGCGAGCTACGGGAGATGACGTGGCAAGGTGACATGGCAGATGATGTGGCCCCAAACCCATAGATGAAAGTTTCTTCATGATCACGTGGAAGTAAAATGGAAAGGTGACATGGCAAGGTGATGTGGCAGATGACACGGGCCTGGCCCGAATACCGCACATCACAAGTTTTAAAAGCTAAGTGCAAATGGTTTCAGTTATAATCGTCGAAGTGTGATATGTGATGTGGTGGGGCCTGATCGTAAATCTAAAATCACAAGTTTTAATGAATAAGTGCAGAGGTAAGAGTTAAACTCACCAAAGTGCAATGTGTGGTGCCAGGTGGGACTTGATTGCATAACACCCATTCCAAGTCTTAGAAGATAAGTGCTAAAGAAAATTTAAAAACAATGTAATGCGAAGTGCGATGTGCGGGTGGATGGGATGTAATTTCAAAGGAAAAATCCAAAGGTTTTCAAAATTGGAGGTAAGGATTTTCTTGTGTTAAATCGCATAAGAGCAAGAAAATAGGATTATAATGTAAAGCTGGTGAAACGCCAAAATGCGAGAGAAGGCGGAAGGCTACAAGCACGAAGAGAAGGGGACAAGATAACATTGTTTGAACACAGAGGCATAAGCAGAGTTGGGAAGAGGAACGTATAGTGGCACTATTGGAAGCATGACAGCTAGGTCAAGTCGGGCACTGAGGTGTCATTACAGAACTGTGCAACTACTGCATCATAACCAAAAAGGACACCTCATCACATTGGGAGGACGCATCAGCAACATCAGATTCAACAAAATGAACAATATTTCCAGTTTTAATTTGTTTTCTCGGTATGATTGCATAAGTAATCTTAACAATTTAGGTAGTCAAGTAGTTTCAAGAAGTTCAGCAGTTACGAACTACTTTGATGTATTTAAGTAGATAGAAATAAATAAAAGAGGTTACGAGTTATGGACCTTTGGATGACTGTTAATTTAGTACTAAATTTTCTAAGAAATTAATGAAAGAAGATAAATTTTCCTACACCTGTTGATGTTGATATGTCTTTCCAGTTTCACTCTGTGTTTATTCCTCCTTGAATGAAGTGAAGTAATGTAGCAGTCGGTCTCTTAATTACATCTGTGAGTAAGAGTTAAATAACCTTAATTTTCACACCTTCACTTCATTTCTTCTCTCTTAACAAACTACTCATGAAACTTTAAAGTAATAGATCCTGTGTTTACAACATATTATTTCGAGTTTCCTCTCTCTCCATGAATTTCCTCTTAAACTTAAAAGTGATAGATTTTGTTTCTCAGCATATCATTTTGAGTTTCCCTTCCAGATATTCTTTTCATTTCATTCAAATATCATTAGTTTATGGCATTGTGAAAGCTTTCATTATATGATATTATTGAGGGTATTACGTAATTAAATTCCAAAGGTGTTAAACAGAGGCCATTTGATATTTTAATTGTGACATAAATTTATAAAATGTCTTATGCACTAGTTCCTTACCACAGCTAAGGGATTCTTTCTTGAGATACAACACTCCTCTAGACCCAATTTTACCCTTTTAGGTGTGTAGATGACTAATGGGTTGAGTGGTACTACTTACAAAAGAGAATTTCTCCTAAGAACATAGATGTACACCTCAAGTATCTAGGGGTCTACATAGTAATCTAAGTGATTCTTCTTAAACCAAGGATAGTGCACAAGGAATTGCTACAATAAAAATACCTAAAAAACATAGACCACAAGAAAGGGCAACCAATTTTTCCAAGAAATTGGAGCAATAGGAGGCTTCCAAGGAGGGGAAGAAGAAACAAAATGGGTGGGGGAGTTACAAAAGGATAAAAAAAACTATATGTGAATGAAAAGGTGCAATAAGCATTGTAACAATTGTAATATTGATGGAAGCACTAAAGAAAAATGCTAGAAACTTCATCTAGAGATGAACGTGAACAACCATAAGAAGGATGCAAAGACAAAGAATCTTCTAGCCACAAGTTCAGGCAAT